>OX377203.1:68321653-68395233 GCA_947396885.1 Heligmosomoides polygyrus polygyrus
AGAACTCTCATTTTCTGTGGAAAAATAATGGTTCATAGCCAGTTTTAAACAGTATGGCTATTTTTAGGACCAAAAAAGGAATTGCGCCATGCACTCATCCAAGACGTCGCGATTTTTATTCAATTGATAGCAAAATTGATGTTTGTATAGAGTTTTACCCGTGTAAAAAATATAACAAAGACAATTGTGAAAACACACATTCTCACTTCGATGCTTCATGAAAGCATCATTGACACTATCAATCAAATAAAATTTCCGACGAGCTTTCCAAAAGCGTGGTTCAATATGGTCTTTGACGCACTAAATGATTGCTGCGTTGTTGCGCTTCAAAACAGAACTTAGATCATTTTTCCTTAGAAATTTTTATGAAATTATTACACTTATTGAAGCAGCTGGGCTAAAAGATTTCAACAAAGTTATACAAAACTTTCCTCGGACAAAAAATTGTTCCTACCATCTTGGAAAGTCTTCGGATTAGCCCTGAATGAAGCTCATTTCAATTTTGAAGAGGTTTAATTTGATTTCAAAATTCTTAGGCTAGCTTAGAAGAGTGTTCCATTTGACGTGAAAACTGTCCAATTTGTTTGAAAAGTGCAATTTGTGTATATATTTTGGGAATCCTTCCGACTGGGGTCACAATTTTAAGAATTAAGAAATCAGTGTGATCTACCTAATCCAGAAAACCCGAAACTCATCAAGATTCGGCAGCATGGATCGATAATGGTGGAAGTCGAAACGGGGGAGAAATGAGAGACTCGTTGGTCATGCAGCCGAGTGCAATGTCTCTGTAGGGCATGTCAGGTCAGAGCAATTATGACAGAAGGGGGCCTCTACATCAGTGCTCGATCTGCTGCGTCAAAATGTTGGCGTCCGAACTGGTTGAAAATTTTGAGCGAAAAATTACACAATTACAATACAGGGCTTTCCAGCTTCCATTCTGCGAAGACTCAGCATGAAACGTTGTTAAAACGCAATCACACTTTTGAGGGAAGTCGTCACTTTAACCGGTTGAAATTGTGCCGCCTGATCACCAGGCTTCTCGATATTTGATAACTAGAATCTCTACATTGTGTCTGGTTAGTCAACATATTTTTAGGCTAACTCATCCGCTTAGGAGATAGATATTCGCAGCGGAAGAGTGCTGTTTACCAAATGTTCACTTGCAGTTTGATGAGCTGCAAGAAGCACCCAAATTCCCAAAATAAACTCGCCACGTAAATTTTTATGTCGTTTTTCTTCTTTGAACATGAGTAGGTGGCAAGCTACAATCACAGGTTTTAGATTGAGAATTCCTCCGTTGAAAAAACGAAATCGGTTGAAGTTCAAAGTGAGCATCTTCCTGCCAAATTTAGCACCAAAAGAATTGTCGCAACCAGGGGAAGACTGTCAATGGCAGATAAATAAAATTTAACTAGGTTTAAGAATTTTAAAATTCAACTGGGCAGCACCATTTGTGCCTGGGGACATAATTAAGCGAGACTCGGCGACGGTTTTGGGGTCAGGTCACAGTGATTAAGACCCCCTTAATTGCGGCACTGGTTTTCAGGCTTCCTCATACTTTTGAATGACGATCGCATGCCCAGTGGTAGGTAGGATGATGCTAGGCGTCTCTGTAAATTTTGGTGAGAAGGTCGTTACTTTCGACAAACTTATCATGATGCGACGCAAAAAACGCGTTTTTGCGTCGCAAACGTCGTTTGGTTGAATGTTTAGCGGCGGTACTGTAGTTGATT
The DNA here is from genome assembly GCA_947396885.1 of Heligmosomoides polygyrus polygyrus. Classification (NCBI taxonomy): domain Eukaryota; kingdom Metazoa; phylum Nematoda; class Chromadorea; order Rhabditida; family Heligmosomidae; genus Heligmosomoides; species Heligmosomoides polygyrus. Next base: position 68,323,387 of record OX377203.1, read on the forward strand.
TCCGGGCTGAGACCTGGACGCGAGAGTGTGAGTGGCAAACCCCTGGAATCTCTTGGAATTATTATATATCGCCGGTTATCGGGATACGCTCAACCGATCACAATCCACACATATCGGCGGGTGTTGCAAGATCTTGAGCTACTGCAACGTACTTGTCCCTCCTGTTAATTCTAAGTGGCCTAACCACAATGTGTAGCTCTTCCAGAGTGAGTTGTGCGAAATATTAGATTCACGTTACCTTTACGGCTACTTCAAAGGATTTTGACTGGTGCTGCCAGACTCGGAGAGCTTGGAGGGCTTGATTGGCCTAGGCGGTCGGTCCTCTGACTGCGTACCATCCTAAAAGACTTGGACGCCGAGCAAACAAGCGAAACCTGCACGGAAAAGGCCCTTTATTAAATCCGCACGGTGAGCACTAGTGCTTGCCTCTTCCTCAGTAAGAGGTAGAGGAGGGGGGTGGTCTAGCCTTGCAATATTGATATCAGAGCCGACTGATAGCAGATCGACCGTTGTTGCGGACGAACTAATAACGGAGCACATTTCTGATGCACAGACTGCTGTGTTCGCACTTGGGCCTTCTTATTCGTCTATCGGTTCCGAACAGCAGCAAGGGTTTTCTCAATTTTTGTGAAGATACCCCTGCGCGCGGTCAATCTGTTGCAGTATTATTTGCAAATGTGCCGCCATGTATAATAAAAGCACTGAACTACCACTTGTGCGAATCGTGCTCCTCGCTTTGCCCAACTGCTCCTCGTCGTCCACTAAACGGAGATGCAAAGAGCCTTGTAAGGTATTTTAATTTGTACTTAATTTGGGAGACTAAGAGCACCTTAAAGAAACCGTCGGGCCAATACCTACACATATGCCGTTTTCACATCAAATTGGACGCGTAAACGTGTAAACAAGCACCAAGCTTTCGAAATCAAACACCGAACATCCTGCAATTAGAAATCAAATCAAGCTCCTTCCACATTAAACTAGAAACCCTCCAAAAAGCTAGAATAACAGAGAAAGTGTAGCAGACTTTCTTTGAGGTCTAATGGTTAGTGCACCTGCCCTGTAAGTGAACACATTGTTCATAACTTTGAAAAAATTCTAATTTTTGAGAAAAAATAATGGTTCGAAACTTTTTCTAAAGAGCAGGAAGGTGATCATTTTTGGAGCATAAAAAATTAAATCACTTTTAGAGCGGAAAGTAAGCACCATGTCCTCGTCCAAGACGTCGCTATATTCGACTATTCGACTATAGTTATTCGACTGATAGCAAAATTTTTGCCTACAAGAAATTTCACATCTATAGCAAGAACAATTGTTAAGAACACACATATCCTCACTTTGTTGCTTCTTACAAGCAGCAATTACATTAGGAACCAAATGAAAATTGTGACGAGCTTTCCAAGTGCATGGCGCGACGTCGTTTTTTTGATACACTAAATGCTTGCTTTCTTATTGCGTTCTAAAAGAGTAAAATTTATATCTCAACTTTTTGTTCCCTTTACCATTCCCCGGAAAAAAAAACATTAGATATCCTAGGCATATTGTAAACCTCCTTAAGCAGAAACGCAGATTGTCATTTGACCTCTCTTCTATTGTTTGCTTTCTGGGTAGTCTTTTAAGCTATCTAAGGGGAGCCGTAGTAAAGACCTGTTCTCCATGTCGCATTTTTAGAGCAGCGCGACTATTAACCTGAGTAGTAATCTTTTCTGATTTTAAGTTAGTTTTATGAGGCATTTTAGGGTCAGATCAATTCACAAAAGCATCAAAATCTTCCAATCTTAGTTGTGTCTCGGTTTTGTTATTAATCCTATATTTATCGCTCCTTGTTTCTTTTTCTTTCTTGATATCATGACGATGTTTTTCTCTCTATGGAGTGTTACAGATTTTGCTTTGTGGTACACCTGTGAGTGTATGAAATAAATAAACAAATAAATTCATTTTTTTCCACAAATTTTCCACAAATTTTTTAATAAAATCATTACACTTATTGAGACAGCTAAACTAAAAAGTTTCAAAGGAAGTCATATCAAATTTTCCTTGAACAAAAAATGTTTTATCCATCTTGGATAGTCCGAAGCATAACTTGTAAGGAACTCGTTCGACCTGAAAGGCGTTCACTTGATTTCAGAAGCATCAAGTTTGCATAGAACAGTATCCAGTTTGACGTGAAAATTCTATGAATATCGGTGTCAAGCAATCCTTATGTGAGTGCGTCATGTATTATTCTTACACGAGATGTGGGCAAACAAGTGAAACGTATGGCTCTCCTACTCAATAAGTTGCGGTGGCGAGCCGATCGACAGGACAGTGGTCGCTCCTCTTAGAAAAGCCTCCTGCCAGCCACGAAGGGATAGAAGCCTCAGTTGGCATTGGCCGAGACACGAACCTCAATGCATGCGGGCGAATACTGCTACGAAGGAAGCTGCCTAGACAAGCTAATTCCGTTAGATGACATATGAGGAGAAGCGGAATCCGTGGTATCTGACAGCAACGATGCGGACCAAGGTTATGTGATCATCTGGAAACTCAGAAAATCGCGCTCGGAAGAGGCGTGCACAGCACCTTTCTATTAAACCTAATTCCTTATTCGAGTTGGTCCTGAAAAGCAGTAACAGTGTGGTCACGCCCCTTTATTTGCCTGTTTTGTTTCCATGATTTTTTGTGCACAAAAATTTTTGTAACGAAATCAGCGAATTTCATACTGTCAGTTTATAAATTAGCCTTACACTCACTCATTCTCGACTTCAGTTGTTTTTTCCATACCACAATCACCAAAATCTGAAACCCGTTCTTTGCGCACGGGCACGTTTTCAGCCTCCAAAATGCCTCAGATATTCGTTTCACTCATGGATGTCTACTGAGAGGCCTTCCTATTCTAAAGGGCCCTGCTTGAAACGTCGCCAAGGGCATGCAATAGGTGCTCGCTTACATCACAGCTATATCATGTAACCACAAGGAGTATCTAAACATAAATAAATCAATAAATGAACAAATAAGTGATCTCAACCAATAGAGCAGCATTGATAGAAACGTTGCCGAAAAATGGTTCAGTGGTTCTGATGGGAGTGCAAGCGACGAGAGCACTGGATGCGCAGCGCATGAATGTCTGTTCTTTCTATATGTCGACGAGATTAATCGTGTCTAAAGCGAAAGTCCCAAATAAAACACAAAGACGAGTTTCCCAGCATTCATTTTTACTCGATTATAGTAGCTTTACTGGCTTGGTTCTGCTATAGATAATTAAAGTTATGTATTATCTATTTATATGCTATAAATTATTGTGAGGGGCGCGTGTAGCGCAGTCGGAGGAGGCGCGACTGTCGCGTGCACCCGATACCAGGTTCCTGGTTCGGATTTTCCGCCCAGGCCAACCAAGCCTTCCATCCCTCCGGGGTCGGTGAATTGGTACCAGACTTGTCTGGGAAGGATAGAGCGCTGACTTGTTCATCGGCTGGCCACCGCAAGTCATTGTATGGCCAAAAACGCATTCATGTCGCCTCCACGACATCCCGTAGAAGTAGAATGCGCTGGCGCATCCCAGAAGGGATTGAGTAACGCCGTCCTTTATCCTTTATCCTTTAAATTATTGTGAGAGCAGTGGCGGAGTGGGAAGAAAGGCTACACATCGAACCAGTCATATGTTCTCACAGTCAAACCAAACCCTCCATCTCGCGAGTGGTAACAAATCGCTACTAGATATATCTATGGAGTCATAAATTTTGCAACAGAAATTGCCTTAATGCAAAAATAAGATTATACCACAAAAGAAAAATGATAGACTTAAACGAAGTAGTTGCCCTTATTCTCAATGAGATTCTTCGGCCATCCATGCACTGAGTGGATTAGATCTCTGTAGAATTTGGTCGGCTTCGACCTGAAGAATACGTGTACCACCTCCTCATCGACCTCGGCGAAGCGCGAGACGGCAGTCGGACGGCGCAATGTTCGGGGTGCATGGTGGATGCTAGATTTTGGTCCAGTCCAACTCCTAGATTTTTGCCAGCGTCTGAAGTGCCGTAAGCAGTCGCCCGTTGCCCTGGTGGAAGAAACATTGGCTCGCATGGACTTCTTTCTCCACCAATCTTTGCTCGATCTAGTGGTGGCAAAAGCAAGCGTCGAGGATGATTTGACTACGTGGAGCAGCTCCCGGTGCACTGGACCACTACACATCCACCAAATACACAGAAGGTCCTTCAGTTGTTCCGAATTCGACGACAGAACCTGCGGCTCATTGAGTTCCAGCCATTGCTTTCTTGGGTTACGGTTGTCGTAAAGCATCGGCTTTTCACCGCTGGTAAAGATTCGATCCAAGCCCCACGGCGCAGGAGCTCTCGGCAGTCGAACACAGCGTTTACTTGGGTTTCCGTCAAAGCATGAGGCACTAACGAAGGCGATTTCGCCGACCTTCCAATCTTCGGCAGCCGACGGGCGGTAGTTCACTGGGAGGTGTGGAGATCAGCGGTCAGTATTAGTGTGGTTTGAGAAGAGTTTGATGGATTGGCACAGGCGCCCTTTGTTGGCAGCAGTTGATCTTACCGGGAGTGCGAGTAGTAGAAGACTTCAGAGGGTTTACTTTAAATTTCAGAAAAAAACAAAAATGTTGCAAAATTTATGACTCAACCTAGTAATTCAGGAGGAGAAGAAGAGGGGGGGGGGGGCGGAGGAGCCAGAGATTGGTCGCTGGTCTCTGCATGGATTGTAGGTGCAACATGTATTTCAACTGCTTCGCTGTAGTCAACAGTAAAGTACATGAACATAGAACGAGTGGTGCAGCATTCTAAGGAGCTCTTCTGATTCTTCTGCCCTTCACTTTTCTGTTTTTTAAATATCCTTCAAGCTTTTCTCTTTGCTACAAGATGAGCGCAAGGCGCGACAACTTTCTCACTGACCGAGAATTCTGTTTTGAAAGTGGGAAGAAACAGGCAACAGCAAACAGCAAACATGGACCGATCCAAGTGCCAACGCCCACCTCCAAGACCTGCCGATTGGACAATTGGTCCGAATAGCAGATGGACGAGCAGGACGATCATCAAACAGTGGAAAGGAAAAGGGCGAATTCAGTGCGTACGTACATGGTGGTGCTGAGTATTTGCTCGACGGTCGCCGCATCGCACACTCGCCTTTCTCCTCGATCAACAAACACTCGTCCATATCACAGTCAAATACACTACGCCTTAGGAGGGGATCACATCGTCGACGAACAGTGGCCGACGGACGAAAAAAGCAACAGGGCTCCCATGGTGGTCTGGCCGAGTTTTCAGTGGTACAGTAGCTAACGGCAGAGCGCTGTGCTAGCTAGCACTGGTGCTGCAGCCACACCGAAAGGCTGTGAGACAGAGCGCTACCTAAACCCAACTCCTCGAATTCTCCAACGGCGTGTCACCTGGCCAAATTCGGTTGCTAAGGGTACTTGATCAGTTCTATTATATAGCGGATGCACGTTCACTCCACACTGTGGGATAAGAGCATGTCAACCAATGAAACCCTGTTAGTTAGCGAATTCAGAACATTCTGGAATTCTTTAAAAAAACAAGAAGCAACTACAAAAAGAGATGCACAACCGAGAATAAAAAATGTCATACTGGAACTATAGAAAACAACTTCCGTCGAACCGAGCTAACGATCCAGCAGAAGGGAAGAGCTGATGCTTTTCAGAAATTCTAAGGAATGAGGTCCCAGCCCTCACCGAGAAAAAGTGATACCTGCAGTAAATCCTGGCCTTAGGTGAGATGATTTGTTTTGAGCCTTCTCTAGTAGCACAGCTTCTCATTGCCAGTACGCAAAACAAGTTCGAAGGAGCGTTGCATTTACGCAGGATTTTATGGAACAAGGTTAGGCCATGCTTTTTCCTTCTACGAGCTAAGTGTCGAGAAAAAAACTTGGAATTTCTCCCATGTGACGACGCTATATTGTCATGTGCAAAACCAAGAGCTCGAATTATGAGCGTCTTTGTAAAACTATTTTGAACGTTTTCGAGCTTAGATGCAATTTTCTTCTTGAACGTATTGAAGATCCGCGCTCCGTGTTCAAGTGTTTCATTTTATATTCTCTCAAATATGTTATCGTATTCCTAGTTGTCAAAGCTCTGAATAGGTTGCAGACAATCCTAGCCGCTGCCGAAGCATGTATTCCACAATATAGACCGGAACTAAGACCCTTTTTCATAAAGAAGCTGTAATTACGTTCGTTTTTTCGTTTATTTGTTCCCTTTCCTCGACTAAAATGCCATCTATGGACTACAATACAATCCCAGGAGGGCCTCAAAGAGCACTGGACTTTCTCCTCTCTCTGCTGGTAAATAGAAGAAAAGTTGCAGATTTCATTATGTTGTATAGAATTCTCGCTCGTAAATTATCTATCAATCCAACAGATTTCTTTGATGGAGTACTGACAAGACCCATGAGAGGAAAGCCCAAACTCCGCGTCCCGGTTGCTAAATCGAGGATAAGGCGTGACTTCCTAATCTACAGGTTTTTGAAGGGGTTCAAGTTACTACTTGGAAAGTATGAAGACCGGATGCGGCTCTCAGCGCATGCTTGTGCAGTAGCGGACGCGTCTTTTGAATAAACGCCGAAAAAACCGCACTTTTGCGGTTTTTGCGTCTTTTTGCTATAACTCGCCCAAAGGTCATCCATTTGAAAAACCAAGGTACATCTGAGCTCAGGAGATCGAGTTCTGTCGTTTGGTATATAAATTTCATATGAAAGATCAAAAATGGCCAAAATTGAAAACTTGCGCTCCATTGAGAAGGCCGGCCGCGGACGAATTGTCGGCCGCAAGGAGTCGAAAACCGTTGCAGGCACACAATTCGTCTAATTTGAGGTTTCTTGAGAAACAGTAGGTACCGTTCGATTAGCCTCTTCGAGATCTACACAATCATGTATACAACTTCGCCAAACCACCGTATTTTCGCAGTGGGTGGTCAAAAATGACTGCAGCAGGCTTTTTGCTATTGAAGAAGTTTATATTCCAGGACTTGCATGTTCTCGGAGCATCTTAAGCATGGCGTAAAGTGTTTTGTCATGCCAGGAATCCTCTGAGAGTGCGCCATGCACAATGCATATAGGATCGAACTTATCAACCGAAGGGGATAGTTTGTAGAGTGAGCATTTAGTGAGTTTTATGAGAAATTCTCAGCCGCCCTACTCAGGAATTGCTGTACTCTGTTCCGGCGAGACTTTGGAGTGCGCTGTGCACAATGTATATAGGATCGAACCTATCAATCGACTGGGCGCAACAGCTCGCAGAGTGGGCGTTTGGAGAGTTTTTATCAGAAATTCGCAGCCGCCCTACTCAGGATTTGCTGTACTCTGTCCGGCGAGACTTGTAAGTTGTTTATAGCGAGTTAGAGAAAAGGAGATATGATTTAGCATTGTTGTTTCTGTTCGAGTCGTTCATGACTAAGCGTTACAGTACTGTGTTCTACACGGTTGTATGCTAGACTGTTTTCTATGCCTTAAATCAATCAATCAATCAATCAATCTACGGTGTATTTGAAAAATGGATTATTGCAACCTAAATAAATAATTTTGGTCTTTTATCTAGAAAGCGGAAGTTTCCAATGAGTAGCCCATTGATCGAACACACTAAGTGCATTTTGCAGAGCAACACGATCACCCGTGGAACAGACAGTGTAGAAAATTCCAAGATCGTAGACGAAAGAACATTATTTAACACTTTGCTTATAATTATATTTACTAGGCAAGTCATACGTATAGATATTGAACAACAAATTGGTAACACGCTGCCCTGAGGTACACCACTAGATGCACGCCTGCAGACGCAGGAATGGACATGTACTCTAAAGGTAAGACCACAGAGAAAGTATTGTAGCCATGCCACTATCTCTGGATGGGTACCAATTATCTTCAGGCTACGTAATAGTCTGGTATGCAAAACTCTATCGAAAGCATTTGAAAAAAAGCATTTGTTGGTCTGCTGTGCTGTCGTCTACCTTGGTGCTGTCTGCGATTTTTCTATCTCACTAGCTTTCCCTTGCGATTCGCTGTTCTTCTGCGTCACGGACCTTATGAGGAACGTGGTGGCGGGTTTCGAAGTTTACCATATACTGCCCAAGCCACCTTATAAGGTATTTCTGCTGTTCCGGCCGTTTTTTTTTCTGCGTGCAGTCGAGCGTTCGTCATTAATTGATCGGTTCTATTTCGTGATCAACCATCGTCATGTCGCCGTCGAAGGCTTTAGTCCAGAAAGTGGTCAAAGCTGTGGCAGTCGATGGTGATGGAACCGACCCAGGACATGGTACAGATGACGTCGCGGCTGCACCTCAGCAGCTACAAGTAGATAAGAGAACGCCTAGATTCATGAAAGTGCTTATGAATCATGTGCTTTCCTATAAAAAGGGATAAGGGCTGTTTTGACTCAAAATCAAGAGCTGCAGCAGCACGTGGCTGCTCTTCGCAAGGAAAATTCTGCTTTGAAAGCTGCACTTGCTGAGGCTACAGGAAAGAGTTGAAAGATTGGAGCACCCGCACCGCTTGAAGTTACTCCTGCCAGCATTTTATCTTATGTTGATGAAAAGGAGCACTTACGCTCCATCGTCGTTTCTGGAGTCGCTGAATCCACTGACGCTAAGTCGACCGAAAGAGCCATTCACGACTCCAACTTTGTAAAGGATATTTTAAATCATCTAGAGGTGGAATGTATAGGCTTAGGAAGCCTCAAGAAGGCAGACCTCGCCTCTTAAAGGTAGTCCTTCCGAACATATATTATCAGTCCTTAGTTCTTAGGGCTTCCAGGATACGTCCATTCTCTGGTAGAGGCGTTTACATACTCCCCTCCCTAACTAAGCAGGAGAGGGAACGGAACCGGGAGGCTAGCTTAGCCCGTCGTAGTTTTCATGATGTGGCTTACCTGAACAGTCAAGGTAGTCAGCTGAATAGGTCTGCGGTAAACAGAAAAGCTTTTTTCGGATACCTGCCGTTGACCTCATTTGTCTTTACTGTAATATTCGATCTATACAGAAAAACATGCACCCTCTTAAATTTACAGTTAGGAACTTAAACTGTGACATTGTGATTATTACAGAATCGTGGCTATGCGACGCCATCGATCTAGTACCAATCCTTGGAAATTTAGGTGACGATTTTACCTATATAAGATGTGATAGAGTTCACAAGAGAGGAGGTGGTGTACTCATTCTTGTCAGGTCGGGTCTTCTCCTTGAAACAATTTGAAGTGAATCGGTTCCTGATGGTTTTGAAATATTATGTTGTGGCTTGCATACAGCTTAGGCTCCCACAAGGCTAGTTGCTGTTTACACCAAGCGCTTCACTTAACAACACTATTCAACTCTTCAAGGTTATAAGTGATATGTGCTCTTGCGGTGCGCAGCGTAATCCTAGGCGACTTTAACCTGCCAAACATAGACTGGGCTAATCAGATTTCCCTGATCGGCGCCATGAAGTCTAAGTGTTTTGTAGAAATGTGAAAATCATGCAATCTTCATCAAAACATCCATGCACCGACCAGGTATGGAAATGTGCTTGATCTAGTGCTTACCAGTCATCCTCACCTGGTGAGAAACGTTGCCGTTGGACCACCAATAGGTTCTAGTGATCATTCTAGCTTCACATTCCACCTTGAATCTTTTGTAAAGAATGCTGAATTTCGCCTAATAAGGGCGTTTAGTTAAGCTAATTATGACCTCATTTGTGAATTTTTGTTGACTCTCGATTGGAGATCACTGCTTGAGAGATATTCAAACGTAAATGACAAATATGAGTTTTTTATATCCACTCTTCATGACTGCATTGAACAATTCATACCCATACAAAAAGTTCCGTCAAAATTTAGCAAGCTTCCCCCCAATTTGGTAAGGCTTTTTGAACGTAGGCAAAAAATCTGGCTGGATTATCAGAATTATCCTTGTTTGAAAAATTTTGATCGCTTTAAGGCTGTGAATAAAAGATTCGATTGCCAGTAATCTCAAACTTCTCTCTTCTTGAAACCTCGGCATTGTTGTGAGTTGTCACTTTATATACTGTGCCACACGAGGTTTTTAGGTGGATCTTTATTCGCAGGGCCTGACGCGTTTCGACTTCACGTCGTCTTTGGAGACCTATCTGGGAAACGACGTGGATTGCTCACCAACCCACTTGGAAAACATAGGATTGATGCGCATACCGGTAAGGACTACGAGGTGAAATGCGCAATATTGGCCATTGAGGGAGATATTTCCGCAAGAAAAGCGTTAGAGGCATTCTGGATTTTTGCAAGAAATCCAGTGATGAACAACTGAAATGAGTGCCTTTCTGTGACGAGTGACTTCTTGCCATTTGTGCCTCATTGTGAACTGTAGACGACCGGTCGTGGCAGTGATGCACAGTACAGTGTGCTTCATTCGCCTCTACTGGTCAACTTACGTGAGCGAATCAGCCCCTGCGGTGGATCCAATTGGTGGGTTCGTTTCTACCATTTGGACTCTGGTTGTGGTCGTGGGTGTAGGTTGAAAATGCTAGGGCAGTTAAGGCGCTTGGTGGGGTAGAGTGCAATTCTAACCTATGCACCACGTTCAGGTCTCCGAAGACGACGTGAAGTCGAAACGCGTCAGGCCCTGCGAATAAAGATCCACCTAAAAACCTCGTGTGGCACAGTATATAAACTGACAACAGATTCGATTCCCTGTTGGATCGCTACAACAAATAAGTTGAGAGAAAAATCCTTGGAGGTCCTAATAAATCGTCACTTCATAGGTTATTACACTACATCCTTAAGAGACCTGACAGAATTCCTGCTTTGAGGGATGAGGCTGGCAGTTTTGCTCTAACCGACTTGTCTAGGGCTTCGTTGTTGGCCCAATATTTTCAGAAATCGTTTTCGGAAAATGTTAGTGATTATAATTCATGCAATATTGCTAACTCTTCTTTCCGCATGGAGCCCACAGTTTGGTTTTAAAAGAAGAAATTTATAATGAATTATGTACCTTACCAGCAACGTATACTGTTACTTCAGATCATATACCACCGTACTTTATCCGGAAAGTTGCTGTCGCAATTTCTTACACTCTCGAACATATATGTAACACCATTTATGTCAGGTGAAGTGCCATCACATTGGAAACAAGCATTTGTTACACCGATTCCAAAGAAAACCCCCATAACCTTGTGTCTAATTACGGTCCTATTACTATTACCTCAGTTTTCTCCAGATTGTTTGAAAGAAAAGTCAAATCTTCCCTTGTGTCTTTTTTTGAGTCAGCTAATTCCCAATTATCAACATGGTTTTCGAACCGGCAGATCTACTGAAACGTTGATGTTATCAACGCTGAATGACTGGACACCAGCACTTGAGCATAAAATTGATGTCGACGTGATATATTTTGATTTCATGAATACTTTTGACAAAGTTCTTTCCAAAAGACTTTAATGGTGTGTATGTGGTCGATCGTGCTGAATCCTCTCCGAAATCCTGCTTGTTCGCATGGCTGTCTTTCGTCCAGCGTTCTACTGATCCTATTCAGGATCACTCGAGTGAACAGCTTGTAGGCTACGGACAGCAGGCAGATCGATCAAAAGTTGCCAATGTCGTGGAGTCCCCTTCTTGTACAGCAGGACGGTCTTGCTGGTCTTCCACTGAGATGGAACCTTGCACCCCGACAGGTAGCGTTTGAAGAGCCGCGCCAAGGTGTTGATGAGCGTTGGGGGAGATTCTTCAGATGTTTGGGTGTGATCCTTTCGGGACCGGGTGCTGTACGCTTTTTCACCGAGATGGCGTGTCGGATCTCAGAAGGGAGAACAGAGAGGACGACGTATCCATCCTGCGGAAGATGGCATGGGGGCAGGTGGACGTGGCTATCGAAGAGATCAGAGTAGAAGTCGTGGATGACCTTCTCCATGATCCTTCTTGAAGAGGTGACGGTTCTGTCAGGACGTCGGAGAGCGGTCACCTCGGTCTTGGAGTTGGCGAAGTTCATTGCGGGCATTGCGGAAACCTGCCTCTGCAGCTTCAGCCAACACTTTCGCCCTTCTCTCCTTAAGATCCTCCTTTATCGCCGCTCTGCATAGCTTTTCAAGCTCGGACGTCAGCTGGTAGTTGCCTGACGCTCGTGCTACTCCACCCTGGCGTATAATCTCAAGAGTTTCCGGAGACAGACGTCTCTTGGTGGTCTTCAAGGTCTCGGCCCCCCTAGCAGTATCGCGGAGACGGTGCACGATGCGGTCGTATTCCTCGTCGATGTTGTCCATGACGGTATCATTCCAAAGGCCGGCAAGAGAGGTGTAGAGGTCCCCGTTGATGGTTGTTCTGGGATTCCTCTTCTTGAACTTCGCCGGCCTCTATCCTTAACGCGAAAAGTGGAACCTCGCGCGAAGGAAGTTGTGGTCTGATCCCGTGTAGAACTTGGGGGGGGGGGGGGGAGGTGGCAGCGAAGACGTCGGTCAGGCAATACCTGCGATTGAATATGATGTGGCTGATCTCGTTGTGGAACTGGCCACTGGGGGATTCCCAGGTCCATCGTAGGGAGGGAGGCTTCTGGAACTGTGAGTTTCCATGGATGGTCTTGGTCGACATGATAAACTCGGACAGCCTTTCACCTTGCTCGTTCCACTCCAAACCGTAGGTTTCGTAGTGAAGTTCTTCCGGCAACCTTCGTGGCCCGATCTTGGCGTTGAAGTCGCCGACGATCACCTTGTAGGAGATGCGCTCTTACATATAGAATTTCTTCAGCTCCACGTAGAAGGCTTTGACCTCTTCGTCGTCGTAGTCGGATGTTGGGGCATACACGACGAACACAGTCAAAGCTGGCGCGGAGCCACATCGCTTCAGTCGGAGACGTCCGATTCGGGTTGTCAGAGACTCGAACGAGTCGATGTTCATGGCCAAGTGCGAGTTGACGAGGACACCAACACCGCCTGCTCCCCTGTTGTCGCATGTTCCGAGGAACAGTTCTTCTCCGGAGTCGTAGGCGGCGTGTAGGGGGTGGTGTCTTCTTGTCTCGGTCAGTCCGATGACGTCGTACTTGATCTTCCTGGCTTGCACCATCAGGTCCTCGACGGATGCTTCCGATGCGAGCGTGCGGGCGTTGTAAGTACAGATCGTCATCCTGGTCCTCAATTTGCGCAGCCTGGTTAGGCCCCCAAATTTTAGCAGCCTCTCCGTACTCGTCCTTCCCATCGCTGCAAAAATAGTGGCTCTTTCGGGGTCAGGGGAATGAGGCCCTTTAGTGCTGCTGTGTTTGACTCCGGTACACACGGTAGCTAGTCAGGCTCTATCCTGCGGGCGGAGAACTCCGGCAGCCAGGCAGATTGCCCGAAGGGACGGGGCGAGACTTATGGCGGAATCGAATCGCCTTACATGTACTCCCAGTCTACCGAGTGCAAGCTTTTGTCCGAGCCGACACAGTTATAATCCACACAGGCCCGAACACATCCACGCACACTGTGCATGAACACGCCGCTCACACGCACAAGGACAGCGTCGACTCGACACAGCAGGAGCAAGGAGTCCATCCCCTGCATTTCATCTGCTTCTCTGGGCAGTACACGGTCGCATTTGGTTCGCGTTTCGTTCCCCTATCCACCACTCGGGGACGCGACACGTGGTCCTGCGACATGCGGCTCGAAATCCCTCTTAACAAGAGAGCCCGAAAGCTCTCTATCGAGGGAGATTCGAGGATCGACTGCATACGCACCATTTATTTATTTATTTATTTATTTCTATACGATGCATAAGGCGTAGTTATATAGGATGTAGTACAATACAAATCACTAATAAAGGAAGAGTAACTGTTAAATCTAGAAATGTAAAAGCTTGTTTTTAGCCATGCGCTTGGACAGCCTGTAATGTGTCGACGATCGAGGGACACAGGAGTTTAGCGAGATAAAGCTGGAACCAGCTCTGTGCGTGAAACTACATGCTCTGGTATTAGTTTTGGGTACACCGTAAGTTATTTTTTCTGAGCTGCCCGTAGTTCTATATATTATTATACGACAGAATTTTGAAGCAACTACATCAACTAGGCCAGTCAAGAGTTTGGAAACCACACAGACATCAGTAAGTTTACGACGAGAGACTAAGGAATGCAACTTATATTCGCTATTTCTAGCCACAGGACGAGGAGCTTTTACAGATCTACTACATGCTATCCTAAAAATAATTTGCGACTGAAATTGTCTTGCATTTTCTCAAGAAGAGCGACGTCTTTTGATTTCGAAGGAGAAAAGACTGGTGAACCTTATTCCACAATAGGGCGAATTTATGACTTGTAAGCCCTAAGAAGAATTTCTTGATCTACTATAGAGGGAGCTTTGAATATAAGTTAAATATAAAGAATGTTCGAGTAGACGCTTTACTGTAAATCACTTTGTAGTGATCGAAGAAGTCAAGCTTACTGTCGTAGTGAAATCCTAAATCTTTAACGTGAGAAACGGCTGTTAATGAGTGATTTTTGATGCTATAGTTGGCGTCATAATCAGATTTACCTATCTTCATAAATACCGTTTTCTCTGGTGCCAGAGGGAGTCTCCGTGTTTCAGACCATATCTGTATAACATCAAGGGCAGACTGAATAGACTCTATGTCACTTGGGCCTATAATACTTCTATATATCTTTACATCATCTGCCAAATGCTTACAACTAACACCACATCCTTCTAAAATTACAAGTAGATCAGACGTATAAATAGCAAAAAGAACTGGGGAGAGCATCCCACCCTGGAGCACCCCACTTGTAATAGGTTTAGTAGTGGAAAAGCTGTGAGCGACTTCAACCTGGAAACTCCTCCCTATCAGATAGTCCTTTATCCAGCTGACTACTATTGGATGAAACTCCAAAATTTCAATTTTGTGCAGTAGCTTACTGTGGTCAACCCTATCGAAAGCCTCCGAAAAATTGAAGTAAATTACATCGCAACATCCTTTCTTATTTAAGTTTTCAGTCCAGTCATTTATACATTCCAGTAGATTAGATACTGCAAATTTATGCAGCACAAACCCATGCTCATTACTTACTAACTTTGATACTTTGATGGTCCTTTTGTCGGCTGGAGGTCTTCTCAGCGGGGACCACAACTCTTCCAGACCGTTGGATCTCTGACTGCTTGCACCAGTAAGGCAGACTCCGCTCTCTGAAAGACCTTGAGAATGAGTTTGCCCATCGCGTTGGCGGTCGTCCCAGTGGTCTCTTATGGTCTCTCGGGAGCCATTCTGTGACACGGAGACTCCATCTATCGTCCTTTCGTCGAAGCAGGTGTCCGGCCCAGCGGGAAGGCTTGTCCTCAGAAGACATCTCTCCAGTGCACGATGCGTAGTTTGCATTGCTCTGGCGATTGTCTTGTTGTCTGGCCAGGTTTCCGTCGCGTAACACATCGCAGGCAGGCAGAGGCGTTGAAAATCGAGGCCCTGAGGCCGGGATCCTTGACCTGATCGGTGACTTCGCGAATCGAACTGAAGGCTGCCCGTGCTGCGCGTCTCCTGCGCGCGATTTCAGGAGCGAGGTCGTTATCCATGTTCAGCTCTCTTCCCAGATAGACGTAGGAGTCGACCTGTTGTAGAGCGACTCCATTTAACCTTACGAGTCCCGTGTCACACCACTGGTTGACATAAACTGTGTCTTGGACATATTCATGTCCAATCCAATCTTCATACCTGCCACATTGAGCTCGTTCAGCATTTCCTCGACTTCTGCCGTGCTGGTAGAGATGATAACAATATCGACGGCGAAGCGAAGGTTGTTGATCCGTTTACCGTAGACAAGGTAGCCTTTATCGTCCCAGATCAAGCCCTTTAAGGCATCCTGGAGTGCCGCTGTGAAGAGCTTAGGAGAAATCGTGTCTCCCTGCCGCACTCCTTTCCCGATAGGAATCTTAAGCTTTCGATCGAACAACTGGATGGTGGTCGATGTGTTCAAGAAGCATTCGTCGAGAAGTCGAATATAGGGCGATGGTATACCAGCATGCATACGCGCGTTAGAATGGCATGGCGTTGATTTCCACAGAGTCGAACGCTTTCCGATAATCCACGAAGACAAGGACAAGTGGGAGGTGGTATTTGCGGCTCCTCTCGATGAGCTGTGAGACAGTCTGAATATGGTCCATGCAGGAGAAATCCTTCGAAACCCTGCTTGCTCCACTGGCTGATACTCATCCAAGCAACGCTCCATACAATTGGGCTTGGTAGGATTCCGGGCTCATGGAAGGAGTCGAAAACAGTTCTAATCCTCAAAAAAAGGTCAGCAGGAGGATATCAACAACTGTCGACCCATCAGTCTTCTCTCGGTTGTGTACAAGATCTTTACCAAGATGCTGATTACCAGAAATGATTTTATTAATCTCTAAATGGAACATTATAAATTTTTTGAGAATTTTTTCAAAAATTCTGCAAAAGATAGGAGGCCTATAGTTATCAACAGAAATATCTGGTTTTTTTTGAGTAGCGGTGTTACAAAAGTATGTTTTCACCTTAATGGAACTTCCGACCAAATCAAAGATTGGTTATACAAATATGCTAATGGTTCGGCAATGACGTGAGCTATCTTTCGTACAAAAGCGGCGGGAATATGATCTGGAGTTATAGAATACGAGTATGGCCAATCATTGAGAAGTTTATATACTATTACATCATCACACCACGGAAACAGAGACATAGGTATATTTACTGCAGCATTGAAGGCAGAATTGTTGTCATCACTTTGAATGGACACCTCGGCAAACTTATCTGTAAGTACGTTGGCTTTGTCTAAATCAAAAAATGCCCTAGACTCTCGTTTTTAAAGACTAGGAATACAACATGTTGTTTTCATTCTTTTGTTTAGAAATCTGAAGAAACCTTCCTTATGATTAGAATAGATTTTCCTTTTTCTATATTTCTGTTGTACTTCTTCAGACGTGACTCAATTTTAAGAGAAACACTACGAAACTTTTCCGAATCTCCGGTCAAATGAGTAACACAAGCTAACATAAACAAACAGCTTCTATATTCAACCATATTCTGGAGATATTCCGGTAGGAAGGAATTAGAAGTTGACACCTTTTTCCATGGCACAAACATATCGATAGAATGATGTAAGATAGCAAGAAACATTTCATATTTATCATTTACCAAAGCGGCCTTTTGAAAAGAAGATCTCCATTTAATACTATACAAATATTCATTCGACCTACTGTAATTACATCCAGAAAAACGCCTAAAGTACGTGAGCCTCGGTTCCTGGAAAATGCAAGACAATTCGAATGCCACACTGTTATGATCACTGAGTCCCAAAGGAGGCTCAAGCCTAACACTGCCAATTAACGTATCATCGTTTAACAATATAAGGTCCAGCGCATTACTACCTTTTTTAGGAAATCTAATATATTGCGTTATGCAATGTGTAGTTAGCAAACCGGTGAACACAGAAGAGGAAGAAGAGGTTGGCTTATCTAGATCATTCCAATCGATATCCTCATAATTAAAATCACCTGTAATGATGGAAGAGCTCTCACATGATACTATGTCACTTAGAGTATTTACGAGCGACTCGTTTGAAGCAGCTGAACAAGATGGAGCTCTATAAACTGCAATAAACCGTACTTCGTAACAATCGAAAAGAATATCTACCGCTAGCATTTCATAAGAATCAAGAACAGATCCAGAGTAAAAATCAGTGCAATCAAAACTGTTCCTTATAAATATAATTACTCCACCTCCCTGTTTCCTGACTCGGTCGCAGCGCAACACATGGTAGCCACTGCATAGGCAGCACAATAAACTAGACAGCACATGAGAAGAACTATGCCAAGTTTCACAGAAAATATACAAATCATAGCAATAACCCAGCACATAATCAACATGGCTCGCATTTTTGACCACGAATTAACTTTAAACCACGAATCATTTCGAAGATCATCGAAGTGTCGCGAGAGTACATGCTGCCGCTGTGCCTCACGTTCATCGACCTGAAGGAGGCATTCGAATCCGTAGAGACTGAAGCGGTCGTCGAAGCCCTGCCCACTCAGGGCGTTCCTGCTCTGTACATCAGAGACCTTCGAGAGCTGTACAATGGATTCACGACAAAGGTTTCGCCATTCTACAACAACGTCGTTGCCAACTGAACAGAGAGGTTTGATGAGAGGGTACTATATCCCCGGTTCTCTTCAGCGCCACCCTCGAAAACGTCATTTGCGAACTAGAATGGGAAGACACGGAGTGAAGGACGGCGGACGGCACCAACACTATCTAAAACTGAGCGTTAGCCAAAGGAAGCAGATGCTTGCTTTCTTCGACCGTGTATGCGGGAAAGTTGGACTGCAGCTGAATCTTACGAAGACAATGTTCATGAGGAACGGACGAGTTTCTGATGCCTCATCCTAGCTCAACAGAACGAGCATCTTGAATGCTCCAGATATGTGTATCTGGGTCGCGAAGTGGCCAACCAACTAGCGCCGGAGCTGGGCGAAAGGACACGAGCGGCTTGAGGAGCTGTCAAGAGTGTCGAAAGAGTCGTGGAGGTGACGAACGTTGGGCTGCGTACCTACGTTTTCGACTTCACTGTTCTTCCTGCCCTAACATACGCATCAGAGACCTGGGCTCTACGAAAGCAGGATGAACAAGGGATCACTGTCGCTCAGCGTGGAGTCGAGAGGACAATGCTCGGAGAGACATGACTCACGCAAGTGAGAGAAGGCCTCCAGAGTTCCGAGTTTCGCCGACGTTCGAAGATCAAAGACGCTGTCGCATGGGCCAAGTCGTCGAAAATTAGGTGGGCCCCGTAATGCGCTTCGCAGACACCGACTGGATGCCGCGAGATGTCAAGAGAACACCAGTATGCCCAACAACGCGATGATCGGACTTCTTTGTCAAAGCCTTGAACAAACAATTTGACGCTCTTTGTGTCCCTCGAGCGAAAAGGATCCATTGGTGCACACTGGCACGCGGCATGGACGTATGGAAACGCTACTGGTGCCCGCTTGAACAACTCAATGATCAATGTTACGACAAATGATTTACGTGGTAAATGAGAAATTTCGTGTATCACTATTGTATCACTACAGCACCGAAATCAAAAATAACTAAAACTTTTCTGTCTCTTACTAATTTGTGACACCAAAAACTTAGCAATCTTCAGAGTTAGAAAAGCAGCTTCGACAAGGGCTCTGCAGAAAGCGATATTGGGGATGACGGCCAACAATGTTCAAATTTTAAAATAGAGGTGGAGAATAACCCTACCCACAGCAATTCTAGGACAAGTGGTTAGTTTATACATAATTTAATGCCCTTCAGAATACTACTTTTATATTTTAATTAAAAATTTTTAGTGATCGTAGCTGGCCCAAACTACTGTTAATATCGAAAAGAACACGAAGCCAAATTATGAAAGTTGAAGAATGTCCTGTGATATACTCCTATACTCCTTGCCAGCAGCACTTACACAATCAGTCAAGCAAGAAAGCAGTATAGTTTATGAGTGTATGACGCAATTACTACACGAGCACATCCAAAAACCTGATATGCTTGCCATTTAAGGTACTCTAAAAACACTATTTTGGAATGAAGCTCACTATTCGATGATACATGTTTGATTCTTTTCATTGGATTTCTGTGGTAAAATTTTGTTGGCAATTCTATTTTTTGTTTTCTGGCCAATTTTTGATCATTTTCCCAGAAAACAGAAAACAGAAATTTTCGCCCATCCCTCTTCCTGATGTTCATTCATCACATTCAACGATTTTGGCACAGAATTGTAAGTGACGATGAAAAAGTGTTGTCATGTTTGTACGATCAACCAGGGTTCCAGCGCCTTAGCCGCACTAAACCCTGGTTGTGAACAAAGAGAAAAAGCTGCCAAAAGTGCTCATCCTTGTCGACCTGGCGCTGCTCCATTTTGATGGCCTGAAAATTAGCAAAAATTTAAATGGCCGAAAAACAAATCATATATTCTGGTAGAACAAGACATGCACTTTCGAGTGTCATATAAAACTGAGCAACGCAGACTGAACAAGGAGAAGCTGTTGTTGGTGAAGACGATTTTTCTCTTTTTGGCATTTTGTTGATATTCTACAGAAATCAGCATGAGCCAGTAAACGCGACACAAATTCTTATAGAGCAGGGCATCCTCTTCCGAACAACATATAACACTAAGCAAAAATTCCTACCACAGAGCAGGAGTTTCGGTAAAAGATCGGACAAAAAACTTGGACGTTCCTATTTGATGACCTAAAAATCAATGAAGAACAAGTGAGCAGATAGGAACAACACGTATTCTTGTACGACATAACATTGTCTTACAATTGTTATAAAAAAAACTGCGCAAAAATTCCAAACCTAAGCGGAGAGAACAGGTGCGCAAATGGCTACTTTTTACTTTTTCACTTATCACTTTAATGACTTAAAAATTGACAAAATTCATAATAAAAAAGAAATGCAATAAATGTTCTGACAGAACAAATCATTCTCTTTCGAATGCTGCGCTGTGCAAAAGACCACCATCGAAATCCGCAACGAATTGTTGAAGAAACGGCGGGACTTATGTAACAACCTAATAAGAGAATTTAAGCCGTATTTGAGGGCGTTTCCGACGCTGTGACGATTTTTGTGCGAGCCCGACACGGATCCGCTCGTCGAGCATTCCGTAGTCTGTGCTCGAAAGCGACAGCTGGTCTAACTTGCTATACGGTTAAGTGAGCCTCCACCATCAAAGGTTGAATTAGACAACCTTAGAAGACGAGGACCGTCAACATGATCTTTACCAAGCCTGTAGACAACCTGGAGAATGCATTCACTGTCTATATGGTTAAATAACTCCTAACAAAATCAAGGTCGTGGACAGCTCTCTCGGTAGGCTTCGAGTCTATAGGCTCCATCTCCTCCTTCCTTATTGTTCTATGAAAGCCACTACATTAGCCAAGCTTCCAGGTAGAGTGTGTGGATTGTCTCTTCTTTGGGCATCAGCCAGAACAGGGCCAGGTTGTGTTCTCGTTTCGCAAAAACGTTTTGTTCCTGCAACTCTTGATTCTTTACCAATATCAGGCAAAGCCGATTCTATACATTAAACATATAGCTTATTAGACGCTCAAGATATGCAGGTGTCTTCTTATATGCAATCAGCTGCTCCATTGCCGCCAATACCTCCGTCCCTGAGCCGCACTCCTCACCGTCGGAGGCAGCACTCCTAGTCTTCTTCTCCGTCCTGGTCCTCGACGGCGACATCGCACATGGTGGTCACGGATTATGGAAAACGGAAGTCGATAAGCGCGGACGGACGACAACTGATTTGAGCCGCGCGTACTATAATACCACTCACGTCGCGCAGTCAAAACTATGGATTGCGACGGCAAAATCCGTCGCAAACAGTCGCTCGATCAAAACTCCCTCAGTTTTGGGTACTTTGAAAACAAGTTGGCACCATTCGAGTCGTCTTGTCGAGATCTACAGAAGCGTATATACATCTTTGCCAAAACACCCACATTTTCGTCATGGGTGGCCTAAAACGTGACTGCAGCGGGCTTTGCAACTAGAGCAGCTTATTTCCAGGACAAGCGTGCTTGATGAATACCTCAAGATGGCGTACGTTTCCAGGGCGCTGCCATGCCAGGAGTGCTCCGAGAGTGAATCGTACACAATGCATGCAGAATAAAACCTATCAATCGAGTGGGCGAACCATGTCCACTGCGCTTTTATCTTCGCTTTCCGGGAAATGCGAAGTCTTCAAGATTATTCCAAACCGTTTGAAGAATTTTATCACAAATTTCCAGCCGCCATTTTCAGAAATTGCTGTACTCTGTTCCTGCAAGATCTTAGAGTACGCTGTAAGCGATGCGTATAGAATCGAACCTATGAATCGAGTGGGGCGACCGCTCGATCCATAGGTTCGCGACGCAATCGAGTAGGGCGACCGCTCGTTCCATAGGTTCGCGACGCAATCGAGTAGGGCGACCGCTCGATTCATAGGTTCGCGACGCAAATGCACGCGCGGGCAGGTTCGTTGCGCAATAACTCTATCAAGTTCGAATGTTCGAATACTTTGTAGGAGGAACAAGGTTCTTGAAGTGCTCTAAAGCACAATGCTGTAGCTCATGAATACACTAAGTTACAGCGCTTTGAAGATGCAGGTGAGACTTGTGTGACACATTTTTTCCGATTTCGGTGGACCAATGCGGGAAGACGCCGCAAGCTAAGGGCCTTAAAATGGGTGAGCGAGCAGAAAACTGAAGACACTTTACGATGACGTGCTCATATCTATTAGCTATCTAAACTGCCTTAGCCCCATCTGCCATTTTAGAGCGGCGGAAGGCAGTTGTAAAGTTTCTTCGGCTCCTACTCACCAACGTTTCCATTTTCGACACTTTCGATGGAACCGTGATGTTCAGCTCGAATAGCTCTACCGAACGGTATCAATTTCGACCAATTTCAGAAAAATCGATTTCTGACAATTTTGCTCCAGAACGAGGCTGCCCGAGGCCGCGGCAGACGGAAGAATTATTTATTTATTTATTTATTTATTTATTAACGCATTCATAAGGATGCACCAACATTGATCGTAATAAAGCCGCAAAAACATTGCTCAGGAAAACAGAAACAGAAAAACTCAGATCTCAATTGCAATTAGCGAAAAAACATTAAAGGAAGGCTATCAAGAGTATTGAGGAGAAGGCCTGCCATCTATAAACCTGCGCTATAAAGGGAGAAAAAACCAGGAGAAGGGTAGGATACCCAACCCAGAAGTGACATGCTCACTACAAAAAATCAGATCAGCTTGCACATGGTAAGCTGTAGTGTCACAATGCATCGCAATACAGAAAAATAAATGCGTAATAAGTGCTATATAGTGCCTACGAAGATGACTATCCGTAGGCCAGTTGTATGAGTATGAGACAGCACTTTTGCCTGACGCTTGAAACAAGCTGTAAGAAACGGGTAGTTTTATTATGATAGTGATCCTGAGGCACTTGAAGATGTAGCAGTAAATAAACCATGTCATAGGGATGTGCTACAGACTTCCATTACACTAGAACTACGGAAGGTGCCTGACGGGAAATGTAGTGAAAACATGAAATCGAATAGGTGGTTAACGAACCCAACTCTGGCACATCACATCGCGCTCATTCACCGACAGCATCATCATCATCCTCTCAACCCCTACAGACGAAATCACAAAGAGAGGGCACCAAGATATACACAGCATATGGAGAAGGAAACTCAACTCCTTCAAGGCAAAACAAACAATCTTTGCCTAGTTGAGAGCACATATATAGCAGTTCATCTTGAATCAAAAAGGCAAAAAATAGACACGAGCATAATCATGACTATGAAGCTGTACTGATAAATAGATCTGCAGTACTAAGCCTTCGAAAGTTAAGCGTTAAAAGGCATCAGCCATCCCTGAGCAACTCAGATACACTGAGTCCACAACACTGCAGCAACCTGAATCTCATAAAATACTCAGAATTATTTTAAAAAATGAAAACACGACAACGTTTCCCATTTTTGCCGAAAAAGCAGTGTGAACAGGAAATTTGAGTAGGCTAGTCAACATTGACCATCTAGCAGCTGAAATGGGTACACTTCTGACAGGCTGCCTAAGCAACGTCGTCCACCTGCAGGAACACAAAAACGCAGAAAACAAGAGCGCACCAAAATTCCTTTCTTGGTGTCCTTCATCACGGATGCTCTTAGTGCTTAAGTACGGGAATGTATACGCAAGGCTGACTTAGAAGCTCTAGTTAGCATACCGCCTGCTAACCTCAGCACCCAACTTGTTAGGAACGGGCTGTACGATTGCTTGTGATACCCCGTCCTCCACGGTCTGTCCGTTCGGAAAGGAAGGGGATTGCACGGCCTCAGGTGTGGTATACCTCATCGTTTGACGGGGGGCCACGAGGAATACATCGGTGAGACGGGCAAGCGGCTTTGGGTGAGGGTCAAGGAACACATGGACGGGCTTCGGAGATGCCAGATTTCCACGCCGTTGAGGGAGCACAGGCAGCGGAGCCATGGTGGCGTGGCGTAGTGGTTGGGGTCGCGGTTACAATCCTTGCTCGAGAGGTCGACATCGCAGCACGCAAGACTTTCGAAGCGCTGTGGATTGCCTTCAAGAATTCCGCGATCAATAGGAGAGAAAGGCCTATTTATCGCGGGATTCTTGAAGGTAACTCAGGAGCAGACCCCAATTGCTGCCCTCTGTGAGCTTGAACCCGGAGGGCGACAGCCGAAGGGTCGCTGAGGGGTTGACCCTAGTGATAGTCTCATTCACCCAAACTGCCTCCATCCGAGGTGACGCACCAGTTTCGTGGCTGCTTCCATAAGGTTAATTGGGCTGTCTCACTTCCCTTTCGTCTCCTTTTCTTATTAAATCCGGGAACTCTTGTGACTTGAAATAGTTATTGGACGAGTAACCTTTCAAACCTCGCTTGACTTTACCAGGCTCTGAAGAAGGCGGTGACGCCGAAACGTCAGCCGAATAAAGTGTGGTTATCAATCTTGGCTCCACAGCTCGAACAGTCCTATTGGTATCAACGTCGTGTCAAGATTCAACGACAGTCAATCATGGAAAAGGAAGGATATTAATTTTTCAGTCTGCTTTTAAGTATCGAGAGACATCGGGATGCCAGCACATCGTTGGGTAACATTTGCAACCAGCGCGCAGTCCGATAGAAAAACGAATTATGAATGTTAAACCAACATTTATTTTGAAAGGTTTGTGGTCAATTACAAAACTCTTTGTTCGACCGCAAGTGGGTCTAAACATCCAATATTTGCTGGTTTTGATCTTTACTTCCTTGCGTAAGATGCGAAAACAAAGGACAATATCATGTTGCACTCTCCTATACAAAAGGCCTTTTATTCCAAACATTCTCATTCTAGCCGCATAGTTGAGTAGAGGTCTGTGACCATTCAATCTGTGTGTTTTATACATCAGAATTTTGGTGAAGGTTTGCTGAACCGCCGGTCGAGGTCAGAGAGAGATGCGAGGAGTACTTCAAGGAACTCCTGAACGAGGAGTTCCCTCGTCGGGAGGCCGAGGAAGAACAACCAACGGAAGGACCCATCCCACCCTGGACGCAAGAAGAGGTTCGCAAGGCCATAGGGAAGATGAAACTCGGAAAGGCAGCAGGGCCTGACTGTGTGCCAGTAGAGGCTTGGAAGGTGCTCGGGGACCTCGGAATCAACTGGCTGACGCAGTTCCTCAACAGAATCAGGAACGAAAGTAAAGGTAAGATGCCGGATGACTGCAGGAACAGCACCATAGTCCCAAATCTTCAAGCAGAAGGGAGACGCTTCCGAATGCTCCAATTACCGAGAGATCAAACTGATCTCACACACGATGAAGATCTACGAACGACTGGTCGACTCAAGGCTGAGGGAGATGGAACTCATCTCCCAGGTGCAGTGAGGATTCATACCTGAGAAGTCCACCACAGACGCCATCTTCATTGCTCGTCAGGTGATGGAGAAATATCGGGAGAAACGAAAACCCTGCCACCTGGCATTCCTGGACCTGGAGAAGGCCTACGACAGGCTAGCTAGGGCCGTAATCTAGAATGCCCTTCGAAGGAGGGGTGCCCCGAAACGTCTGATCACGGTCATAAGGAACGAGGGCTCGAAAGCGGCGATACGAACTCCACACGGGGTGACAAGGAAAGTGGACATCACAGTGGGGGTACACCAAAGATCGGCTCTGAGCCCGTTCCTCTTCCTGCTGACACTTGACTCTATAGTGAACCACTTTGAGGAAGGCCCTCTCAGAACGATCCTCTACGCGGGCGACATCGTCCTAGTAGCCGACAACCAGGAGGAGCTGGAGGAGAAGGTGCAGCTGTGGCAGAGAGCCCTCGCAGACAACGGCCTACGGCTGAACGTGAAGAAGACGAAGTTCATCAGCTCTGAGCAGTGCACTGGATTGATCCTAGACTGCCAAGGGGAAACGAACGAGAAGGTGGAAGAATTCCGCTACCTCGGAAGTGACCTATCCGAGGAAGGAAGTGTGGACCAGGCGGTCAGGAGACGGATAAACGCAGCCTGGCTTAAGTAGAAAGAGTCCACAGGGATCCTCTGCGACAGTAGATGCACCAGGACGCTCAAAGGCAAGCTCTATAGAACAGTTGTGAGACCTGCCCTCCTCTACGGCAGTGAGTGCTGGTCCCTGGGTAAGGCGCAGGAGCGGCAACTGCACGCGGCGGAGATGAGGATGCTGAGGTGGGCAAGTGAATGAACCCTTCGGGACAGGGTGCGAAACGAGGTTGGGGCAGTGATGAAGACAGCCCCGATCCAGCTGAAGATGAGAGAGCAGCGCCTGAGGTGGTACGGACACGCCCTCAGAAGACAGGAGGATCACCCCACAAGGTTGGCCCTAGATTTTGAGGCACCCGGAAAGCGTCCGAGAGGAGCCATAAGGAAAAGATGGAAGGACGTCATCAAGAGAGATCTCGCCGAAGTCGGCGCCACGGCAGATGACCTTCTGTCTTTCCTTCCCTCTGTCCGTCCGTCGTCAGTCAGTCTGTCCGTCTGTCCGTCCGTCTCTCCTTCTGGCCTTTCGCACATCATTGCGCTTTCACGTACAGGTCGTCCACTGACTGAAAGTTTGGAAAACCGACCTCCAGTTAATGGTAGCAAGGAATTGGTTCATGGCCGCAAGCTCGCTCTAAAAAATAGGCAAAGGTAAAAATAGGGACGCTCAGCTTAGTAAGCGGTTGTGTCTGTCCTACCGTCTATCCTTCCGTCCGTCTGTCTGTCCGTCTCTCCGTCTGGCCTTTCGTAAACGTGGAGTGGTAGCCATCCGGGTTCAGGCGAGGTGTCACCTACGTCGTTTCGAGAGGGGTTAGAAGACGTGTCGCCGATGTCACGCAAAGGGCGTCCGAATTCCGAATATGCGTCATCGAAGCAGTGAAAGCGAGGGACCGAGATCAGAAGATGTGTAACCGACGTCGTTCAACAGGCGTCTGGGATCAGAAGAAACGTCACCAATGCCACGCAAGGACGTTCGTGTTGAGAAGAGGTGACACCGATGTCGCGCCAGGGGTTCCGGATTCACACGACATGTCAACGATGTCGCGAAAAGCACCTCCGGCTTGAGAAAACATGTCACCGACGTCGATCATCAGGTGCCTGGATTTCGACGTAGCGCCAGGGGCTCCTTTTCACACGACGTGTTTTCTGTGAGGGTAGAACAAGTAATGGAGACCGGCGAAAGATGGGAGTCCAATAAGGGGGACCGGTAGAAGGTTGACCAGTGAAGAGGGACCAAGCGAAGATTGACCAATGAAGAGGGAATCAGGCGAAGGGGGGGGGGGGGGACCGGTGACTGGTGAGGGGTCCAGTGAAGGGGGGAACCGGTGAAAGGGGGCGGTGAGGAGGGGACCAGTAATTGGGAGCGGTGAAAGGGGGGGGGGGGCAGGTAGAAGGTTGACCAGTGATGGGGATCAGGTGAAGTGGGGGCTGGTGAGGAAGGCACCAGTAATAGGGACCGGTGAAGGGAAGAGGTCCAGTGAAGGGGGACCGGAAAAGTTTAAAGGGGGATCAGTGAGGGTGGGACCAGTAATGGGGTGGGGGACCAGTGAGTGTGGGACCGGTGAAGGAGGCGGGAGGGGTTCAGTGAAGGGGGAACTGTAAAGGGTTGACCAATAAATGGGGTACTAGGGAGTTACCAGACAAGAGGGTACCAGTAAGGGAGCCATTAAAGAGAGGACCATTTAAAGAAGTTCAGAAAAGGGTCCAGTAATACAACCATTAAAGGAAGGACCAGTAAAGGGGACTTGTGAAGGGGATCAGTGAAAGGGACCAATAAGAAGACCAGTATTTTCTCTCAGTGTCGTCCAACGTGGCGTCAGAAGACGTGCTACAGACGTCGTGCCACGTGCGTCGGGGTGCAAAAGACGTGTCGTGGACGTCGTGACATATCCGTCCGGACCCAACAAATGTGTCACAGACGTTATCCAACGTGCATCCGGATCCTGAAGAAGTGCCATTAGACAAGACTTTGCCGTGAGATTTTCAGATGACTTTCTGAAGGCTTCGTGCAACAACGAGTGTGCACGTACTTGATTCTCACTTCCGTTTTCTGTAGGCACACGTGTAAGGGGTATTGGTGGAGCGGCTGGGGGGGGGGAGGGGGGGGGGGGGGGTAGGGAGAATGAGGAAAGGAATCGGAGCAATGTTATTCCCGGACTGTGAACTGCATCGAGCGGTCTACCAATACCAATTGATTTCATTTGTCTCCGCAGAATAAGCAGTTCGGATTGAGGCTCTCTGTCTGTTTCTCGCCACGTACGCCACGAGTACTTCAAGGAGAAAATCGCGTGCGTGCGATGCAATAGCGGATGTTTAGGCCCCATAGGAGCAGTTTTGAAGTTTCTGTCCTACCGTATCCCGCTATGCTATTTTATATAGCAAAACCAGTTTTTTTGCTCTAATGAATGAGAATAGGCCTAAAAAGGACAAGAAGACGGTAGGGGTGTTCTACTCTCCGGGTTTGGGGGCGAGGGGTGTTCTACTCTCCGGGTTTGGGGGCGAAGCCCCCAACCAGACTTTTGCCGGCCGGTAGACCGTTGAGCGTCTGGTCACGATATCTCTCCTTGTATATGTAAGTAACACCAGGGCTTAGAAGATTCAAGCACAGAAAATCGAAAATCAATGTTTCAGAATCAAAAAATGTTTGTCTTATGCGAAGTGTTTCCTTACACACACAGCAAACGCCGCCACCCTTGCCAGATTTTCGGTCATTTCTAAAATAACGGAAGGAAGCCCAGCGAGAACTTCATCATCGAACGTCATTGAAAAGCGATATTTTCGAAATTGGCCCATTTTTTTCGTCCAAAATTATCTTGGGATTACTTGGCGCTGATTACGAATCCGACGTCCGTTTTTGATATATTAATTCCCGTTTGAGTTTGGCCGGGTCAGGATCACCGACCACCCTCAGTTATCGGCATGGGTGGTCTCCTGCCGTAATCGTCCAAGTGGAGTTCGGCACCGTGTTCGGCATCCCGAATGAGCCCCCGCCCCTATACGACTTTTAGCAAAATCGGTGATCCTGACCTGACCACCCTCAGTTATCCAGAAGAAAATCCAAAGAGTGCGAAATTTTCAAAACGGACGCCGGATTCGTAATCAGCGCCCCAAATAACTCTCAATTGGCTTTCGACGATAATATTTGACCAATTTCGAAAATATCGATTTTCGACGACGACATCGTCTGCACATGCCCCGTCCCCGAAGGGACTTGTCAAAAAACAGATTTTTCTGAAATTGGTCGGGATTAACACCGTTCGATAGAGCATTTCCTGCTATAGCTAACGGTGTTATTGCGAGTGTCGAAAACTCAAATGTGTGCGAGCAAAGCGCAAAAAACTGGAACCGTTAAGTCAACAACCGCTCTAAAATGGCAGCTGCGGCTAAGAGAGTTTGAAAAGCTAGGGAGTTGTGAGCATGTCTTCTTAAAGCATCTTAAGCGTTCTGCTCGCCTGCGCATTTGTAGGCCGTTAGCTCTTCGCGTTTTCCCGCAGGGGTCGACTGAAATTGGAAAAAATCGCGTAACAGAAGGCTAGCCTGCATTTTCGCACCGCTGTAACTTTCTCCAATCATAGGCTACATTGCTGTGTTTCAGCTATCTTACTGCCTACAAAACCCAAAGCTGCAACCGGAAAGGTTTAACATGACAGAGTTATCGCGCTCAGAGATTTGCACGCGCCAGCGCGTGCAATTTAGCACAACAGCGATCGATGTTCTCCTCGCTCTTACTCGCCCAGATTACAGTCTTCCCTACTCGCAATAAAACTTTTCAATTCAACATGACAAACTCTATCGAATAGCATCAAGCATGGCTGAATACGAAGGTAACGATTTTCGATGACGTCATCGCTCATCTGTCGCGGGCAGCCTCGTCCTTGATGCGAAATTGTCAAAAATCGAACAAGTCCGACTTTCGATAAATCTTGGCATATCGAGTATACTATTCCACCGTGCTTCTCTGAGCTGTTCACCAAGATTGTTAAACACGCTTTACTTTGGTTGACGTTTCGGCGGCTTCGCCTTCTTCGGAGCCTGGAAAAGTCGAGAATATTAGTGAAACTATTCCCCAAACGCCATTTCATCCTACAGAATAGTGTTCTCAAGACAGCTAGAGTAAAGGACCAATGTACCAGGTACAGCGTATCAACTAACCTTCCAGGTGAGTGCCGATGAGCACCACCTGTCACCCGTGGATGGAGATAGACGTGGGTGAGTGAATTTAGCCCCGGATACCACCCGACTTAAATACCCTGCAAGTCAGATCAGATTGATCAAAACCCACAGAGCTCGACAAAGGGTGCCAGTTCCTGGGTTATCGCTATGCACTCGTCTTTGCGGTTGACCTGTGGGTTTCTGGCCACTATCCAAAGCGCCTCAAGTGTCCTGCGTGCTGACTTGTCGCATTCTCTCGCTAAAATGGAGACGGACACTTGGAACATGGCACCATAATGGCATCGGACCACGGGTGACAGGTGGTGCTCATTGGCACTCACCTGGAAAGTTATTTGATGCGCTGTACCTGGTACATCGGTCCTTTACTCTAGCTATCTTGAGAACACTATTCTGTAGGATGAAATGGCGTTTGGGGAAATAGTTTCACTAATATTCTCGACTTTTCCAGCTCCGAAGAAGGCGAAGACGCCGAAACGTCAGCCGAAGTAAAGCCAGTTTAACAATCTTGGTGAACAGCTCAGAGAAGCACGCTGGAATAGTATACTCGATATGCCAAGATTTATCGAAGGTCGGACTTGGGCGGTTCTACACGATGTACCAGCTGGTTCCGTTCGACTTGTCGCGGAAGTTCTGTTGCTGAGACAGAAGATTGTCTTGGCCAGACAGACCATCCACTTCCTCCGCCGCTGTTTGAAGAACAGAATGATTCCAAACTTCATTGCGAGGAAGAAACTCCACGAAGTGTGCGGCCAATCGAAGGACGATGTGCGAGTTCGAAAGATTTAAATGGATATTCAAAAGACGACAATCAGGACCAAGCAGAATCATATGTATTCGCTATTATCGAAGTGTCTGTCTAAGAAATTGTATTGTGAAAAGTATGTGCCTATTCGTCATTGGAGGAGAATAGTGGGTGAGTCAAAGAATATTTGTGATTCTATTCGCTCTAACGCCAAAGTAAAATTACAGGAGAAGTTCTCGAGGTTGCTGGAGCAGAATCGATGTCGTAGTTATCAGAGGCCAGCTAACAATTCCCACCTCGGGGTTGGATTGGTCGGGGGTGAAGAGCGCGGCCCTCGGGTCACCGTTCCTGGCGATGTCAACTTATCGAGCGATGCACTCTCCGTGCTGAACCTGGGCCTAGTTTCGCTCCTAGTCAATATCTTTCCCCTATTATGTCGCGTAGGATCAACCTGCAGTCGTTGCACGATCGACTGAGGGGTAGGTCGAAAATCGATACACGCGTCATGAGCAAGGTGTTGTAAGTAGCTCTACAATCCCGCCCCACCTTCTCCGCTACGTATCTCGGGTCACAGAAGCCCAGTAGCACGGTAGATACCAAATTCCGTGTGTTTGCCACGTCCGTGCTGACCGTGCTATGCCGAATAGCCGGAAGAAGGATAGCAAGTAATATGACTGTTGCTCAGAAATGCGGTCTGAGAGAAGTACGGGACCTAGTGTCCTCCGGTGCAATAAGAGCCACTGTCAGTGACAAGGGCGGAGAGTTCGTTGTACTGTCTCAAACGTTGGACAGGGCTATCACGAAATTACACCTCGAAGATCGAACGATCTATAGCCCTAGTACCAGAGAGGAATTTGCAAGACAGTACCGCCGACTAAACAGGAAGTGGACAGAGATTGCGAAGTCGGCAAACCTCCCGAAGAGCATAATAACACGTTTGATATGTGACATGCCGATTTGTCCTGTGTTATATGTTCTTATCAAAACCCATAAGTTGCCACCGGAGGGGGGCTACTACCGATGATCCAAGAACCTTCAAGGTTAGACCAATTATAAGTGGTGTCGGTGGTCCGACCGACCGCATTTCGTGGTTGCTGAACCTAGTTCTGGTGCAACTGCTCAGATTTGTACCCTCCCACCTGACCAACGCCAATGATTTCCTCCAAAAACTTCGCGAAATCAGGATGGGTGATGGATATGTTATGGAGTCTTTTGACGTTACCTCGTTGTACACCAACGTGTTCAGAGAGGACGCCTTACAAG
The DNA here is from genome assembly GCA_947396885.1 of Heligmosomoides polygyrus polygyrus. Lineage (NCBI taxonomy): Eukaryota > Metazoa > Nematoda > Chromadorea > Rhabditida > Heligmosomidae > Heligmosomoides > Heligmosomoides polygyrus. The sequence continues at coordinate 68,355,500 of OX377203.1, forward strand.
CCGTGCCTGAAGTTCTTTCAGAACACCATGCAAGCTTAATCTTTACGGCCTGAGTATAGCTCAGGTAATGACGTTGGTAAACGAGTGCTTATCATATAACATATTCAGGTGGTCAGGTGACTACTATTGTCAAATTCGAGGGCTTGCTATGGGGCAGAGGCTGGCTTCTGTCCTTGCGGTTGTCAAAAGTGGAGAAACCTGGGCTTGAACGTATGCCAATTATTTACTGTAGGTATGTTGACGACTGCTTCGTGATGTGTTACTACTCAGGCTGAGATGGACACATGCTTCGAACTGTTGAACCAACAGTCCGAGCATAAAAGGCTTACACACGAAACGCCTACAGAAAATTGGTTAGCCTTCCTCAATGTACAGGTGTATTTTTCTCACGGAGAAATGAAGACTAGATGGAAACCTAGCAGCAAGAACATCCTTGCTCATTGTTGCTCAACCCATCCCTCTAACACTAAAAGGGCATTATTAAAAATATGTTCCGGACAGCCATTGCCACTTCGTCGGATAAGGAGCAAAAGCTGCTGTCTTTAAAAATGGCACAAAATATTGCTAACAGTATCCTAGAAGAGGGAGACCACGACCCAGCGTCATGGTTCGCCGTGATTAAGAGCGGGAAAAAATACGTTTCTGCATGCCTTTTATCTCAGACGAAGTGAGCGCAGAGATCCGCGCGTGCGTTCGCAAAGCGAATCTCCAAGAAGTGGTGAGGGTAGTCGAGGTGCCTCCCACGAACTTGAAGTGGGTCCGGAACCGAATCTACGATCGGATGTGTTCCACTCCATCCTGCGTAGTTTGCCCTAGCGGTAACGAGGGAGACTGCATGACATCTAGGGTGGTATATCTCATGTCATGTAGAATGTGTGGGCAGGAGTACATAGAGGAAAGGGGTAGACCGTTGTGTATTAGAGTCAGGGAGCATCTACATGGCCTCAAGAAACCCAATGTGTCAACTCCTTGGTGAGAGCACAGGGTCCGATCCCACTATGGTGCCATGTTCCAAGTGTCCGTCTCCATCTTAGCGACAGCGGGAAAAGCGACATCTCAGCACGCAGGACACTTGAGGCGCTTTGGATAGTGCCCAGAAATCCACAGGTCAACCGCAAAGACGAGTGCATAGCGATAACCCAGGAACTGGCACCCTTTGTCGAGCTCTGTGGGTTTTGATCAATCTGATCTGACCTGCAGGGTATTTAAGTCGGGTGGTATCCGGGGCTAAACTCACTCACCCACGTCTATCTCCATCCACGGGTGACAGATGGTGCTCATTGGCATTCACCTGGAAGGTTAGTTGATACGCTGTACCTGGTACATTGGTCCTTTACTCTAGCTGTCTTGAGAACACTATTCTGTAGGATGAAATGGCGTTTGGGGGAATAGTTTCACTAATATTCTCGACTTTTCCAGGCTCTGAAGAAGGCGAAGACGCCGAAACGTCAGCCGAAGTAAAGCCTGTTTAACAATCTTGGTGTCAAAAATCGATTTTTCTAAAATTGGTCGAAATTGATACCGTGTGGTAGAGCTCTTCGAACTGAATATCATGGTGGCATCGAAAGTGTCGAAGATGGGCGAGTAAGGGCCGAAGAAACCTTACAGCTGCCTTCCGCCGCTCTAAAATGGCAGATGCGGCTAAGCCAGTTTAGGCAGCTGGGTAGATGTGAGCACGTCATCGTAAAGTGTCTTCAGTGTTCTGCTCGCTCACCCATTTTAAGGCTCTTAGCTCGCGGCGTCTTCCCGCATTTGTCCACCGAATTTGGAAAAAATGCGTCACAGAAGCCTCACCTGCATCTTCGTAGCGCTATAACTTATCGTTAGTGTATTCATGAGCTATAGCGTTGTGCTTTAGAGCACTTCAAGAACCTCATGCCTCCTACAAATTCGTCGAGTGGCATTGCTTGCAGCGTACTCTAACAAGGAAGGTTATAGGGCCCTGTGAGCGGAGTCCAGAACCACAGTTAGTTTTTGCTGAACGCTTTTTTGAAGACCTGAAAAGGGGGTCTGAAAGCGTGTGCACAACTATCATCAACCCCTACGACACCCCGCGAGGTGTGCCTCGGCGGCGCAGGTGGTAGGAGGGACGTCTTATAGGAGCACGCGAAGGGTTTTTAAGTTCAAGTCCGCGTACTGCTGAAATTTTTGCACGTATTAGTTTGTTGTTATTACGCTTTCTCATGCTCACAGAAATCCATTTTAGACCATCATTGCTTACAGTAAACCAAGGCTGTCTACTTGCGCCTTCATAAGTGCTAGTTTTTCAACAATGCCTATCTGCGCCACCACCATATCATACCACCTAATAATACCATTACTGCACACAAATACGCGTACCTTATGGCTGAATATTATGGACCCGGACCATATCGGTATATAAGTGTGCTAAAAATGTCATTCTCCCCTAAACGCATTGTCGGTTGACTACTTTCCACCTTCAAATCGGATTTCACTTCTCCAACAAGGTGAGAGATTGCGGCTGCGGATACCATAAAAGGACTCCTGGACGCCATATGTTAAGATATCGACTGTAAGGAAGAAGAGACGGTTCAAGTTAGAGGTAGAATAATGAAAACGGGACCTTTCTATGTCTGCCATCCGCGTGGGTGACAGCTGGGTACGTCGATGTTCACCCAGGACCTTTCTCTATACCCACGGATTGCGCGTTCAACGAAGAAGAAGTAGTCCTTCCTTGTCAGGAAGAAGATTGTTTCTCACTGGCTTTTGTAAGATGTTACTGGTGTGACAAGCGCTTGTGTTTTACTTGTTTCATAGATTTATACCATAGCTGTTGACTGAAAGGGAAGACAAGACACGACGTTTTATTTCCAGAGAAATGATATGGTGCACATAGGCATTGTTGGAAAACTAGCACACATGAAGGCGCAAATAGACAGCCTTGTTCATTGTAAGCATTGATGGTTTGAAATTGATTCCTGAAAAATGAAAAAAAAGCGCAGCAGAAACGAACTAATCTGTGCAAAAATTTCAGCACTACGCGGACTCGAACTTAAAAACCCTCCGCGTGCTCCTATGAGACGTCCCTCCTACCAACTACGCCGCCGAGGTAAACCTTGTGAAGTGTCGTCACGCTTTCAGACCACCTTTTCAGGTCTTCAGAAAAGTGTTCAGCAAAAACTAACTGTGGTTCTGGACTCCGTTCACAGGGCCCTACATCCTGCCAAAATTACATCGCAAAAACTCACCTTGAGTTGGGAACCTTTCCTTGTAAGGCCTTGCCGGGACATAGTACAGCAATTCCTGAATAGGGCAGCTGGAAATTTCTTATAAATTTCTTCAAACGCTCGTTCTACAAACGCCCCCACCCCATCCATTAATGAAGGTTCCATTCTATTATATGCATTGTTTACGGCGCACTCCAAATTCTCGCTGGGACAGAGAACGGCAGTTCCTGAGAAGGGTGGGTGGAAATATATGATAAAATTCTCCAAACGGTTAGAAATAGTCTTGAAGACTTCGCATTTACCAGTACGAGAAGGTAGAAGCGCAGTGGACATGGCTCGCACACTCGATTGATATGTGGGTTCCATTTTGTATGCATTGTGCACGGCGCACTCTCGGAGCATTCCTGGCATGACAGCGCCCTGGCAACGTACGCCATGCTTGAGGTACCCCGCAAGCACGCATGTCGTGGAAGCTAAGCTGTTCTAGTCGCAAAAGCGTGCTGCAGTCACTTTTTTGGGCCACACACCACGAAAATGTTGTTGTTCTGGTAAAGTTGTTCTAAGAATAATTAAACACTGTCGAGATAAATACCGGAGCCCATGTGTGTAATAGAGCAATGTGGGGAATGTCTGAAGAATTATTATTATTATTTGTCTTTATAATAAGACGCTAACGTTATGTAATAATAGTAAGGTATCCCGACATATGAATAGATATCTAGAGATATATATCCATATCTATCTACAGATATCTAGAGATTTTTCGTTCGTTCGCTCATATGACGTGTTATCCCGACATATGAAGCATGACATAACAGCATGACGTTCGCTCATCATGTATGCTGCTACACGAAGAAAACAAGAAATCATTAGAAGAAGAAGACAAGCTGCAATAATTACGTTCCTGACATTGCTCTATTACGCTCATGGGCTCCGATATTTATATCGATAGTGTTCAATTATTCTCGCGGACTATAACGACTACACTATCTATATCCATATTGCTCGACTGTTCTCGCGATTATAACGTCTATACTGCCTACATATCTAGATATCTATATCTGCATATATATCTATATATATATATATATTCTTTATGGCGCACAAATATGTGCATTGTAATAAATAAATAATAAATAAATAAGTTGTATATATGTTTGTATAGATCTCGAAGAGACGAATCGAACGCTGCCAAGCTGCTTTCGAAGAAGTCCAAAAATGAAGGAGTTATGATCGAGCGATGTATCGTAGATTTACCTAACACTGCGGTTCTGCGACATAAACGAAATAGGAACCCGCCAGAAGTTCCTTGACAGGAGACTGAGATGAAATCCAGAGAAGGTAGATCTTGTGAAGGCAAATAAGAGGCCTGTTGCAACAGAAGATACAGAGCACGGGACGAACCGACCCCACGATAGTACGACAGTGAATCGAAAGAAGAGTTCTCTTCTTCTTACCGCATTTGTTTTTTCGATGTTAGATATACTAGGCTTGGTTATTTTCTTTATAATCATCCCTAATTGTGCATCCTACGAACCATAAATATAATTCGGCAATGCCACGTTTCCGTCAAGGGGAGGGGAATTGAAGCCAAGAGATGCCTACGACAGTGCGGCGTATGCCAGCCGGGTTTCCTTTCAGCTTAACCATGAGCGATTGCTGGCGAACTGTATCCTTGGCGGCGAATCGTCCAATTTTGGGATATATTCAGCGGACAGCGCGTCAAGGCCAGGGTCAAGCGTGGGGTTCGATTTTTGCCAAAAATTTACGACCCCTCCTCCCAGAATGGATCTGGTACGACCCCTTCCCTTGTGTAGACCCCCGTTTTATTTCCTATCCGCAATAAATTTTTTAAAATTTTCATGCGATTTTTGTACCCTTTAATAGGTCCTTCTTTCCAGGTGCAGCTTCCACTGTGCCAGATTAGTTCAAGAAAGAGTGCTACTGAGTAACTGTTTAATTTAGTAATTTGTTAGAAAAAACGCTGATAAAGGTTTTGTGTATGTAATCTTTTGATAACAGTATTATGTTTGTTTACAGTTGGAAATAAAGCGCTTTTGAAAGCAGTTGTCGAATTAATCACAACGAGTTCAACTTTTCAGGCTTTCCGAGCATCTCGTGGGCACGGTACATTTTTGTACGTGAAGGAGCAACATCTGCATTCTAAATTGATTGTACTCTATACAATGCCGAGTGTTAATTTCTAAAGCTGACTTAAGTGCTTTACCCACAAATTTTTTTAGACACTCTCGGAAGCGAAGACGGAATGGACTTGCCACGAAACTAATTTTCTCTCTTCTGCAGGAAACAACATCAGAAAGTGAAGTTGTATCCAATAAGGTTTTAATCCACAGTTTGACACACGGCAATAAAACCTGTTTTTCTGAAACGATCCTCTGTATGAAGAGACGCTCCGATTTGTATCATTTGCCGAAAATTTCCGACACCGTTAATTACATGGTGGCCGCTATTTTTAAAACCCGCTTTTTAAAGCGTAGAATCCACACTTCTTGTAGTTTTGAAAACTCTGTGGATTTTTCAAAGACGTCGAAAAAACTCCGAAATATGGCAGGTTACGTGGAGCCATTGCGTTCGCCGATATCGCCGATCGCCACTGAGGGTGGTCTTCTCGCGGAAAAATTTTCTATCTTTTCAAGAAAAGAACACGCGAAAGTGAAATTGTGCTTCATGGATTTTTAGTTCATTAGTATTACACAGCAAAAAGCTGAGCTTCTCCGCAGCGATCTTCGATGTGATTAGGGCGGATCGTATTTGAATTTTTATTTTTTCAAAAAAAAAATAAAATTAATTTTTACCTGAAGCAGATCACGCACACAGGAAAAATTTTGCCACAAAAAGTTTAAAGTCTTGCTTAAGGCACAGTGCGAAAATCATGGTTTCCTGAAACGAATAGATTGGATCGACCCTTGGTCGATATGGCACCGACGTCATAGGAGCGACGAACGTTCACGAGGATGACTATAACTCGTTAAGTTTTTCAAAATTTGAAAAAGCCAATGGTTTCTTAAAACTAGAAGAAAAAAAACTTTCATACAGTATAAAAATTTGTTTTCAAAAACTAGATCTTTACAAGGACGAGGCCTTCGATTTTTATGAATTGAGCAGATTTTGTGTGAATAATTATATCCCACCAAGTCTTTCGAATTTTAAAAGCTTTGATAGCTTTCTGAATACTAAAAAAAGCGCTTTCGAACCGTATAGAAAATAGTTTTCAACAGGGAGGTCTTCATAGTGAGTGGTAGGGGTGCGATTTCTGGTCCATTGTTGCAGAAATACGTGCCAAAAATCGAATCCTCCGCCCGGTATGAAGACCCCTTTTTTTGAAAACTGGTTTTTACATGGCTAAAAATCACCTTCTTTCTATTTTTCAAAAAGCAATTGGAATTTTTGAATTTCATAAGATGAACCGAGTTATGAAAAATTTTATGAAATCAGTTAGACACTCTTCTAAGCTAGCATAAGACTTGAAATTAAGCCGAACTTTTCTGAATCGAAATGAGTTCCTTCTACATCAAATTAAATACTTTCTAAAAATTTCCAAATTCTCCCTTCAATAAAAATTTCACTATGATTTGTTTGAAATTTTAGTGCACTTAATCGATAAGTGAAGTGACCTTGTTTGAAATTTTATAAAATTCTCACTTTTTGTGGAAAAATGATGGTTTGCAGCTTGTTTAAAAAAACAGTTGGGTGGCAGTTTTTTGATGCAAAAAGAAAAGACTGCGCCATGCACTCGTCCAACACGTCGCGATTTTTATTCGATTGATAGTAAGAGGTCGGAGAACATAGACCGTTGTTGTGCTAAATTGCGCGCGCGGGCGTGTTCAGAGCGCGATAACTCTGTCAGTTCCAATCTTTCTAGCTGGAACGTGTGGATTCCGTAGGAAGTGATATGCTCTAGTAAACAGCCAAAGCAAAAAAGTTATCTTACGAATTGACAAGGTTACGGCGGTGCGAAAATGCAGGTTGGACAAATTCGACGTGTGACACGATTTTTTCAGATTTCGGTCGACCGCTGCAGGTAAATGAGGCGAGTTAACGAAATGCAAACTCGCGGACGAGCAAAGCACCGAAGGCAATTAACGATGATCTGCTCCTAGCTCTCCAGCTGCCTGAACTGCCTTAGCCCCATCTGTCATTTTATAGCGGCGGACGGCAGCGGTGAAGATTCTTCCGCCCTTACTTGCCCACATTTGACTTCTCGACGCTCCCAATGGTACCATTCTGTTCAGCTCGAGAAGCTCTATCGAACGGTGTCAATCTCGACCAATTCTGGGAATATAGATTTTTTGACAATTTCGCATCAAAGGCGAGGCGGCTCAAGGCCGCGGCAGAAGGACAATGATGTCATCGAAAATCAGTATTTTTGAGCCGGGCCAAGTCTGATACCGATCGATAGAGCTTTTGGTGGTGAATTGAATGGTGTTAGTGCGAGCAGCAAGAACTGTAATCTCGACGATTAAGAGCGCGGAGAACACCGCCGTTGATGTGCTAAATCGGACGCACGGGCGTATTCTGAGCGCAATAACTCTATCACGTTTAAATCTTTCCGGCTGCGACTTGTGGATTTTGTAAGCAGTAGAACGCTCAATCTTCTTTTTCTTCTTCTTCTTCTTCTTCTTCTTCTTCTTCTTCTTCTTCTTCTTATCCTTCAGCGTTTGTCCCGCATCGTCGCGGGGCCGCTCTCCTGGTGTTACGACGCCACCTTTCCCGATCCTGCGCTTGATCAGGGTGGACACCAGCTACTTAAGTCCGTATGTAACTTATTAGCCTAGCGCTGCTTTGGGCGCCCTCTAGGCCGCTTTCCTATTACCTCGAAGTTAAGGCCTATCTTACGGACGCTGTCTTCTTTCCCACGCAGAACGTGGCCATACCATCGTAGGCGAGCTTCGCGCATCTTGTCGGCTACCGGCGCGACACCTAAATTCTGCCGAATAGCAACATTTTTGATGCGGTCCATGCGGGTGACTCCAGCCGTCCAGCTCAGCATCTTCGTCTCCATGACGCTGAGGCGTGTTTCAACTTCCTTAGTCGCAGGCCAACACTCAGCGCCGTACATCGCTACCGGGCGCACGACGGCTCTGTAAATCTTCGACTTCAGGTGCTTTGGCATCTTCCTATCGCAGAGCACGCCAGTCAGCGAACGCCACTTGGACCAAGCTGCACTCACGAGTGAGTTCACTTTAACCATCAGACCGCCATCAGACGCTATTGCTGATCCCAGGTATTTAAACACCGAAGTGCGTGCAAGTTCAGTACCGTTAATCTTAATGGAGCCGGACTCGTTCACGTCAGTCGTTAGGTACTCGGTCTTCTTGACGTTCAATTTGAGTCCGAACCTCGCCAGACGGTCGCACCAAGCTTGCACCTGCCGCTCGAGATCGTCTTTCTCTTCGCTAGCGAGCATCACGTCATCAGCATAAAGCAGCGTCCATGGAACAGGCTGCTGAAGATCTCGCGTAATGGCATCCATGACGACAACAAAGAGGAGTGAAGAAAGCGCAGAACCCAGGTGCACCCCAACAGAGATGGGAAACTCCATTGAGGTTCCAGCTGCAGCTTGCACTCTTCTCTTTGGGCAAGCATAGAGCATCCGCACCCACTCTATAAGTTCCTCAGGTACGTTGTATCGTCGCAAGGCGTACCATATAACCTCACGCGGTACGCGGTCGAAAGCCTTCTCCAAGTCGAGAAAGGCGATATGCACCGGCTTCTGTCTCTCGCGATGCTTCTCCACCAGGAGGCGGGCGGCGTGTGTAGCATCAATGGTCCCACAACCAGACACAAAGCCGCACTGGTTGTCGGAGAGCTTGACGATCTAACGAATTCGTCTATCGAGGATTCGCTCGAAGATCTTCATGCTGTGCGAAAGCAAGCGAATCGGACGGTAATTGAAGCAGTCTGTCATGACTTCCGTACAACGGAATCATGATACTTCAATCAATACTCGGCTCAAGAGCCGGCCTGCCGGCCGGCACGAGTGTAAAGCGGCCCGCCCCCAACAGGCCACTGCCGCCACACTGCCCGCCCCCCGGAAAACGTATATAAGCAGCCTCCTCCGGGCAGAGGGCAGTCTCGTCTCGTCTCGCAGCAGCTCTCCAGCTCCAGCTCCGGCCTCAACCGTCGCCACCGTCGCCTCCGCCGCCGCCATCTTGCCGTCTCAAGAACTCAAGAGAGCCCCCGACGAGGCTCGCTCAACAAGTACCATCCCGGTCGCCGAGGCCCGCAGCAAGGACTGCCGTGGCCTCCGCGGCCGAAGCAGAGGAGTGGGCGTCCTACAGGATGATCCCACTCCGGCCTGTCAGAGCCACAAGAACTAGGCCGACTGGCCATCAAGACTCAAGAAAGACTAAGACTACAAGAAGGAACTAATCAAGACTAAACGCTCTATCATCTATTCTCTTCCTTAGCCGCACACGTACCACTTGCACAATAAATATGATCGGAAAAAGAGACATGGCTTTGAACCACCAAAACCGTATTGGACCTTGATGCAGTCCAAACATGGTGCATCGGCCGGGAATCGAACCCGGGCCGCCCGCGTGGCAGGCGAGCATTCTACCACTGAACCACCGATCCGAAACGAACTCAGGCCGAATCAATCTCATGCACCAAGCAAACGACTCAAGCCGGTTCAAAACGGACCCTGGCCAAAAAACATCGCGCCAATCGCGGCCATGCACCAAACATGATGCATCAGCCGATCCGAAACGAAATCAGGACCAATGAACCGCATATACCAAACATGCATCGGGGCCGATCCAAAACGAATTCAGGCCCAAACGTTTCCACACGCCAAAGGTGCTCCGGACGACCCATAACGATATTAAACAGAAACAAACTCAGGCACCAAGGCACGGACGGATCAAAACGAGCCCAGACAATAGCCATCTAACGCACCAAACGAATAATTCAGACAAGATGAATCCAATACTGTCCACAGTGTTTGAATCGATACGAAACGAAATAAGGCAGGAGCGAAAGCATGCACCGAACGAGGTGACATGCACGGAAAGATCAGAAACCAATTCAGGCTAAATATTGCGCACCAGATGATCCGAAACGAATTCAGGCCTAAAGCACCAAAAGAGGCTAACAGACGATTTAGACGAACTCAAGCACCACCAAAGGTGCACTAAACGATCAGAACGAACTCAAATATTAAACAAAATGCACAATAAGACTAGTCAACCTAACGACAAAGCACCAAAACAAGACGCACTAACCAATTCCAGAAGAACTTCGGCACCACAAAATGCGATGCCTCAGCAACAACTAAAATCACTCATCTCAACTCCCACTTTAGAAATACTCATACTACTAATAATAATCTAAGAATAATACTAACAATAACAATATTACTGATAAAACTATAGCAAAACCGTCAACGCGTGCACAAACCGATGTTACACTGTGCGCCTCACGTCCGCGACGCCGCACTCCCGACCGCCTCGGGAGTGTTACACCGCGTGACTCACGTCTGCGACGCCGCACTCCTGACCATCTCGGGAGTGTTACACCGCGTGACTCACGTCTGCGACGCCGCACTCCTGACCATCTCGGGAGTGTTACACCGCGTGACTCACGTCCGCGACGACTCCCAACCGCCTCGGGAGTGTTACACCGCGTGACTCATGTCCGCGACGCCGCATTCCGTACCGCCTCGGGAGTGCTACACTACGTGACTCAGCCCGCGCCGCCACATGCAAGGCCCTGCTGGGAATTTTACACCGTGTCCGGCTAACCTCGCCCCAGAGGACACGGTAGCCCACATTCCGCACCCTTACAGCGGACTACTGTAACAGCCACACAGTGGTACTCCAGAAACCATGGGAATTTTCCAGAAAACTAACAGATGTACAACAGTACGTCTCTACCAAAACTATACGAATAAAAGAACTAATGTCCCAACTGGAAGACCAAAGGGACGCAATAGGTAACTAACTTAAAACGAACTCAAACACCAAACATGATACAATAACTAGCTCAAAACGAATTCAGCCAGTGCACAAAGTGAACTCATTAGTTCGAAACAAGCTTAGGCGTGGACATTGCCCACAATTTGAACTCTAATTAACTAATAAACATCTACACTACCCAAACAAAACTAGCTCGACACTATGAGCAAAATTAAGCGACTTGATCATCGTGAACATGATTCTACACGGATGGACTTCCGGCGAACTGATACTGGCCAGGTCAGTGCGCCGCAAGATCATCCATATACCAGCCATACAGAATCCCTTGAGACGAGAAGAACGCGCGCTTCGACTCTCAAGTGTTCATGACAATCAAGTTAAGGCGTCTAAGCATGGCGCTCAGAAAATGACTAACTCCCGAAACAGCATTTCACTTGCTGTAAAACTATAAAACCCATTACGATTGTAAGACTACTAATAAGCAAATGAGTACTCAACCTTAATACTATATTTTCACTCATAAAGACTATAGTCAACAACTATAAAAAAGCACACAAACAGGCTAACAAGCCTATAGTGCAAAATGAATACAACTCGCGTGCACACAACCCAATAAAAACTTTCTCTCTCCTTTTTCTTTTCCTATCTTTCTTCTGCATAACCGGTTACATACGCTTTGCCCACCACTTAGCGCCTGAATCGGCATTCGTACCGTTGTGCACACTAGTGCTAGCAAACTTAGGTCACGTATGCCCATTTAGGAAACCCGTGAGTAGCGATAACCCCGACCCTGGACGTTGGGAAACCTACTCACGGAAGACTCCGGCCTCCGGGGTGGTGATAAACCCGAACAGGGAGACCACCCTCGGAACACGGCCTTCGGGATGGCGATAACCCCGACCCTGGACGTTGGGAAACCCATCCACGGATGTGGGCCATTTAGGGTGTGAACAGACATTCCACCCAAATTCATAACATAATGGCCACGACAATGCGATAATACAATACAGTATTACTGGTAGCGATAACCCCGACCTGGGAAACCTACCCACATATAATGTGTGATAATAATAGAACAAATAATTACCATGGCGCCTCATTCAGTTACACGGGGTGGTGATAAGCTCACCCTCGAGGAAGTGAAATAACCCGAAATGGCAAGTCGGAAAGTCCTTCCTCGAACGACATTATACGTGCCCATTTGGGGCCTCCTGGGTGCGAACTAACCCGAATTGGCAGTTCGGAAAGTCCACCCAAGGATGATAACAGGAGAACTATAATAATAAATCTTGCCCGCCATATTACTTGCTCACCGCAACTTTATCAGCTTAAGCTTACCACACCATAACTCAGTATAAACGCCGGCTACAGATCTATAAGTGCAACAAGGTATATTACAACTTTACAACCTAAGAAACAAAACAAAAAAAAATCTAACGGATCCGATTCACAAGGCCTATAAGGGCCACTAAATAATTTGAGCATCCGAAGTACAATCAAAGCTCACACTCAAAATTAAGACTAGTCCTCATACTACCAGACCTCGAACAACGAAGTCTTCGTACAACAATACAACTGCCGAGCTTAACACAATGCTCGCACCGGAATCTAAAACTACTGCTCGAGCCCTCAGACTTCAAACAATGAAGTCTTCCTAACGACAGCATTACTGAACTAAAACTAAGAAAAGCCATTTCATGTCAAAACCATGGCACTTCACGGAAAAAAGAAAAAAACCGTTTCGATACGATACGTAAAAAAATATATAAAATATACTACATAATAATAACTCAAAACTACCAGATCATTGGAGTTGCTCCCAATCTTAAAGAAACCAACTTCACACTGAAGTCTCGCTCACAAGCACTTTACAGCTTAGCCTTCAACGAAATCGCTGAGCCAAAACTAAGAAAAGCCATCAGATTCACAAATCATGGCAATTCTCGAAAAACTAATAGAAAACTACTACGATACGACGACACATAACTATCAGGCCGCTACAACTATTCCGGAGTAAAATCCCAATTCGAAACGAAATACTACATATACTCTCGGACTTCAAAACAATGAAGTCTTATTCATGAACACAATCAATTCTGAACTAAACCACTTCAAATACTCAGACTTCCACACTAAATACAGTGAAGTCCAACCCAGAAAAAAACCATAACGAAGCGTATTCATAAAAAAGACTAAAAAACCTAACCCATACTGCAACCAAAATTCTGACGAACATATTAGCCCATTAGGGTCAACACTCACGCATACACGAAACCACCCATGCACATATGTGCTATAGCCTCTCTCGTTACAACAATCTTAAAGCAACACAACATCTAACGGCCTCTACGATTGGTTGCGTAAAGCAAAGGCTATTATGCCAAATCAATGATGATAAAAGAGTAATCACACTCTGCAACAATCACGCATTAACACTCTAACGCGTAATATCACTCACTCGAACCTATCGAATATGACTACATCGACGGACAAGACGAAGGAAACGAATACGATTTCCTCGAGTCAAAACTCGAAAAATTATTACTTTATTTGGAAAAACACTAAAACTACTTAAAACAAGCAAACTCCACACCGTTACAGATTCACGGTGGACAATAAACCTCACACTCCAGTCTCACGAGACACCTATTTGGAGTGCCATAATAATATAACTCAGCAGCAATAACCCCCTTTAAATACTTCCAAAACGCAACAGAAAAAAAGAAAAAAAACTAAAAGCTACACTTTAAAGAAGAGGAACCCCTGAGTAATAAATACTCTGGAAAAGAAAGAGAGAGGAACACCTCTTTAACGACTACATCCAAAAGAATTATACTAAAACTAATACTAATACTATATTACAACTAATAATAACGACAGCAACGAAAACACACCGTTTCTAAAACAATTAAACACCTGGTGACATAAGCTCATAAACGAATTTAACATTTCTCCCAAAAGTAAAGGGAAACACACTTTCTCCTTAAAATCTAAAAAACTACACACGAGTTCGCCAATACGCGCCCTTCAACTTCGACAACGCCATCCACTCCGCCTTCGTACATCTCCAACGTCGTTCAACGCCGTGCAACACCGTCCAATATCTACAACGTCAACCACACTCAACTCTTACACGCCAACTCCAACACCGTTCGACATCTCCACCTCAACAACGTCCGACGTCGACTTCCTCACGTTCGCAGACCAAGAAGAGTGATACAATTATTTTGTAATGTTTCGTTGTATTGTAATACGAAACTGTAATGTCATATTGTATTATTGCGTGCCCCCATTTCGTTGTATCCTATCTTTTCGTTGTACTCTATATTCTTCTCTCTCTCAAAACGTAACGAACTAATACTAAAAAACTAAAATCCCTCAAACTGGAGCCAACAAGGCACCAAATGGGCCAACACAATTTGGCCCAGAATTTTTCTCTTGCTGTCGGGAGTGTCAAGCGAGTGTAAAGCGGCCCGCCCCCAACAGGCCACTGCCGCCACACTGCCCGCCCCCCGGAAATCGTATATAAGCAGCCTCCTCCGGGCAGAAGGCAGTCTCGTCTCGTCTCGCAGCAGCTCTCCAGCTCCAGCTCCGGCCTCAACCGTCGCCACCGTCGCCTCCGCCGCCGCCATCTTGCCGTCTCAAGAACTCAAGAGAGCCGCCGACGAGGCTCGCTCAACAAGTACCATCCCGGTCGCCGAGGCCCGCAGCAAGGACTGCCGTGGCCTCCGCGGCCGAAGCAGAGGAGTGGGCGTCCTACAGGATGATCCCACTCCGGCCTGTCAGAGCCACAAGAACTAGGCCGACTGGCCATCAAGACTCAAGAAAGACTAAGACTACAAGAAGGAACTAATCAAGACTAAACGCTCTATCATCTATTCTCTTCCTTAGCCGCACATGTACCACTTGCACAATAAATATGATCGGAAAAAGAGACATGGCTTTGAACCACCAAAACCGTATTGGACCTTGATGCAGTCCAAACACAGTCCGCAGGACTGCCCTTCTTCTTCCAAATCGGAATCGTCATACTGTTGTGCCAACACTCCGGTACTTTCTTCTCCTTTACTACCTGGTTGAAGAACTCAGCGAACCACTCAGCAGGATACCAGAGCTTCGAGTTCCAAACATCGGCTGCCAGATCATCCGGTCCTGTCGCCTTACCGGGGTTCATCTTCTTCAGAGCCGCTTCTGCTTCCTCCACGGTGTTCTTGTGAACGGGACCGTGAACAGAAGCCACAGAAGGGATGGCCAGATGAGGAAATTCCATAGTGGAAATTTCCTCAAAGTAGTCACGCCATCGCTTCAGCGCCTTTTTGCGGTCTGTCACAAGATGGCCGCTCTCTTCATTGATGCCAACAAACATTTCACGGCTTTCTTTGCAGCCTTCTTCGCCTTCTGATACTCCTGCCAGTTGTCGGCTGTTCTGTATCCGAGAAACACATGATACAGCGACTTCTTCTCTCGAACCTTCGCTTTCACATCGTTTGTCCACAGCCATGCCTGCTTGTCGACTTTGCGTCGTCCAGGCTTCGTAGTGCCGAGTTCCAACCTTGCACCTTGGCGTGTCGCGTCGGTCTCCTTATTCCATATTTCGTCGACAGTCGTGACTGTCGGTAACCGCACGCGAGAAATCACAGCTGCTTCCTTCTCTTTCATTCACCACCACTTGATTCTTGCAGCACGGCATCGCTCGGCCTGCTTCAGCCTCGGAGAGGCGATCTTTAAAGTACGGATCAGCGGACGATGCTGTTGGGCGGCCGTTTCATGCGGCAAAATCTTCACGTCCGTGACCAGATTTCGGTCACGACCCTTCACAAGCACAAAGTCTATCTGAGACTTGAAGCTCCCACTATAATATAAGAAGAGAACGCTCAATCGGTGCGCTGAAACACAGCAACGTAGCTTATGACAGGACAAGGTTACAGCGGTGCGAAAATGCAGTTTAGCCTTGTGTGACACGATATTTCCGATTTCAGTCGACCACTGTAGGAACACGCGATCAGCTAGCGGCCTACGAATGCGTAGGCTAGCAAATCTGCTAACGGTTCTTTACGATGAAGTGCCCATAGCTCTCCAGCTGCCTAAACTGCTTTAGTCCCAGCTGCCATTTTAGAGCTGCGGAGGGCAGAGGTGAAGATTCTTCCGTCCTTACTGAGTTGAGTTTAGAGCTTTCCGAGTTGAACAAAACGGTACCATCTGTTGTGTCAAAAACTCAACTCAGAAAGGGCGGAAGAATCTTCACCGCTGCAGTCCGCCGCTCTAAAATGGCAGATGGGGCTAAGGCAGTTTAGGCAGCTGAAGAGCTTTGAGCTAATCATCGTAAAGTGCCTTAGGTGCTTTGTTCGCCCGCGAGTTTGCATGCCGTTAACTCGCCTCATGTACCCGCAGCGCTCGACCGAAATCTGAAAAAATCGTGTCACACATGCCCAACCTGCATTTTCGCACTGCTGTAACTTTGTCCAGTCTTAAGCTAGGTCGCTATGTTTCAGCGAGCTTCTTGAAATTTCTACTGCCTACAAAGTCCACGACCTTCAGCTGGAAAGACTCGAACTTTACAGAGTTACTGCGCTCAGAACACGCCCGTGGGTGCAATTTGCGAGCGATCGCGCCCACTCGATTGATGGGTTCGATCCCATATACGTTGTGCACGGCGCACTCTTAGAGGATTCCTGGCATGACAAAACACTTAACGCCATGCTTGAGATGCTCCGAGAACATGCAGGTCCTGGAATATAAGCTTCCCCAGTGGCAAAAAGTCTGCTCTAGTCATCTTTAACCACCCACTGCGAAAATGCGGTAGTCTGGCGAAATTGTATACATGGTTGTGTTGATCTCGACGAAACAAATCGAACGGTACCAACCGTTCCTCAAAAAAACATCAAATTAGAGGAATTGTGAGCATGCAACGGTTTTCAACGCCTTGCGGCCGACAACTCGTCCGCGGCCGGCCTTCTCAATGGAGCGCACGTTTTCAATTTTGGCCATTTTTGATCTCTCATATGAAATATATATATCAAACTATAGAGCTCAATCTCCTAAGCTCAAATATACTCTTGGTTTCTCAAACGGATGACATTTTGGCGAGTTATAGCAAAAAGAAGCAAAAACCAAAAAGTGCTGTTTTTTCGTCGTCTATTCAAAAGACGCGTCCGGTACTATATTTTGAAACAGCTCTTATTCCCAACTAGAAATTACAAGTGAGACTCATGGCAGAGATATGGAAAACATAACATTTCTTAAATACACACCTAAAACGGTTAGCATTCAAGGAAGCTATGACCATTTAAAATTAGATGTCGATGACGACGGAAAATTTCGGTTAACTGAATAGACCCAATGCTTCTTAAAATTGTGAGTTACAGTTTCTGCCAAATCTTGATTTGAACAAATGTTAACAAAATATTATAAGTCTCAAAAACCTACCTAAGAAGGTAGCGCTACAGATTTCCGGGAAAATGTGGCTCAGCGCCGTCGTTTCACCTTCTCGACAGGGCGCAGCGCCACTGGGGCTCTCAACAAGGGCGAGCGTCGGTCGGGCCATAGAGCGCTGGTCGGGTCAAGTCGCAGCGATCTCAGAACTCAACAGAGACGAATGCGGCAAAATATCGATCCTCTCGATTTTCTATAATGTTGGATAGATCGAAAGCTCTCGTTATGCTTAACATCGTCAGCACAACCGTTTTACAAATGAAGCTGGAGCTACTTAGTAAACCTTAAAACAAGGGAAAATCTGGGTTTTTATCTAAATTAAGATGCTTGAGTACAGTGACTAAGAAGGATGTGAACTTTTCTATGACCAGCGGCTTGAAGCCGCCGACGTAAAAAAATAAATGGAAACAAGCCTAGCTCCCTATGCATATTCCCTTAGAAGTTACAGTTTGTTAAATGTATAAAATTCACTTGCTGAACAGAGAAAGGCTAAGCTTTAAAGCTATAAAACTTGGACATTTTTTTAAATTGTAAGTGTTCTTGTTGCAAAAAGAACGCACGTTCTTTCATACATTACTTATGATTAGGTCAGTTCCATAGGAGATAACTCGCTGGCTGCCAAAATGAAGGCCAAAATGTGAAGAAAAAGTTTCTCGTATTTGCAGCAGAACAAATCCAGTTTCAGCTATTTTTGTAAAACTTGCTAACATTCTAAAGGCCATAGCATGCCGAAGACAAATTTGACGATACAAATACAATTTCTAAAATACCTGAGGAAACACCAGCGTGGACTTCGGAAGGGTCGTAAATCAATAAACGACCACTCCAAGGAGAATTGTCTACAACTAGTCACTTTTAAACAAATTTAACTTTTTCACATTCCATTGGGTTTGCACTAAAGCGAGAAATCGTTTTGTGCAAGTTTTTTTTTCAAGAGGGTCGCTATGAATGATTGTTCACGAATTAGGAGCAGTAGTTCACGCGAGATGTCACCTACGTCGTCTTGAGAGCGGTCAGAAGACGTGCCGCTGATTTCACTCAAAAGGCGTCCGAGTTCCGAACATGTGTCATCGACGTCATGAAAGCGAGCGTCCGAGTTTAGAAGAGGTGTCGCCGACTTCGTTCAACAGGCGTCTGGGTTGAGAAGACATGTCACCAATGCCGCGCAAAGGACGTCCGGGTTGAGAAGAGGCGTCACCGACGTCGCGCCAGGGGTTCCGGATTCACACGACGTGTCAACGATGTCGCGCAAAGCACGTCCGGCCTGAGAAGACATGTCACCGACGTCGTTCATCAGGTGCCTGGATTCAGAAGAGGTGTCACCAATGTCGCGAAAGGCCTTCCAGATTCAGATGATGTGTCAACGATGTCGAGCAATGCAGTTTCGGGTTGAGAACACATGTCACCGACGTCGTTCAACAGACGTCCGGCTTCAGAGGAGGTGCCACCGATGTCGTGCCAGGGGTTACGGATTCACACGACGTGTCACTAGTGAAGGTGGAACCAGTAATATGAAACGTGAAGGATGGGGGTTCAGTAAGGGGGACCGGTAAAGGGTTGACCAATAAAGGAGGAACCAGTGAAGGTGGGACTTGCAATGGGGACCGGTGAAGTGGGGGGGGGGGTCCAGTGATGAGGACCGGAAAAGGGTTGGTAAATAAAAGGGTGATCAGTGAGGGTGAGACCAGTTATGGGAATCGGCGAAGAATAGGGGAACCAGTGAACAGGGGACCTGTAAAAGGAGGTCCAGTGAAGAGGGAGCAGCAATGGGGGACCAGTGAGGGTGGGATCGGTGAAGAAGGGAGGAGGGGGTCCAGTGAAGGGGGACCTGTAAAGGGTTGACCAATAAATGGGAGAGCAGTGAAGGTGGGACCAGTAATGAGGAGCGGTGAAGGGGGAGGTCCAGTGAAGAGGGACCAATAAATGGGGTACTAGGGAGTTACCAGTCAAGAGGGTACCAGTAAGGGAGCCATTAAAGGGAGGACCATTTAAAGAAGTTCAGAAAAGGGTCCAGTAATAGAACCATTGAAGGAAGGACCAGTAAAGGGGACTAGTGAAGGGGATCAGTGAAAGGGACCAATAAGGGGACCAGTATTTTCTCTCAGTGTCGTCCAACGTGGCGTCAGAAGACGTGCTGCAGACGTCGTCCCACGTGCGTCGGGGTGCAAAAGACGTGTCGACATATCGTCCGGACTCAACAAATGTGTCACAGACGTTACCCAATGTGCATCCGGATACAGAAGACGTGGTACAGATAAGACTTTGCACAGCATCCGTGAGATTTTCAAATGGCTTTCTGAAGGGTTCGTGCAACAACGATTGTGCGCGTACTTGATTCTCATTTCCGCTTTCTGCCGGCACATGAGTGAGGGGGTATTGGTGGAGTAGGTGGGGGGGGGGGGGGGAGGTAGGGAGAATGAGGAAAGGAATCGGAGTAATGTTCCCATAGGAGCAGTTTTGAAGATTCTGTCCTACCGTATCCCACTATACTATTCTATATTGCAAAACCAGTTTTTTTACTCTAATGAATGAGAAAAGAAAAGGCCTAAAAAGGACAAGGAGGCGGTCGGGGTGTTCTATTCTTCGGGTTTGGGGGCAATGCTCCCAAGCAAACGTTTGGCGGCCAGTCGCCGCTGAACGATTGGTTGTAAATAAGCTAATTCTGATGTTAGCACCCAATCACCATTTCAATTTAATCTTCAACTGTGCACTTTATCGAAAGTAACATTTATCACGTACTCAGGTTAAGTGGGAGCTTATGCAAGTGAGAGAAGCACACGGGATGCTAACATTGAACTAGATGATCAATGAGGGTAAGAAGCAGGTCGAGGAGACAAAAAATAGGTGCTCCAATCAGGCAACTCGCTACAGTGACCCTGTCGGGTACCAGCAGCAACGAACAATGAAGAAGTCTCGGCACTAGTTAAAAGTTCCGACTCCACCGACAAGACTTCGGTCGAAAATTTTTTTTTCGCTGAAACTTTGTCTAGGGGGGTTATTTGGGGTGTTGATCACGAATCTGAGATCCGTTTTTCACGATTCGGCTGGAGACCACCCATACCGTTAACGGTATGGGTGGTCTCCGGCCGAATCGTGAAAAACGGATGTCAGATTCGTGATCAGCACCCCAAATAACCCCCCTAGACAAAGTTTCAGCGAAAAAAATTTTTTCGACCGAAGTCTTGTCGGTGGAGTCGGAACTTTTAACTAATGCCGAAGTCCTGCTGGATGTCTGAAATGTGGAAATTATTAGGCTGAAGGAGAGATCTGATGGTGCAGTAGCCATTGGGGATTCTGCAAATCACTAACTCATTTGCATTTTGGATGAAGCTGAAATAACTCCCCTCGTTTCGAGACCAATTTCGAGATAGGAGATTCACACATTCAAAAAAAAAAAACGGCCAACCATCATTATTTGCTTCCTCAAAAGCGGTGATCTGCTGGTGGACTGGTCAATGCCTTATGCTTCCTTGACAAGTCTGGTTTCCGTTCCCCGACCGTGGAGGTATGGCAGGCTGGGTTGGCTTGGGTAGGACTTGAAATAGAAATCTGCATATTTGGAGTGTACGCGACGACCTCTGCCTCCTGTTGCTCTTCTCCATTAGCAGATCTAACAGCATGAAACTAATTTAGCCAGCGGTGTGAAGTGTCCACATATACCCAACACGAATAGCACATAGTGGGCGGAGCTCTTTATCCATCGCACTTCCACGTAGCTCCAAGTTGAAATCTGCCAGCAGCGCCGGCTGGAGTTACGGTGATATAGAAGCCGGCCATGATAGCAAGCCGCTCAACCCCTCTCACTTTGTTTGCCAGAGAGCCTGCTTCGGAATATAGTCGTCGGATCGGCACCAAGCCTCCTTCAGCCTTTGCCTGACTGCACATCATATTTTGCATTCCGTAAGATGGCGGAGGAAGCTGAAGGAGATCACCACGTGTCTGACATGAATCTCGTGTGGAGATACGTTCGCTCTCAGTTGTTTTCGAAGTTCCCACCGGCATTCGGCCTTCTTTCAAGACGTTCGTGCTCTCAGCGCGGCCGTCTTCCAGCTGCCGTCGGCTTCGCCTGATATGAAGCTGTCGCAACAAGGTGAGTATTTGTCAAGTGTGGCTAAACGATTACGGCGCAAGTCTCGGCGCAATCCCAATAAGGGAGGGACCCGCCTTACACACATTTAAATAATGTTTGAAATGGAAACAAATGAAACATGGTGTACAACGTGAGACACTTTCTAGATTCTCGTGGGAGCCCAGAGGGTTGGACAGTGGACACGCCAAGATTGTAGGGGTAGAACGCACGCTCCGTTACACGGTGGACCCCCTCATTAGGAGGGCATTTTTCTAATGCCCTCTATTGAGACTGAAGAACGGTGTGTGATGATGCAGAAGGTTGTGCTCTTCGCTTCTGGATATCAAAATCGCTCAGAATTATCCTCTCTCTGCATTCGATCACTATTTACTGAAGGGTAATGTAGGTCTATAGGGCCTCATACAAACGTAAATGTCGTTAAGCTTGAGTCGATTTCTGAGGCTGTGCTGTCGAATTCGTATTAAGATGACATAGTTGCTCGTCAGTCGTACCTTGTATATTGAAAAGGAAGTGTCTCCAATTCCAGATGCAGCTGAGCATGGGGCATCTTTGACTGCTGATGGCAACGAAACAAAAGTAAATCCATGCACCTCACGCGAGGCCTTTGAGAAGCTACCAGGTTACCCTTGCTCAGGTTTGCAGCGACTTCGTCAAAACTTTATTGAAAAGTCGGACTGATTTCCTGAAGCTGCGAAAAATCTCTAATAGAATTTTGAACTGGATCCTAATTCAGCAAAGGGGTTCTATGGAATCGCTCCGTCGGCGGATTTTTTGTGGAGTATGAGGGGGGAGGTGAGAATTGCTAACAATAATACCACTAGGACCAGATCGGAATAGATGCATGGACAAGGCGTCTTCCGTAGAACGCATCAAACTGGCGCGCGCGGGTTGGTGCGCAGGTTTGCCTCGTGACGCCGTGGGTAGTGGGGTTGCTTCATACTGGTGAGCTTGGGGCTTCTTGGTTCTCCTGGGTTTCGTCATTTTGCTCCGCATCCTGGAGTCCCTCCCCTCCAGACGTGGTGTCCCCCTGAGCGACGAAAGCTGTTTAAACACGAGCAGCTTGGATCGCACCCACCCTGAAATCCCTTCCCTAGCCTGGTTCTGCGGGCTCCCCCTGGGCGACGAAAGCAGTTTCAGCGCAATGCTACTATGAGGGGGCCAGCCCACATTTGAATGAGTTTTTACCCGTTTGATCTAGGCCCTTCTCGCTGCAAGTTGCATTATACGTATGTACGCGTCAGTTTGCGTACAATGTGGGAAATTCGATAGCCATTAGACCTCATCGGCGGCTGCCGTGGCAATGTGCCAAATCATGCTACAGTATCCCGAAGACCTGCAGATCGTCCGTCATCGGAGCGCGTTTCTGCACAGGCTGACGCGTTGCGACGTGTCTGCTGCCGCGTGGTCTCGCAGCACCCCTTAGCGAATGCTTTGGAGAGAGCAATTCATATACGTATGGAATTCGTATTCAGCAGGTATATGTCGAAATTGCATTGCGAAAGGGAGTGGAACATTGGCTGCTAAAACCAGATCGGAATAGATTTTGAGTTCCATCCAAGCTGTTCGTGTGGAAACTGCTTTAGTCGCTCAGGGGGAGTCCGCAGCTGGATTCTATGCTCTTCGAGCGCAGAATCAGGCTAGGGAAGGGACTCCAGGATGGGTGCGATCCAAGCTGCTCGTGTGAAAACTGCCTTCGTCGCTCAGGGGGAGTCCGCAGCAGCACCAGCAGAACCAGGCCAGAAAACGCCGCTCAATGACGTCAAAACCCCTCAAATCTCGACCACTCAATTGAAATGCAAAAAGCACGCAACGCTGCAGAACCGAACCCCCGACCTTCCTCCCATGGAGCAGCGCAACATCCACCCCCTCATGGCCTGCTTGCTGAGGCAGCCATCCCTGGCATACAAGACGTCGCAGCGCGATCCACGACGCATCGACAGCAGCCGCCCGCTACAGTATCCCGCAAACCTGCAGATCAACCGGCGGCTGCCGTGTTCGTCCACGTCAGCCACGCAACAACCACGGCAGCCGCCGATGAGGTCTAAAGTAGACCGGGGAAGTCCACGTCACCATATCCGACTGCTCCCTGTGGTATCATTGCGCCGGATAGCCATTGGACCTAACCAGGCTCTGACGTGGCAAAGTGCCAGCCATCCGAGCCGTTGTCATTGAAGAACGCTCAAGCCATCCGAGCCGTTGTCATTGGAGAACGTTTTCGTCGCCCAATGTTAGTCGGCAACTGGGTTACAAGGCTAGGGAAGGGACTCCAGGGTGCGTGCGGTCCATGCTGCTCGTGTGGAAACTGCTTTCGTCGCCCAGTGGGAGACGGCAGCTTGGTTACAAGGCTAGGGAAGGGACTCCAGGGTGCGTGCGATCCAAGCTGCTCGTGTGGAAGCTGCTTTCGTCGCCCAGTGGGAGACGGCAGCTTGGTTCTGCGCTCTTCGAGCGCAGAACCATCCTAGAGAAGGGACTCCAGGATGTGGTGCAAAAATTTCGCACCGAAGGAGAACCGAACCCCGCCCTCCTTCGCATGCAGCACGCCTCTATCCACCGCCCCACGATCCGCTTGCCGTGTGTGTCAACGCGAGCATACCCCTTAGGGGTCGTTTAGTGAGCGCGCGCGACGCGACGCATGTGTAGTGGCCGAATTGATTGAGCGACGCGATTGATCAATTCGGCTGCTACACACGGCATCGCGTCGCACGTCGCGCGCACACTAAACGGCCCCTAAGACATCGATCGAAGGCCTATGTCATACCATCGCTCTTCGCTAGCGAAGGCGATGGACAACTAACATAATTGGGGAAGGGACGGTATCAGACGTTGTGGAGGGGCAGACGCCTGTAGCAGTTGTCCGATCCACCGCTAGCGAAGCCTCGCTAGCGGGGTGTCATACTTACGAGCGATGCGGCATCGCTACCGATGCGACCGCGTCGCTGAGCTGAGCAGAGCGTCGGGCAGCATCGGTAGTGATGCTACGACGCAGCTGCACACAACGCTATTAACTGCGCGCCTATTCGCTAGCTTCACGCTAGCGAAGAGACTTCGCTCATCGCTCTGTTCGTCGCCTTCGCTCGGGGTGAGCGAAGGTATGACATAGGCCGAACGCGCACGTGGAGGCCGACACGATCCACGACGCAACGGCACCAGCCACACGCTACAGTATCGCGGGTTGATGAGCAAACCTGCACATCAACCCCACGACTCCATGGAGTGCATCAGAATTTGGTTCAATCTAATCGTAAGTAAGACCATTGCGCCGCAGTTTCCACACGAGCAGCTCGGATAGACCTGAAAATCTATTCCGATCTGGTTTTAGCGGCCATGTTTCCACTCCTTCCCTTCCGCCCTCTCAATCCGTAATGCACCTTGATTGAACAAATAAGGTTCGCTGTTAAGCATTTGATTTACCACCATGCTTAGATCGGTCATATTGATACAACCGCGCTCCAATGTCAAAGTTGCGCCCCGATGTAAGAAATCGGATCTATCCTAGTCCGGGGGGGGCCACATAACTAAAAAGTATTATATGTAACAAATCCACATGAGACTTACCGAGCGGCCTCTACAGAACAACGTGGGACCTAAACAAGAAAAGTCACAAAGAAAAAACAAAAAAAAAAACATTTGTTGCGATTGTAAGCAGGCAAAGTTGTGTGCCCTCCTTACCATGTTAGATCCTGGTTATAACATGTCAGGCGGCGGTAAGCATGCGGCATGCGGCTTCATGCGTCCTTCTCACCATGTTAGATCCTGGTTATGACATGTCAGCACGCGGCATGCCTCCATTCCGGCGTTCTTTGCCTGCCGAAACGGTTGTAAACCGGCAACGGCAACTTTTTTATGTTTTTTCGTCTGTTTTCTTGTTTTTTGGTCTATTTTAGATTCCATCTCGTTCCCTGGGAGCCGCTCGGTAAGTCTCAATTCATTTTGTTACCTACATTTTAGTTATGTGGCCTCCCCGGACTAGGATAGATCCGATTTGATTTGAGCACCCATAGATCCACTCTAGGGAGAAGGACCAACACATGGAATATGAGCCAGCACATCGAAGTCAGTTTGGCAGCCGGAAAATTGGAAAACGTTACGCTTTAGTACATTAAAATAGTGTGTGGTCTGTGCCCAACTGTCTGACGACCTAGATCTAGACCCAGTATCACCATTTGGATGCGACTCAAGCGCATGTAGGCTGACTATGCTATTACATTGACCGGCTGCTGCAAATCATTACGTAGGCCAATAAGCATTGAAATTATCTGATCTGAATTCTCGATACCTGGCTGAGGTGGAGTACGTAGTGCATCCCATACCGGATGGATTAACGCGGTCCTTTGCTCTTTGCCCAGCTTTCCGTGATAGCTTGGCTATCGGTTGCGATGAACAAAAGACGCTAAATCGCGATATATCTGACAGATACCTCTTTAAAATAGGATTTATGTCGGGGAACGGGTTTTTAATGCTGTCTGTACGTAGTATATATTCCAAAGGCCGGGCTCATCAAATAAATCCATCCCAAGTAAATCTACGGCGCTCTCTCTCTCCCTCGCCTTTAGGCTTGGTAAGGTTCGGCGAACCGTTTGTACCCGTTAACCGACCAGAGCCATAGAGGATAGACTAATTGCTCCCGCTGGATTGGGAGGACATATAGATTCCGTGTGGTGTAGCGAGTTCATGCACAGAGTGCGTGGGTGCAGACTGTACCTGCCCTCCTCCTGCCCTGCCAAAAGGTTGCTCTTGACAGATTGGGAGTACACGAGAGGCGTCTGGCGCACGCTCTCTGAAAAGTCTCGCGCTGTCCCTTCGGGAGGTCTGGCCGGCTGGCCGGAGTTCTCGCCCACGCGGCAGAACATACATATCTAGCCGACCGGGTTGTACTCCAGTCAAAAACAGCAGCACTAAAGAGCCTCATTTCCCGCTTCTTGAAAGAGCCACCATTTCTGCAGCGATGGGCAGGCCAAGTACGAGAAGACTGCTGAAATCTCAGGGCTGCGCAAGCTGAGCAGGACTAGCGTAAGGATCTTTACTCACAGCACTATGAATGCCCGCACTATGGATTTAAAGCATCGGGCGAGGACTTGACGATGCGAACCACATAGATCAAGTGCGTTGTCAACGGGCTGGCCGACACTGGAGTGCAACGTGACCATCAGTGACGGAAGCCCGCAAATTTTAGGAAGAGGAGGTACAGAAACTGGACCTCTACTTTGATCTTTTGGCCGTATTACCAAAAATTATTCAAAAAATCGTCCGTCAAAAAAGGTCGTCTCCGGAAACTCTCGAGCTCATACGCCAGCGTGGATCAGCTCGAACGTTAGGCAACTCCCAGCTGACGTCCGAACTTCCGAGGCTATGTAGAGCGCGGAGAAGGAGGATCTCAAGAACAGAGGAGCGTGAGTGCTGGCGGCAGTTTCGGAGGCGTGAGAGTATCAGTACTGCGCGACGGAACTTCGCCAACTTAAAGACCAAGGTGACCGCTCTACTACGTCCTGAATGGAGCCGTCACCTTCGCCGAGATGGGCAATGGGTAGAGTCACCCATTTCTTCTACTCTGTTCGATTTGTCCACCTGCCCACATGTTCCTACCGCAGGATGGAAATGTCATATCCTTTGCCGTTCCTTCCGAGGTTCAAGGCAGAGTGGTGAAAGATCACAGGACCAAAAAAGGGGAGTGGGATATGGTAGGGCAGAATTTTCACTGCGCATATGAAGCCCATCCACCCTCCATCACATGCACGCGACTTATTCTCCGAAGCGCTCGTTCTCTACGTGTCGAGAAACAGGTAATGAGAGTCCCAATCCGCTGCTTAATCAGCAAAATCATAACCAAAATTAATCGGTATTGGTCGACACCGCTTACTGTCCGATGGATACTAATACTCCTCCGAATCCCATGGTCACTCTCTCTGCCCCCCCCCCCGAAATGCATCCTTTCCTATGTGCTGGCAAAGAAACGGAGTGAGAGTCAAGCAGGCACATGTGACACTGAGTACCGATTCACGTGTCACTACGTTGCCACGACGTCTATGACACTCCTTCTGCACGACATATGTGCCACGACTTCTGTAAGCCGTCTTCAGAAATCCGACACATACTGAAAGATGTTGAGGAAAAATGCTGGTCCCCCCCCCCTTATTCACGCTCCCCCTCTAATGGTCCCCCTTTGTTGGTCCTCTCCTATTGGTCGCCCTTACTCGGAATTCCTACGCAACGACGTCTTCAGCGCGTCTTCTGAATCCCTACGTGCGTTGAACGACGTCTTCAGCACGTCTCCTAATCCTTACGCACGTTAGACGACGTCTTCAACACGTCTTCTGAATCCCTACGCACGTTAGACGACATCATCAGCACGTCTTTTGAATCCCTACCCAAGTTGGACGACGTCTAGGGCACGCCTCCTGAATCCCTTTCTGCACTCAATCCCCATTCATACCCTGATGCGTTGCCCCTTGAATATCTCGTAATCTTGGACCATCAGCTGCCAAGGATATAGTTCGCCAGCAATCGCCCATGGTTAAGCTCAAAGAAGGCCCGGCTGGCATGTGCCGCACTGAAGTAGGCATCTTTTGGCTTCAGACCACCTCCCCGTGACGGACACGTGACATTAGCCGATTATACATAGTAGAATACTCGTTGCTGAACCTTTCCGAAGTGATCATCCCTTTGAGCGACAATGAGGAGTCTGGAACTCGTGCATTTCTGATGAGCATCGCGCTTGATGATGCAGTTGTAGTCCTATGCTTCCAGAAATGAAGTCGGTTGGAATAAGCTCCGCTTGGCTAATGATCGGTGTCATGAGCACATTGTCGTTAGCGAAGCGAAGGCGATTCAGTTGCCTTCCTTCTAGAGTGACGAAATCTTACTACACGCTAGTACTAGATGTGCTGCTTAACTCCCGAATTGCTACGATGAGCGCCTCTACGTAGCACGAGTGCCCCCTCTGAAAGGACTTGGATGGTCGCTTCCGCCACGGCACTAGCTCTTACGTTCAGCATCTTCTTCGAGAGATTGGAGTAGATGTAGTGGGTGACTTTTTCTATTGCCATTCCATTAGGGCATGAAAAACGGTGGTCTTGCTTTTCACATTAGCGAAGTTCCGACACACATTATGGATGATATGCCCGCCTCCGAAGCTTCGCCTACAGTACATTGGATCTGATCAAGATCTTCGGATAAGTGGATGACTCCGATAAGAGCGATTTCGCGGACCGCGGATTTTTGGATGATTCGGACAATGGCTATTTCGCGGATCCCGGATTTCGGATTTCCGAATCGGATATACGACTCATTAAGGCTTATGTTATACTCCCGCGGGAGCATTCGCGAACGGGCGCGAATCGCGCCGGGATCCCTGAGATGCCCAATCGCCGCGCCCCGCCACGCCCGCCGTCCGCGGATCGCCGCCGACAGACGACGAAAGGGCTGTTCTGCTGTCGTCCCGCGGAATCCGGCGCCGAAAACGCGCTCCAATGCGGCGCTAGCCACCCGGGACGACGACGACCGTCCGAGGTGCACCCTTCGTCCCCGGACGTCCCGCGGGTGCTCCCGCGGGAGTATAACATAGGCCTAACGCAAGATGCAGTTTATTAGACTACTACCGTTCCTTAAAGAGGAACCCATCCTTTAAAAACAACATCAGTGCATGTATCGAAAGACTCTCACTCATTGTCAAGGAAGGAAACATCAAAGAGCTGGATCATTCCAAACAGGGATGTGTGAGATTTCCGCTTCCGTGTTCCGAATTCCGGTTCTCGGCCGTTTTCAGTCCTTCCATTTCGTTCCGTGTTCCTCTCTTGGGCCGGAAGATGGAACGTAAATGGTGAATCATCACTCATTGATTGCTTTGCACTGCATTCATTCACCTCTTGAACATAACCGAAAGGCTGAGGAATGAGATTAACTATGCGTTTCTGATTGTGTTGCTTTCAAACCGGTGATGCATCCTGATGTAGAAACACTAAGCAAATTGGATTCTTTTTTCTTTTCTTGAAACGATGTATTGACGAATAGTGTAGGCCCACAAAGATTTCATGAGTGTTTTAGTCAAGAATCAAATTCCTTATCCGGAGCATGCTTATCGTTTTCTCTAGTAATCATAGGTTGGGAGCACCAAATCTAGACCAGAGTTCTATAAGCATTCTTAGTTTGCTAACATTACCGCCCATAGGGGGCATGGGATCTATTCTAGTCGGAGGAGGGCGTGCAGTGTCTTGTCTCTCCAATCCTCTCCCCTCAGTTTGTTTCCCAGCTTCAGCTACTGCCAAATGATACAATGGTACCCATGCAAACTTAGAGCGTGGGTGTCGTGGGTGCTGAATGCAACTGTAACCTTAACTGTGCCCACTCCTAATTGGGATAGATCTGGGACACTCAAAAAGACCGGTGAAGTGCTATAAGTGGCAAGATCTCTGGCGTCTTATTCGTCAGCTGGGTCTACTGCATTTAAACACCTTCCTATTTACAGAAAATTTTTAAACAAACTTTGATTTGTTACACTAGTAATGTTTAAAAATTCATCTTACAAGGGAAGGGTCTGAAGCGTATGTATGAACGTGGGGAGCGAGTCATGTAGGGAGAATCCTCATCCCTCAATTGGTTTGAAAATGTGTTTATTTTTTGCCAAGTCGCTAAACCCAAGGAGTAAGGGTCACAATGGGATACGGCGCAGCACGCCTTTGGGAGTCTTTTACGCCCGCGATGCTTCTGCAGCCACTGGCTCGGAGCGCAGGTGGGTAGAGGGTTGACTCATGCGAGAGAGGTCAGAGGGTTGGCTCCTCTGCGTTGCTGCATTTTTGCATTTCAACTGGTTGGTAGAGATTTGGGGGATTCTGATGTCTATACCATTTCAAACGTTTTCTGCGCATTTTCTCAGCGGTACGTTGTGGTATTCAACACGGTGATGTATAAATGTTCAACACCAGTGATACACAGGTACAAAGTGTATGAAGCACCACTAGGCACCTTACGGGTAGCGTATAAAGCCTACAGGCTCCTCATAGTCTGTTTCCATTGACCAATGATCTCAGGAAAACCATCCTGCTCGGATTTTCAAGAGGGACCAGAATGTGACATCGGAGGTGGTTCAAATGAAATACGAGGTCTGTGAATCCCGAAAATTAACCTAGAGGCATCGATACACTCTTTACCTCATGTCTGTCTGTTACCTGGAAGTCAGAGGTCTGCTGAAGGTTTCTAGAACCTAACATCAACAATGTCCGCCAACGGTCGAGTCGTGATCTAGCTGCTCACGCTGAAGTGTGGCCCACCTTTAGACAAGGAATCCTCGAGGGAAGAAATCAAGCTGGCCGAACGGATGGCCAGCATACTCAAGGACTTCGAAGCACGTCGACGTTGAAGTTGACTAAGACGAACAGCTGGAAGTGGTGGAAGAAGAAGAGGAAGATTGGTATCCGCAAGATGAACTGATGGACGTGGAGAGGTAAGCAAGCAGTGGACATATGATAACGTTTTCGGGTGGAACATTTGCTTCGGAGGAGAGGGTACCTCTTCAATTGGATTTCGGTTGCGTGCTCATAACCATTGAGGAAGACACCGCGATTCACTACACAGGCACTTTGTGCCTGTGTATCACTGGTGCTGAACATTTATCACCATGTTGAATACCACAGCGTACAGCTGGAAAAATGTGCAGAGAACGTCTGAAAATGGTATAGAGACGTCAGAACCTCAAATCTCAACCAATCAGTTGAAATGCAAAAGTGCAGCAGCCCAGAGGAACCAAACCCCGTCCTCTCTCACGCGAACAAACTTCTTCCCACCTGCGCTCCGAGCCACTGGCTGCAGAGGCATCGCGGGCGTACAAGAACCCCAAAGGCGTGCTGCGCCATATCCCATTGTGACTCCCTACTCCTTGGGTTTAGCGACTTGGCAAAAAATAAACACATTTTCAAACCGATTAGGGGTGAGGATTCTCCATATATGACTCGCTCTCCCCGTTCAGACATACGCTTCAGACCCAACCCTTGTAAGGGGGTGGTGAAGGAGGGCAGCAATGGGAACCTCTAGGGTGGACCGAAAAGCGACCAGGTAGGAAAGGAACGACCTGGAGGAGGGACCAAAACGGGGACACCAGCTAGAAGAGACCAGCAAGGGGTCAATAGTGGAAACAAGGAAGTGGGCTAGTAGTTGGGACCAGTAAGGTGGGAGAGGCAATAAAGAGGTGGAGGGAAGACCAGTAAAGACGGGCGAGCAATTAGATCCCGTAAGAAGAAACGAGTTAGGGGGAACCTGGCGTCCGGATTAGTAAGACGTGTCAACGATACCTGAAAATGCAAGCTGGTGGGTATGAGAACGGTTGCCGAGGAGCAACCTGAGGGCAGAAGTACTGTGCAGGACAAGCCAACGACGTTACTAGACGGTCCGGAGTGAATGTCTATAATTAAGGCATGGAAGTGGTGAACGGCTTGATGCCAACAAAGAACGCAGCAGGTCCTAGATGTCTGCGAATTTTAACTCTTACAAAAACTGCTTTCTGTAAGTCAGCGATGCCTCAAAGTCGCGCGAAGCCCACAAGGGATATCGATGCGAAGAAATTCCTTTCCACGGAGCAACAACAACAACAATTTTTCAATTTTTTAAAATATATTTTACAGTTTTTCAATATTACAAGTGCTCCGACACGCCTCACGGCAGGTCGGAACACATGTAAAATATATTTGAAGAAATGTGTGCTCCGTGGAAAGGAATTTATTTGCATCGATATCTATTTCTTCGTTGTATGAACGAACTAATCGTAAGGTTTGAAAGGAAAGGCAAGAAGAGGGAAGGCCGTTGTGGAAAGGATCATCATATGGTTTAGACCAGGACTTCAATTTTTCGACCATATTCATGCAAAACTAGATTGCGTGGCGCATTACATAAAAGGTATAGCAATATCATCTTCTAGTCCTTAACAGATGGCAGAATTAGAATACTAATCGGCCTGTCTACTATAGGTGTTTTTTAATGCACAGCAAAATACGGTCATACATTACTCGTTCATTCGAACAAATTATTCGACTATTCGATCATTCAAAAATTTTCGACATCGAATAAATTCGATTGTTCATTCGTCCCTTGTTAGTAGTCATACGAATACGAGATTTTTTGTTATATGTTGCTGAAAAAGAGTCGCATGCTACCTTGCCCGCTACCTAAATTCGTTAACGGCATCTCAGTTATTACTAGCGTTATGGATATATGTATATTTGTGAAAAACTACACGAAGTAATGAGTTTTGAGTCATTTTCGTGTGGCTGTTCCGCATTCCGGTTTCCGCCCACTTTTAAGTTTTTCCGTTCAGTTTCCGTCTTCCGCTTTCCTCAAAAAATTTCCTCACATCCCTGATTCCAAGATGAATTCTTCTAAGATCCGGGCTTTCCAAAATCCCATTATCAAGTGACGCAAATTGGGTCGGGGGGGGGGGGGGGGGTTGGGGGAAGAGGGTCACCATGTATTCGGTGCTTTTCCTCCTCCCCAAGAAGGCACATTAATGTCGAATTACATCAGAAATGGTCTAACACAGTTGTTCAAATGGTAGACATACAAGTGTTGAATAACACTTTTAATTTCATGCAGCACAAAGTGCGGTATGGGGCTGTTCTGCATGGCGACCCTCCCTCGACCCAATTTGCGCCGAATTCTATACAATGTGAAATAGGGAAGTGCCAATAAGGGGGCTGCGTAATCCATTCTCTCTCAGTCCCCGTCCTTACTGTTCCCCGGCAGCGCAACATGGTATTTGAAGGAAAAGATGCCAATATCGACGTAACGCTCAGCAGCGTGCTAAATGTATACAACGTCATTGCGACACTATTTCACAATGGGGCGCGAAAACATATGACTATGCGTCGTGAAATTCGTTTGGAATGTGCTTTTATCCAGGGTGCTCGAGTTCAAGATGGAGTGATGGAATGAAACGGGTTATCCGAATATATCTGATTTTATCCGAATCAT
Source organism: Heligmosomoides polygyrus polygyrus (assembly GCA_947396885.1). Classification (NCBI taxonomy): domain Eukaryota; kingdom Metazoa; phylum Nematoda; class Chromadorea; order Rhabditida; family Heligmosomidae; genus Heligmosomoides; species Heligmosomoides polygyrus. The sequence goes on from OX377203.1 coordinate 68,389,102, forward strand.
CCAGGGTCCCGATAATTGGATGATTCGGATAAGGGCAATTTCGCAGTGGCAGGATAATTGGATGATTCGGATCGGGATATCCGAATCGGAAATCCGAAAATAATTCATTCGGGTCCAATGTACACAGCGTACACCCGCGCTCCTATTCCCTTAAGATCCTCCTTTACCGCCTCTCTTCATAGCTTCCGAAGCTAATCGGCAGATACTAGTCGCTTAATGTTCGTGTTGCTTCGTGATGGTGCATCAGTTTGAGGGACCTAAACGTCACTTTGTGGTCTTCAAGCTCTAAACTTCATTAGCACTGTCGTTGAGATGAGCACAGAATGGTCGCCTTCGCCGTCATGTCGTCATGTTGACCGTACCGTATTTTCCGAAAAGCCGACAAGAGGAAGGTAGAGTCCACAGCTGATTACCATTCTGCGGTTCCTCTATAAAAGAGCAGCTTTCCATTTAAAAAAGCTCGTCCCAATGAGCCACCGCGAAGATACATAGCCAAGCCATCACGACAAAGTGACGACTCTGAAGCGGGCATTTTTGTACTCTCAAGTGGAAGCTCTTTGCTCGTAGGCAGATGCACCTTGCACACTTTCCACAGCCGTGCCACTTCCTCAGGACATTCATATTCGGAGTTTAACGCAGCAGGAGCGCTCCTTCGTCCTTTGCAGTCCAAAACGCCACTAGATGGAGCGAAGGTGATGGCGTTTGCTCTTTTGTTGAAGTAGGCGAAGTGATCAAACTGACCGAAATTTTCCACAACAAAACAAGGACTGGTGTACAAGAGAAGAACGACAGGCCCTGCCTCCCCGCATAGGTGGATGGTTTTCCCACAATTACATACAGTACCGGACGCGTCTTTTGAATAGACGCCGAAAAAACCGCACTTTTGCGGTTTTTGCGTCTTTTTGCTATAACTCGCCCAAAAGTCATCCATTTGAAAAACCATGAATATATTTGAGCTCAGGAGATCGAGCTCTATCGTTTGGTATATACATTTCATATGAAAGTTCAAAAATGGCCAAAATTGAAAACTTGCGCTTCATTGAGAAGGCCGGCCGCGGACGAGTTGTCGGCCGCAAGGCGTCAAAAACCGCTGCATGGTCACAATTCCTCTAATATGAGGTTTTTTGAGAAAAGGTTGGTACCGTTCGATTCGTCTCCTCGAGATCTACACAACCATATATACAGCTTCGCCAAACCACCGCATTTTCGCAGTGGGTGGTCAAAAATGACGGGGGCAGACTTTTTGCTATTGGAGAAGCTTATATTCCAGGACTTGTATGCTCAAGGAGCACCTCAAGCATGGCGTAAAGTGCTTTGTAATGCCAGGCATCCTCCGAGAGTGCGCCGTGAACAATGCATATGGGATCGAACCTATCAATCGAGGGGGGGGGGGGGACAGTTTGTAGAGTGAGCATTTAGGGAGCTTTATGAGAAATTCTCAGCTGCCCTACTCAGGAATTGCTGCACTCTGTTCCGGCGAGACTTAGGAGTGCGCCGGGAGCAATGCATATACAATCGAACCTATCAATCGAGTGGGGCAACCGCTCGCAGATTGCACGCACGGGCGTTTTCAGAGCGTAGTAACTCTGTCAAATTCGAATCGTTTCGGCTGCAACTCCTGGATCTTGTAGCCAGTAGAACGTTTTAGTAGTATGCTGAAGTAGAGCGAGATAGCTTAGGAAGAGGCAATGTTACAGGGGTGCGAATATGAAGGTGAGGCTTGTGTGACGTATTTTTTCCGATTTCGGTGGACCACTGCGGGAAGACGCGGCAAGCTAAAAACCTCAAAACGCGTAGGCGAACAGGCCGTTTAGGATACTTTACGATTACATGCTCAGAGCACCTCAGCTGCCTAAACTGCCTTAGCTTCAGCTGCCAGTTTGAAGCGGCAGAAGATAGCAGTTAGAGTTTCTTGCGCGCTTACTCGGTCAGAATTGAGTTTTCGACACTCGCAATGGTACCACTCTGTTCACCATGACAAGCGCTATCGAACGGCTCCAATTTCGACCGATTTCGGGAACATCGATTTTTTGACGGTTTCCCATCGAGGACGAGGCCGCTCGAGACGCGGCAGGCGGACGGTGACGTCATCGAAAACCGATATCTTCAAATTGTGCCATGCTTGACACCATTCGATAGAGCTTCTCATGCTGAATTGAATGGTGTTATCAAGAGCAGACAGAACTGTAATCTGGGCGAGTAAGAGCGAGGAGAACATCGACCGTTGTTGTGCTAAGCTGCACGCGCGGGCGTGTTCGGAGCGCGATAACTCTGTCAGCTTCAAATCTTTCTGGCTGGAACGTGTGGATTCCGTAGGCAGTAATATGGCCTAGTAGCGCGCTGAAACACAGCAATGTAGCTTATGACTAGACCAAGTTACAGCTCTGCGAAGATGCAGGTGAGGCTTGTGTGACACGACTTTTTCAGATTTCGGTCGACCGCTGCGGGTACACTAGGCGAGCTAACGGCATGCAAACTCGCGGACGATCAAAACAGCGAAGGCGCTTTACGATGATCTGCTCCTAACTCTCCAGCTGCCTAAACTGCCTTAGCCCCATCTGCCATTTTAGAGCGACGGACGGCAGCGGTGAATCTTCTTCCGCCCTTATCGCCCATGTCCGAGTTTTCGAGCCCCAGTCAGGGTACCATTCTGTTCAGCTCTAAAAGCCCTATCGAACGGTGTCAATTTAGACCAATTTCGGGAAAATTGATTTTTTTGACAATTTCCCTCGGGACGAGCGCGCTCTTAGTAGGGCCTGCCCGGACGATGACGTCATCGAAAGTCGGCGATTTCGAAATTTCCCAAATTTTCTTGTCCAAACTTCGTCCAAAAGCGTCTAGGGGGTTATTTGGGGCGCTGATTACGAATCCAACGTCCGTTTTTGAAAATTCTTTCGATTTCGATAGGTTTTGGATTTTCTTCTGGATAAATGAGGATGGCCGGGTCAGGAACACCGATTTTGCTCAAACCTCGTCCAAGGGCAGGATTATTGAGGGGCCAAATACGGTGCCGAAGTCCATTTGGCTGTTTATGGCTGGGGACCACCCATACCGATAACTGAGGGTGGTCAGTGATCCTGACCCTACCAAGGTCAAATGGCTGTAACATGCCCAAATCGGCAGGATTTTCAAAAACGGACGTTGGATTCGTGATCAGCGCCCCAAATAACCCCTAAACGGTTTTGGACGAAGTTTGGGCAAGAAAATTTGGCCAATTTCGAAATCGTCGACTTTCGATGACGTCATCGTTCGGGCAGGCTCAGCGAAGGGCGCCCTCGACCTCGAGGGAAGCTGTGAAAAAATCGATTTTCCCGGAATTGGCCGAGATTGATACCGTTCGATAGAGCATTTCGAGCTGAGCAGAACGGTGCCATCTGGTGCTTCAAAACCTCAAATTTGGGCGAGTAAGGGCGGAAGAAACTTCGCCGCTGCCCTCCGCATCTCCAAAATGGCAGCTGGGACTAATGCAGGTTAGGCAGATGAGGAGCTATGGGCACTTCATCGTAAAGCAGCTTAACTGCTTTGACAGCCTACGCATTCGTTGGCCATTAGCTGATCGCGCGTCTCCACAGTGGTCGACTGAAATCGGAAAAAATCGTCCACACAAGGTTTACCAACATTTTCGCACCGCTGTAACTTTGTCCATTCATAGGCTAAATTGCTATGTTTCAGCGCACTTCTTGAACTTTTTACTGCTTACAAAATCCACAGGTCGCAGCTGGAAGGATTCAAACGTGACAGAGTTATTGCGCTCAGAACACGTCCGTGCGTCCAATTTAGCACAACAACGGTCTATGTTCTCCGTGCTCTTTCTCGTCCAGATAACAGTCCTCGCGACTCATAAACACCGTTCAATTCAGCACGAAAAGCTCTATGAAACGGTATCAAGTTCGACCCATTTCGGAAACATCGATTTTCGATGACGTCATCGTTCGTCTGGCGCGACCGTCTTCGATGAGAAACTGAATCAAAAAAATCAATTTTCCCGAAATTGGTCTAAATTGACACCGTTCGATAGGGCTTTTCGAGCTGAACAGAATGGTACCCTGGCTGGGGCTCGAAAACTCGGACATGGGCGAATAAGGGCGGAAGAAGATTCACCGCTGCCGTCCGCGCTCTAAAATGACAGATGGGGCTAAGGCAGTTTAGGCAGCTGGAGAGTTAGGAGCAGATCATCGTAAAGCGCCTTCGCTGTTTTGATCGTCCGCGAGTTTGTATGCCGTTAGCTCGCCTAGTGTACCCGCAGCGGTCGACCGAAATCTGAAAAAGTCGTGTCACACAAGCCTCACCTGCATCTTCGCAGAGCTGTAACTTGGTCTAGTCATAAGCTACATTGCTGTGTTTCAGCGCGCTGCTAGATCGTATTACTGCCTACGGAATCCACACGTTCCAGCCAGAAAGATTTGAAGCTGACAGAGTTATCGCGCTCCGAACACGCCCGCGCGTGCAGTTTAGCACAACAACGGTCGATGTTCTCCTCGCTCTTACTCGCCCAGATTACAGTTCTGTCTGCTCTTGATAACACCCTTCAATTCAGCATGAGAAGCTCTATCGAATGGTGTCAAGCATGGCACAATTTGAAGATATCGGTTTTCGATGACGTCACCGTCCGCCTGCCGCGTCTCGAGCGGCCTCGTCGTCGATGGGAAACCGTCAAAAAATCGATGTTCCCGAAATCGGTCGAAATTGGAACCATTCGATAGCGCTTTTCATGGTGAACAGAGTGGTACCATTGCGAGTGTCGAAAACTCAATTCTGGCCGAGTAAGAGCGCAAGAAACTCTAACTGCTATCTTCTGCCGCTTCAAACTGGCAGCTGAAGCTAAGGCAGTTTAGGCAGCTGAGGTGCTCTGAGCATGTAATCGTAAAGTATCCTAAACGGCCTGATCGCCTACGCGTTTTGAGGGTTTTAGCTTGCCGCGTCTTCCCGCAGTGGTCCACCGAAATCGGAAAAAATACGTCACACAAGCCTCACCTTCATATTCGCACCCCTGTAACATTGCCTCTTCCTAAGCTACCTCGCTCTACTTCAGCGTACTACTAAACCGTTCTACTGACTACAAGATCCAGGAGTTGCAGCCGAAACGATTCGAATTTGACAGAGTTACTACGCTCTGAAAACGCCCGCGCGTGCAATCTGCGAGCAGTTGCCCCACTCGATTGATAGGTTCGATTCTATATGCAATGCTCCCGGCGCACTCCCAAGTCTCGCCGGAACAGAGCACAGCAATTCCTGAGTAGGGCAGCTGAGAATTTCTCATAAAGCTCCCTAAATGCTCACTCTACAAACTGTCCCCCCCCCCCTCGATTGATAGGTTCGATCCCATATGCATTGTTCACGGCGCACTCTCGGAGGATGCCTGGCATTACAAAGCACTTTACGCCATGCTTGAGGTGCTCCTTGAGCATACAAGTCCTGGAATATAAGCTTCTCCAATAGCAAAAAGTCTGCCCCCGTCATTTTCGACCACCCACTGCGATAATGCGGTGGTTTGGCGAAGCTGTATATATGGTTGTGTAGATCTCGAGGAGACGAATCGAACGTTACCAACCTTTTCTCAAAAAACCTCATATTAGAGGAATTGTGACCATGCAACGGTTTTTGACGCCTTGCGGCAGACAACTCGCCCGCGGCCGGCCTTCTCAATGGAGCGCAGGTTTTTAATTTTGGCCATTTTTGACCTTTCATATGAAATGTATACACCAAACGATAGAGCTCGATCTCCTGAGCTCAAATATATTCTTGGTTTTTCAAATGGATGACTTTTGGGTGAGTTATAGCAAAAAGACGCAAAAACCGCAAAAGTGCGGTTTTTTCGGCGTCTATTCAAAAGACGCGTCCGGTACTGTACATCCGCTTCAGGTTTAATTCTCTGCTGAAGCTCTGGCGCATGACCCATCCCGTCTGAGCATAAGCCTCCTATGTACCGTCGATTCCAATCAGAACTGCCTTCACCAACGAAGATTTAGCGCTCTGACAACAGCCACAAACAAAACGTACCTTGTTCCTTTTGAGGGCAGCCAACACGTCCCATACTACCCACGGGAAGCTCATGCAAGGTGAAGGAGGACGGTTATGAACGTCATCAACGTAGACTATGGCGTACCTATAAACACAAAAACTGGATGGCGA
>OX377203.1:68395433-68471027 GCA_947396885.1 Heligmosomoides polygyrus polygyrus
AATTTCCCTCGGGACGAGCGCGCTCTTAGTAGGGCCTGCCCCGGACGATGACGTCATCGAAAGTCGGCGATTTCGAAATTTCCCAAATTTTCTTGTCCAAACTTCGTCCAAAAGCGTCTAGGGGGTTATTTGGGGCGCTGATTACGAATCCAACGTCCCGTTTTTGAAAATTCTTTCGATTCGATAGGTTTTGGATTTTCTTCTGGATAAATGAGGATGGCCGGGTCAGGAACACCGATTTTGCTCAAACCTCGTCCAAGGGCAGGATTATTGAGGGGCCCAAATACGGTGCCGAAGTCCATTTGGCTGTTTATGGCTGGGGACCACCCATACCGATAACTGAGGGTGGTCAGTGATCCTGACCCTACCAAGGTCAAAAGGCTGTAACATGCCCAAATCGGCAGGATTTTCAAAAACGGACGTTGGATTCGTGATCAGCGCCCCAAATAACCCCTAAACGTTTTTGGACGAAGTTTGGGCAAGAAAATTTGGCCAATTTCGAAATCGTCGACTTTCGATGACGTCATCGTTCGGGCAGGGCTCAGCGAAGGGGCGCCCTCGACCTCGAGGGAAGCTGTGAAAAAATCGATTTTCCCGGAATTGGCCGAGATTGATACCGTTCGATAGAGCATTTTCGAGCTGAGCAGAACGGTGCCATCTGGTGCTTCAAAACCTCAAATTTGGGCGAGTAAGGGCGGAAGAAACTTCGCCGCTGCCCTCCGCATCTCCAAAATGGCAGCTGGGACTAATGCAGGTTAGGCAGATGAGGAGCTATGGGCACTTCATCGTAAAGCAGCTTAACTGCTTTGACAGCCTACGCATTCGTTGGCCATTAGCTGATCGCGCGTATCCACAGTGGTCGACTGAAATCGGAAAAAATCGTGCCACACAAGGTTTACCTACATTTTCGCACCGCTGTAACTTTGTCCATTCATAGGCTAAATTGCTATGTTTTCAGCGCGCTTCTTGAACTGTTTACTGCTTACAAAATCCACAGGTCGCAGCCGGAAAGATTCAAACGTGACAGAGTTATTGCGCTCAGAACACGCCCGTGCGTCCAATTTAGCACAACAACGGTCTATGTTCTCCGTGCTCTTTCTCGCCCAGATAACAGTTCTCGCGACTCATAAACACCGTTCCAATTCAGCACGAAAAGCTCTATGAAAACGGTATCAAGTTCGACCCATTTCGAGATAACATCGATTTTCGATGACGTCATCGTTCGTCTGGCGCAGCCGTCTTCGATGAGAAACTGAATCAAAAAATCAATTTTCCCGAAATTGGTCTAAATTGACACCGTTCGATAGGGCTTTTAGAGCTGAACAGAATGGTACCCTGACTGGGGCTCGAAAACTCGGACATGGGCGATAAGGGCGAAGAAGATTCACCGCTGCCGTCCGTCGCTCTAAAATGGCAGATGGGGCTAAGGCAGTTTAGGCAGCTGGAGAGTTAGGAGCAGATCATCGTAAAGCGCCTTCGCTGTTTTGATCGTCCGCGAGTTTGCATGCCGTTAGCTCGCCTAGTGTACCCGCAGCGGTCGACCGAAATCTGAAAAAGTCGTGTCACACAAGCCTCACCTGCATCTTCGCAGAGCTGTAACTTGGTCTAGTCATAAGCTACATTGCTGTGTTTCAGCGCGCTACTAGGCCATATTACTGCCTACGGAATCCACACGTTCCAGCCAGGAAAGATTTGAAGCTGACAGAGTTATCGCGCTCCGAACACGCCCGCGCGTGCAGCTTAGCACAACAACGGTCGATGTTCTCCTCGCTCTTACTCGCCCAGATTACAGTTCTGTCTGCTCTTGATAACACCATTTCAATTCAGCATGAGAAGCTCTATCGAATGGTGTCAAGCATGGCACAATTTGAAGATATCGGTTTTCGATGACGTCCCACCCGTCCCGCCTGCCCGCGTCCTCGAGCGGCCTCGTCCTCCGATGGGAAACCGTCAAAAAATCGATGTTCCCGAAATCGGTCGAAATTGGAGCCGTTCGATAGCGCTTGTCATGGTGAACAGAGTGGTACCATTGCGAGTGTCGAAAACTCAATTCTGACCGAGTAAAGCGCGCAAGAAACTCTAACTGCTATCTTCTGCCGCTTCAAACTGGCAGCTGAAGCTAAGGCAGTTTAGGCAGCTGAGGTGCTCTGAGCATGTAATCGTAAAGTATCCTAAACGGCCTGTTCGCCTACGCGTTTTGAGGTTTTTAGCTTGCCGCGTCTTTCCCGCAGTGGTCCACCGAAATCGGAAAAAATACGTCACACAAGCCTCACCTTCATATTCGCACCCCTGTAACATTGCCTCTTCCTAAGCTATCTCGCTCTACTTCAGCATACTACTAAAACGTTTCTACTGGCTACAAGATCCAGGAGTTGCAGCCGAAACGATTCGAATTTGACAGAGTTACTACGCTCTAAAAACGCCCGTGCGTGCAATCTGCGAGCGGTTGCCCCACTCGATTGATAGGTTCGATTGTAATGCATTGCTCCCGGCGCACTCCTAAGTCTCGCCGGAACAGAGTGCAGCAATTCCTGAGTAGGGCAGCTGAGAATTTCTCATAAAGCTCCCTAAATGCTCACTCTACAAACTGTCCCCCCCCCCTCGATTGATAGGTTCGATCCCATATGCATTGTTCACGGCGCACTCTCGGAGGATGCCTGGCATTACAAAGCACTTTACGCCATGCTTGAGGTGCTCCTTGAGCATACAAGTCCTGGAATATAAGCTTCTCCAATAGCAAAAAGTCTGCCCCCGTCATTTTTGACCACCCACTGCGAAAATGCGGTGGTTTGGCGAAGCTGTATATATGGTTGTGTAGATCTCGAGGAGACGAATCGAACGGTACCAACCTTTTCTCAAAAAACCTCATATTAGAGGAATTGTGACCATGCAGCGGTTTTTGACGCCTTTGCGGCCGACAACTCGTCCGCGGCCGGCCTTCTCAATGGAAGCGCAAGTTTTCAATTTTGGCCATTTTTGAACTTTCATATGAAATGTATATACCAAACGATAGAGCTCGATCTCTGAGCTCAAATATATTCATGGTTTTTCAAATGGATGACTTTTGGGCGAGTTATAGCAAAAAGACGCAAAAAACCGCAAAAGTGCGGTTTTTTCGGCGTCTATTCAAAAGACGCGTCCGGTACTGTAGTCCTGTGTTCGTATTTGTGTCAGCCCAGATGCCCTTGTCGAAAATAAATTCTAGAAGGATTCGTTACATTTCAGCGGTTTCGAATAATGGAGCATGCCAAAATATCAAAGGATCCGCTCGTGTTCCTCAAAGGTAAGGCTAATGAATTTTAAACTACCGGTTTTCGAGGAAATCTACCCAGTTCCGAAATATCCGACGCAACCACTTGCTCTCACCCTCCAAACTTGTGGCTTTTGAAAACATTCTTGCAGGAGGTGTTGTGATGGATTCGCTGTTAAAGGTACGCAAAAATACGTACGGACGAGTTTTCAGAAGCTCTGGCCCATTCGCGAAGAGGGAGGAAACCCTCGACATTCAGCGCTCACCTATCACTTTGCGACAGTGACGTTACACCCCCCCCCCCCCCCCGCCACCGTTTTCAGACGGGTTGCTCTGCGAACGTCGTCGGGCCATGCCTGGCGGACATTGCAGACCTCAGGAATGATGACATATGTATATGCGCCTGTGTCGGGTGGTACAACGTCTCCACGGTCTTTCTCAACCGAAAAATGGTACAGCGGTCGCAAACCGTTGCACCATTTTCGGTTGACAAAGACGGTGGAGACGTTGTACCACCGTTGGAGCCTGAACACTCTTCTTTGCACTAGAAAGTTCTCGAATGTCTTCATCTCTAGACAAATGCATAACGCGGATCGGTGCGCAAGGTGGCAACACGGATCTACTCTAGTAGGAGGAGGCACCTCTAGGAAAACGAAACAAACTCACGACCAGACAGTATAGCCTTATCTGACTTGCAAAGAATTACGCTCTCGTAAGCTAGTTCAGAGTATTGTCATTGTAAAATCGTTTGCATTCAATTCTGCCACCGTTGTCAATCAGATGGAGTTAACTGCCCCACCCCCTAGGAGACCCTTCCCGCCACAGCGCGTGAAAACTCGTCCGCACTTTTTTACGTACGCTTAATGAGGAGTACCCTGTTGGCACTCACCCATAGTCTGTTTTTCAGTTTCCCGACCGCGTTCAGTCTTCACTTCGCTCCCACCTACCCAGTCACGATCACACCTATACCTGTTCAATCACCGTTGCCTTCCACGACACGCTCTAAGGTAACGTCGACTGCAGGAAATCCATTAAGTACAAGTCGCTCTGTATTGGAGTCGTCTGACGATTAGGCAATGTCGCTGGAGCTCGACAAAAAGAATTGTCATGAATGCAATTCATAAAGGGACACAGTGTGGCGTCTTGATCTTGCTTCAGGTTTCGTTTGCAGTAGCCTTATCAAACCCTGAAAAATACCTACCGAGACGTTAGGGGCATGCAATGATTCGGCATACGTGGACCGTTTCACAGTCCGGTTGTGGTTAACTTCACTGACGGCTACCAAAGCTTTCGACTACTTCCATCCTCCCAAGTTGCAATGTATGCGTGTGCTTCCCTATCTTCGCATCCAAGAAACGCGTCATCAGCAGGCTCAAGCGTGGAGTGCGATTTCTGCCAAAAACTTATGACCCCCTCATCAGAATGGTTTTGGTACCAGAGGTGTGCGGTGACTTGCCGCCGGTAAATTTTTTACCGCAAATTTTTAACGCGAAAATTCGCCGGTAAATTGCGGTAAATTCGGTAAATCCGTTATTTTTTAAAATTTAATATTCCCTTAAAAACAACTGGTTTTAGCGGCGGTAATGAAAACGTAAAGCTTTTCAACGAATCATCATCACGTTCAGAAAACCATGTCATCATTTTATCAGGCATACGTCATCCTAAAGCAAACAAAGCAAGCGGAAGCCTAACAGTGCACAAGTGTGACGATCTATATTGTGGGCGCTTCAAAAGAGATAGGAGCTTGATTAAAATTCTAAAACAGCTTAATTCAACCCAAAAACATTTCTGGAACATCCGACATTCAATCGAATATTGCTATATTTCTTTTTGGATTAAAAGTTCAACTGCTTTTTGAAATTATCACAATTATCATCGTTTCATTCGACGAAGGAATGATTTACACCTTAGGCTACCTTTTTTTTTGAACTAGAACGAAATCTGACATGATAGCGAATTTCTTTCTCTTCCTATATGGGAAAACAGCTTAAGGCCGGGGGCATACTTCCATCGCGCGATGCCCAGTTCATGGCCATTCCGCCGCACGCGGTTGAATATAGTCAAAGGAAACTTCGCCGCCGCCGCAACAGTGGCGATCGGCATGCGCGATGGTTTCCCACGCCCATCGCGGGCATGACATACCTTTTCGCGCCGCGCGCGGTATTTACCATTGATCCTAGACGGACCGCCGTCGCGCTTCCTTGCAGATCGTTGGGCGATGCGACGAGCGCAGAGAGATTCAAATTCCTTCTTGTCGCTCTGCAAAATTCGTCGCCGGGATTCCATCGCTGCGACGGGAAGTATGCACGAGGCCTAAGAGTCCACCGGATCAGGAAGACTAACGGAGTACATTCCGATGCCTTGCATCTTGGACTAAATTACGAGAACAAGACATGAGCGTATCTTCTTCTTATTCCTCTGGTGATCGTCTCATCTGAGAGCTTCAATACCTCTTGTTCAAATTGCCTTATGTCGTGTGGTGAATGCCAGCGCTAGGCACTGATCCAGTGGAGCGCGCTTTCACACTGGAGCGCACCATCTCCGCCTTCTGACATGGGCATGGATGTTTTAATGAGGTTGAGGACCACGAACGCTGATAGCAAGTTATCGGAGAAGATAGAAGCAATCACTTCTAAACCGAGATCGGTAATATGCTCCCTTCCCCATTCGATAGATAGGAACATGATTTTGTATGAAAAAGCCGTTAAATTTTCCGGTAAATTTGCGAATTTACTGGAAATTTTTATTAAAAGAATTTATCGCGAAAATGCCGGTAAATCCGTTAAACCGGTAAATCGTTTATCGGTAAACGCACACCCCTGCTTGGTACGACCCCCTCTTCGACAGAATCGAAAGCAAAATGTTTCCTGAACAAGGCTACCACTGGAGCTAAAACTAGAGTTCACAACAGCACAGATTTTATTTAGCACTTGTTCAAAAAGATCAAGTCTTACCTATGCGGTCTTCCTTGCTATCAGGTGAGGTCATGCTCAATTTTTTTTTCAATTTTTTTTAAGTTTTTAAAAGATTTTTCTACCTGAACGGAACGATCTCTAAAGCTGAAATGTAGCTTCATGAAAGCTCAATCTTTGACTGATACATAATAAAAAATGCAGCTTATCTGGAGCTATTTTCGATATGATCAAGAATGATGGATCACTGGTTGATTGCTCGTCGATGTGATTGGAAGGTGCTATACATCTACTTTGTTTAACCGATCGTAACTCACTCAATTCTGAGAGCTGTGAAAATGCGGGTGGCCCTCTCAGAAAACTAGAAAATTTTTTCTTTCCGATGATAACAAAGGGGCCTTCCGAAAAAGGCATCACGATGCGTGGCCGGGGGATGCGATTTTTGCTCGAAATATTGGAATGATTTCACAAGAACGGACGTAACTCGCTTACTTCTAAGACCTTTGCAAAAGCAAGCGACTTTCAAAAAACTAAAAGAAATTTTCTATTTTGTGGATGCAAAATCAAACTTTGAAAAAAGGATCTTCATGCGCGACCGGGGGTGCGATTTTCGGCAAGTATGTCCGCAAAAATGAACGAGAAATTGCACCCTCCGGCCGCACATAAAGATCTTTTTTTCAAAACTTGATTTTGCAACCATAAGGTAGAAAATTTTTTCTAGTTTTTAGGATGCAGCCCACATTTGCACGGCTCTCAAAAAATTGTGAGTTATGTCCATTTTTGTAAAACTACTCCAATTTTTTCGAGCAAAAATCGCATCCCACCGGCCGCGCATGAAGATGCCTTTTTTGAAAGGCGCTTTTGTGATCGTCGGAAAAAGAATTTTTCTAGTTTTTTGAATGCCACTTGCCTTTGCATAGCTCTCAAAATTGAGTGAGTTACGATCGGTTGAACAAAGTACATGTATAGCACCTTCCAATCACATTGACGAGCAATTGAACAGAGATCCATCCTTCTTGATCACATCGAAAATAGCTCCAGATAAGCTGCATTTTTTATTATGTATCAGTCGAAGATTGAGCTTTTGTGAAGCTACATTTTAGCTCTAGAGATCGTTCCGTTCAGGTAGAAAAATCTTTTAAAAACTTTGAAAAAAAATTTTTGAAAAAAAATTGAGCATGACCTCACCTGATAGCAAGGAAGACCGCATAGGTAAGACTTGATCTTTTTGAACAAGTGCTAAATAAAATCTGTGCTGTTGTGAACTCTAGTTTTAGCTCCAGTGGTAGCCTTGTTCAGAAAACATTTTGCTTTTGAAAGATTCCTAGGTAAATTCCAGGAAAATCACTCCACCTGATCGCATGAAAGGTTGCCTAGAAGAGGCCTGTTTTTTTCTGCTGCAAATTGAAGGTTAACTTTCGGTAGGAGCCATATACAACAACTATTTAAATTTTTATTAGATACATTCAAATTCAAATTAAGTCTTCTTTCCGTAGAAAGAGCGGTGCTCAAGGTGTTGCCATGTCGTTGTGATGCCCAAAAAATCTTCATTTAATCGATTTATTTGCTTTAAAACTTTATTAGTTAAATATTAATAATTATTTTTTATTTTCTTAAGACCTCTGCTTACAAATGAGCCATCCCTCCGAGAAATTTTTTCCTTCGGAACCATGTCGAAGTACGACCCCCCAGCTTGAGCCAAAGTACGACCTCCCGCGATTCTCGCACCCCACGCTTGAGCCTGGCCATCAGTGAAGAGCAAGAATATAAGTTAAGGAAGCGTTGAAGAGCTTTTATCGGAGCACTAGGCAGGGATGAGCAGATAGTGAGCATGTTACGGGATGATCCTATAGGGTCCAAGACTTGTGGAGTACTCACAGTTGGAGATTAATGCGCTCGTAGTTCGCACGTTAAGGTTCAACATGGCGCCTAGTCACTTTAGCACACTGATGAGTGTTCTTAACAAAAAAGGGCAATCCAACGCAGCCAATCCGTAATCGTTATGGCTGAAGACAGCGAACAAAAGGTTTTCAGATAGTCACTCCTAGGAAAATAACTCAGCATACATAATTATAAAAGCCCTGCCTGTATTGTAGCCTTTTTCCGTCCCCTTTCCGCTCGTGTTTACGAGGACGCCGCAGTGCTTCGGTAATGTGATTCGAAAGCGTTTCACTCTAACTGTAAGGATACTGTTATATCTTCGATTCCCTCAGGATTTGGTGTACCGACTTTTAGTGTAGCGGCACGTGAGGAAGCCGCATATAAGCCTTTATTTTCCTTAGTAATTTAATCTACATCTCAGCTACATAACAGAACAGTTTCGTAGTATACATTTTATTAGTCTCATAGTATATATTTTATTAATTATGAACAATGAGAATAGAACAAGAATAGGATATGAAAGGGGATGAATCCCAAGGCAGAGAAGATCCTAGGGAAGAAGTCGGAAGGCCAAGTGGCCTGGGTGGCCTAGTGATCTTCTGTTCTGTTCCGTGAGCGGTGTTTTACTGGGTGGCCTCGCTCGGGTGGTCCGATAACGGACGGGGTTTAACGACGGATGTCTAACCCGCTTGAATTGGGCCGCTGTTGTATTCCTTACGATATCGCTATACACCACGGCTGTTGGGTCAGGCTAACAAGGCGGCAGTGCAGATCGGAACAGATCCTATCCCTTTATCTCTTAGTCCACCCTACTATTCCTTACATTCCTTACACCCTTAACAATACCGCCACCATGTGCAGCCAAATCCAACAAGGTGCAGTAGCACAACAATGATAGGTGGGAGGACAATGTCGTTGTTAGCCAGCTTTTTTAGGATGCGCCACCATGCTTTTTCAATCATTCATTCATTGATATCGATCATTTAAACTTTCTGGACTTTCTGGATTTGAACTTGAATGCGTCTTTGGTCACCAGCTCTACTCGGTGCTCAGCTGATGAACAGTCTGGTGCTTCGGGCTTGGGGTTCCAAGCCGGATGTGCTGAAAATATGGTCCGTCTAGGAGCGAGAAATATCTAAATGAATCTTGAAGCGCTAAGCAAGATCAGGACTTTTGACAAAATCATTTAATTTTTCTGTTTTCCCAGTTGATCACGATCACTTCTGCTATCATACATAGAAAATCTGTGCAGCAAACCTTTCGGCGGCATGTTCACTTTTGCGACCGTCTGTGGCCGTGAGCGGTCAGCTATTTTGTCGCTCTTGTCTCTTCCGCGGACCAGCTACTTCTGGTACTATTTGGCCGAAGTCTGACAACTCCTGCCGTTCGTCTTTCACTGCGACGTTCCCAGTGGCAAGGGGACACTTGATATTATTCGCCCGATCTGTTGCCACCTTAGCAGGTGAAGTCGCTACTCGCTCTCCGTGGTTATCGACTTTTTTTGCCGATCATCGAGAATGGTTTGGTCTCCTTCGAGATCCTCTTCAGTGCCTACTCGCCACGCCAAGAGGAGCCGAACTGATGAGTCATTTCATGAACCGGAACGGCTGCATCGTCTTATGGACATTGCGAAAGAGGAAAGTATTCCTCCTTATATGAAGGTCATCGTTGATGTGATGATGGAAATGAACGAGGAGATCAAGGCCGCCAATCGAAGAAACAGGGAGCTGCTCGACGAGATGGAACGATTGCGTAGGGAGAATGCCGATCTTTTGTCTAAGCTCAATACTTTTCAGTCGGCCTCCTCTCCCGAAAAGCCTACAGCTTCTGTTGTTGTTTCTCAGCCTCAGGCCGCTCAGGAAGCTGACGATGACCCTGATTTGAAAAATCTATTGTTATTCGTAATCTTCCAGAACCTAATTGTCCTCGCTCCGTTGACAATGTCTTTCATGACTTAGCTTCTGTTACTGAGATTCTGGCAGTTCTAAATGTTGAGTGCTTACCAAAGACAGTTTATCGCATGGGTAAACCTTCGTCAAATCATCCTCGTCTTTTGAAAGTCATTCTTCCAACTAGTCGCTTCCAAAAACAAGTCTTACGGAATGCTTCTCGGTTGCGCTTCACTCCGTTCAGGGATGTGTTTCTTCGCGAATCACTCACTTGGGCTGAGAGAAAGCGCAGGCGAGAAGAACGTTCCGGCGCCTCATCTACCACTTGGTCACGCGGGGCTATGCCTCGTTCGGGTGACTCAACCTCGGTGGATCAACCTCCCGCTCCTGAAATGCAGTCTAACTCCAAGCCATCCAATCCCTTACCCAATCGTTCGGAAAACGTCTGAAGTGTTCTAGAAATTATGTGTTCTCTTTTCGTTGTATGTTTTGTAATGTCAGGTCCCTTGTCAAAAATGCTGAATCTTTGGTGGCAAGCGTTTGTGAGAGAAACTATGACCTTGTTCTACTTACCGAGTCATGGCTTAGTCCTCAAGTAGATGAATGTGCTCTCCTAGGCATACTTAGTGCTCAGTACGATGCGATGAGGAGTGATAGGCTTTACAAAAAAGGAGGAGGGATTATTATACTTCTTAAGAAAACTCATAGTTGCAGAGTTGTCTTCAAAGAATCAGTTAGAGACGGTTATGAACTACTTGTCTGCGATATATTTGCTCACACAACTAGCGTTCGACTTATTGGTGTTTACAGAACTCCTAGCTGCTCCATCAACAATTCAATTCAGCTGTTAAAGGCTATGAGTGATTTCTCTGCTTTTGACGTTCCATGCATTCTTCTGGGCGATTTTAACCTGCCTGATTTATGCTTTTCGACGGGAAGCATTTATCAGCATTCTGCTCCATCAAGCACCAATATTACGCAAAAGTTTCGTGACTTTACTATTGCTCATGGTTTTCTACCGTATGTGACATCACCGACACGAGGCAACGCCATTCTTGACCTTTTATTTTGTAACGAATCATCGCTAGTTAGGAATGTGACTATCAGTGCTCCGATCGGCAGCAGTGATCATTCCACCATCACGTTTGACTTAAGGCTTCAGCACCTCCAGGAGCGCATTACGTTGAAGCCTGACTTTAAGAATGCTGACTATCCTGCGATTGAGCGCTACCTGTCTACTATCGATTGGCTTGGAAGTTTTAGCTCGGTCTCAACAGTAAATGAGATGTATGAAGTCTTCCTTGCTGTTCTTCATCACACCATTGAGCTCTTCGTTCCAATTCGTAAAGTAGTTCCCATTCAACTTGGACTTCCCCATTATCTACGCAATAAGCTTAAGAAACGTGCTCAAGCGTGGGAACTAGCTATTTCTATAAACGATCACGTTACTTGGGATAAATTCAAAGAGGTAAATGTCAGGACTGAAAAGGCAATCAATAAGTACAACATTTATCTAGAAAAGCGGCTTTTAATGTCAAAAGACAAGTCCAAATTCTTTAGGTATATAAGTTCTAGAACGGGCAAAGGAAATTCTGCTTCTTGTTTAAGACTAGACAATGGCGAGATTGTCTTAGGTGATGAACCAAAAGCTAATCTTCTAGCTAAAGTTTTCCAAAAGTCGTTCACTAACCTTAGTTCTAGTGCTCGTTTTGACGAAAAACAAGTTTGTCCTTCTATGGGCCCAACTCTATGGTTCCATAGAGATGAAATTATTGAATTGCTTTCAAATTGGAAAAACTCGTTCTCCTGTACTCCGGTCTTCGTTCCTCTAATTTTTGTTAAGAAGGTTCTTCCTTACATCGGGTATCCATTAGAATACATTTTTAACTTCAGCTACATTAAAGGTGAGGTACCGGCTCGTTGGAAGCATGCTCTTATCAGTCCTATACCCAAAAAAAGCTCCTCTCGATGATCCCGAGAATTACAGGCCGGTGAGCATTACCTCAATTTTTGCGAGAGTTTTTGAGAAAATCATGAAGAAGAGGATTTTATACCATCTAGAAGAACATAATATTATCCCGAAAGAGCAATATGGTTTCAGAAATGGCAGATCAGTTGAGACAGCCTTACTAACATCTTTAAACGACTGGACTGCGGCTCTAAACTGCAAGGAAAGCGTGGACATAGTATATTTCGATTTCGCTAAGGCGTTCGATAGAGTGCCTCATAATAAATTGCTAGAGAAACTCAGGGTCGTGGGTGTTTATCCAATGATAGTGGCATGGGTGGAAAGTTTTCTCTCTAACAGGACATACCAAGTGAAAGTTGGGTCAAGTTTTTCCCATGTCTATCCGGCCCCTAGCGGAGTTCCGCAGGGCGGAGTCCTCTCACCTCTTCTGTTCTTGATATACACGTATGAGATACCCGAGCTGGTCTCTACCTGCAACGTTACTTGCAAAATGTATGCTGATGACATCAAACTATATAAGACTATAGCAAGTAATGTTGATTCGTTAAGCTTGCAGTCAGCAATTGATGTTATCAGCTGTTGGTCCAAGCGATGGGGTTTGCCTCTTGCCGTTGATAAAACATACGTGATGACTGTTGGTAACTGTTCTTCAGAGAGAATGTATTTGGTGGATGGCATAAGGCTAAGAACTGTATGTGAGGTCAGAGACTTGGGCTACCATTTTGACTATAAACTTGACTTCAAAACCCACTATAAAGTGATAGTAAATAAAGCCATGTTTCGCATATACAACTTATTCAAGATTTTAAAAACACGTGACCCACAAGTACTTATCCGAGCAGTCAAGGTCTACGTGCGTCCAATTATTGAAGGTGGCACCACAGTCTTTAATCCTACTAAAAAGAAGGACGTTGATTTTCTAGAAAGTGTGCAAAACAGTTTCACTTGTAAGCTGCTAATGAGATGCTTTGGTCTTAGCTATTATTCAATTCCAAACGGCGCGGAAAGGGCGAAACAACTAGGCTTGCGTTCCCTAAAAAACAGGAGAGAAAATAACGACATAATTATGATGTTCAAAATACTTACTGGTAGGGTTGATGTCAACGCAAGTGATTTTTGTTACTTCGCTGATACCAATACTAGAAGTGGCGGTATAAGGCTAGCTGGCTCGATGAGTAGATGCCAACCCAGGTCAACTTTCTTCTCTCACCGGGTGTTTGCACGCTTCAGGATGTTGATGAAGGACCGCATACTCAGTATGACGTTAAATCAACTTAGGTCTCATCTTTCTCGTAGACAGATTGCAAGGTGGAGTTCAGACATCTATTGCAGTTGTTTCTGTTGCACTGTCTAATCTTTTAGGTTGCATTTTTTTTAACTTCATGCTTGTTCTGGACATTAGAGTCTACTGTTTTTACTAAGCACTGGTTTTGCCTTCCGTTATGTTATTTTCTAAACAACACGTGATGTAGTCATCGTCACGTCCTGAATAAAGAATAAAGAATAAAGAATGTTCTAGTCGCAGGAATTGAAGAGAGGAATTGGAAGAAAAAGTCGAAGGAAAACCGGACAACGGATAATGAATAGCGGCTTATTCGCTCATCCCTGGTAGCAGCGCCCATAAGCAAGTCGTGTCGTTGCAAGTATTGTCCATAGCGTAACTCAGTGTGAACGATAGAAATCTCAACGGCGAGGAAAGCCAAAACCTCGCCTTTCTGTATCCGCTGTTTTTTCACCACAAGATGAGCACATGTAATTGCGTCAAACAACGGTGGTTTTAATGATGGCGACGTCTACGAGGATAGAATAACTAATGTACGGAGGGTATACATTGGTCACAATACCCATGGATTTCCGAAACGAAGGTTTTGCACGTTGCCGCCGTAAAACATCACCATTCGAAACGGGGAGAATTCGTGCAAAGGGAAGAACCGGCGGACCTTTAAAATAGCTCTCAATTTTTCAATTCCATTTATCGGATCTTTATCACTTGTTTTCAGACTTCCAAAGCAGGACGCCCCTCACTATGCCACCACGCAAGATACGTACTTGACGATAAGCCACCAAGATCGGTAAGCAGATTAGGAGGCGATCACTAAATTGAATCGTAGAGTAACGATAGGCGCATAAAAGTAGCACGGGAGATGGCTGCTCCAGCCTTTGGATGATTAGATGGAAAAGAAACTGCATCAGTGACGGCGGTAGTCCCTATCTCCTTGAAAGATCTCATTTCACGGAAAGTTTCACAAAGCACTCAAACAAGCGCTCCCTTCAGACCACCGTAAATGTGAACATGGAGTGCACCAATTGCGGCACGAAAAACACAAGTGCATGGAGAAGAAGTGCAGAAGGGAAAAGCGAGTGCAAGTAGGTCGCTAAATCATCCTTAGGCCGACAACTGCTTGTATTGGGTTAAGGCGAAGCCCCGATCGGTTTTTCTTCTTTCTCTTTAACTTCTTGGAGGTCATGTTAGGCAAGATTATACCAAGATTTGGTGGCAGTTTCTGGAAGCGTTTCCTAGAGGACTATAAAAGTGACTGCGAAAGATTAGCATATTTAAGCAGTCGCTGCCTAAGTGATCAAATTCATCGCGCGAGCCATCGTCTATGTACTGTAATGCACTTGTTTCTCCTCTTGAATCGTCTATGTACTTTGATTTCCTGCAAGGCCATGGACCACCAACCGCTTTAGCCAACATTTGCACTACGTTCAGGGAACATATTGCCCCAGAAGAATCGACGATTCATCGTTCGCACGAACGCTTCCGTTCCAGACAGGGTCAAGCGTGGAGTTTGATTTTTTCCCCGCGAAATTATCCTCCGTCCGGTGAGAAACTAATTAATGGTAGGTACAGTAGTTGGGTACGACCCCCCTACTGTACCTACCATTAATTAGTTTCTCAAATTTGTTGATTTGATTTTTTCAACGTTTCCTGCGATTTTTGTACCACTTTTAGTTTAAGTTTAAGTTCTTCTTTCCACGTGTACTTCGGCATTGCAGAGATTCGTGCGCTGCTTCCTTCACCGAACGAGACATGTTATGAGCACGGAATAGAATTGTCTAAAGTTTAAACACTGATTGTTCTACAGAGCAAAACAAAGATTTTCTAGGAAAAGTCTTCCAATCACTCAGGACCGACTCAATTCGTGCAGATTTTTTTTCAGGATTTTATGGACATGCCGCATTGCTTTACCTTCAACATAGGCAACTGCGTCTAAAATTTATTCTGAAAATGTGTTGTATAAAATTTCGAGCGTTGATTAGTAACAGTGACTAAAGTGCTTTCCCGAAAGAGTGTTTTTTTGAAGCGCCCTTTGAATTGACGGCGGAGTCGTTACCATGGAAATACTATTCTCCCAGGTGAAGAAAATAAACACCAGAGAACGAAATTTGCGCTTACAAAAATTCAAGCCTTGAGTTGTAAAAGCTTTATTCGGCTCACGTTCCGTCGCAATCGTCTTCTACAGAGCCTGAAAAGACAAAATGAGTTTGAAAATTTGAAAAAAGGAAGAAAATTCAAGAATCATTTCGAGCTACAGAAGCTTGTTGTGAAGCTGATAAGCATAGGTTGTTATTGTGTTGTTATTGTTACGCCTGTAGCTTGAAATGGTCCTGGGACGAGTAATTTCTCAAACTCAAGCATTGAGTATTATACAGTAAGAAAACTAAACGACTCCTGCACCCACCAATTCGAATATCTGGATGAGAAAGCTGGATCAACCTCTGTTAGATATTGCACCGACGTGTTTATAACAGTGATCACAACTCGGTATGTGTTCGAATTATGAAAAAGACGCCGGCTTTTTGAGCACTAGAAAAAAGCTTTCTTTCCTTATTAAACGGTTTTTTCGAAAATCGACCAGAAATCGATCTTCTCGCCCAGCATGAAGAGCTCTTTCTTGAAGACCTTTTCTATAACCATGAAAAAGCGCTTTTCCTTTATTTCTCAAAACGCTAAAAAATTTCGAAATTCAAAAAACTAATTGGTGGTGGGTTATAAGCATTTACACAAAACCACCTTATTTTTAGTCCAAAAATCGAAATTCCTGCTTCGCATAAAGATCGCCTTTTTGAGGACCGAGATTATGAGGCAAAAGAGCGTTTTTCTATTTTCCAAAAGCTAGCGGCTTTCTGGAAACTCACAAACTTACCGCTTTATGGTCATTTTTGTGAACTCCAATTTTGTCACTTGAATGACGTCAGTGCAAGATCGACCGGAGGTCGATTCAATCTGCTCGAACCAGAAAACCATGATTTTTCACTAAGTATTGATCAAAACTTGCAATTTCTGTGGCATAATTTTTACTGTGGTGTGCTTCAGGAGAAAAATTCTATTTCCATGAAAAACGAGAATTTGAACACGATTCTAATCACACAGAACATTGTAGAGGAGAACCTTGCTTTTTTCTGTGTGATGCACAAGGCTTGTATTTTTGGGGTACAATTTTACTTTCTGACAATCTTTCTTCAGATATGAGAAAATTATTTCTGCGAAAAGTACACCCCTCGGTTGCTACTGTATCATCGATTCGCTTTAAAAAATCCTTCAAGGCACCCTGAGGAACTAGCACTTGAAATTTTTTGGGTGAATTTTCGGGTGGGTGTCAACATGCACTTGGCCATGAACATCGATTCGCACGAGCCTCTGAAAACAAGAATCGGACGTCTGCGACTGAAGCGATGTGGCTCCGCACCAGCTTTGACAGTCTTCGTCGCGTAACCGCAACATCCGACTACGACGACGATGAGGTCAAAGCCTTCTACGTGGAGCTGGAGAAGTTTTTTTAAGGAAGATCACACCTTCTACAAGGTGATCGTCGGCGACTTCAACGCCAAGATCGGACCGCGAAGGTCGCCGGAAGAACTTCACATCACAACCCACGGTTTGGAGTGGAACGAGCAGGGTGAAAGGCTGTCTGAGTTTATCATGTCGACCAATACCATCCATTGTAACTCACAGTTCCAAAAGCCTCCTACCCTTCGATGGACTTGGGAATCTCTCGGCGGCCAATTCCGTAACGAGACCGATCACACCATCTTCAACCGCAAGTATTGCCTGACCGACGTCTTCGTTGTCCCTAAATCCGATACGGGATGGGACCAGCGCCTCAACTGACGTCCGAGCTTGCGAAGCTGTCTGAGCCGTGATAAAGAAAGGTGTTAAGGAGAGAAGGGCGAAAGTGTTGGCTGAAGCAGCAGCAGGGTTGAGAATCCGCAGTATCCTCCGAAACTTCGCCAGCTTCAAGACCAAGACGACCGTTCTCCGACGCCATGATGGAACCGTTACATCTTCCAGAAGGGCAATGGGAACACTCATACAGGGCTTCTACTCCAATCTTTTCGATAGCTATCTACGTCCACATGCCCCGTGCCATCCTACAGAGAATGGATGCGTCATCCCCTTGTTCTCCCTTGCGAGATCTGACACACCATCTCGTTGGTGAAGAAACGTACAACAATCGGTGATCCAACATCCCGTCAGCGCTCGTCAAACCCTGGCGCGGCTACCTGTCGGAGTGCAAGGTTCCATCTCAGTGGAAGATCAGCAGGACCGTCTTGCTGTACAAGAAGGGAGACGTGCACGACATTGGCAACTATCGCCCGATCTGCCTGCTGTCCGTAGTCTACAAGCTGTTTACTCGAGTCATCCTGAATAGGATCAGCAGAACGCTGGACGAAGGACAGCCATGCGAGCAAGCAGGATTTCGGAGAGGATTCAGCACGATCGACCACATACGCACCATTACGAAACTCATCGAAGTGTCGTGAGAGTACAAGCTGCCGCTGTGTCTTACGTTCATCGACCTGAAGAAGGCATTCAACTCGATCGAAATAAGAGCGGTCATCAGAGCCCAGCTCACTCAGGGTGTTCCTATTCAACACATCAGAGTCCTTCAAGAGCTGTACAGTGGATTCGCGACCAAGATTGCATCATTCCACAGCAACGTCGTCGGCATCGTAAAGGGATTCGGCAAGGGGATGCCATATCCCCGAAGCTTTTCAGCGCGACCCTCAACAACGTCATACCCTGAACGAGCGATGTGGCACTCTTCGTGTCCCTCGAGCGAAGAGGATCTCGCGAAGAGGATCTCTTTGGGTGACCACAGTAAGTAAATGTTCTTAAACGTCCGATTGTTGAAAATTCGACGTTTTGAAAACTCAGTATATTGGGTCATTCAAAAATTCGATATTTCTGAAATAGAATATTTTTTGATCAATCGTAATTCGACTTTTTTCCAAAAACAAAGGTATAATAGGAGCCCTCATCCAGGCGCTCATCTGCTGTGAAACACGTTAACCATATGCCGCCAACTGTCCAACTTCCTTCGTCCCTAACTATGCGCAGGGTTCCGTTGGGATCGAGGTACCTGTAGTTTGTTGCTTCCCAGAGGGGGAGGCGGTACTTCATATCTACACTTAGGCCGTTCCGTTCTACCATGGAGATAGTCTCCGGATGAGACGGTCTCCATCCGGACAACTAAAGTTCGATCATCGAAAACATGATGCGAATGGAGGCAGATATGCGGATGATCAGCGAATTCTAGAGTGATCCACAACTCCTTCTCATCACAAAAATGGAAGATGCTTTAGTAAAAACGTCTTTATAATAGTAGAAATATCGCTGTCAAGCAATTTTGTGTATTATGGGGTGACCTCGAAGAAACACTGTGGTACTGTGTTTTATGACAAATCAAATTTGCTAGTGAAATTTAAGGTTTAGAGGCATCACGAGCAATTCCAGTTTGCCAAACTGTAGAGTGTAGACCATGTCAACGTACGGACTGCATTTTATGCAGATGTGAAGGCGTAAACTACATGAGACAACCTTACAGATGTTATGACCGTGACGGTATCACCTAAGTAATAGATGGAAGCGAAGAGTTCGCATGTATTATAGTGTTCTGTCCATAATTCCCCTGATATCAAACCTTTCGGGCTTCTCCTTAGAGTTGCATATCCATTACCCAACAACGCTCGGTTTTTCCTTTTATTAGCAATATTATATCACAAGAAAATCCGGCACTTGTTAAAAGTTCCGACTCCACCGACACGACTTCGGTCGAAAAAAAATTTCGCCGAAACTTTGTCTAGAGGGGTTATCTGGGGTGCTGATCACGACATCCGTTTTATAAGCGTCAATATCTTATAAAGAATTTCTAAGCTTGAAAGAAAAGCTGGAACGGGTACGGTGGTGAGAACGATGCAATGAGAATGAAAAAAATGACGAGTTCTTATTGATAAATATTGTGTCTGAAATGCCCAAAACTACCTGAAATGTGTCAGCAGAGGAACGCCGATGAACCGACCACTTACTGATACCAACCTCTACCTGCCGTCACCGGCAGCAACCTTAAGAATGTAATCCTGTGCCTTCCCGTATCTATATTATCCTGCCGAATCCTGAAAAACTGATGTCAGATTCGTGAGGGTTGGTGAAGTCGGAACTTTTAACTAATGCCGAAAATTCCTCTAATAAATAGTTGCATCAAGGAGCGGCAAACAGTGTAAATGGCCCTAGAACTTTTGGTAACATTTTTTTTTGTTCGAAACAACGCTGCAGAAATGCAGTCGGCGGCCATAAAGCGATAAATTGATCCTGACGGTGAACATCATCGGTGAAGGAACTGGTTACTGCAATTTGCTCTGCATTGCAGTGATCAGTCGAGCCTTGGGGAGCAGAATCTGTCCGTGATGTCTGCTGGTTTCAGTGCCTGCAACCTGTTCTTCCGGAAAAATGGACGGAAGCGGCCGGTGTCGATGCGACGCGACACGATCGCGCGGAGGTACCGGCTGTCGAGGTGCGACCTGTGCGCGATCGAAGCGCAGGGAGGACAGGCGGATTTCGCGCAGTTCCAGAAGTCGGTGGCTCGACAGCGACGAAACGGGAAGAGCTCGGCCAAGGCAGGCGCCATGCGTTCCAACGAGGTACCCTCCCAGCAGTCTGCGACCGCCGAACAGACGGCGCTCGGACAGCAAGCGTTCTTCGTGCCCCACCCGGAATTCTCGCCTGCTTTTCCAGCATTTGTGTCCACTAATGCAGGCTACAGTAACCGAAATCCGGTAGTGATGGGCTATGCGACCGAGCGCTCCATTTTCAACGTTACGAATGTCGAGCAGCCAGCTAGCCTCCCTGACGAAAGCCAGTTCTGCTTTGCAAGACAGACGGGTGACGTCCTTTCATGCCCCCCTGGTGAGTCCTTCGAACAATCCCTGTTGGCAGCGAGCGTGCCGCTAGAAGTTGTTAAGCACGAGGCTCTTGACGAAGGGCTGGGCACCACTGTCGAGAACGTTTCTCCGGAGGAGATCGGCAAGCCGTACCCACCATTCGCTAAGCGACCCCAACCCTACGATGACTTCCCGGTCGAACAGAAGATGATGAAAACCGAGCCGATCCATGTCACTTCCTTCCAGTCGCAGTACAACGGGCAATATGCGAAGGAAGATAATCCCGATGCCGACTTTCTGACCTGCCCTGCTCCGGCTACGGCTGCAGCTCTAGAAAGTAGGTCAACCGGTGACACGCCGCTGAGGAGGGATCTGAACGAGCCGTTCGATCTGTTCAAACACGAAGCGCAAACGGAGGGCGAGGAGCTCGTCTTCCGGTCGCTCTGAGCTTTCTATCTCTACTCCAGTGAGGTGATTATTAAGCCGTTTGTCCGCTTTTATTACTGGGGGTACTCACTCTGATTTTGTTGATGACATTTTTTAAATAGAACTCCTTTATGTCGTTGTGGTTGTTTGATGCAGTTGGTTCGAATAAATAGTTTTTGTATTAATTTTTCGGTGCAGGGATGTTGTGTTAATGATATTGAAGTAAGAATTAATGGATTACAAAAGGGGTAAACAGTGGATTGTTGAGAAACGTGAGGAGACACGTCACATCTAGAGGCTAACCAATACTAATCAAGGGTATCGTCTAGGACCATTTCAGTAGTAAGAAATCGACTCGTGTTAGTCTTACCATCAGCAGAAAGAAGTCTGTGGGCGTATCACCTCACCCGCAGTGACTGCTTCGTCCAGGCTATAGAAATCGGCGATGATCTGTGTTGAACAGAGTTGCACTTTCGTCCACGCCGTTAAACGATGGATGCCTGTCTGCTCGTCGTGCTTCTCGACGATTCCCATGCTTAGGTCGTCTCTTTTTAGCCAACTTGTTGTGCTGTTCAGTAGTCCCACGTTTACTACAGGCAGCAGCCAAGGCGGTATCACCGCTGAATGATTACCAAACATGACGGAGGAAATGGTAAGTGCGCCGCTTCGATGTGCCGGCAGCGTGCTGAGGCGGCAGAGAGGGTCTGGCGACTCTCATCCATCTCCTCGGCTGCAGGCTACCTTGTTGCTTGCAAAAAACGTGGTCCATCAGCTGCCACTGCCAACTGGCGGGGCTTGAGAAAACGGCGAGAAGAAGACCGAATTCGCTGACGCTGAGAGAAGAGCACAAGCAGTTTCCCCATGGGGTTGCAGCAGTGCTTTTGAACCGCCCGTAGTCAGGTATCAGATCACCACACGACATGAATCACAGAAGCAAACTATTCGCTAACATTCCTCCTCCTTCGTAAAATGTACCTGAAAACCATGACCTCGGTTTCAAGTTTCAGCAAAGCAGCCATTCCAAGGATTCCTATTGCTGTGCTGCCCTTAAACAATGAGCAAAATAGTACAAGGTTAAATTCCTGAGATCGCTAGGTTCTTCCGCGGCAGGTCGATGCTGATCGTCGTACTCGTCGACGCCACTCCTCTTTCTTGCATGCTTCTTCAAGCGTCCGCCAGTGCACCTGTCTCCTTACACTATCGGATTCCGATCGCATTCGTCCGTGTTTTTCCTGAAGTTGACGTCTCGTGCTCCCACATCGCGCTACCTGAATGCCACAAAATTGATGCATTGCGAAGATCTGCAACTTCGAGATGTCGCTTGTTTGGGTGAGCCTCTTCCTTATGACGGTTACAAGCTTTGAACAGATGGGTCGTATATAGGTTGCGGCACCTTCGGAAGAGTTGACCTTGTGTGGAGCGAGAGTAGGAAGAAGCACTTCGCTATGAAGAAATTCAATATTCATGAGGTGTGGTCTTACCCAGCGTTTCTATTTCTGCGTTAGCTTTTTTCAGCAGCTCACTACTCATCATGATTTTTAATCGTATGTGAGGCACTCACATGTAGGCATGAGTATAGAGATCCCAATTACACTAATTTCGAATAGATCCGTAAGTTTCAGAATTAGATTTCTCCAACTTCGTTAAACATTTGGTTGCAGTATTTTCTCCAATGGCTGCAACACGGCATGTTTCCATATGTACAGGAAAAGTGATCTTAGCATCTACATAAAAATAAATTGCTGAGTTTTTCGAAATAGAGCATGAGTCGGTGGATTATCGAGCAAGTGAAAAACATTCTCATGTCTTGCGGGAGTTGATTGTTGACAATCATTTAATCATGTTGTATTTAAAGCCGTATGAATGAAATTCATGCGCATTATCAATGGCAGTGCTACCAAAACGTCCGTTTGTTTTAGGTGGTTCAGCAAAATCGCGTAGAATATGTTAAACGCGAGAAGCAGCTTCTATTCCTCTGTCGCAGCCCGTTCATTGTAGAACTGTAAGTTCATCTGTTTCCTTTCTCTTTAGCGCATCACTGTGCTTTGAAAAAAGTTTCCTTACCCCTTCTTTGTGCGAATATGCTCTCATACGTTTCTATTCTCTCGTGCCGAATTGCTAGAGGACCATCTGTTTCCCTTTCTCACCTTTCAATGGCGTCATTTCTGAAACAACACCCTCGTGTTCGAATCCGCAAAAAGACGTTTGACTGATTTTTTTCTGTGTATAACAAGCAGTGCTTAAAATTTTATGGGGTATGATTTCATCTTTATATGTTGTCGACATCAGTTATGAAAAATACAACAACTGCCAGGTTCGACCCTCGGTGAATCTCGGCATTGATCGTTGTCCAATTGTTTATCGTGGTGCTCAACTCGAAACCGAGATAGTATTTACACACTTTATTGACGACTACCGTTTCGGCAATGTCGCGTTCTTCAGAGTCTGAAAAAGTCAGACATATGTTAAAGCAAGTAGGTCCAACATCGCCGCAGAACTTCCAGCAGAGAGAGGCAACAACATCCCAACATTTAGAACACCCAAGGGGAACCACAAGATGAAACTGTCTAAAAGGCGAGACTGATGTAAGTGGTGAGCTCGCGGGTTACATAGACACATTAAGGTTAGCAGGAGGTGTACATATCTACCACTTTGACAGCCCTTCTGACGTATTTCCTAATAGAAATGCTGACACTGTCTGAAAAGAAAGGGATGACAAACGGGATTTTGTCAAGTGAGGAATTGAGAGAGTGTGAGCGATTGCTGATCAATTTATGTAAAAACTAAAAATGCAATGGCTCACTTTGCATTTTTTGCATTTTTCAGGCAGATATAAGATTAAACTTCGAAGAAGGTCATGATAGAATTTTTAACCCGCAAATTGATTTGTATTCTAATAGAGAAAGCCCGGTTTAACTTTGAAAACGTCTGCTTCGATTTATAACACTTTACCTTGTCTTCACTACGGAGATTCGGTGTCCTGAAAATGAGAAAAATCACCACAAAATTGATTCTTAAAAAACTTCGGTGTCTGGAGAGCGGAAAAATTTTCCACCACTCCATCTAAAGTTGACTACACAATGAATCAGCAATAATTTTTGAAAATTAGACGCACTTTTGAAGTTTTTCTATCTTGCATCGATTTCGACTTTTTGCTACAGCTCAAAACTACAGTTTGCCGACCACACTGCTCAAATCTGTAGGCGGCCTGCATGTTCTAATCGAATCCAGCCCTTCGAATTTCGAGCAAATTGACTAAAATCGCCTTTGCCCTAACATTCGCTGAATAGGTGGGTCCGAAAGTGTGCAGCGTTCAGCCTCGTAGACCTTACGAGCATTCTGACTTTCCTCTACATACGTGCCTTATCGAATACATGCACGTCGACCCTTGCGGTACTGCGGTCTAAATTCAAGTTTTATGGAAGTGCAATTTTCTCTGGTGAATTTACAACTTCTCTCACAACAAATGCAGCAGGGGAATATATATTGTGCGACGCTTGAATCCGGACAAATTTAGGTTCAAATTTTCCGCCACACCGTTATTCCTCCAGAGGTGCGGTTTGCCTCTTTGAAAGCTGAACCCTTTAGAAATCGTCGTGACCGCAGAATGGCCTCGATGTGGCACTCAACTGCGGAGTAGAACTGAAGAGCCGCGATTATCGAAAGTATGCGCCGGGCGTTCGCCAGCTAAATAACTCGATTCTTCGCTTACCCGAGATCAACCATTTGCGATAATCAGGTACAATAGTCGAGTAGTTTGTTTAGCGTAGCCAAGTTTGGTACAAGGCTTTATTTCGGCTGACGTTTCGGCGTTGTCGCCTTTTTCATAGCCTGGAAAAGTCGAAGTCATTTGAGAAACTACCCTCCCAAATGCCATTTCATTCTGCAGGAGCCCATCCAAAGGGCTAAGAGACTACGAAAACGATGCCATAAGAATTCGAAAACATGGTTAATCTTAGATGTGGACAAAAGGCGTCCACCGTCACCCTGGCTGGACGAAAGATGGTTGAATGAGCTTAGAGCCCTTGGGACAACCCGCCCTAGGGACCTAGCGGGTCACGACCCAGGGGTCAAAACCCGCAGAGGCGACGTACGGCGCCAGCTCCTGGGTCACAGCCAAGCACTCGTCCTTCCTATTGATTTGGGGGAACCTCGCCGCAACTTACAGCCCCTCGAGAGTTCGGCGCGCCGAAATCTCATCTTCACGCGCAAGGATCTCATTTGTCCTCTCATAAAGGTTAGCCTTTTACTGACTTTCTACGTTGTCGTTCTCTTGGTCTCTTAGCCTTTTGGATGGGCTCCTGCAGAATGAAATGGCATTTGGGAGGGTAGTTTCTCAAATGACTTCGACTTTTCCAGGCTCTGAAGAAGGCGACAACGCCGAAACGTCAGCCGAAATAAAGCCTTGTACCAATCTTGGCTACGCTAAACAAACTACTCGACTATTGCAACATCAAAGATGCCAAGGTTCATCGAGAGTCGAACATGGAATGTACTGCGATCAGGTACAATGTTTCTAAGGAGTCCGAAGAAGGTTCAGCAAACCCGTGAGGAAGACCCATTCAAGGGAACGCGAGTCAAGAACCAGTGAGGGAATGTGGTACCACATTTCTGAGAGAGCGGAGAAGCTGCCACCAAAGAACTATATCTGCGAGTTTTGCAGACTGGCGAGAAACCGCGAATAGTGACTGCAGCCTCAGGGAGGCCATATATCATAGTGCGGCGCACCTGCTCTCACGAGCGATGTAGTCCAGAACTAGCTATCTCACTTAGACATGCCTAGGTGCAAGGAGTTTTGCCCCCCCCCCCCCCCCCCGAATAGCCCGCATTAGAATTCCCTATACTATTGTGCTTGGAGCGTAGCCGAAAGGGCTGCTGACAAGACAGGGCACCCCAATGTCACATCTCTTCGCACCACTACTGAAGCAGCATTCACAAACACGGACAACGCACATTCAAAGAGAGGGTGCGA
Source organism: Heligmosomoides polygyrus polygyrus (assembly GCA_947396885.1). Classification (NCBI taxonomy): domain Eukaryota; kingdom Metazoa; phylum Nematoda; class Chromadorea; order Rhabditida; family Heligmosomidae; genus Heligmosomoides; species Heligmosomoides polygyrus. Next base: position 68,420,899 of record OX377203.1, read on the forward strand.
GTGCTTCAAGCCAGGAGGTGGTCAGGGGTATCTCAAGAGTAACATTACCTAATATATCCTCGTCTGACGAGGAGAAAGGATAAAGGATAAAGGACGGCGTTACTCAATCCCTTCTGGGATGCGCCAGCGCATTCTACTTCTACGGGATGTCGTGGAGGCGACATGAATGCATATTTGGCCATACAATGACTTGCGGTGGCCAGCCGATGAACAAGTCAGCGCTTTATCCTTCCCAGACACGTCTGGTACCAATTCACCGACCCCGGAGGGAAGGAAGGCTTGGTTGGCCTGGGCGGGAAATCCGAACCAGAAACCTGGTATCGGGTGCAGGCGGCAGTCGCGCCTCCTCCGACTGCGCTACACGCGCCCGGCTGACGAGGATATATTATGTAATGTTACTCTTGAGATAACCCTCTATTTCGTTGCAAAAAATGTATTTGGTTACTATTTTGTGTTAGTAAATTTGATTGGAAGAGAGATTTGAGTTCGTCAGGATTTAAACGCCGCCGCACTCTTTTCGGTTAATATAGCATGTTTAGCCCGAGGATGCACATGAAGTCCACGGCAAATGAAGATCAATACTGAAAACTTACCTGGAACGAAGGTTTCTTGGCCACTTAGGGAGATCTCGTGGATTATTTTAAGCGAAGAGGCAAGTGTGAAACGTCGGTCAACGTGGCAGTTTTCGCAAATGCACTGGAAACGCACTACGTTGCTGAGAAGGCCGCATCCTAGCGATTACATGCATGGAGCTAAGTTCTGAAACTGATCGCTTCGAAAGGGTTATGTCCTTCAACATCACCATTGCAAAAATCGCTGAAAATAGGTCAGTTCAAAGATAGCGAAAAGCAAGCCGTTAGATTTGAAAGCTGGTCAGTGAGGCGAAATCAGTGGTGTTAAAAGACCGATACGAAACCTAGAGCTCTAGAGCGTTGCCGACGCAAATGGGACACCACAGTATGTACCGGAGATGTCATTTGCCATTGGCCGAAAAGATGGTCCCTCAACCTGCCTCCAGCACAATCCTTTTGGAGTGTCCCCCTGTGGAAGATTTGAAAGCTACTCAGTGAGGTGAAATCCAAACTTCATCTAAGGGTTATTGGGGCGCTGACTATGAATGCGACGTCCGTCTCTGAAAGTTCCGCCAATTTCGGTAGGTTATCTTCCGCTTGGACAACTGAGGGTGATAGGGATCACCGATTTCGTTAAACTTTGTTTAAAGGGTGCTGAACACGGTGGCGAAGTTCATTTGGTCGATTACGGCTGAAGGTGAATGGATCAGGATCACCGACCTTGGTCTAGGAGGTTATCAGGTGCTAACCACGAACATGACAGGTTTTGAAATTTCGGCTCATTAAGGTAGGTTGTAGTAGTGGCCCTATTATATATGTTTTAAAAACATTGATTGTTTGAGAGCTTCGCGTAGGGGACGAATCCGCTCGAGGCCAGACAGATGATGGTGACATCAAGCTCCGAGTGCTCAAGAAGTCGATGTTTTCGAGATTGACCGAGATTGATACCATTCGATAAAGCTTTTCGAGCTGAACAAAATGATGCTATGGGAGTATAGAAAGCCAAAATCTGGGCGGGTAAGGGCGCAAAAACCTAAACAGCTAGTGTCCGCCCGCTGCAATTTGGCAGTCAGTGTTGAGCTAGTTTTGGCACTTGAGGAGTACTGAACCCGACATCGTAAAGTATTTTAAGGCTTCTGTTCGCGGACATATTTGTAGACCGCTACTCGGCGCACTACTAGAACTTTTTGCTGCCCTCGAAATCTACAAGTTGCACCCGGAATGATTCGAACTTAACAGAGTTGTGGCGCTCCGGACACGCCCGAGCGTCCAATTTAGAAGCACCCCGCAACCTCTACCTCTATTCCACTACTTCAATACTATGCTCCATGAGACGAATGATGACAGTATCGTACTCGGAGACTCGCAGCAGTGACCTTGAGCGGTCTCGCCCTGCGAATCTGCGTAAAAATCGATTTTCACAAGATATAAATAGGACGGCTACTCTGACCTACCTTAATCGGTTGAAGTTTCAAAACTAAATGTCAGACTCTCGATCAGCACTTCTAGACGAAGTTTGAGCGAAATCGATGATCCTGACCCGACCACCTGCAGTTATCGCTATGGGTGGTCTCCTTCCTTGATCGCCCAAATGGACCTGGCATCGTGTTCAACACCCTGAACAACCGCCGTAGACGAAGTTTGATCGGAAGCGGTGAATCTGACTCGACCACCCTCAGTTATCCAAACGGGAGGTAGCCTACCGAAATGAACGGAATTTTCAAAAACGGACGTCGGATTCGTAATCAGCGGCAAAATAATCCACCTACATAATTTTAGACAAGGTTCGGACGAAAAAAGTTTCTGCGAGCGGTGAAGTCCGAAAAGGCCGGAAACATACGTAGGTTGTTAGGAACCAGCTGTGATTAGAGTAATCGGCAAGGAAGTCGACAAAAAAATCAAATATGGATGATTTACGTGCTCAACGATAGAGCTCGAACTGCTGGGCTCAGTGGGTTTTTTTAAACTTGTGTTGGTTTTTTTTTTTGAAGAGTTAAGGCCGCTCTGAAGCGCTCGTGACGGCGAAAGCTCGACTACAGCTTTTCGCTATCTTTAAAACTGACCTATTTTCAGCGCCGCAGCACTTTCTCCAATAGCTTGCCGTTCACCAAGAGATGTGACATGGAATGTTCGTAGAACGGCCTTTCGCGAAGGCCTGTCGCCTACACTCAAGTGCCCTTGCTTAGCTCAGCCAGCAAATGCCTTCAGTTTCCTGGGTACTTATGGATCAGGGGACCCGTGCTCGAAAAGTGAAGGCTCGTGGTTGGGTTCTTTGCTCTCCTCCGCGTCAGCGGAGACGAAGGCACAGTGGGTAAGGGAAGGAACTCGAGGATGTGGACAAGTTTGACACAGGTGCGAAAGCTGGACCACATTCTAGGGTTCTTTGCATGCGCACGGGCCCTCTGCTTCATAAGTACCGCTTCCTGTATCGGAGTGTGGAAAAATGGATATTGCCACCTACCTTTTACCAATCCACATAATATGCACTAAGCATGCAGCATGCATCAGCAGCTTCTGTTCCACTAGTCCTAGTGCGCAAGATGTTTTTCGTTGAAAATTTCAAGCACCCAAGCTCTCGTTTTAACTAGAAGCGGTCTCGCCACTGAACGTGACACTATTCAAGCGTCAACTCCTTATTAGTTAACAAGTAAGCCACCTAGAGACAATACATGCAGAAGTTCTGCAGGCAATCGGCCTAACATTATCCCAAGGATTGGTTTTGTTCCAGCATTTGCACTGGTATGGACAAGGTCAATCTCATCCTTGTAATGGAGTTCGTTCACGCTGGTGAATTAATTGACTACGTCCATGATCTGAGTGGGTGAGTTAGCGCGAGTGGATGAGAAAATGTGTCAGTACAACGATACCAGCTCATATATCGGTATTTCAGCGAGGATCTTCAATCAGCAGTGCGCTTCTACTCAATGGAGATAGTCTGCGCACTGCAATATATCCATTCCAAACACATAGTCAGTTTCTTACAATTCACACACTTAACACGACAATTCCGATGGAACCGAAGCCGAAGGAAATTCTACCGTGCACTACTGCATATAAGTATTCAGTGTGGAAAGTGATGGGTGTCGCGCATCCTCACCCACAAATATCTACGGGTGAGCCGCGCTCCCAACGGTTTCTTCAGTCTCTCGTTTCTACTGAAGAAACCGTTAGGAACGCGGCCAAAATTGAGGAGTGTTAGAGGGGCACAGTTGTGTTTATTCCATTAGGGTTAAATGTCCAAGTCCTGCAAAAGGGAAAGCGGTTCATTCGGCGCCTACCCGATACAAAAACTATCCTCGCTGCAGCTCTTCCTTAGTAAATGGAGGCTCCATGTTTAGGTTTATCGTGATCTTAAACCCGAAAACCTCTTGCTCTCCAAGGATGGCCACATAAAAATTGCTGATTTCGGTCTGGCAAAATTATTGAAAGGAAAGTAAGTTGCCGTATTTCATTGCATTTAAAAGGGCTACAGTTTATTACATTTTTTTGTTTATTAAGCCTTTTCTATGTGATTTTAGGACCTACACGATTTGTGGCACTGCGGAGTATATGGCTCCAGAGGTTCTGCAGAAGAAAGGGTACGGCACAGCTGTTGACTGGTAGGAAAGCCCTTTCGCCTTAAGACTCCTTTGACCCTTTTCTGACAATAAATCTCATTCTCCTCACAAGAGCCAGACAACACACGTTTTTATGTTCTACTATATCAATGTGCTTCACATATTCGGACCGAAATAATGTTCTTCGCGGGCTGATGAAGCCTGCTTTTTCATCAGACCACGACCTTCCACGACGCACTCTGCTAAATAGGTGAAGATGAGAGGATGGAGTTTGTTGTCGAGGTAACTGTCGACGTCGAAGAACATGAACGGCTTATTGGAGAGCAAAGCTATGCAACACAAATAGCATGGGTAGTCAGTCTTTCTCGTCATTACGCGAGTTTAGTCGATGCCGTTTAACACTACGAAATACGCAATGCACTACAGCAGCAACATACTACAGCATTACACTACAACACCTCCCCTATGTGGATCGAACTGGAGATGACATGGCGGCCATCTATGGCGTTGCGATCGTAGTGGCAGTGTCGTGGGGGTCGGAGCGCTCGATGCTGAACATTCGTCTTCGATTCGATTGTTGAACAGTGGCAGATCGAACGCGTGTAGAAGTCGGTTTGCTGCTGAAGCGATGCTCCTTGGCTTGAGCTAGTTTACGTGTCGAGTCCACGCGTAGTTTCCGCAACGAACAGAGTAGGTAGCATTGCCGATTGTTCGCAAGGTAATGCAAGGCGTCCAGGTGTGCTGTCCTCAATAGTCCTTGGCAAAAATAGCGTCGTGCACTTCGGAAGAACGTGCCCCATGATGGCGACTGAGCTGTGGTTCCATCTTGTTGTCGCGGCATCTAGCATCTACATAGAGTCGAGTCATCGAGCCGTTCTTATTCGGCGTGTGAGGAAATTCTCTGCAGGCGTCAGGTGATTGGGTCCAGATGGGCATGTAGTCGAACGGTATGCCTTCAGAAAGGTTTGCAGCAGAGCCTCTCCTGCCAGTTCCTCTCCTTTTAACTTCGACAGTCCTTGCTTGAAAGTGTCGACAAAGCGTTCGGCTTGTCCATTGCTTTGGCGGTAGGACGGCGGTGTGCGAACGTGGGTTATTCCTCACGATAGGCAGAAATCCAGGAATGGCTTCGACGTGAGCTGTGTCTCGTTAAACGAATGTCTGTTGCCGAATTGAGAGAATGCTGTCCTCAAAGTGTTGATGGTGGCAGTCGATGAAATGTGTTCATTAAGATAATCTCAGGCCATTTCGAGAATGCGTCAACAACGACTTCCCCAAAATCAATTGGTCCTGCGGAGTCGGCATGTACTGTAGTCTACGGTTATGTCGGCTTCGGCTAAGAATACAGTTCAGATTTGATGGGTCCTTGGAAGCTGCGACGTATAAGTTGCAGTTTCTAACTATATCTACAATGTTGGCGTCCACTGAAGGCTTCATTCATCTTCATTCGTGTTTGTCCAGGGTGAGCTTTATGAAGTGACGACAGAACTCGACGTTGAAGAGGTTTCGGAACCACAATTCGATTTGCAGTCATCAAACAACCATTGGCTGTTGAAAGAGTCTCGTCAGTTGTAGTGGCTTCACAGTGGAGAGCCACGATTCACTTTCGGCCAACGTCCGGATCTGGTGCATCCGATTACTTGCTTGATCACACTGTCCGCCTCTGTTGCAATCCGAATGGCTTCTGCCGAAACGGGAAGTCGGAATCAGTTTTCCGAAAATGCGGCGATGACATCGACATCAACAGCGGCAATTACTCGGTCTTCCGCCTCCGATGACTGCGAAGCGATTAGGCGAAAGAGAGTGTTGACGTACTCATTCGTAAAATGTTGTGGTTGGGTGTTATCGTTGCACAGCTCTTGCCGGTGTACACAGGTATTCCCTTCTTAGATCCGACGATTGAAAGCAATGGTTTATGGTCAGTCTTCAGGGTGAAGTGACGCCCATGGGTGAAGCGATGAAACTTCTGAACGGCCAAGATGAGGGCGTGTGTCTCTTTCTCGATTTGCCTGTAGTTCCTCTGAGCAGGAGTCAAGCGACGGCCTGCATGACAAACAGCCTTCTCAGATCCGTCCGAAAAACGGTGCGATAGAAATCTAAAATGAGTGTTGCTTTTATTTGGTTGAAGGAAGACTGACACTACGGTGACCATGTGAAAATGCCGTCCTTGCGTGTGAAAGTGTCCAAGGAAGCGCGTAGGTTGTGCAGGTCCTTCCCAAATCTTCCATAAAAATTGACGAGCCCTAGTAAAGCATGTAGCTGACTGACGACCTTCGAATGTGGCATCTTCCTGATAGCTTCCACTCGGTAAGGGGCGACGTCCATCAGCAGAGATAATGAAGCCAAGATACATGAGTTCCGGCAGCAGGAAGCAACATTATTCCAGACGAACGTGGAATCCATAGTCTTGGATCCTTTAAAACAACTCCTTGAGTCGAGTGTTGTGTTCGTCGACGCTTCTTCCAGTGACCAATATGTCGTCGAGATAGGCAGCTCTTCTATACAGGCCAGCTACAAGTGCGTCCATTTATTGTTGAAAGATGCCGTGTGCGGGTTTCACTTCGAAAGGCATACGGTTGAATCGAAAAAGTCTACGATGCGTGTTAATCGTCAGCAGTGGCTTAGGTTCTTTATCAAGCTCCAATTATAGATAGGTTTCGGAGAGGTCCAGTTGCGTGAAGTATCGACCTCCATTCAGCTTCGCAAAAATGTCGTCCGTTGTCGGCAATGGATGTTGGTGCTGCTCAAGGGCATCATTCAATGGGAGTATTCCGCGCGAAGCCTGATTGTGTCATTTTTCTTCTGCACAGCGACGATGAAAACCGGCCATTCAGAGTAGTCGACAAACCGAGTGTACGTCGGTTGCCACGAAGCGGTCTATTTCCTGTGAAATCCTTGGTATATGTGCATACGGAACAGGGCGAGCCTCGCGAAATATTGGCTTTGCGTCAGGAGTAAGCATTAGCTTAACTTTCGACTTGGTACTGCGTTCCAGTCCATCGCGAAAACGTCTGCAAATTGTCGTCGCAGCTGTGCAGTGAGCGAAGATCGCAATGTGCTGAGTGTGGAAGTTGAGACGTTATGGACGGATTCTTCCGCGAGTTGTTGCAGAAGCGGCTGCTGCGAGATCCAATCGAGTCCTAGCAATGAAGGCATGTCGGCGACGTAGAAGGGCCCTTCTCCTTGTTTCTCACCAATCTTGAAACTGCACTGTAATCGTCCTCGAACAGCGAGTCGTTTGTTTGCGGTATTTAATATAATGTCTGAGGAAAGCAGCTTCGGTCGACCCATAGCGATCCAATCGGCGTTGCTCAGCAGGGAGACATCTGCTTCCGTACGTATACGTATTCGTCTATTACGTATTCCTTACGTATTCGCGCTTACCGTCCATTGATGCACACATGGCGAAAGATTCGGTTTGCTGGATATCCGTGGCTCGATGTATAGGCGACTACCACGTTGCTAGCAGCTTCGCTTCTCCTTTTTGGCTTCTTCCTCCGCCAATTTCTGCAGAAGCCTTTCTTGTGTCCAACGACATTGCACTCGAAGCATTTCTTCCGAACGAAGCTGCAGTCCTTTGCCCAGTGGTGTCCTCCACCCACATCGAAAGCATGGCGGCTCCTTCTGGTTTGTTTCCGATTTAACGACGTTGACGTTATGTGAAGTCGACTGCGTTTCTCAAAGCATTGTCACGTCCTGGCGAACGTCAAGGAAGTGCTGAATTTCAGAATAGAGTTTCTTCAGCGTTGTCTTTAGATTGTCCTCCAAGGCACGTGCTCGGATGTCAGCATCCTCAGAGGCAGAAAGTCCACAGATCCAGATGCAGATCATCTGCTCGGGAGTGACGTTGTCTAATTCGGCCATCTCATGTCATCTATCGACCAAATCAGTGTAGTCATGTAGAGTTCTGCCACTGTCCTGCGTTCGCAGATATGCATAGCTTCGAGCGAAGATGGAAGTTGTGTGTCTGAACAACTCCTTGAGCGTCTTCATAGTGCCCTCCAACAAGATCTCGGAGGCTTTGCGCGGTATGACATGGTTTGTGAAAGTGGGCGTAGGTTGTGGCGCCGATCTTTAAAACAATTAGTCTCGCCCTGGCACGTCCCCGAGTAATGCCTCATCATTTGAAATGATCTCCTCGTATGGGCGGTTGTACCATACTTAGAACGTACAACCGTTGTCCGGATCATAGACGAACCCCGGAATCCTTATCGACAGCGAATTTACGACGAATTCTGCTGGAGTTGGTGCGGCAGGTCGCGTGTTGGACATCAGTGGATGGATTGAAGTCATGATCTCGCTGACTGTCCGTGTGAACATTATCTGTTGTTGCTTGGCCTGCTCCTCCAGGATGGTGCGGAACATCTCAGTATCCACCGTTGCGTCGTAGTCCTCGAGTAGTTGCTGCTAGCTCGAGCTGCTCGTAGTCGACCTTCGGTCCGGCTGCACGGTTATTGCTGCTCGCCCTCGGCTCCACGTCTGACGCGTCCTGTCCCACGCGTCGTCAACCGATCCGCTGCTCGTACAGGTTGAAGTCGTAGACCTGATGGCCAGTTGTTGTGGAAGTGCTCGTGGACGTCGAAGAACAGGCACGATTTATTGGTGGACAAAATCCGTACAACACAAAAAGCATGGGTCTTCAATCTTCCGCGTACCCTACATTATGCGGGTTTAGTTAATGCCATTTAGCATTACGAAATATGCAATACACTACAGCAGCAATATACTACAGCATTACACTATTACACACCAACAGAGATTCTCAAACCAAATCCTCTTTAGAATGCTTTAAGTGGTAGGGCTTTACGGACTCTAAACTCTTTCGCTACATCCGCTCTTATTTTGTGGTGGACGATTCACGAGAGCAAATTGTGTTCTGTTTGTCTTTGCGAGGAAGCTGGACTACTTCGTCAGCGGTTCGGCAAGGAGGGCCGGCACGACATTCAGCAAGGGATGTGTTCGTTGCTGGTTCATCCATCAGGAGAATGAAGAGGAGTCACTAAATGGCAACGATTGTCGCAACGCTTCGTTGTGGAGGGTCGGGTTTAGAGAATCTAATCAAGCAGAAACTAGATGCAATTCGCTGGAACCATAGCTAGGCCGCCCATATTGCAGGGTGAGCTATTATCTGACATCTCTTGGCAAAATACTGGAATGGTGTTTTCCATGTTCTTATTTTTAAGAAAGAAGGTGCGGCTCAGGACTTGTCAAATCGTTCAGCGACACTCCTAACAGAGAAAGCTCCTGGGTGTGAGGACTGCGAGCGGAGAGAGACGATTGTAAACCGAAGTGCTCTCGCAACCTATATCACCTGTACCACCTGTCGTCCCGTTGATCGTCGACTTTCTCGACGGGCGCCAGCAGCGCCTCCATTTGTCCCTGTCGCGTGCCAGAGTGGTCCAATGGATCCTCCTCGCTCGAGGGATACGAAGAGTGTCATATCGGTCGTTCAGGGCTTTCACGAAGAAGTCCGACCAACGCATTGGTAGGCGTCCCGGTGTTCTCTTGACATCCAGCGGAATCCAGTCGGTGATGGCTCTCGTCCAGCGTGTGTCTGCGAAGAGCATTACGTGGCCGCCCCATTCATTTTCGACAACTTGGCCCATTCGACAGCGTCTCTGATCTCGAACGTCGGCGAAGCTCGGAATTCCGGAGGCCTTCTCTCACTTGCATGAGTCTTGTCACTCCGAGCATCGTCCTCTCGATTCCACGCTGCGCGGCGCTGATCGCGTGTTCATCCTGCTTTCGTATAGACCAGGTCTCTGAGGCGTATGTTAGGGCAGGAAGAACAGTGGAGTCGAATAGGTGGGCACGGAGTCGGACGTTCTTCGTCTTCTTCGCGACTCCTTCGACACTCTTGAAAGCTCCCCAAGCCGCTCTTTTCCTCCTGCTCAGCTCCGGTGCAAAGTCGTTGGCCATGTTGATTTCACGACCCAGATACACATAGCTGGAACATTCGGAGATGTCCGTTCCGTTGAGCGAGAATGGGGCATCAGAAACTTGTCCGTTCCTCATGAACATCGTCTTCGTAAGATTCAGCTGCAGTCCAACGTTCCCACATACACAATCGAAGTCGGCCAGCATTCGCTCCGCTTGACTGATGTTATGAGCACGATGTCGTCAGCGAAGCGCAGATGGTGCAGCTACCGGCCGTCGACCTTCACTTCCATGTCTTCCCATTCTAATTCGCGCATGAGGGTTTTCGAGGGTGGCGCTGAAGAGCTTCGGAGATATGATATCCTCTTGCCGAACCCCTCTCTTCACGTCGATGACGACGTCGTTGTAGAATGGAGAGATCTTGGTCGTGAATCCACTGTACAGAAGGACACTGATGTACTGAGTAGGAACGCCCTGTGTGAGCAGGACTTCGAGAACCGCTTCAGCCTCGATGGAGTCGAATGCCTTCTTCAGGTTGATGAAATTAGGGCACAGCGGTAGCTTGTGCTCTCGCGATATTTCGATGAGCTTCGTAATGGTGTGTGTGGTCGATAGTGCTGAATCATAGTGCTGAATCCTCTCCGAAATCCTGCTTGTTCACATGGCTGTCTTTCGTCCAGCGTTCTGCTAAGCCTATTCAAGATCACTCGAGTGAACAGCTTGTAGACTACGGACAGCAGGCAGATCGGGCGATAGTTGCCAATGTCGTGCACGTCTCCCTTCTTGTACAGCAGGACGGCCTTGCTGGTCTTCCACTGAGATGGAACCTTGCACCCCGACAGGTAGCGCGTGAAGAGCCGCGCCAAGGTGTTGATGAGCGTTGGGGGGAGATTCTTCAGGTGTTTGGGTCTGATCCTTTCGGGACCGGGTGCTGTACGCTTTTTCACCGACGAGATGGTGTGTCGGATTTCGGAAGGGAGAACAGAGGAACGACGTATCCATCCTGCGGAAGATGGCATGGGGGCAGGTGGACGTGGCTATCGAAGAGATCGGAGTAGAAGTCGTTGATGTCCTTCTGGAAGAGGTGGCGGATCCGTTAAGACGTCGGAGAGCGGTCATCTTGGTCCTGAAGTTGGCGAAGTTCGGCGGGCGTTGTGGATGTTCAACCCTGCCTCTGCAGCTTCAGCCAACACTTCCGCCCTTCTCTCCTTGAGATCTTCCGTTATCGCCGCTCCGCATAGCTTCGCAAGCTCGGACGTCAGCTGGTAGTTGCCTGACGCTTGTGCTGCTCCACGCTGGCGTATCAGCTTGAGAGTTTCCGGAGACAGACAGGCGTCTCTTGGTGGTCTTCAAGCTCTCGGCTCCCTTAGCACTATCGTGGAGGTGGTGCACGAAGCGGTCATATTCCTCATCGTTGTCTATGACGGCATCTTCCCAAAGGCCGGCAAGAGAGTTGTAGACGTCCCAGCTGATGGTCGTTCTGGGACTCCTCTTCTTGAACTTCGCGGCCTTCCCTCCTTGACGCGAAAGGCGGAACCTTGCGCGAAGGAGGCGGTGGTCCGATCCCGTTTAGAACTTGGGGACAACGGAAACGTCTGTCAGGCAATACGTGCGGTTGAAGACGATGTGGTCGATCTCGTTGTGGAGGCTTCGGGAACTGTGAGTTTCCATGGATGGTCTTGGTCGGTATGATAAACTCAGACAGCCTTCTCGTTCCACTCCAACCTTTGGGTTCCGATGTGGAGTTTTTCCGGCGACCTTCGTGGCCCCATCTTGGCGTTGAAGTCGCCGACGATCACATTGTAGAAGGTGTGATTTTCCTTATGGAACTTCTCCAGCTCTACGTAGAAGGCTTCGACCTCATCGTCGTCGTAGTCGGATGTTGGAGCATACGCGACGAATACAGTCAAAGCTGGCACGGAGCAACATCGCTTCAGTCGCAGACGTCCGATCGGGTTGTCAGAGACTCGTACGAATCGATGTTCATGGCCAAGTGCGTGTTAACGAGGACACCAACGCCGCGTATACCCCTACTGTCCCATGTTCCGAGGAGCATTTCTTCTCCGGAGTCGTAGGCGGCGTGTAGGGGGTAGTGTCTTCTCGTCTCGGTCAGTCCGATGACGACGTACTTGATCTTCCTGACTTGCATCATCAGGTCCTCTACGGATGCCTCCGATGCAAGCGTGTGGACGTTGTAAGTACAAATCGTCTGCAGAAATGGGGGCTCTTCCGGGGTCAGGGGAATGAGGCCCTTTAGCGCTGCTGTTTTTGACTGGAGTACGCACGGGTAACTAGTCAGGCTCTGTCGTGCGGGCAAAGAACTCCGGGTAGCCAGCCAGACTGCCTGACTTTTGAGGCGGCCTCGAATCGCCTTACGATGTACTCCCAGTCTACCGAGTTCAAGTTTTTGTCCGGGGCGACACAGTTACAATCCGCACAGTCACGGACACATCCACGCACACTGTGCACGAACATGCCGCTCCCACGCACAAGGAGCGCGTCGACCCGACACAGCAGGAGCAAGGAGTCCATCCCCTGCATCCCACCTGCGTCTCTGGGCAGTACACGGTCGCATTTGGTTCGCGTTTTCGTTCCCCTGTCCACCACCCGGGGACACGCCACGTGGCCCTGCGACAAGCGCCCCGAGATCCCTCTTAACAAGAGAGCCCGAAGGCTCTTTATCGAGGGAGATCCATGGGTTCTCGCAACACCGAGCAAAAATAAGACCCCATAGATTACGCCATTCTTGCTTCATGAATCACCGCCACGGTGAAGAAGATGCGATCTGGTCCGAAAGTGTGGCTCGTTCCGAATTATGATTTAATTACGTTAATTCTTAACGTGGCGTATTTCAATGTTACATAAGTAACCTAAATTTTAAGCGTGAGCGGGCAAGAAATGCGCACTCAGGCTCAAGAAATGGCAAGAAATGAAATGCAAAAATGAGTTAGCGATGAGAAAATAATGTGGCTATCCTACTCTCGAAAAAGAACCAAAGAAGGTGCGGACCAAAGTAGTTGCTATTCAGCACCTTAAAGGTCTAATTGAGGACAAGCAGAGTCATGGACAAGAAATGTTCAGATGAGTATTTCATCGCAGTGTGAGGATTTAATGGTAAGAATTTCATGGCCACTCAAAAGGGCAGCGTTTTTTGAATTGCCCAATACTAAAAACTGCTTTGGGTTTCAATAAATTAGACATGGAAGATCAGGAGTAAACGTCTAAAGCTCGCTCAATTTCTAGTCGATGTTTCTAGGTGGTCCTTCGGTGTTCTGATCTACGAGCTTCTGTGCGGTGAACCGCCATTCAGCGGGGACAGCGCTGAGGACGTCTTCGAAGCCGTGCTTCGAGGAAACATCAACTTTCCGCCAAGCATTGGAGGGCCGGCCAGGTACTGACCATCGTTCTTCGTTGGCAGTACATCGCTGCGGTCGGTTACGAAGAAAGTGCTCCTTGGCTCGTCGTCACTTTCTGGCGTTTGCCTTCCATCCGCATGTTTGTTAGCCGATTGAGTCTCTCATCGCTCTTCACTGGCCTTGCGCGGTCACCATGAAAAGTGCCGACCCTCTCAGTCTCTCGTTTTGTTCGTTTTTTTTCCACCAAGCTGCTTAAAAATAAGTTCAAAGCAGGATGGCAGAGTAAGCTGGGCTTTTCAGACGTGAGTCAAGGTCGAATTTTCAGACACGTGATAACCTCTCTGCTTGACAAGGATCCAATGCGGAGGGCAGTGAATATTGCTTCGCAGGAGTGGTTCGACGGCTTTGAATGGGACAGAGTTAAAAGCCTTAGCATTCAGGTGAGAATCATTCTCTTCTAGCGAGTATAAGTCTAGTAGATGGCACTAAACTCTAGAAAGAATATATGTGCATCGTATATTGAGGGCGCAATAATGACCACTTTCTCTGGCCATTTTGAAAGCTTTCATTGACTGGTCGATAGTCATTGATCCACTTCGAAATGTGTTTCTTGACTTCTTTCGCCATAACAATTCTTTATTTATTTATTTATTATTTTTTTTTTACTCACCGGTCGTCAGAGTGGCCCTTCGACTGCCCTGAGGGCTTCGCAACGGCTTGGCCGTAGTAGTAACTTCTCACCATCAATTGTTGTCGCAGTCTATGTATGTTATGGTTCCGCAGGAAGAACACCTGCTATGTGCGTCGAGTGGCGCAAGTTAGAAAGGGTCGCGAAGAGAGACTCCTATTCTAGAGATATTGATTGCTATTCAGAAAAGATTGAGCCCACCAACTATAAATCTACACTTAATTGCTCCGCTGATACAGTAATGCCGCGCTGGAAAAATAACTCAACATTTTTAAACGCTATGGAATATTCAGAGAATCATTATCCCAATTCATTATAACCGGGCGAGGATTTTGAAATGCTTGCAGAGGCTATAAAAACAAAACATTTATCGTCTACCCTTCAGCGACCTCGACTACTCTACGGGCTGAAATTTCGGACCGCTTGAATGACCCACGAAAAAAAATAAAAAATTTGATCAATTTCGATTGATGGTGATCGAAACTTCAAAGACGAACTTCAGACTCGTGTTCAGCAACCACGACTATCCTGGAATGAAGCTTTTGGCCCCTGTCGATCGTCATCGATCCTTGAGTATTGCCAATACGCCGTGCCCCCACTCCAGTTGTGACGGACGGACGGAAACACATACTCACACACAGACACACAGGCACACACAAACATACACCACACCTTCCTTGTACAGAGAAGTTTCACACACACAGTCACACACACACACACACACACACACACACACACACACACACACACACACACACACACACACACACACACACACACACACACACACACACACACACAAAAGTTATAACAAAAAGGTTATAAAAAACCATAGTAAAGGTAACATGAGAGGTCATAGTGAAGAAGAGAATAATACAAAGAGCTCTTAAGAAACACTCGAGTCGTTTCAAGACGAAACGGTGTCGTACATAACAAATTTTGTTCTTTTCATGAGTGAAGTCAAAAACGCACTAATCAACTGGTAAGGACAACCTCGATAAACCACCTTCATCAATAATGATGGAAGAATGCGAGGAATGTGCGATATGTTTATGCGTGTATGCTTACTACATCGCAAAACGCAGACGTAGTGAACAAAGACACAACACAGTCACAAATGAACATATGTTCAGAAAATAGCTGAACGTAGCAACATTTTGCGATTCTTCTTGTTTCACAGTTCAAAAAAGCACAACTGAACACTACTTTGATTTGTAGCCTGCCCACCGGCTAGCATACTCGGTTGGCCTCTACCTTGATTGGCTTCGCACATCGGTCACCGCCCTTGGTCGCCCTTGGTGACCGAGCTCTGAAGCGCTAGGCTCAGGTGTTCGACCTGGAAGGAAGGTGAGGTCTGAGAAGCCAAATTCGCCCAAACTTTGCGTTGGAGGTCGTTTTCTGAGCACGGGCATTGCATCCACTTTTGACTCACTTTACGTGGAAATCAAAATTTGCTACCTTTCTAGCATAGAAGAGCTCGAAAAAATTAAATAACAGTTGCTAATGAGCGCTTGTGCTGGACATGAGGGTAAAGGGTCTTACTGAAGATAAATCGCAAAATGCAAAAAGCGCACCAGCGCCAGCGTTCCAACCCAAGACCTCTACTTCGAAGCGGCAACGTCACCACTGCCAACGCCTGTCAGAGAAGCTAAGCTCGCACTACATGAAGTCGGCAATGCGAACTTTGACCGCCTAGAACTCACTTAGGAAATCCATTGGGCAGATCTGCTCCACATATATGTAATCAGCATTCCAAGTTCTTCTGCATGTCGTAGGTTTCTGACCGAAACTCCATAAGAAGCTAAGAGCATTTTTATTTTATTTTTATTTTATTTATTGTTACTGGAATACAGCTAAAAACAAACATTGGTAACGTAAAACATCAATCCAACCAAATGCAGTAGATAGAGTACATACGCGTAGAAATAAAATAGAGAAAAAATCGATGGAAAAGAAACTAAGCACATCGACATAGGATGGCGATAAACAGGAAACAAATGATCGTGTAAACAAGGGGGGGGGGAAGGGGCATTTACTGAGATTAGAATGGCGCAACAGTTTTGGTGAAGGAAGGCAGTGGGCCGCAACACTGCAAGTCCGACCGCGGAGACTTCGGATACCAAAGTAGTAGCTCCGCGACCCTCACCAAATCGCACCTTGGCACTTAGGGTAGTGGAGAGGGACATAGGATTCGGTGACGAATTCCATACGCGCGAAGGAGCAGGCGAAAAGAGAAAAAGCTAAGACGACAACAGGTGCTGTTCCTAGAATATACAACTATTAATTGCACATCGTTTTACCTTATTAGGGATTCTTGCTGCTCAATAGATCTGGACAGATGTTCCTGAAAAAGGTTAGACTTCCTCCACCTGAACTGCAGTCCAGACGTTGCTACAACCCTTACAAGAAACGATCCCTGGAACGAAATTGTGTGAGGCCTTTCAGGTCTTATTCTAAACGGGTGCCCTCTGTGTGAATCCGAATTTCGAAGAAGTCAGATATATTCAGACTGACCTCATCGGTGGTCAACTTGTACATAAAACCAAAATCACTAAGCTTTCTTCGCTCCTCTAAGCTATGGGCCCCCAATTTTTGAAGGCGCTCAGCGTACGAAAAGTTGGTGATACCCTTGCGGGCAAAAATGCGGTATGTAAAGCTTTTCTGAACCTTTACAATCGACTCTACCAAAGATTTTTATATGGGCTCCAAACAGGAGAGCAATACTCCAGGGTCGGCCTAACGTAGAGGGCAAAAAGCTGAAAAAGTAATTTAGGGTCTCGTATCCTAAAGGCCCGCAATATGAAATTCGATCTTGAGGTTGCTCGATTAATTATGGCACCTATGTAGTTTTCATAATCGAGCTTATGACTTTAGGCGATTCCTAAGTCTGTGACTTCTTTAACTTCTGCAAGTGGATTTCCATCAAGAGTGAAATTGAAACAGGGATGGTTGCTTCCAATTTTCATTATAACTGTCTTTTTGATAGAGATATCCAGATTCCACCTCTTTGACCAGGCAGAAACAGCATTAATTGCCTCTTGTAATTTGGAACAATCGTTAATAGTGAAAATCTTGGAATCATCAGCTACATATTACACTGCACACCTGAAGGAAGAGCGTAGAACAGATCGTTAGCAAAAAGGAGAAACATCGGCGGACCAATGCAAGTTCCTTGGGGCACACCACTTGAGGTGGAATATGACCAGGATAACCTTTCGTTTATTAGGACGCGCTGCAGCCTCCCGGTTAAGAAAGATTCCAGGAATTTGAGCGGTTGCCCACTTATGCCATAACAAGACAGTTTCTCTAAAAGAAGCCTAACTGAGATGGAGTCAAATGCCTTCACGAAGCAGACAGAAACAAAGTTTCTCTTGTCAATTTCTCTATGCCAGATTGGAATAGTGGACATTAATGCTGAAACAGTAGATTTTTTCCTTAAAAATCCGTGCTGATTTTTATGGATTAAGCCTCTCTTGTCGACGTATTCTGTTATTTTTTGACAAATTATGCGCTCCATGACTTTGCTTGTTGAGGTGGTTAGACATATCGCCCTGTAGTTAGCGAAGTCGTTTCTGGAGCCTT
This sequence comes from Heligmosomoides polygyrus polygyrus, assembly GCA_947396885.1. Lineage (NCBI taxonomy): Eukaryota > Metazoa > Nematoda > Chromadorea > Rhabditida > Heligmosomidae > Heligmosomoides > Heligmosomoides polygyrus. The sequence goes on from OX377203.1 coordinate 68,438,528, forward strand.
TCTTGAGGACCGGACGCACAAGCGCAATTTTCCACAGGTCGGGCACAACTCCGCGCAGCAAAAAACGATTGAACATCAGCGTTAATGGAAATGTTAAGCCAAGCGCTGCTTTCTTTAGGAAAATGTAAGGTATGTGATCAAGAGACGTGGATACCCGGCTGGGGAGCCGTCGTGAAGTGCCGTATACAATATTGCTAGAGATGTCTACCCAGTACAACTTGTCATTTATCATTGAGCGCAAAAATCCAGAATTGGTATTATGGTCAGCTTTGTATACTGACTTAAAATATTCTGCAAATAAATTGGCCTTACCTTGGTCATTTTTTATCTCAACTCCGTCTGGGGATGTAAGTGTTGGTATGCAATCACTAAGTTTGAGCTTTTTTCTGCAGTAGTTATAGAGTGCTTTTGTGCTCTTATGCTTCACAAGTCGTCGTTCAATCGAAATTTGGTGACGAGCGAGAGCTCTTTTGAGCCTCCTAGAGTGAATACTGTAGCGCTCATCGTTGCTATAGTATAGGCTGTCAACTTTGGACTTAAGGAAACGTATTCGCTTGGGTTATCTTTTATGGCGGCCTCTGCAGCGAACGAGAGGTACATATTTATCTATAAGTTGCTGGCATATTTGAATAAAGCTCGCGTAGAAGTTGTTTACTGTTACCGAGGTGTTGCCGATGTGGACCCAGTCAATTTTGACAAGCTCTGATATTATAGACTCAAAATCGCCTTTTGAATAGCTCCTTATCAATCTGGTAGTTTTTGGGTTCTTGGTCGCTGCGCCGTGAATCTTGAATGCGACACAATTATGGTCAGACGTGCTAAAAGGCGGCAGAACACGAATGTTTTTGAGCAATCTTGGTTCATATACCAAAATGATGTCTAAAATATTTAATCCATGAGTTGGCTTATTAACAACTTGATTTAGATTGAATTTGCTAACAAAGTCTAGAAGCAGTCTTGAGGACGGATTTGATGTGTTTCCTCTGCGGGTCATGCTATCCCACTCTATTAGCGGAAAGTTAAAGTCGCCCATTAGAAGGATCTGGCCACTCCATTCGTTGCAAAGGCCATCAATGAAATTAGCGTAGTCGGGAGAAGGCAGCGAATGAACAAGATGGGCTGCGATAAGTAAGGAAAAGGAGAATTCTTTGATCTGTCATGTCAATTTGAACCATAACCACCTGTATCAGCTGATGGAGGTCTTTACTAGAGATGAAGGTCTGTGAAACTTTCTTATCAATTAGTGCGACCACTCCACCACCGGGTCTTTGACCACTTCGATCACAACGATAGACATGGTAGGCTGAGTCAAGGCTTAAAACAGAGTCCGGGATAGTAGATGGCTTGCACCAGCTCTCAGTTATTAGGACAGCATCGGACGTTTGTTGCAAAAGGAAGTTGAGGTCAGGGATTTTGTTGACGATGGAACGAGCGTTAAACACAACAAAATTGAGGGAACACTTTAATGTGCTGTATAAGATGTTCGGCTGGGGCCTGTTATGAGTCACGTTTGAGTAACATGTACCCTAGCGCGTTGGAGAGGATGCTTGAGAGCCAACCATGCGTTTTTGGCTGTGGTCAAATTCCCGCTGGATGTGAGTGGTCTTCTTTTGATCCTTGATAGGCGACTCACGCGGTGTGCGGAGTTTATGAACTGCCAAATCACGGACGACGTATAATAACTTACCTTCTTTGCTGTTCAGTGTTCCAGCTTTTTTCCTAAGACTGCGGTCGTAATCTATCTCTTCCTTGGTGTAGTCCGGTCTTGCGTAAGAGTGCGCGTAGTCTTTTGTTAGAGACTGCCGGCCTGTGCGCATGTGCTGAAGTAGTCGATCCCTCAGCTCCTGACTTGCCAGACTGATCTTGATGATTCTTGGTCGGACGCTCGCTGAATTTCTCTTGATTCGTGGGTGCCTGAAGAAATTTATTTTACCTGAAGTGAAATCGTTTATGAGGTCATCGTCTCCTGAGGATTCGACGACTTCCTTCAGGGCCTCCCTCCGAATGCGTGTGTGGCCGCCTCTGTACTTTGCTCTCCAATGCCAACCCACGTTATTCGGCATGCCTTTTCATCGACGATCCTGGAATCTTTCTTAAATTTCACAAGACATTCACAATGCTGACACAGACATTCACAATGCTATAGAGCGCAGAGTTGGGATGGGAATTTTGCTCAGCATCCGCTGCAAGTCTATTTTTAATGGCTGCGATTTTATTAAGAATGCTGTTTTGCGATTCCTGCATTTGTACAATTAACTTGAACACTTGTCGAATCGCTCGAAGTATTCATCCCACCTCTGAAGAATCGACTTCAGCCAGGCTGGAATTTCCTCAGCAGTACTCTTCTTGGGTGCCATGTCCAACGGATCGACGAGGGCAGAAAGACGAAGAAAAGCGGACCGGATGCGATGATCGCACTCGGCGGCATTGCCCAGTAAGGGACTGAATATTCCACTCTGCTCACACCTCGTGTATCGGTGTTCAGTCGAGATTTATCGCCCAAATGTCTTCCGGCAAAATGACTATTTATGCCATTGAACACCTTGAAACTTTTTATTTCCTAACGATTGAGCTTCTTTTCGTGTACAAATCAAGTGTGCAAAATTGAAGTACCCAGTTGGAATCGCAGAATGAGAGCAGCTGCCCGAATTGTGTGGCAAGTACACGCGCTGTGGAGACACATTGAGGTTTCTATGCTTAGGCTCACATCTGGGAAGTGCACAAAACGATACTACCCTTATGTTTATTGCAGCCGCACCAGAACGAGAGGAGGTAGGAGCATTCTGCAAAACTCGCTCGGCTTATCTCAGTACTATTAATGGATAGCGATAAAGGGCACATTAATCAATCCCTCTGGAGATGCTCATTCTCTTCGACGGGTTTTGGGGAGGCAACTTGAAGGCGCGTCTGGCCAACACAATCATTTGCGGAGACCACCCGATGGGAAAGTCAGTGTTTTATCCGTCTCAGATTAGTCTGGTGCCAATCACCGACACCGGAGGGGTGTAAGGATTGGTTAGCCTAGGCGGGAAATCCGAACCATGAACCTGGGACCAAGTGCGCGAGACAGACGGTGCCTTCTCCAACTGTGCTATCGCATATATTATCATACCAGACGTTCAGCGGCCTAAGCCCTAGTTTATACTTGCGCTGTCACGCGGCGCGGCACCATGATCGTCATAGAAATCGATTTTTCGCGCCGCCCGGTCAATATCTAAAGGCCCCCACAGAGTTCTGCGGCAACGCCCCTCGCCACTATGGTTAAGGATAGGGCAGGGACGCCGCCGGTGGCGAGCTCTGCGTCTCTGCCCTATGGCCGCGGCGCTGCCGCAGAACTCTGTGGGAGCCTTAACACGACCGCGGTGCCGCGCTGCGCAGCGGCACAAGTATAAACTGGGGCTAGCGGCCGCCAAACGTGTGTTTGGGGGCCTCGCCCCAAACCCGGAGAATAGGAGAGCCCCAACCTTCCTCCTTTCTTCTTTAGGCCCTCCTACTTTTATTACAATAAAAAACTGGTTTCACTATACAGATTAGTGCAACGGGATATGCTGGGTTAGCATCTTCACTGCTCCTATGAAGCCCATCCACCCTCTATCGCATGTACTCGATATATGCTCAGAAGTGCCCATTTTCTACGTGTCGAGAAACAGGTAATGCAAGTCTCAATCCGGTGCTTAATCTGTAGAACCATAATTAAAATTGATCGGTGTTGGTCGCCACCGCTTACTGTCCGACGGCAATAATACTTACCCGAATCCCATAGGCACTCTCATTACGTCTTCCCCACCACACCCCGACTAATACATCTTTACGTATGTGCAACGAAAAGGAGTGAGAGTCAAGCACGCACATGTGACACTGAGTCCCGCCTCACGTGTCATCGCGCTGCCACGACGTCTATGACACTCCTGCATTCCGACACACGCGACTAACCCGTCCCCACGATTTCACATCGTAACCTACAGTAATCTACCGGAACAAAAAACGAATTCCAGATTTGTGATCAGCATCCCAAATACCCTCCCCCTGGACGAACCTTGGCGAAAAAAATTCAGATCCTGCAGATGTGAGAGTACATGTGCTCCGAAAGGCGATCAGCATATCTTGGTGACGGATCAAAGTAACACTCGATCATGCTCACTACAAGGTTACTACGATACACACTTCTGATACTAATAGAAAACATTAAAAACGGATCACAAATGAATAAGTGAATAGTGTTTTCTTCAGCGTGACCAAGATTGGTATAACTCTCTATTGCGGCTTAGTTTCGGCGTCGTCGCCTTCTTCAGAGCCTGGAAAAGTCGAAGTCATCTGAGAAACTACCCTCCCAAATGCCATTCTGCCGGAACCCATCCAATAGGCTAAGAGACTAGCAAAACGATGCCATAAGAAGTCGAAAACATGGCTAATCTTAGATGTGGACAAAAGGCGTCCACCGTCACCCTGGCTGGACGAAAGATGGTTGAATGAGCTTAGAGCCCTTGGGACAACCCGCCCTAGGGACCTAGCGGGTCACGACCCAGGGGTCAAAACCCGCAGAGGCGACGTACGGCGTCAGCTCTTGGGTCACAGCCAAGCTCTCGTCCTTCCTATTGATTTGGAGGGACCTCGCCGCAATGTACAGCGCTTCGAGAGTTCGGCGCTCCAAAATCTCATCTTCACGCGCAAGGATTTTGACCTCCACGCTGAAACAGCTGTTCGCTTGCCGCCGCACCCTGTGCTCGCCCAAGGGAGTAGAGATATGAGACGTGCGCAATCCGTCCAAGTGCTCCTACGCACAGGGACCTGTTTCCCCCATATATTCATCTCCACACTCCGTACATGTGACTGCGGGGAGGATCTACATGTTCTCCCACATACTCATCTCCACACTCCGTACAATCACATGGTCGCCTCTGCGGGTTTTGACCACTGGGTCATGACCCGCTACATCCCTAGGGCGGGTTTTCCCAAGGGCTCTAAGCTCATTCACCCATCTTTCGTCCAGCCAGGGTGGCGGTGGACGCCTTTTGTCCACATCTAGGGTTAGCCATGTTTTCGACTTCTTATGGCATCGTTTTCGTAGTCTCTTAGCCTTTTGGATGGGTTCCTGCGTGAATGAAATGACATTTGGTAGGGTAGTTTCTCATATGACTTCGACTTTTCCAGGCTCTGAAGAAGGCGACGACGCCTAAGCGTAAGCCGCGATAAAGAGTTATACCAATCTTTGTCATGCTGAAGAAAACACTCGTCGATTACGACGTCAAAGATGCCAAGATTCATCGAGAGTCGCACTTGGAATGTACAAGCATGGTTCAATGGCAATATCTAATCGACAAGGTCAAGGTTATCTCATCCCGCAAGAGGTTAAAAAGAGATTGAAACGCGAACACTAAACTCTGCCAAGACCAAAATGCACTCTTAATTGATTAAAGTGCAAAAAACACCACTAGAAATGCACAGACCCCACCCCCGGAGCCGATCCCTTGACCACCCGCAAATCCACCTCGCTATTCACACGGCCATCTAGTCGCTGGGTGGCATGCTGGTGGTGAACGTCTCCCGTGAATGCGCCTTCTCGCTTCTACTAGGAATTTACCAAACCTCGCGCTCTAGCAATGGTTGAAGCTCCAAACCTTTTGCAGGATCATTTCTGAGCACGACAAGGGTATTACAGACGTGGGTTTTGCGTTATCGGCCCGAAGCGAAACAGTTTTTTTTACCATTTTTGAACAACCCAGAGGCCCGCAGGAAATTTGGAAACAACCATGGTGCTTCTTAGACAATGCCCTACAACCCTATATAGCTCTCTTCGAGAAACTCCACGATCATCACTTTGACCTTCCTCATCGGAAGAATGGTCTCAGCGCTCCAGCTTCGTTTAGTGCTGTTTCCAACCGATTGCAGCTCGTCAAGGCTAATCGAATGTCTGACATTTCTGTCTAGCCGTCGTGCTTTGAGCCTCGAAGTGTGGATTCCGGTAAAGGTGACTTACGACATAAATACCATCATCTTCTGTATATAGTAGTGTGGAACCTACTCAAACGACTGTTGAAAATTGGGAGGAGCAGGCTTAGTTGAAGACGTAGCCGTACCGAGCGCAGGTCCCAGCAACTTTCTTCGCTGGCCCGTCTTGGTCCACCGCTGAACATTGTAGGACCTGGGCAGGTAGAAAGAGCATAGTAACCCAGCATGCGAAGCAAGTACGTCTGCACCCTTGACCACTAATTTTGAGGGAACGTACAAGAAGAATTATAGACGAGAGCCTGGTGTAGACAAAAACTGGTCTGTTCTGTCTCTGATCTTCCTACTTCTAATGCGTCCTAGAGAAATTCAATATCGCGTTCAAAGGTTCGATAATATCGATCGATATTGACTGCTTGTTCGAAACGATCCAACTGCTCTGAAGCGTGTCTGCCGCTTAAACAATCACGCAACTCCCACCCCAATCGGTTAGTTCTAACCAGGGAATGCCGTCAGCTTCCCATGGAACTTCGGATTGAGACCAATATCACGTGAAGGAGCTGGAGACGCTGATCACGGATATGTAGACCAAATTTGCTAAATGGATCTCCTAAGCGAGTTATGGCCGGCGGAAGCCGCGATGTCTTCCATGTGTTAGGCGCGCTCAATCAGCGTTGGGCGCAGTATTGCGCGGAAATCAGCGGTTGGGCTATCAGCGCCGTCAGCAGCGGCGGCGGTGCGGTGGTAGAGTGCTCGCTCCAAAGGATTGGGTTCATTGGTTCGGTTCCCGCCGCTGCCGGGCTTTTTGCATTTTGTGATCTGTCTTCGACGAGGACCTATAATCTCATTTTTAGCACATTTTTGAGCGAATGGCTGAAGGCGACATGCATTTACGTTTATTTGAAGACGGAAACGTGTTTCAGGTGGAATGTTTTATTCATGAAGCAAGTTAGAAATTCAAATCAAGGGGAGTTATTTGGGGTGCTGATCACGAATCTGACATCCGTTTTCCACGATTCGGTCGGAGACCACCCATACCTTTAACAAGGGTGGTCCGGGCAGAGTCACCGATTTCGCTGGGCACTAGTTAGAAGTTCCGACTCCACCGACACGACTTCGGGCGAACAGTTGTAGCAACGGTATGGGTGGTCTCCGACCGAATCGTGAAAAACGGATGTCAGATTCGTAATCAGCACCCCAAATAACCCCCCTAGACGAAGTTTCAGCTAAAAAAATTTTTTCGACCGAAGTCGTGTCGGTGGAGTCGGAACTTTTAACTAATGCCTTTACTTTTTATTTATTATGTTTATTAATTTTTGTTGATTTTTGATTTTATTTTTACTTTTTATTTTTGATTGTTGTTTGATTGTTTTGATTTGATTTTCTAACTTGCTTCACGTCATGAATAAAACATTCCACCTGAAACACGTTTCCGTCTTCAAATAGACGTAAATGCAAGTCGCCATCCGCCGTTCGCTCAAAAATGTGCTAAAAATGAGATTATAGGTCCTCGTCGAAGATAGATCACAAAATGCAGAAAACCCCACAGCGGCGGGAACCGAACCAATGAACCCAATCCTTTGGAGCGAGCACTCTACCACCGCACCGCCGTCGCCTGCTGACGGCGCTGATAGCCCAACCGCTGATTTCCGCGCAATACTGCGCCCAACGCTGATTGAGCGCGCCTAACACATGAAAGACATCGCGGCTTCCGCCGGCCATAACTCGCTTAGGAGATCCATTTAGCAAATTTGGTCTGCACATCTGTGATCAGCGTCTCGAGCTCTTTCACGTGATATAGGTCTCAATCCAAAGTTCCATGGGAAGCTGACGGCATTCCCTTGTAAGAGAAAACAGATGGCACCACTCAAATGATCGATCGATATTGGACTGCCTGATCAAAAACGCCCAATCTGCTGTGGAGCGCTTCCGTCGGCCAACTCAATCGAGTAACTCCCACCCCCATTGATTAGGTCTGAGAGAGAACCGAATTCTCCGATACATCGATAATATGTATTGATCGGTATTGATTACCCAATCGAAACTTCTCCATGCAGAATAGCCTTTCCGCGACCCATCTCATCATCTCACCTACCCCAATCGGGCAAGGCTGAGAGAAAATCGATAGCACTGCCCAAGAGATCGATAATATCGATCGATATTAACTGGTTAAGCGCTTCCGCCAGGCATCACAATCGTGCTATACCAACATCCAAAAATCCTGGGTTAGCGAAATTACCGTTGATAGAAATACAAACTATGCAACATTTTGTAAAAATTGCAAGAATTATGTGAGACCTGGGGCATGACTGGCTGAAACAGTGAGCATTCGTGAAATAAGAAAGCATGAAATGCGGAATAAGAAATCCTGAACAGATTAAAAAGTGGTGCAAGTCTAGTCGGGAGGATCTATCTAATACTTTTATTTAAACTTTGGTAGAAATAAAAACCATGCAATATAAAATGCAACCTTATGTTCTCCAGTCGTCGCACTTGGTGGAGTGGATCCACGAAACAGCATTCGTGTTTCATGGATGAGGCGAGGGGGGGGGGTGTGAATGTGCCGGCGCCTCCCTTTGCAGAGAGAAGTCGGGATTTTTCCTCAAACTTGGGTGATTAAACCAGCGAGCCCGCAAAGTTTACAAAGTTCGCCGCAATACCCATCAGACCAACCAACCTTCCTCTATTATATACAGTAGGATCGTAGGATGGGAAATCATCAGGTATTGTTGGATTCAAATGGGAGAGTCAGGTGGACCGCCCTCCGCGATTAGACCTTCACCAAAAGCGCCTATCCGGGCCACCAACTGAAAGCACATGCGCGAACAATTGTGTTCAGCTGCGACTTGCCACAAGACGTTCCAATCACGAAACACCTTAAAATCTACGCAGGAACAGGAAGAAACGAAAGGGGAACTATGAAGTGCGCTGACGTCTCCATCACGTGTGCTGACAGAGCCGCGGCGCAGACTTCTTTTGCAGCGTCTCACGTGCCCTCCTCGGCAGCTGTGATTTCTCACCACCGAGTGCTGCCGTTCGCAAAGGGAAATCAGGAGTTGTCCCCAAACTTGGGTGATTAAACCAGCGAGCCCGTAAAGTTGAGAATGTTCGCCGCAATATCCATCAGACCAAAAAACCTTCTTCTATTATATACAGTAGAATAGTAGGATTATCATCGTATCATCATATTTTATATTAATGCGTATGTTATATATTATGTTTATTCCTAATTAATGGATCACATCACCCCAGGTTTCACCTTCATAGTTAGGGCTCAAAGTGAGGGGTTCCTAATGATCTACAAATGCACATAATCTATGACATGTTACTAATGTTTCAGCCACCCGTTGTCCCACCTCCGTTCAACGTGGAGGATCTGTCGCCGCTCTCTGAAGACGCCAATGTCGAAGCTTCACCTCAGAGGGAGCGAGATTACTTTGCCGACTGGTGCGAGTTCAGATCGGAGCCTGCTGTCTGACACTCGACTAGCTCGTATATGATCAAACATATAGTTAGTATAATATATTTGTAAAGAAAAGCATGTTTGACTCACAGAAAGTCTAACTAAAAATGGAAGACTTCAAACACGAACTTCGGAATTTCGTGGAATGTGCGACGCAGACATCATGTCTACGCAAGGGTCACTTTTCTACGCCTGTGCCTCGAGAATCGAATAAGTTCTTAATTGTGGATCAGGGCGCGTCCTAAGTGTGGAAACTTACCAACCAACTCAAACTGCACCAATTAATCGCGGCAGTTTCTCGCGATGAAAGTCCGATGTGAGTAGCAAGGGTGTGCGTTAAATTCTTTTCGGTAAATTTTTAACGACCATGTTTTAATAAAATTTCACTTAGCTGAAGTCGGTTTAGCTGTATTTTAGTATGTGAAAAGCGAGATCTTTTTCATTATTGATTTTCACGACTCCACCTACATGACATTTATATATGACTACGTCTTCATTTTCACAAGAAATAGCATCAGTCCATCTATCCTAAACACAAGTAGCTAAAGTAGATGAGACAGTAATACTTCAAAACCAAACAAAAACAACAGGAATTCTAAAATAACAAATTTCTTACCATGCCTACATAGCTCGTTTAGCTTGTGGAAAGCCCAGCTTCTGGGATGATTCAAAGTGCAACCACAGCATGCTTTAACGTTTTTGAGTTTTCATTTGTGCTGACAGTACTTCTTGCAAAACGTGCGCTCTCTAGGTAGACTCTCACAGCCCAACATTCATCTATATCGTCATAACTGTTTTCGAAAACTACAGGACGTTTTAATGAAGCATTCAGGTTAGGCAGTGACCACAGCGAATTCTTTGTTACAGTCCTTGGAAGGTATTTACGAAGTCCATAGATCTTCCTGTCTCACAAAATAATCCCCTTTACCTCAAAAGGTCCTGTGCTTCCTCTAGACAACAGCAGAGAATAAAATAAGCAGCCATGGACGGCTGACCAAATTTTTATAGAATCGAATTTTTCTGCATTGAGTATTTTTCTGATTGCCAACCAAGTAACGCAGATTTCCATCTGGAAAGGGCATTGCTCGTCATACATTAAAGTGGTCCATTTTGTCTTTGTCCTTTCCTAATTCCTCCATATAAAGTTCGCTTTGTCTATCACATTATACTTTACGACTTTAAAGCAATTGACCATTCTAATTTCCTTCTTGAACCACGTGGTACCGTATTCCACAGCACATTTGTTTGTGGTTCGACTGTGTTTTGGGTTTCTCATTTTTTTTCTTGTTCCTGTAGAGCACATTTTGGATTGGTGAACGGCATTATAATAATGTCGCAAAATAGACGCAAAAATCTGCAGACATTATCGAATTTCTTGCTAGAGCTAGGCCCGCATCTTCAAAGATACACCTTTTTCGTAGGGCCTTAAAAAAAACTATGCAATAGACTGCATGTAAAGTGCCAGTTTTTGGAGTGACCTCATTACATAAAAAGTGACGAAGAGTGGTCATCAACTTCCCTTTTTTATTTGAATTTATTGCTTTCATACATATGCTCACTGTTTCATGTGTACACTGACTGCGCTTCTCGCAAAGAGAGCCGCGGGCGGGCCCATGAAGAAGACGAAAAGGTTAAGCGAAATCGTTGACATACACGGCATAAAACCAATAAAAGCGAAACAGTTACAAACCAGTAGCCATGCTCTATCAATTAGGCGGGACTCAAGGTTTCCTTAACCTAGTCCTACAGTCATCATCAGATGCTGCACGAAGACCCCGTGCTACATTCCGGAAAGTTGCGGAGAAGGGTGAGGAGCCTTTTCCCTCCATTGATTTGCTTCATGACCTTGTTCCTTCGCATTATTTGGGTTTCGTAGCGTTTTCTCCGTATATGCTGTGCCTTTTCGATCAAACTTATAAAACAAATATCACAAAAAGCTATGAAAAACTGAATGGTAGGTATCAGGAACCAATATGTAGCAATCAAACGCGAGAAACAGAAGAAAAACCCACAAAAGTGTTCATAGTCAGCAATTTGTTGAGCACAGTATAAGACTCCCGGTAGTCGTTAGAAGCTGCCGCAAATTGGGGGTTTCCTCTATCAGGAACGACAGAAGGTGTGGATTAACACTCAGATTATTCAGAGCGATGTACATATTTGTTTTAAGCATAGAGCAGCTGCTATAGAGGCTATGTGCAGTCACATCATGGTTTGATATGATCAGAACTCTCGCGCCATGTAGGACTGTGCATGCACCTTCTGCCTTCCAGACAAGATTACAGAAACAGCGCTCTTTGATCACACGCAACATCCCGATATTGTGGGAGAGTGCTGAGAGGCAACTGCAACGAGGATATCGCGGATGCGGCGTTGATAGCGTAATAGGCTAACATCCTGCCTGGATAGAAGAGTGCTGGTTAATGTCCCGCATGGCGCCGGAGTTTTGATAGTGGCAAAATATATTGTAACATCAGGTTACACAGCTTTGTTGTTGATTCCTTCCAACTTTCCTTTGGTACTCGTTATTCCTCGTTCATCTGTCATACCTATGCATATAACAGAGAGTATTTCCAAGGCTAGGGCTTCGTTAATAATCTAAAGATGTTGTTTGCTTTTACACTCTCCTCAAGGTATAACGCGGATTTCCCCGGTCCCTAACGCCTTATAAGAGAGGGTATTGTACTTCAATTTTTTTTGATCAAAAAACGCACCCTTCCGGCCGCGCATGAGGATGCCTTTTTGAAAGACGGTTTTGTGATCATCAGAAACAGAATATCTTCTAGTTTTCTGAAAACCACCGGCTTTTGCATAGCTCTCAAAATTGGGCGAGTTACAATCAGTTGAACAAGGAACTAGTAGCACCTTCCAGTCACATCGACGAGCGATCGACCAGAGATCCATCCCTTCTGATCTCATCGAAAATAGCTCCATGTGAGCAGCATTTTTCATTATGTCTTAACCAAAGATTGAGCTTTTGTAAAGCTATGTCTCGGCTCTATACATCGTTCCGTTCAGGTAGAGAATTCCCTGTTATTGAAAAAAGAAAAAATTTGAGCATGACCTAACTTGATCCCAAGGAAGATCGCTTAGGAAAGAGCTGATTTTAAAAATATATTAAACAGAAATTATTGTATTTTAAAGCTATATCTTAGCTTTAGACATCGTTCACTTCAGGTGTAGAATCTTTATTTTTGTAAAAAAAGGAAAATTTTGAGCATGACAACACCTGATCGCGCGGGAGATCGCTCAGGCAAAACTCGATTTTTTGAACAAGTGCTAAATAAAAGCTGTGCTGTTGCGGATTCCAGTTTCAGCTTCAGTGGTAGCGTTCTTCAGAAAACATTTTATTTTTGGAAAAAAAACCCAGGATAGGAAAATCACTCCACCTCATCTGAGGAAAGGTTGCTTAGGAGAGGTCTGATTTTTTCCTGCTACGAATTGGAGACTAAATTTCGGTAAGATCCATTTTCAACTTCAGTAGTTACATCCCTTAATTAAAAAATGTGTCGCGGCGCCGTCACAGCGAAGCTTGTGCAACAAGCTATTTCATCAAAAAACTGCTTCAAAATTATTTTATTATCTAATGCAATAACTACGCAAATTTTTATTAGCTACAGTTTCAAATGACTGACTGAATGACTTTTTCTTTCCGTAGAAGAAAGTTCCGTTTTGTCTTAGGAACAAAGTCGAAGTACGGCCCCCGAGGGTCAAGCCTGAGGTACGAGAATCGCAGGGGGGTCGTACTGCGACCTCGTTTAGACGGGGAGAGGTCGTACTTTTTCTTGGCTTTGGGAAGATTGGCATTTGTTTTTCAGTTTTGTAGGTTATGCCTGTGCTTCTTAATAAGTTTCTATTTCCAGGTGTGAATCGACACTGAAGAAATTGTTCACTGACGATGATTTATTATTGATTAATTGATTGATTGATTACATAATTTAATTGAGTCACTTTTTAAATACTGGTTGTTCTACAGTTAAAATAAGATTTTGTGCCTGTACTTTCCGACTCAGTAAGTTCAATCTTTAAAGTTTTTCCTAGGACGTCATGGAAACGACAGCTTTTTACCTGAAGAAGCGACATCTGCGTCCGAAATTGCAATTGCAAATTGCAACCATTTACAATTAACAAATTGAGACCACCGATCATATAGAAGGCCGTTTCAGAAAAACACGATTTCCTCACTGTGTATCGAGCAAAGCCGAGATTTAATGTGGCCAAATTTTGACTGCATACAGTACCGGACATGCCGCTGCGGCCAACAAGCACAAGCGGAGCCAAAGATGCTATCTTGACTGACAGGTTCGATTGTATATGCATTGTTCTCGGTGCACTCCAGATGCAAGCTGGACAGTCTTAGAGCAATGCATGAGTAGAGCGGCTAGGGATTTCTGATAAAACACCCTAAACGCTCACTCTAGAAGCTGTCGAGCCCACTCGATTGGTGGGTTCGATTCTATATGCATTGTTCACGGCGCACTCCAGATACAAGCTGGACAGTCCAGAGTAAATCCTGTGCAGGAAGGCTAGGAATTTTCTTTAAAACTCCCCATACGCTCACTCTACAAGCTGTCGCTCGCTCTATAGGTTGTCGCGCCCACTCGATTGATACTGTCTACCTACATGCATTGTTCACAGCACGCCATGCCAGCAGTTAGCTCTGAACAGTAGCCCATGCTCGTCCAAGCGCATGAGTAGGCTCCCTCCATCAGCCTAATGTCCAGAAGTTGAGGACGCCGCTCCCTAACGCGACTTGCCTCAGACGCGACGCGTAACGAGCGGAAAACTGCGCTCTCCGGCGCCCTTTTGCGCCGCTTCTCATCTTTGGCGCCGCTTGTGCTTGTTGGACGCAGCGGCATGTCCGGTACAGTAGATCGTCTGATTTATGCAGATAAAATTTATTCTCATGAAAATCGACGATTTTGAAAACCTCCTTGATCATCAGAAAACTCATGTCGTTTCCTTAAGAAGTGAGAAAATTAGTTCCCCGAGAAGTCCACCCTTAAGGCCGCCACAGACTTCTGCGGCGCCGCTCGGCGGCGCCGCTGCCCTATGCTTAACCATAGGGCAGAGACGCAGAGCTCGCCTCCAGCGGCGCCGCTGCCCTATGCTTAACCATAGGGCAGAGACGCAGAGCTCGCCTCCACCGGCGCCGCCAGCGGCGCCGCAGAAGTCTGTGGCGGCCTTTAGATTGTGACTTCGTCAGCGCTTCGAAGAGTTTTTCATAAAGTCTTGTAGGCAATACGTTTAAGTCATGATTAGTAATTAACACTAACTATTAACATTATAATTTTATGCAATACAATTTTGGACGTAGGTGTCGCTCCTTCAGGTAAACGTTCCTGGTAGCTTCCTTCAGGTAGGAAGCTGTCCTCTCCATGACATCCTAAAAAAAGACTGAATAAATTCAGCACCTCTCATTCATTCAAAATCTGCCGGCAGAAAATCTTTGTTTTTGACTGTAAAACAATAAGAAGTAAAAGCGTTATTCAATACTGTGCTTTAATCAATCAAGTCATTGAATCAATCATTTCTAGCATGTCTTCCTCAGTGAACGAGGCTGAGCGGAATCTCTACAGTGTCGAAGCCACACCTGGAATGACCTATAAATGGATACCCAAATCACATGAAAAAAATTGAAAAAACCACGACAGATAAGAAATCAACCAGTGATGGAGACAAGAGGGGGTCGTGTAAAACCTGCTTCGGAAGGGAGGGATCGTACATTTTCTTCAAAGATCGCATCTCACGCTTGACCCTGCCCCCCCCCCCCCAACTTGAGCTAAGGTACGACACTCCGGTGTTTCTCGCACCCCACGCTTGAGCCTGGTCTGGCTCCAGATGTAATCTGCTCCGCAGATATCGGTTTTAGTGGTGCCGTTGTCTCAGTATTCTGATAACATTCATCATCTGAAGTCATCGGAGGCGAATTCGACAACAGTTTTAGCCTTCACGGATTTTTCTCCAAGGAATGTGAACAGCTATTCAACAAAGCGCAGGTTATCACAAATGGACCTGCTGAGGACGTTGAGTGTCGAAGCTTCCCAGCCTCTGTTAGTTGAAGATTTGCAGGATGATAATTGAACATGTGCGGACAGCTCTTCGCGCAAGAAGCACTGGCCTTCTTTGAGTTATTGGCTCTGGATCTAACAGCATCAATTCCATATGTACCTAGCCTCATCTGGGTAGCTAATCAATGGAACGATAGAGGGCTGAGCAGAAAAACAGGTTATCTCTATGGTTCTCGGCACCGCCACAGACGACTTTAAATTGTGTGCATGCGTTTCTAGAGGCCTATCGGCACATCACGCATTGGATGCATCTTCCGTTTCCAATGTTCCCCTTATTCTTTTCCAATTGTTTGCTCAGCTAGAAGAGCCTCTCTATAAAGGCGCAATATCACTAAAGCCAGACCTTCTTCATGTCCTTGTTTGTCAAACCCATACACCTCCAGAGTACCAGCTGTCGACATAGCTACAGACCCAAGCGTGACTTCTTCACCTATCCACGACAGCCGACCTAGAGGTCGCCGAGCCGGAGCGACATGCTTTGGTGAACGGGCGCGCCGGGCCTTTATAGCTACCGCCTAGGGTGTGCCGCCTGAGCACAGCACTGATAGCGTGCTGATAGTAGGGCTAATTTCCAGTCCATCGATTCCACCGCCAAAATGCGCCTGCTCTGGTTTATTGCGTTCATTATAGCCTTGGTCCGGGCTCAGGATGGAGCTGAGAAGTGAGTGGCTCGAGCACTTATGGTCTTTCATTGCATTTACCCCTGTTTGTTTTCGATGCTTATCATGAAATTGGGTTCAGTTCTTCAATGCACCAACTTCAGCAAGAGATGCTTATCAGAGAGTTGTGGAAGAGTAGTGGAAGAAAAATGAATAATAAGCAGTATTTTTTGGAAAACTTTCAGGTCCTTTATGAGGAGGTAGATGTTCAATTTGATAGCAAGTTACCTGCATAAATAAATAAATAATAAATAAATTCCCCAAAGCGAATAGAGGGAGGGGCAAAAACAAAAACACAAGGACATAAATTTGAAAATCAAATATACAGCCAATGATATAAAATAATTGAGCTCACGGTGATGTGGTGTCCTTCCTCTGTTTCTTATTCTTTCGGCTATTGTTCTTTCTTTGCCAACCCACTGCTAATCTTCTGAGTCAAACAGATCTTCGCGTATTCTCGTTTCATCCTTCTTATGCGTGGAAGGAATGAAAGGTTTTTATGCAAGTATGCTTATTCAATCTGCGTAAGTGGTTGCATGAGGAGGGGCAAAGGGATGTTAGCGCGGATGAGTGCTTCATGCAAGTCGTGGCTTTCTTTTCAACTGTCCTGTTTCAAACATGGGTAGTTTCATGCCGTACAGGTGATGTTAGGTTGGTCGGAAAGTTCTGGCGGTTTTTGTGCAACCGCTTTCCGCTATTTTATTACTGAATCAATATTCAAACTTCTTCGCATTTTTATACAATATCTAATCGAAATCCTTCGCTCTATCTGAAGGATTAATTTGTGCTTCACCTATGCTTAATAGTTGTGTTTTTCGAAACTGTTTGAATGAAATACATCGAAAGAAAACAATACCGAGTATTCTATTTCAATTTCAAACTGGAACGTTCGTCATCGAAGCATCCCAGCTAATGAACCACGTGTGGCGGTCGAATAGTGGTAGAGAAAGGATCGTGCAACGGTGGTTCGAGAAATTTCGTTCTGGAGATGTCAACCATGAAGATGCGCCCTCGAAGCGGTAGACGTATGGACACAGGACGACGGATTGAAGGCCTTCGCAGGCCAATCCAAGCAGTCTGTGAGATTGCGGAAGGTCTAGGAGTCAGTAAAACTAAGTGCTCCAGATGGTCTGAAACGCCTCGGAAAGATGAAAAAACCCGACAAGTGGGTGTCCCACGGCTTGAGTGGTCGCCAGAAATTGTCACATTTCGAAATCTGTCCCTAATTACTTTTCCGGAATCAGACCAAACCGTCTTTGAATTGAGTTGAATTGAAACCAGGCCGAACCTTCACAGCAGACTTCTACTGTGACGAAATCGACACGATGTAGCGAAAATTACGTGAGCTCCATCCGGCGCTGGCCAACAGAGGAGGTCCCGTTCTTCACTCTTTGCACGACAACGCCGCCCACACGTCTCGCAAATCACCAAGCGAAAAATAAACGAACTAGGAGCTGAAGCTCTCTCATCCGCAATACTCACAGACCTTGCGCCCATCGGCTATGTTCAGGCACTTTCAGATCTTCCTCGCTGGTGGAACCTCACAAATGAGCGCCTCTTTAGAATTTATCTCATCTCGACCACTCAGTTCCTTTCCACTGAAGGATATTAGTCAACTACGGTCGCATTTGGAAAAGTGTGATGATTCGAATTTTTTCTATTTTGACTGAATCCAGTGATTACGAAGAAAGTTATGATCGTTGGAAGTGGACCAATCAAAACGCCGGAACTTTCCGGCCAACCTAATATTTGCTCCTATTTAGGCCGGAAG
Source organism: Heligmosomoides polygyrus polygyrus (assembly GCA_947396885.1). Taxonomy (NCBI): domain Eukaryota; kingdom Metazoa; phylum Nematoda; class Chromadorea; order Rhabditida; family Heligmosomidae; genus Heligmosomoides; species Heligmosomoides polygyrus. The sequence goes on from OX377203.1 coordinate 68,456,435, forward strand.
ACAGAAGGGGAATGGTGATTCATCAGCTGTTATCCGATATATTAGCTATTTTTCCTTGAAGGGGTCTCGTTTTGGCGTCCCATTGCAGAGCTCGGACTGAGTTGGAAAGGAGCACTAATGTCGAATACAAACAAATTATTATTTGCTTGAAGACGACACCTTCTTTCAGACACTCCAAAACTCTTGGCAAGTGTAATGAATAGGTTTCAGAAGCCAGTCTCGTGAATGGAGCAGCACATAGTTGCCCAACACGATCTTCTCCATTTTCCAAAGCTCAGCTGGGAATTTATAATGCCCTATTCGACAGCGGTTAGGGCACCACTTCACATTACTGTTTTTCAAGCTTGGAACGTTGTTGTTGTCCCCATAAAGTGTGGAACCATGGAGCACTGAATGGAGACACCTAGGAGGCTAGACGGAGCCTGTGATGCTGATTATAAAAATCAGGGTCAAAGTGCAAAACGCACCTCCTGAATGACTTTTGATCTGCTAATGTTTACTGTGTCAACTGCTGCTTGGTCATGTTCACCAAAATTATTTTTTTTATTTCAAGGTGAAGAAAGTCAAAAGCAGATGTCACGTTAGGGTGAGCTCCCCAAATAGCCGCCATTCAACTTTGCGTGAAGCACGCGATCCTGCCCTCATCCTTCTTACTCACCCATGCCTACCGTAAACTACCGGTGAAATTGGTGGTTATGACACAAATGCTTCCTCAACCTTGTCAAGTTGAGCTGCTTCATGACTAGGGATGTGCGCAAAATCCGTTTACATGTTCCTCATTCCGGTTTTCGGTCGTTTTTAGTCCTTCCGTTCCGTTCCGTGTTCCGCTTCCTTTTGGGCCGGAAGATGGAAGGGAAACGGTGATTCACCACTCATTGATTGTCTTGCACTACCTTCATTCACCTATTGAACATTGACAAAAAGCTGAAAAAGGAGGTTAACTATGTGTCGCCTTTTTTTGTGATTGTGTTGGTGCATCCTGATGTCAAAACAGTGCAATAACTAAATTTGATTCATTTTCCTTTTCTTGAAACGAGGCACTACCGAATAGTATAAGGCCATAAAGGCTTCATGAGTATTTGAATCAAGAATGAAATTCCTTATCCGGCTTATCTGGGACAGGCTTACCTTCTTCTCTCATAATCTTAGGTCCGTCCTGGAACACCCATTCTAGAGTTCTACAAGCACTCCTAGGTTGCTAGTATTGCTTTCCTAGTATCGCATCAATCCTAGTCGGAGGAGACCACGTGGTGTCTTGCATCTCTAGCCGCCTTTCAGTTTGTACCAGAGCTTCAGCTACTACCAGATGATACTGCGATGCCCATGCGAACTCAGAGAATACATAGGTGTCGTGGGATCTGAACTTAGCGCTGTCCTCTCTTAATTATGATAGATCGGGACATTCAGGAAGACCGGTCAAGTATCAGGAGTGGCGAAATCTCTGGCATCTTACTCTTCAGCTGCGTTTATTGTGTTTAACATACCTTCTTCCTATTTGAAGAGAGATTTTGCGCAAACTTCGATTTGTTACACTAGTAATGTTTGAAAATTAATCTTACTAACAATACGAATGCGAGGATTTTTTTTGTTATATGTTGCTGAAAGAGTCACATGCTGCCTTGCCCGCCATCTAAATTCGTTAACGGCAACTTAGTTATATATGGATACATATTTGAATAGTTAAACGAAGTAACGAGTTTCTGTTTCCGTGTTTCGTTATCCAGTTTCCGCACATTTTGAGCTCTTCCGATCCGTACCCCGTGTTCCGCTATTCCCGAAAAAGTTTCCGCACATCACTGTTCATCACTGACTACAGTAGGGAGACGTAGTATGTTCAGTAAGATATAAAATAACGTGCCTATATATTTCACTCATTGCTCGTCAATAGCTGCTTTGTCACGTTTTTGACTTCCTTTACGCTGAGAATAAGATTTAGCGCCTGTAGGACCCTTCTTTTTGCACGGACACTTGCACGGACATTCGATTGCAGGCGACATGCCCTTGTGACAGGCCGGCCTACGAACACCCATGTCACATCACATGGTTCATGACATTGCAAGTTTTTCGTGATAGTGCTACGGCGTCCGCGGGAGCCGACGCGCACTCGCAGAGCCCGGCGAGTGTGAGAAGTATGCGAGGGTCCCTGACGCGAGGACGGCATGGGGGGCAACTGAGCTAGTCCGAAAGTCTTGTAACATAAGCAGGACCCGCGTGGCAACGCTGAATGTGGGTACGCTGACGGGCCGCTCGTACGAGTTGGTTGAAGCACTGGAGCGTAGAAGAGTTGATCTCTGTGCGGTGCAGGAGACGAGGTGGTCCTGCTGCAAGTCAAGGGGCATAGGACGTGGCTTCAAGGCCGTTCTATGTGGAAGTCCCAGGACCACCTGTGGTGTCGGAATAATCGTCTCCGAACGATTTCGTGACTCTATTGTAAGCGTTGAGCGCTTTGACGATCGATTGATGAAGATCGTTGTCGCCGCTAAGGAGCGACTCTATCACTTCTTCTCTGCGTACTCCGCAGAGTGGCTGCTCCGATCAAGCCAACGATGAGTTTTGGAACCTGCTTGATGAGAAGACAGCGGAGGTACCGTCGAAAGATGTCATCATAGTCGCTGGTCACCGTAATGGGCACGTAGGTGCTGCGAAGTACGGGTACAGCTGTCATGGTGGTTTCGGATACGGGTCTCGTAACCCCGACGGTGAGCGTATTCTTGAGTATGCGGAATCTTCCGAAAACGCGACTCCCACCTCATCTCATATTATAGTGGGAGCTCCAAGTCTCAGATAGACTTTGTCCTTGTGAGCGATCGCGACCGGAGTATTGTCACAGACGCAAAGATCGTGCCGTATGAGACGGTCGCCCCACAGCATCGACCGCTGATCTGCACTCTAAGGATTGCCCCTCCGAGGCTGAAGCAGGTCGAGCGATGCGGTGCTGCAAGAATCAAGTTGTGGCGAATGAGAGAGAAGGAAGCAGCTGTGATTTCTCGCGTGCAATTACTGACAGTCACGACTGTCGACGAAACTTGGAAGAAAACCACCGACGCGATTCTTCAAGCTGCACAGTCGGAACTCGGCATTACGAAGCCTTACGAAGCCTGGGCGACGGAAGGTCGACAAGCGGGCATGGCTGTGGATAGATGACGTGAAAGCAAAAGTGCGAGAGAAGAATTCGCTTTATCAAGTGTTTCTCGGCGAAAAGACGTCCGATAACTGGCGGAAGTACCAAGCAGCCAAGAAGGCTGCAAAGAAGGCCATGGATGTTGCAAAAGCCACCCATTATGTTATCCTTGGACGTTGCTTTATACCGATGACGTGATGCTCGCTAGCGAAGATAAAGATGATCTCGAGTGGCAGGTGCAAGCCTGGTGCGATTGCTTGGAGCGATTTGGACTCCAACTGAACGTGAAGAAGACCGAATACCTAACGGCGGACGTTACTGAGTCCAGCTCCATCAAGGTTAACAGCATCGAGTTTCTACGCACTTCGATTTTTAGGTACTTGGGATCAGTAGTAGCATCCGACGGCAATCTGATGATTGAAGTGAACTCACGCGTGAGTGCAGCTTGGTCCAAGTGGCGTTCTTTGACTGGCGTGCTCTGCGACAAGAAGATACCAGAGCATCTGAAGTCGAAGATCTACAGTCGTGTGGCCGGTAGCGATGTACGGCGCTGAGTGTTGGCCTGCGACTAAGGAAGCTGAAACGCGCCTCAGCGTCATGGAGATGAAGATGCTGCGCTGGACGGCTGGAGTCACCCGCATGGACCGCATCAAAAATGTTGCTATTCGGCAGAATTTAGGTGTCACGCCGATAGCCGACAAGATGCGCGAAGCTCGCCTACGATGGTACGGCCACGTTCTGCGTGGAAAGGAAGACAGCCTCCGTAAGATAGGCCTTAACTTCGAGGTAATAGGAAAGCGGCCTAGAGGGCGCCCGAAGCAGCGCTGGGCTGATAAGTTACATACGGACTTGAAAGTAGCTGGTGTCCACCCTGATATAGCGCCGGATCGGGAAAGGTGGCGTCATGACACCAGAATAGCGCCGCTACGAAGCGGGACAGACGCTGAAGAAGAAGAAGTAGAAGAAGACGAAGACGAAGAAGACGAAGACGAAGACGAAGACGAAGAAGAAGACGAATACGAATACGAAGAAGAAGAAGAAGAAGGACCCTTCTTTCCGTCGATAAAACCATGCCATTGCCATATGCCATTTTCGGCCGAGCTCAAGGGAGACGCTCTCGGTAGGCAAGTATGAGTAACTGGCGCCGAGAGTGGGTGACATTGTCGTGGTACCAGCTCCGCGATAAGTATTAGGGGGGGGGGCCAAAAGTAATGAGACTATCCATGCCGGGTCCATATACATATTTCGTGACTGCAGTCTGGTTTCGTGCTTATTGCTTATTTGTATGTTTGTATGCTACCTACTATACTTGAGCTCGATTAATCGGGCTGAATAATTGTTCGAGCGATTTCGAACAATTAATCGCTCGATTACTCGAAAATCGTAAATCGCTGTTGTTCGAACATTGTTCGAAATCGACTTTCGCGAAAAACCATTATTCGAACATTGTTTGAAATCGACTTTCGCGAAAAACCATTATTCGATCATTATTCGAAATCGACTTTCGCGAAAAACCATTATTCGAACATTGTTCGAAATCGGACCTAGGAAGACACTGTTCGAACATTGTTCGAAATCGAAGATCGCGAAAGAGTATTGTTCGAATATTCTTCGAAATTGAACAATGTTCGAACAAAACCAAGAATTAGCCGCCTGAGTATGGGTCGTCTCTGTTCCCCGAAAAACCAACGTTCAAACTCGCTCCACTTCTGCGCCTACGGTAATTGGCGGGAACGGACCGTTTGAACGCGCTCGACGGCTTTCACACGTTCAGCCTCTCGATATCGTCGATCGAGTCGGTGGGCGCTGAGAGTACAGGCTGATTCAGCCAGATGGGAATTCGAATATGTAATTTCGTTTCGAGGGTTCTGTTGATTTCGATTCTAATTGAAAATGAGCATTTCACCGGATGATTCTGCCATATTCAAATTCGAATCTGTGATTTCGTTTCGAGGGTTTTGACGGCCGACTCTCGATGTTTTTCGAACATTGTTCGATTCAATCGCGGATTTTGTCACTGCTAATACTCAGGGTTGATAATTCGGCTGAAAGTGCTTCTACGGTTTTCGATTTTTCTCTGTTCTAAAGGAAGATTCTCATACTATTGATCACTTGTTTTGCTTTGCAACAGTCTTCCCAAATGTCTTTTTAGGGCAGTTTTTCGAAACCATGGAAGTAATAAGTTTGTGTTGTTCCGAATGAGTTCCGTCGTGGGAGCAAGGTGTCGCAGGCGGTCCGGAACATTAATGAGGTTTTCGGTGATTATGAGGATAGCAAACGCACAGTACGTCGATGGTTCGAGAAGCTTTCATCTGGCAATTTATTCTTGAAAATAATCCACGTGGGAGAACAGTGTCCAAGGTGGATAACGATGAATTGAAAGCTGCAGTGGAAGGCGACATTCCGCGTGAATTAGCAGCAAAATTCAAGGTATCTATTTCTTTAACGTTGGAGCATTTGAATCAAATCGGCAAAGTAAAGATGCTGGATCAATGCGTACCGCACGAATTGAGCGAGCAGCAAAAGTAGTGTCGTTTCGATGCTTGCCTTTCTTTGCTTTCACGGCAAAAATCCGAACATTTTTTTACATCGCATTGTTAGCTGTGATGAACAATGGATTCTCCACGACAACCGTAAGCGCTTGGCACGATGGTTCGATAAAGATGAAGCCCCGAAACACATTCCGAAAGCCAACATCTACCAAAAAATTGATGGTGTCTGTTTGGTGGTCTACCTATGGAGTCATCCACTACAGCTTCATGAGACCTGGTGAAGCGTTAACTGCAGACGTCTACTGTAACCAGCTGGACGGCATGAGGAGGTACCTTGCAATTGGGCACCCAAGATTAGTCAAAAGGGGCAGGCCAATAATCTCGCAAGACAAAACACACAACGTTGCTGAAACTGCAGGAGTTGGAAGTGGAACTTCTCATTCACCTACCATATTCATCGGATCTTGCGCCAACTGACTGCCTCATTACCCAGCATTGAAAGCGCCCGCCCTTGTTTCGTTTCCGTTACTTATATTCATCTGTGATAGTTCTATTTTAGAATTGCCACCTTTCAAATCAAATTGGTTGGATTTCTTGTCCTCATTCAATACGGTGCCGCTAGATGAAGTAAGACAACATCACTCTTCACCACATATGCGCGCAATTTCGCGACACCGCACGCTCTCTCTCTCTCTCTCTCTCTCTCTCTCTCTCTCTCGTTGAATGGCAACAATTCGCTGTCTATCAGGTCTCCAAGCCAAGGCATAGTAGATTCCTTTCGATCCCCCTGCGTATCAAGGAAGCATGGAAATGGTTTTTGGAGGTGTTGTATTTGTTTGAAGAGTTCCCGCTGAAAATGGAAATTGCGTATGGAAGAATTGGCTTGCGCAGCTGGTCCCGAATATTGGGATATGACTATGTTGCTGGAATACTAAAAAATGCAAACACGTGGCGGCGAAATTGAACAAGAGCAATGTCATCAAATATTCTTATCAGGGGTAGCGCTAAGAAACGTTATGACTTTGATGCCACTACAATAACCTGTTTTTACAGCTATATCAGGAAATTCGGTTTGCCGTCAATAACTCCCTCACAGACTGCAGAACACGTTGAGGTCCCAAATTTCAGATGATATACGATTTTCTAAACATTGTTAGTGTTCTCTGCATAATTACTAGGATGTGTACAAACACATTGCTGTTTTAACGCGTAGCTCAGCAGGCTTGGTAGCAGAGGGACGAATTTATTCGATTGCTCGACTTTCAGGAACAGCAAAAAATCGAGTTATTCGATTGTTCGGTTTTCGAAAACAGCAAAAAATTGTTAGCCTTTCGAAAATTTCAAAAAATCGAGTTATTTGATTGCTCGGCTTTCGAAAATTTCAATAAATTGTTCGGCTTTCGAAGATTTCAAAAAATCGATTTATTCGATTGCTCGACCTTCGTAAACAGTAAGAAATCGAGTTATTCGATTGCTCGATTTTCGAAGACAGCGAAAAATCGAGTTATTCGATTGCTCGACCTTCGTAGACAGTAAGAAATCGAGTTATTCGATTGCTCGGCTTTCGAAAATTTCAATAAATTGTTCGGCTTTCGAAGATTTCAAAAAATCGATTTATTTGATTGCTCGACCTTCGTAAACAGTAAGAAATCGAGTTATTCGATTGCTCGATTTTCGAAGACAGCGAAAAATCGAATTATTCGATTGCTCGACTTTCGAAATTTTCAAAAATCGAGTTATTCGATTGCTCGACTTTCGAAAACATTAAAAAATCGAGTTTTTCGATTGCTCGATTTTCGAGGACAGCGAAAAACCAAGTTATTCGATTTCTCGGCTTTCGAAAATTTCAATAAATTGTTCGGCTTTCGAAGATTTCAAAAAATCGATTTATTCGATTGCTCGACCTTCGTAAACAGTAAGAAATCGAGTTATTCGATTGCTAGATTTTCGAGGACAGCGAAAAATCGAGTTATTCGATTGCTCGATTTTCGAGGACAGCGAAAAATCGAATTATTTGACTGCTCGACTTTCGAAATTTTCAAAAATCGAGTTATTCGATTGCTCGACTTTCGAAAACATTAAAAAATCTAGTTTTTCGATTGCTCGGTTTTCGAGGACAGCGAAAAATCGAGTTATTCGATTGCTCGATTTTCGAAGACAGCGAAAAATCGAGTTATTCGATTGCTCGATTTTCGAATGCAGCGAAAAATCGAGTTATTCGATTGCTCGATTTTCGAAAATTTCAAAAAATCGAATATTCGATTGTTCGACTTTCGAAAAATAATGTCGAAAAGCTCAACTCTACTACCTACTGAAGGCCACCTGAGAAGTAACCACTTCCGCCCTTTCCAGAAGCATTTTTTTTAAACCGCAGTCTGTCTCATGCCGAAACCCCAGCCTGACGAGTCGACCTGTGTCGCGCAAATCTCTCCCCATTCCCAACCCCGAGTAGCCTGGACTCAATCTTAACGCAGGATGAGAAGAACGTCTTCTTCCTTAACCCTGCCAAGCAGCCAGTCTGGGTCAGGCCTGTTGACCCATTACCGACCTTCGTTCGGCGAGATGTTCACGGCGAGAAGCACCTTCAGAGCTTTCGGGTCGGCGCCCATAGACCGGTATACTGGAAGCTGTTTGCCACAAGCACGACGATGGACTCCAAGGCCATGGTAAACGAAATAGAAGAGATGGACCTGCGACTCGAACTTATTCAGTCGCAGCGCGTCAAGAAGGTCCTCCTCTTCGACAACGTCGCACCCCATCGGGAACAAGTGGCCACGGATAAGCTTGCCCAGCTGGGCTACGTTCACATGCTTCACCCACCGTATTCGCCGGATATCTCTTCATGCGACTACTACCACTTCTTACCCCCCCCCCCCCTCTCGGAACTTCCTGGTCGGAAGGAACACAAGAACCCAAGCAGTCCTTGACAACCATAGCAGTTGATCAACACCAGGCCCAAGCAGTTCTGGAAGGCTGGGATCAGGAAGTTGGCTGAGCGATGGCAGCAAGTCATTGACCTTAATGGCATACCCATTCCTCAGCATCGTTGACTTGTAATTGGGTTATAAAGAGATAAAGAATTTTTTTCAATTTGTCTCATTACTTTTGCCCCCCCCCTAATAGAATGCGTGCTCAGAAGAGATTGAATAACGCCGTCCTTTATCCTTTATCCTAAAAGCTTCTATTTCCATTTACAGTGCATACTTCATGAACACATAGTAACAACTATGACATGCTTTTCCGAGGTGTTTGCCGACGAAAAGGTGCTATAGGCAACATTTGTATCCAAGCACGAATGGAGCCAAAAATTGATGCCAGGAATAGTGATCAGCGCCCCGGATCATCTTCGTATACAAATTGGGGAAGAGTTGTGATCCTGACCTCTACTATTACCAAGCGAACGTATGAGAATTTTTAATTTACAAAGATATGGAATCTTTTTGAATACACTTTGTTCATACACCAAAGGAAAGAAGATGTCGAGAGCTCTGCGGTGGCGTGTCGCATGTGGCAGTTTAGATAAACACTTCCTCTGTTCTGAAATAAATGTTGGTTTAGTCATTTAGCTCGAGATCTTTTCTATTCCTTTGTTGGTTGATGGAAAACCGTTTTGTTTTGCTGACACTAATTTCTTCCTTCCATACTCACTTGACCTGATCAAGCTTCAGTAGCTTCATTATTAAGTATATATATATATGGCTTTAAAGTGAAATCAAGTGAAATCAATATCAACCGATATTATTGATATTTTGATATCGAGCTCCTCTCAGACTTTTATCGATCGCCTGATCTGTGTCATGCTGTTCTCTCTCACGTTTAATCGTTTAATCGATCGGTGTGGTGATCCGTGATTATTATGATGGCCAACTGAAGGTCAATCACGAAATCAGCCACCATGGTGAAGCTTCGGTCACGCAATCACTATTAACCGATATTATTAATTTTTTCAGTGGTGATATTGGCTTCCCCTCAGACCTTATATCGATCGATATTATCGATGGAGGTATTGAGTTCGGGAAGTTATTAGGTTGGCAATTAACTTCGTGGACTTTCAAGCGCCTTCAACAAAAGTGTTCATAAACAAATAAGAAATAATAGTTTTCAATCAATGTAAAATTTGTTGGAACGCGGGACTCCTTCACATTTATCAGCTACCTGGCCTATCCCACAGCTATAGAATTCTTGTGCTTTTGAGGCCAAGAATCCTTGGAGGTGAATTTTGACATGGTCCTCATTAATAAATCGTCCTCCAACCAAGAAGTGCTGCAGCGTACTTTAAAGGTGCTAGCCACTTGGCGCACATCGTGAGCTGTAAGGTGGGTGAGTTAGACGCTCCCAGCCAAGGTCTTCGATTTTTTGAAGCTTCCGATTCTTGACGTGTGATTTGACGGTATCTTGATGAAAGATAATTCCGATCCTGAAAATGTGTATGAACCGATTCTAGCGGAGTTCAGCCAGCGCGCAGCCAGGTTGAGAAGAGTAGATTTTAGCATTAATGCTGGAACCGTTCTTGATGAGATCCCAGAAGGTAATACCTTCTTGACACCACCAAACGGAGAGAACGTAGCTAACCGGACGCCTCAAAAAATAGAAGATCTTGACTGGAAGCGTCAAACTCATCCACCATACAGCTCAGACCTTGCGGCAAGGGACTACCGCATTTTTAGGTCGGTGCAGTACTTCTTGGTTGGAAGACGATTCATTAATGTGAACCGGATCGAAATGCACCTCCAAAGATTCTTGACCTTAAAAGCACAATAGTTCTACGGCCGTACTGATACCAGCTACCTGATAAATGGGAAGCACTTCTGCGTTCCGAGGGATCTTATTTTGATTAAAGATTGTCATTGGTTATTTGTCAATAACTATTTTTGCTGAAGATTCTTGAGAGTCCACGAAATTAGTTGCCAACCTTATAATAGGGAAGCATGAGTCATGTCCGACAACATCCACTTACGCGACTAAGCCTTCATAGCAGGGGAGATGCTTCGACCAGGCAGTCAATATCTATGGATATTATCGATTTTTCCTTTGATTATGATCGCCGTCGGAAGGTCGCTCAGGCAATCCTGTTCATTGATCGATATTACCGACCTGTTGAGCGGTGCTGTCAGTTTGCTCTCCGGATGATAGTATTTTTGTCCTAAGTCGCCATTTCCGAAATTCATCACAGCACGCTGACAGGACAGAAATGCCAGACACTCGATTAGGCTTGACGAGCTGCAATCGGTTGGACAGTTCTAGACGAAGCAGATCTGCTGACGGACATTCTCCTTACCATGAGTGCTATACGGGGATGTGAGTGATAATCAGCAAGGCATCAGTCAGTCTGTAGTAGGCGTTTTTTTGTGCGTGCTCGACTTCGGCGCTAGGGATGCTTTCTTATCCGTTGGTCGCTTATAACGACCGCCCACCAGAACCTTTCGCCAAGATGTGTTTTTCAGTTTCCACCTGGTGCCAACGCACATTCATGAGACTGGACTTATAAGGACAGAGATGAACAGACGTCCTCTTTATCTTTGTTGGAAGGGTAGCCGAAAACCTCACAGTTGGGAAATTTGAATTCAGTCAGTCCGCTACCGCAAAGATGAAGCATATCTTAGGAAAGAAAGTTAGACCAGCAGAACAAGAGAATTTTTGACGCTCTAAGAAAGGCCAGAAAGAGAGAGGCTGTATCAGGCCGTTCAGTGGAGGTACCAGCTTGCTGATTTCTAACCTTTTGAACACAGCTAATCTCATTGTACTCTGGGGCGGTTTAGCACTTTTTGCTTGATCTGCTGTCCGTTCATTTTACGTTCGTTTTAGCTCGGCTTCGACGACGTCGCCCAGTACATCAACACTGTCAGCCAGCGCATCGAGTTCCAGTGCAACATCTACATCCACTCCAGTTACGACAGGGACTACTGCTGCACCCTCATCGACAGCAACCACCAGTAGCGGAACAGCCGGTAGCGCGTCTTCACCAGGACCCACAACAACAGGCATTAGTGGCGCCACAGCGGGAGGCACCTCATCATCGGGACCCACGGCGTCAAGCCAGACTAGTGGTACTGTAGGGAGCACCTCGTCCCCGCGATCGACAGCAACGGGCCACACTGATGGCACAGCGACCTCCACAGGCCAGAGCACATCTGCAGCTAGTATCACAGCTTCCCAAACGACAACTACAACAACGCAGATGCCATCTACATTGCCTCATGTCGACGTCGATTACGTAGGTATGAATCTCAGTGGTTGAGCATAATAACCCCGGATGTCGCCAAGGTTCAGCACTCCACCCTTGTCTGCACGTTAAATAGGAGGCAAACAAAATTACAGGTTTGGAATGAGTCAATAGTCATCTTGTTGTTAACATCGAGAATTGCAGAATTCAAGCGCAGCTGTGTGGTTGATGGGGACTGTGAGTTCACCCTCGTAGCTCCCCACAACGACCAGAAATTTCTCGCTACAGAGCAGTTTCTATACTCCAACGACAAGGACGAGGTCACTGACATCTCCACGGTGAGTCGGAGGCTTTCTCAAGGAGGAACCGCCTTTTGCTTTCAGTTGCGCAAGGGGGCTTGATTCAACGCTGCAGTAGAGAGCTGTAGTGTTAAGCCGCCCTCCCCCCCCCCCCCCCCCCCCGAATAAGCTCTTTTCCGTGTGGATCTAAAGCGTGAAGGGGCTGCCTGCTTATTCACATAATCGGTGATCAGTGTTTGTGATTGTGTGTATGCTAGCAGCCTCGTACGCACAGAAGAGACAACGCCGTGCCTGCTGATCGGGACAAACTCTTTCAGAAGATTCAAGACTTCAGCGACTCAATCAGCCAATCCACAGGCCATGCTCAGACGAAAATGGAAGCGCTCTCGAAGAAGCTCCAGACGATCCAAGAGTGAGTGAGCAATTTTCCGGATATTTTTAATGCGACTTGAATAACAGACAGAAAGCAAGTCAACAGAATCATGTGGCGCACACCGTGGTGCATTTGATTGATTCTTGTTCTGCCACGATTACCTATGCGCCATTCCGTTAGATAAAGATCATACTCGTACAATTACAGTACAATACAACAGCCCATCCAGCTGCACCGCAGTCGACTGCTGCGGTGCAGCTGGATGGGCTGTTGTATTGTATTGTATTTATTGATGTAGGCAAAGCCTACTTCTGGAGAACAGCAAAGCTAACAATAACCAAAGCAAGTAAGGTGACTTAGGACAGTACAAAAGAGAACAAGTTATAAAATAAAGCAAGTGATAAATAAAATAAAATTATCCCATCGATTCGGAATAGCAGTAAACAGTAAAAGATAGGGCAAAGAGGATACAAAATCAGACATGCAGCTATCGGGAATCTCTACATATACCAACTTCTCTGCTCTACTCCTAAAACTGTGCAAAAAAATGTTACAAATTACAAATGTTTCTGCAGACTAAATTTAAAAAAAACTCTGCAGACCAAATTTTATTGAGCTGTGGCACCACTCTGATAGAACAAAAGTTAGCACGTGCCTATGTTCTCGCAAATGAAGCCCTGAATTTAGTTGCACAATGAGGAAGACTAATGATCAATGGACCGTTTTTTTTCAATTTAGGAAAAAAGAATAAGGAAAAAAAGAAAACGTCCGCTCTGCTTATACCTGACCACTGACTAATCAGTCCAACCCTTCCTATTACTATTCTTCAGCGTTTGCTCCCCTAGGCGGCGGGTCCGTTCTTCTGATGAGACTCCACTTCGTGAGATCAAGTGCGTGATTGGGATGGATACAGGCTTTAATTTCATGTGCAACGTATCAAGCCAACGTCGCTTCGACAGCCCCTTAGGCCGTTTTTCGGGCCTATCTATGTTAAGGTCAATCTTCCGAACGATGCCACTACTCGCTCCAAGAAAATGGCCATGGTGTCATAGGCGAGTTTTGCGAAGCTAATCAGGAATTGGAGCAACCCAAACCTTTCGCGTATGAAGACATTCCGAATATGGTCCAAACACATGGCAGCAGCTTGCCAGCGTAGCATTTTCGTCTCCATTACGCTGAGGCGACACTCATCCTTTTTTGCCGCAGGCCAGCTCTCAGCACCATCCACCGCTACTGGTCGTACCAAGGTTACGTAGATCTCTGATTTAAAACGTGCTGGTGTCTTCTTGTCGCATAGAACGTCTGACATTGAGTGCCATTTGGACCACACAGCACTTACGAGTGAGTTCGCCTCGAACGTCAGACTACCGTCAGAGATAACTGCACACCCTACAATACGCACCATAAGGATTGGAAAAAGGGCGCGGTAGGCTCGTTGTCTGCGTTCTTTCTGTTCTTTTGCTGTAGCCGTCCTCATCATTTTAAAAAGTCACGTACCTCCGTGATCTCCTCGAGGAGATCTACCCAGTGCCACAAAAATCTTTGCGTTACTCCATTTTTGAGGGTTGTTTTTTCGAAAACGCCAGGGGATACTCATTAGCGAGGGACGTCTCCACTCCGTTTTCATTACGCCCAAAGGACATTTAAGCGCGCGTATTTAATGATAGCGCGTTGACAATAGCTTCTCTTTAGCCAAAATTCTGCAGACCGAGAAGCTTATAAGACCACAGATATATTTTTATACTATATATTAATTTTTATTTTCACATGTTTTCAATTGTTCTGATAAGGACTAACAAACTTTTCCTTTAGTACTGCCCAGGTTCGACTTTCAATGAATCTTGGCATGACGTTCCTGATTATTGATGCAGTGTTCTTGAGCTGTTCACCAAGATCGTTTACGTCTTTTATTAGGCTGACGTTTCAGCGAGTTTCGCCTTCTTCGGAGCGTGGAAAAGTCGGAAACATTCGCAGATCTACTCGCTCAAACATCATTTAATCCTACAGAATACTTTTTCTAAGGAAAAGTAGGACATGATCAGATATGGAACCTAAACAAAACTTTCTCCCGGAAAATGACGTTTAAGATTGCAGAAGTAAATGAGTACCCAACACAATGCTGGCATAAAGCGCACAGGTTGCAAG
>OX377203.1:68471227-68631325 GCA_947396885.1 Heligmosomoides polygyrus polygyrus
CCACGTCCTCGATGGAATATGGATATTGCCGAAAAAGCTATGTTTCCAAAATCGGTCGACATTGATACAGTTCGATAGCGCTCTTCAAGCAGAACAGAACGATGTTATTGGGAGTGTCGAAAACCCAAATATGGACAAGTAGTGCAGGAAACTTCAATCGCTAAGTCCGCCGCCCTAAAAAGGCAGATGGGGCTAAGGCAGTTTAGGCAGCTGAGAAGTCCTGATCACGTCATCGTAAAGTACCGTACCTTAAGGGCTCTGTTCGCGTACGCATTTTGAGGCTTTAGCTCGCCGCGTCTACTCGCAGTGGTTAACCGAATTCGGAAAAAAAATGCATCACGCAAGCCTCACCTGCATTTTTGCACCGCTGTAACATTGCTCCCTCCTAAGCTAAGCCATTCTACTTTAGTATACTTATATATCGTTCTACTGCCTACAATAAACACAAGTTGCAGCCGAAACGATTCGAACTCGACAGAGTTATTGTGTTCCGAACACGCCCGCGCGTGCAATTTAGCGCAGCAACGGCAGACGCTCTCCGCGCTGTTTCTCGCCAAGATTACAGTTTTTCCCACTCTAAATGGCACGATTCAATTCAGCATGAAAAGCTCTATCGAACGGTATCAAGCATGGCCCAACTCGAAGACATCGTTTTTTCGATGACGTCATCGTCCTTCCGCCGCGGCCTCGTCCTCTATGCTAAACAGTCAAAAAATTGATGATTCCAAAATCGGTCGAGATTGATACCGTTCGATAGCGCTTTCCGTGCTGAACGGAACTGTGCCATTCCGAGTGTCGAAGACTCAAATCTGGGCGAGTAGGAGCGCAAGAAACTCTAACCGCTAGCTTTTGCCGCTTTAAAACGCCAGCCGAGGCTAAGGCAGTTTAGGCAACTGAGGAGCTATGAGCATATCGTCGTAAAGTACCTTAGGCACTCTGTTCACGTACGTATTTTAAAGCCGTCAGCTCGCCGCATCTTCTCGCAGTGGTCCACGAAAATCGAGAAAAATATGCTTCACACAATCCTCACCTGCATTTTCGCACCCCTATAACATTGCCCCTTCCTAAGCTAAACTATTCTACTTTGGCGTGCGTACAGAACGTTCGACTGCCTACAAAACCTACAAGCTGCAGCATGAAAGGTTACAACTTGATAGAGCTATTGCGCTCCGAACACGCCCATTCCGCCCATAACGCAAGAACTGGCACCCTTCATTGAACTATGTAGTTTCTGATCTACCATTCGATCTGATCTACAGGGATATATAAGTCTGGGGTTGGAGCTCACTCATCCACGTTACCTCCAGCTACGAGTGAACGGGGCAACCGCCTGTCAGGTTAGTCGCCCATCGCAACTCCCGTATCTGATCTTGATTTACTTTTCCTTACGAAAAGTAATCTGTAAAATGAAATGATGTTTGAGCGAGTAGTTCTGGGAGTGTTTCCGACTTTTGCAGGCTCCGAAGAAGGCGAAACTCGCCGAAACGTCAGCCTAATAAAAGACGTTAACAATCTTGGTGAACAGCTCAAGAACACTGCAACGATAATTTTTCCTTTATCTACCGAGTAGTGCCAACAACTGACTTTATCTGTTTACATCACGGAGGAGGATGCATAATAGGTGAAAATTCCGATTTGGGACGCGCCATATTATTTCAGCGAAATGTCGTAGAGGAGATTTGATTTTATTCCTGGTTCACACAATGAATAGCGGTTATGGTTAAGTCAGTGTCTGGTTCTTGCTGGGGAAGGCTAGGATACCGATTAGTCGACTCCGGAAAATTGAAGGTTTGGTTGGTATGGACTGCGCGTAATCCGAAAACCTCGACTCAGCCGGCGTACACCCATTTGCGCTGCAAGTCGCACAAGGAATAGCTAATTTTGTATTGCTGAAAATTTCTTTTTCAGCTCTGTCGGCCTAGAAAAGGCATCATATCTGGAGAAATGTCTAGATTTCGCATCCCCAACATACAATTTCGTATCCGCATTCTCCATTTTTGACCAGCAATAAGCTCTCCCTCTGTAGAGATACTGTAATTGTACGGATTGTACCAGGCCTTTATAGGAAATTCGTCACCGAATACGCAAACCGCAGCAGAAACCGCTCTCGTGCTCCTCGACAATGTATTAAAAATATTTATTTAACAACAATCAACAAGGACAGGAGATAGGGTGAATTTCGTCGTCCATGGCTGGCGGGCAGGCTTGGCGATGGCGGCGTCGGCAGGCAACGCAGGGTCTGGTGGCGACGACGGCTGGCGGACTGAAGACGAGGGAGGCTGGCGGTGGCGGGATCGGGAGACGACGGCGGCTGGCAGGGCAGGGTCTGGAGGCGACGGCGGCTGGCAGCGGCGGACCCGACGTCAAGGGTGACGTGGGCCAATGACGACACAATGACGAGGGTCCGTGTCTACCGGTGGCCTTTCATACCAGCCGGTGGCCGCCCAGATCGCGCCTCTTGACCGGGCGACCTCTTGGTCTATCACGCCACCCCGCCCCCTCTGGAGCTGCTGTGCTCGGCAGCTGAAAGGTCTTCTTCAGCTCAGGCAATGGCAGCAAATCAAGGGTCCTTTTCCTTATGGGCTCGTATTTTGGCACATCCTACGGTGGAATCCGTGCCATAGTATGCCAGTGCCGACTCCGGAGCACCCACTTCACAGAACACTCGTCCATTCTCAATTTTTGAACTAGCAGTCTTAGAAAACTGCTTTGCTCCGGCAGCTTCGCAACAGTCTCATCAAGGACTTGCCAGATTTCTGACATTTTCTTCCAGATGCCAATGCTCTTCTCCACTACAGGGGCCACGCGGTAAAAATGCGGCCTCCCCCTTCAAAGTGCCTATCGCAGGCCTTTACCACGTCGCTTATGTTGCTCTCACAAAGTTTTAGATCCATCGGCCACACAATAACCCAAATTGGGTATACTCGCCACTCGTCCAAAATGTCGCGCAAGTGTTTGAAATTCGTGGCGACTCTCGTGGCAACTCCTCGTTGTGGACCATCCTTTTCTAGAAGTGCTGCGCAGGGCGGTGCCGCAAATGCTGTAGGTCCTTCTCGAATAGCCCTTTTCGCCTTTTCTTCTTCCTCCAATTCCTTTTTTAGGCCTTTCAACGCTGCATCATACGTGGCCTCAAACCCGAAATCATCTATCTTTTCATGCTTTTTTATTTCCTCCGTAACACAAATGAATTCGGTCCACTCCAGGCATTTCTCGTAGGCCAGCCACAGCAGCTTCTTTAAGGCTTCTTCGTCAGGGCAGACGGCTCCGTCTTTCCAGAACTTGATCTCTTGACTTCGATGCCGTATCTATGTGTGTGCGGATAAATATGGACGCTGCTCTCCAGATGTTCCACAACGTGCCGAACGGCCTTCCTGAGAAAGCGCCCGGTATCTGGATTCCTTTAAGCTCGCCAAGCTTTGTTTCCTTGAGACATCCATCACGGCACACAAATTCGAGGTGGCCCTTCTCCTTCTTCGAGCGAATTTCCGCTCCTCTGAAACCAGAACACATTATTTTATTTACCACAACCTTGGGTTTTCTGCCTCTTTTATTTCTTCTCGTCACCGTATCTATTCGATCATTTGGGATATAGCCCGGTACGACCCTTAACATATCAAACTGCACTCTTACGGGTTCTGCATTCTCACCGATCCTGCTTACTACGGCTGAGTTCTCACTCGTTTCTAGGACTCGGAACGGACCTGCCCATTCGCATGCAAGTTTTGGATGAGCGTTCCTAGCTTTTTCTCTTGGAGAGTACATGTACACGCGATCTCCTACTTTGGGATGCCTACTCGGATCCACTCCATTGCGACTATCGTACTCCATTTTCAATCTAGCACGTATACGCTCATTATATTCTCTTACACGCCCATGAACTTCAGCTACTGATTGCCGTAATTGGACTTTGTTATCCCCATTCCCTCATCCATAGAATACACAGAAACTCCTCCGTTTGGGATTACTGCCGAGGGAAAATTCGGGTCTATGCCATGCAGAATAAAATAAGGGCTCTCACCCGTCGTATGATGAGGAGTCATATTATAGCGAACATGCAAAATGGAAGTCTTACATCCCATTCCATGGGAACTGTCGTACTACGCCTCAGCATATTACCACAATGGTCCCATTCAAACGTTCGGTTACACCGTTTTCTCGCGGATTATAACCTTTTGTGGTTATATGACTGATCTTAGTTATCTTGGTAAGCTCCTCCATCACTTTGTTCTTAAATTCGCCTTCTTTATCGGACAAAATTGTCCTTGGCCAGCGGCACCCCTCTGCTATCCAACGAATGAATATCGTTTTTGTTACGGTTTCAGCCGTTTTATCTGGAACTGGGTAGGCCGCTGCGAATTTGGAGAAATGGTCAATAACCGTAACCGCATAACGATTTTCACTAGTCGTTAGACCTAATTTTAGGACATCAACGCCTATAATCTCGTAGGGCATCGTTGTGACTATCGGCTTCAGGGGAGGTACCATCTTCTGTCTTGGGTTCTCAGCAAAGCACCTTTGACATTCTCTGGTCCATCTTTTAATATCCTGAGCCACGGTTGGCCAAAAATCTTCCTTTTTTAGCATATTCAGCAATTTGTGTGCGCTGAAATGACCAGCAAAGGTTCCAGCATGGGCTTCATGAAAAATTTCATAGCGCGCGCTCTTTGGAGCCACGAATGTTCAACTACCGTCGGCCTAATACATTTTTAGATCTCCTTCTTCTATCACAAAATCTGCCACTCGCGCCGGATTCGTGGCACCAGCCTTCCCTTATTTTTTTCTTTATTTTTTTGTAACTTTTCCCTTATCATTGCCTGTTCTCAGGGCCTCTAGAATTTGCGCAAAATCTTCATCCTTTTCAAGTTCCGTCATCCATTTAGTTTTCCCTGCGGGCGTATTGCGTTTACTACCGCATCATCAATTCCTCGCATGGATTCAACTCTTGTTCATTGTACCACACCCCTACTCAAGGCATCTGCCACCACATTGGTCTTGCCTTTTACACACTTAATCTTAATATTATACCTCTGTAGCTCCAGTGACCACCTAGAGGAAACATTGGTACAGTTGAATAGAGCTGTGAGGGGTTGGTGGTCTGTCAGAACGACAGTAGGCAGTCCATAAATGAACATGTGGAACCGCCTCACTGCGAAGACCACTGCCAAGGCTTCTAGGTTTGTAACATGATACCGGCGCTTCGCTTTGCCCAAGCCTTCTGATGCAAAATACACTGGGTGGAGTTGTATGTCATCACCTTCCTGTGAGAGGACAGCTCCTAGTCCGATTGTCGACGCATCCGTACAGATAACAAAGGGCCTCGACCCATTTCTAGCCATCTCTATATCTGGTTGCGTCAATACCGGGGACGTCGAAATCATCTGCTTTACTTTTTCAAAAGCTGTTTGGTGTTCAGAGGTCCATTGCCACCCTGATTTCGGGGACGTAAGCGAAAACAAGCATCCTGTTACCTTCGCAAATCCGAGGCAAAACTTGCGGTAGAACGAGGCCATCCCTAAGAAGGTTCTTAGCTCTTTTCCATTTTTAGGCACCGCGTAGCTCTTAATCGCCTCTACCTTCTTTGGGTCCATATGGATGCCGTCCCTGTCGATAACATGACCCAAAAAGCTCACTCTGAGTTGCATCAGTACACATTTTTGAGCTCTGAGTCTTAGTCCTGCGTCCTGCAGCTTCCTACATACCTCTTTTAGCAGCTCGATTTGTCTCTCACGTGTATTTGTGCAAATTATTATGTCATCAATGTAACAAAACACCTCAGAGCCTAGAAGGTCACGCAATGCCGCGTCCATGAGTCTCTGGAAAACCGGTGGGCTTGTACTTAATCCAAACGGGGTGACTCTAAACTGAAACAGTCCCTCTGTTGTTGTAAATGCCGATTTTCTCGTGCCTCAGCCGTAAGAGGGATTTGCCAGTACCCACTGCAGAGGTCAAGCGTCGAGAAATATGACTTTCCAGATAGGCTCTGCAGGACTGCATCTATCGTGGGTAAAGGATACGAATCTAACTTAATTCTCTTGTTTAACTCTCTGTAGTCCACGCACAATCTTAGACTACCATCCTTTTTTTCCACCAGCACTATTGGGAACGCCCACTCAGAACTACTTCTTTCAATAATTTTTCTGCTCTCCAGGTTCGCTAGCAGTTTCCTTAACTTGCTCCGTGTCCCCAGCGGCACTGGTCTAGCCTTCATTTTAACCGGTTTGTGCTCTCCCGTATCGATATCCATTTCTATTCTAGTAGTTCCCGTCAGTTCTCTATCACAAACTGAGAATGCATTGGGGAATTCGCCTAGAACAGTTTGGATATCTTCATCCTATTCGTCTACTCCCGAGCTCTCTCTCACTTGCCCGTGCAGCAAACGTCTCTTCTCCTCCTCACTAATATCTAGCGTTCCACTGTCCATCATTAAGGGCTTGTGGTCCTCCCAACCTTCTCGCCACTTCTCTGTCCCCCATTGCCCAATTTATTCGCCTTCTCTCATGATCACTGCTTGGTCGCTGTCATTTATCATGGAAACTTCCACTTCCTCGTTTCGAATCGTGAATATCCCAGCTACCATCCCGTTTCTACTTGGTCAAACCACACAGCCCTCTTCTCCTCCACCTCCCTCACATCGCGCTGATAGCAAAGTTTTACCGTGTGGCGGGATGTAGATTCGTCTAGTTATAACTGCCTTTTTAGCGGTTTCCTCTTGTCCTGATGTCTGCTCAGGTGTTAGAGATACTTGCACGCCAAGTTTATCCAGTGCATTGGTTCCTAATATTATAGTATCTCCTCGCCTTTCTCCTTCGAGATATAAAAGGCTACATCGGCTTTTCCACCACCTTCTAGCTTTACTACCACCTTAACAGCTCCTAGAAAGGCCAATTGATTGCCCGAGGCATCATATCCCGGCACCATTGATGGGGAGCGGATCGAACTTACGAATGGTAATCGCGACTGCGGCGACCGCGGCAATTGCCGCCGCACCGTAATTAGCCACTGCCGCGCCGCCGCTGATGACTGCCGCATGGGTGGGGACCACTGCCGCGGACGCAACGACTGCTCCCTCGGACTTTGGTTGACTCTCTTAGTGGCCTTTGCCTAGCTATTTGACAAGTTCCAGTTTCAGCCAATTACTCCGGTACTCAGGTTTTATTCGTTTACTTCTCCACTACATCAGAGCCACATTATTCAGCTCTTGTTGTCGTCTCAATTACAATCAGGTATTCCTGTTTTACTCAGCTATTCTGCCCGGCCTTTGATACCTTGTTGCTCATTCTATTCAGCTATTCCGAATTTTCCTGGGTACTCCTTGCCTTCTATAGAGCTGATAAGTTGCAAGGCTTAAGCCAACATGCAGTTGCTTGCGAATTCGTGATTATTGCCCTGTGCTTGAAGCCACAAGGGCTCCTCATGATCAGCAAGCCAGTGTAATAATGGCTGAAAGACTAAAAGTGAGGAACCGATGCTATAGGAAACTTGCACTTCCTTGATGTTCCTCGGAGGATATATTTCCGATTGTCAAATCAACACGTAAGTTTGTAAGCCATTTTTTTACGAATTACTAGAAGCGAAGCATAAGAAGTTTGTTTCGCTGATTTCGTTTCAACTACATCAGTGTGCTGACTGATTCTGTCCCTTTTTTATATACAGGGTCTCAAAAAATGTATGCACTGTTTGAAAGGTGGTAACCTTACTCACAATAAAGATACCGAAGAAGTTAAGTGCTCTTATAAAAGCTTAGGAAAATAAAAAATTTCTGGCATGTGAGCGGCATAGGATGCGCCATGGGCTCGTCTGCAAATTTGTATCTTACACTCGATTGATTGTGTTTCGCTTGAATACTTGCATCATTTCTTCACAAAGTGGCCGTATCGATTGATTTGTGCTTTTTTTAAGGTTTAAAAGTTAAAGACACATCAACTATTGCGGCAAAATGCAGGAAATCCAAAAACCTAAAAATCTAGCAAAAAATCAAAAGACGGAAAATGGGGATCTAAAAACGCATGTACTGTTTGAAAGGCTCTCACATTGTTGCTGGTGAAGCTTCTGAAGGTGATTAAGAATCATATGAAAGCGCAGGATAGCGAACATTCTGTTCCGTGCAAGTGGTTAAGATTGCGCCATGCCCCCGCTTGAAAACTTGCATTTTGGACTCGACTGATTGTGCATGGGCTGAATGTTTGTTACAATCTTGTTATTGCTTTGCCATATTAACCTGTGCTGTGCTTTTTTTAACATTTAGAACATGACAGTGACGCGAAAGACACGTGACATTCAAGTTTATTGATTGCACAATTTAAGTGTGAGCAGGGGCCTCATTTCCAAGACGGATTCTTTGGGCTGATAAAGCAAAATCACGCTGAATGGAGAGGATGATAGGCATACTTGCAGCTAATGAGCGAGAGAAAACGTTAAAAGAATGCACAGCACAGGTTAATGTGGCCAAGTAGTAGCAAGATGTCAACCTGCATTCAGCCCATGCACAACCAATCGAGTCTGAAATTCAATTTTTCAGGCAGGGCATGGCGCAATCTTGACAATTTACACGCCACGGTAATCTCGTTACCGTGTGCTTTCACAAGAGTCAATCATTTTCAAGGGCTCCACTAGCAGGACGTTCACGTTCACACGTGACGTGGGTCAAAAAGCGCTCCCTTCGGCATTTTCGCCATAGGCTACCTCCCGGGCCATAAAGGGAGCGGCTAGGTTAATTGGTTATTGCTAGCAAGGACAGAACACCAAAGACGGCATCAATCGAACACGAGGGACCAGTGTGCCAGACTTGAAAATAATGTCCAAAGATCCTTTAAATTAAAATGTGTGAAGAAGGTCTAGACCAACGAAGTATATCAAAGAAAGAAAGAGTGCCGAAAATGTCTGTAGATCCCTGTCAGGAAGCATAAGAGAGGTTGAAAATAATCCTAAACAACATGAAAGTTGGGGAGTACAACGAAATAGATAGGAAAAGTAGGGCATAAGGACCGCAAGGAGACGGACTGAAACCACCCCAAGAACTTGTTGGTTATTTTAATCCATTGTAGAAGCCTGTTCTCCTCCCTTCACCCTTCACCTCTCGTCTCCCTTGCCACATGGAAGTCATCGCGGCCGCGACCTGCGAGATCGCGCTGGCGGCGGCTCACGCGGCGAGTCAGCGGCCTCAGCCGCGGACTCGCCGCGATGCTGCATAGGTCGCCGCAATTAGCCATTGCGTTCGTAAGTTCAGGCCCTCACCCCCATTGATGTCTTAGGTAGCACCTCCAAGCTGTTCACATCATACCCAGACTTCTGAGCTTGAGCTAGCAATCCCACAGGTATGATACTTATCATGGAGCCTGAATCTAGAACTGCCGGGACTCGAGTATCGACCAATTTCGCCCAGGCTATCATAGTCTTCCCGATAAGTGGAGTCTCTTTGATCGCTTTTTCATCACATCTCAACCCTAGACTCCGCGCACTAGTGATTACCTTTGAAATCCTTTTACGTTCTTCACCTAATGCACGCTTTCCGCCGATTTGGTTAACCTGAGTTCTCTTAACCGAACAACCTTTACCTATGTGTACGAATTTATGGCAGTTATAGCACTCCTTTGCTCATTACTTCCGCCACTATGTGACTTATTTTCTCTAGCATTACCACCGCTACTCCTTTGACCGCTGCTACCACCTCCATCCAGGAAAATTGGGCGTTCTGGCGGCGTAAAACAATGTTCTTTCTTAAAACTTCGCTCTACCGTGACACTATTATTAGCAGTCGTCTTTCTAACCTTTTGGAATCGCTTCTAACTGGGCTTTCCTGGTACCCCATTGATCTCTTTCTCCAGCTATGCCATTCCTCCCTCGGTTTGTTTTCGTTGGTAGACCACATGGATTTAGCCTGTTCGATAGAAAGAGCCAGCTGCTTCACCGATTCGTACGCCTCTTTCGAGTCTACCCTATGTAGCCTACTGAGCAAGTGAATGTGCTCTGGCCAATCCGTGAGGTTATCCAAGAGTATCTGCGCATACTCCAATGACCTGTCCCCTATACTACATGAAGGGTTAGCTTGGCTTCCAGGTTTTTCCAACACTACACAGAATTTTGCTACGCTTTGACCCTTTCGTCGCCTTAAATTCCTTAATTCCGATAGCGCTCTAAGCCTGCCCGCTGTGGAATCACTTGACAAGAGCATCCTTAACTCATCAAGAACTACATCGAACCCTTGTTCCCTTACGGTGCTGGTTAACGACCAGAAAACATTCTTTGCTCTGCCGTCAAGATGGTCATCTACCAGTATATCCAGCAATGTCTGATCGTCCACGATTACTGCTCTATATTTCTTACGAATCGTCGAATGAACGCATTAAAATTTTCCGATCTATTTCTCCTAAATACTCCGGGGTTCCCACACGCATTCGACTGTATCATTGCCATAAAGTTTACAAACTCCTGACCTCTTTCCATGTGGGCTGCTTCCTCCAAGATCCCCGAATGCGGCCTCCAATGCTGCCCGAAGGGTGCTCCATTCCGCGGCCTCGATGTGCTCGCCACCCTGGTCTGAACATCGGTTTGGTTAGTTGTGCTATTTCCTTCTCTTAGTAGCTTATGCAGCCTACCATTGTCTCTGTCAGTTTCCATTTTCTCCTGTTCAGTCGCTCGTGGCACCCATCCTGTCTTCTGTCGAACCTCTGACAGCACTCCACGCATGTCTCGCACGTTCGTCTGAAACATGTCGCATACATCAGCTATTAACTCGCCATCACTTTCTGTTGTTGCAAAATAGTCATTGAGATCCGCCAAGCTTTCTATTCCTTTCCGCTCAAGCGCTACAAACAGTTCTCTGCTAAACTGCTTGTACCCTATCATGCTTGCCCACAACTGTTGCAAATTTTCACACACCCGCTTTGTCTGCTCAGCCAAAACCTTATCTATTTGTAATCGACACTTTCCCGTCAATCTGATGTCACCTAATTCTTCACTAATCCAACCTGGTAACTTTTTAATGTCTTCTATCGCCTTCCCCAAACTCTTCGCTACGCCCACTGTTGCGAATTCCTTGGGCTCATTGCTCACATGGGTGGTCGGATCTCTTTCCATTCTCTACTCAGCGTGATCTTCTGCACTCTCTAACACCATGAATCTGGAATGAGATTCATTAATTTCCATCGATCTCTGCATGACAGCGACTCAGTCGGCTCGAGAATTGTGAACACAATACGATCAAATCACGCGGAACACGACGCTATTTATTTGGACGCTTCCAAAACTTTAGCACTCCACATTCTTAACACTCTCACTCACTGAGTATCTCCTTAGGCGACATACTATGCGCCCTCACCTCCTTCTCACTCAGTCTTTTCCACAGGCGGATTACTTTGCGCCTTTTTTCCTCCCTACTGGACTAAGTACTTAATGGCACGCTCTCCTGTGCCTTGCTTCTGTGCCTTGGTTTCCCTCTGAATAGCTATGGCGCCTATCTCTACGCCTTGGCTTCACGTTGACAGCCCAGTGATCTGTTGGCCTCCACTTCAAGACCTGATCGGTCGATCTCTTCCTTCTCTCCACTCGCACTCGAACCTTGCCGCGGCTCGAAAGCAGTAGCGCTGGTAAGTCTGATCTAGTACTCGGCCGGTTCGGCCCCCATGTACGGATTGCACCAGGCCTTTATAGGAAATTCGTCACCGAATACGCAGACCGCAGCAGAAACCGCTCTCGTTCTCCTCGACAATGTATTAAAAATATTTATTTAACAACAATCAACAAGGACAGGAGATAGGGTGAACTTCGTCGTCCGTGGCTGGCGGGCAGGCTTGGCGATGGCGGCGTCGGCAGGCAGCGCAGGGTCTGGTGGCGACGACGGCTGGCGGGCTGAAGACGACGGAGGCTGGCGGTGGCGGGATCGGGAGGCGACGGCGGCTGGCAGCGGCGGACCCGACGTCAACGGTGACGTGGGCCAATGACGACACAATGACGAGGGTCCGTGTCTACCGGCGGCCTTTTAGGCCCCGTTTATACTTCGTCGCGGCGCGACGCGACACCACGTATAGTGGCCATATTGATTGTGCGACGCGATCGATCAATTTGGCCTCATTGCGTGGCCATCGCATCGCGCCGCGACGAAGTATAAACGGGGCCTTATGCTACCAGCCGGTGGCCGCCCAGATCGCGCCTCTTGACCGGGCGACCTCTTGGTCTATCACACCACATAATTTTTTTAAGAAGGAAATTAGAATGTTGAAACTTCATAGAACTTTAATCCACATAGAGGAAGTGCAAGTGTACCATCGTTAACTTGGGAAAAAAGAGGTTTTCTTACCATAAATCGATTGCGTTTTGCTCTAACCAATTGATTTTCCCTTAGTTTTTTAAACAGGGAGATAGAGTGCTGAGATTTTTTTATTTGCAAAGCAGGGTTCATTGGCTCCGAAACGGGCAAGGTAGGAAGATCCGAGTTCACCCTAATATAGTTTTTCTGATGTCTAAACTCGAGAAAAATCTGCAACTTCCTGATCCCATTCTGTTTTCATAAGTAGGACTCCACGTCGTTCAGTCTCTCAAATGCTTAAGACAACACATCTCACCAATGGAAGCGCTTCCCAACAACACAGTTTCGTAAAATTTGAAAAAATACAATATTTTGTGCTTTTTCTGCCGAGGTCGAGTTCTGGGTAGCGTTCGGTTCAACCTGGGCTCTGTGTGCAGCGCCCGCGCCCGATCAAGGTCTCCTCGCACCTGGGTGCGAGACCCAGCGGCACTATTCCAATTATAGGAAACTGAACAGTGCCTACTTTTGATGTACTATTGATTCGCCTTGGTCTTCACATTCGTTCATTTTACTGCAATAAATTAAACATTGCTTTGATCTGATTTAATTTTCACGCTCTTCATATTGAGGCAAAAGTGTTGCGTAATAGAATATACTAACTAGGTTCCAAGTATCGGATTTCTTGCCCAGGCCAACCAAACTTTCCTTCCCTCTGGGGTTGGTACCAGACCTGTCTGGGAAGGATAAAGCACTGACTTGTTCATCATCTGGCCAATGCATTGTATGGCGAAATATTCATTCCAATCGCCTCCATGACATCCCGTAGAAGTGGACAGCACGGCGCTTTCCAGAAGAAATTGAATGATGCACTTCTTTATCATTTCTTCTATATGTATCACTCAAACGTCAGGACCACTGAGCCACTCTTGAACGGGACAGAGGTGTAGGAATTGGATGCTTGTGACCTTTACTAGCATTGATATCTTCCGGTTCCTAAACACAATATTCAATCCCTTTGAAGCACATGTATAACATATGCTAGAGCTGCCTCACAGAAGTATCAACAAATGAGAAAAAATCGGTGTTAATCAAATCCAAGGGTGCGCCAAGCAATCTAATTCTACGGGATATCGTAGATGCAATTTGAATACAGATTTGGCCTAGACTGACTTGTTTGACGATGGTATGGTCAGTGTTTTTGGGATGCGAAAACTGGACATTTCTCCAGATATGACACCTTTCCTAAGCCGACAGAGCTGCAACGATGGAATGGTCAGTGTTCTTGGGATGCGAAAACTGGACATTTCTCCAGATATGATACCTTTCCTAAGCCAACAGAGCTGCAAAGAAATTTTCAGCAATACAAAATTACTATTTCTTGTGCGAGTTGCAGCGCAAAAGGGTGTACGCCGGCTGACGCTTGCTGGAGAGTCGAGGTTTTCGGACTACGCGCAGTCCAGGCCAACCAAACCTTCAATTTTCCAGAGTCAGCTAATCGGTATCCTAGAATTCCCCAGCAAGGACAAAACAACGACTTAACCATAACCGCTATTTATTGTGGACCTGGAATAAATTCAACTTTCTTCTATGATATCTCGCTGAAGTAATATGGCGCTCCCCAAATAGGAATTTTCACCAATTATGCATCCTCCTCCGCGTTGTAATCAGATAAAGTCAATTGTTGGCAATACTCAGTAGATAAAGGAGAAATTTGTTAGTCCTCATCAGAACAATCGAAAAAATGTGAAAAATAAAAATTAACATATAGAAATAATATAAATATAATAATAGGTCCTGATGTAGCGTATCAAACCACCGCTGGTTTGGTCGACCTCGTGGCCGGGCACATCAAGGTTAAGACCATTCTTTCGGACAGTGTCATTATTTGCGCGAAGGACGTGGCCGTACCATCGCAGACGAGCTTCGCGCATCTTCTCAAATATCGGGGTGACACCGAACCTCTGCCGTATGGAGTCGTTGCCTACTCGATCCAAACGCGTAACTCCGGCCGTCCACCGCAGCATCTTCGCCTCCATTACGCTGAGGCGCCTTTCAATTTCTTTGGTAACGGACCAGCACTCAGCTCCGTAAATAGCTACAGGTCGGACGACTGCTCTGTAGATCTTCGACCTTAGACGCTCTGGTATCTTCTTGTCGCAGAGCACTCCCGTCAGTGAGCGTCATTTGGACCACGCTGCATTCACGCGTGTGTTGGCTTCAACGAATAAACCGCCATCGGACGCGATTGCTGATCCCAAGTACTCGAATACCGAAGTACGTGGCAGCTCAATGCCATTTACCTTAATGGAGCTGGACTCATCATCGTCAGTCGTCATATACTCGGTCTTCTTGACATTAAGTTTGAGTCCGAATCTCACTAAGCGATCGCACCAAACTTGTACCTGCCGCTGGAGTTCAATTTCATCTTCGCTAGCGAGCACTACATCATCAGCATAAAGCAGCGTCCAAGGGACTGGCTGCTGAAGATCACGCGATATGGCATCCATAACGACGAAGAGGGGAGAGCGCAGAACCCTGGTGCACCCCGACAGAGATGGGAAACTCCATCGACGTACCTGCTGCAGCTTGCACCCGACCCTTTGGACAAGAGTACAGTATTCGTACCCACTCTACGAGCTCTTCGGGGACTCCATGTTCTCGTAAGGCATACCATATCACTTCACGCGGAACGCGATCAAAGGCCTTCTCCAAATCCAGGAAGGCAAGATGCACCGGCTTCTGTTTCTCCCGGTGTTTTTCTATCAGAAGACGAACGGCGTGTATGGCATCGACTGTGCCACAACCAGCTACAAAGCCGCATTGATTGGTAGAGAGCTGGACGATATCACGAATGAGCCCCTCGACAATCTGCTCGAAGATCTTCATGCTGTGCGAAAGCAAGCGAATCGGACAAGTAATTGGAGCAGTCTGCAGGACTGCTCTTCTTCTTCTTGCAAATCGGAATCATCGTGCTTCTCTGCCAAATATCGGGCACTTTCTTTTCCGCAATAACCTGGTTGAAGAATGTCGCCAGCCACTTCGTTGGGTACCAAGATTTCGAATTCCATAAGTCGGCCGCCAAGCCATCGGAGCCCGTTGCCTTGCCCGGCCTCATCTTCTTCAGAGCCGTTTCTACCTCCTCTACGGTGATTTTCTGAACGGGACCGTATACAGGAGGAGAAGATGGAATGCTTGGATGAGCAAACTCTACTGTCGAGACTTCCTCGAAGTAGGTGCGCCATCGGTTCAAAACCATCTTGCGGTCCATGAGTAGATGACCGTTCCCATCGTTGATGCCAAAGAACTTCTCAACATCCTCAGTCTGGCGATGGCGTACCTTCGCGAGTCGATAAAGAAATCGCTCGCCTTCGCGCGACTCAAGCTTCCCGTTGACATCATCGTAATGAGTGGCTCTTGCAACGGCTACCGCCTTCTTAGCGGCTTTCTTGGCTTCCTGATACAGACGCCATTTATCGGCTGTCTTATCGCCGAGAAATGCGTGGTACAATCTCTTCTTCTCTCGGACTTTTTCCTTAACTTCGTTAGTCCACAGCCATGTCTGCTTATCGACCTTACGCCGTCCCGGTTTCGTAGTGCCGAGTTCGGAACGCGCAGCATTGAGAATCGCGTCGGTTGCTATTTGCCATGTCTCGTCGACGGTCGTGACCGTCTGCAACCGAATGCACGAAGTAACAGCTGCTTCATTCTCTTTCAGTCGCCACCACTTAATTCTTGACGGACCGCTCCGTTCGACCTGCTTAAACATCGGTGGTGTGATCCTCATAGTGCAGATCAGTGGGCGGTGTTGTGTGGCGACCGTTTCATACGGCACGACCTTCGCGTCCGTGACAAGCCCTTGGTCACGATTTCGCACAAGGACAAAGTCGATCTGCGTTTTAGAATTCCCGCTGTAGAATGAGATAAGGTGGGATTCACGTTTTCGGAATCTGGTGTTCACGATGGTGAGGTCGCGCGACTCCGCGTACTCGAGGATACGCTCACCATCGGCGTTACGTGAACCAAAACCGAAACCACCATGACAGCTGTACCCGTCTTTCGCAGCGCCAACGTGCCCGTTAAGGTCACCTGCGACAATGATTACGTCTTGTGACGGCACTTCTGCTGTCATCTCATCCAGCAGGCTCCAAAATTCATCCTTGGCTCGCTCAGAGCATCCAGTCTGTGGAGCATATGCAGAGAAAAGATGATACCGCCGCCGTTCTGCAGCGATTACGACCTTCATCAAGCGGTCATTGAAACGTTCCACGCTTGCAATCGCGTCTCGGAACCGTTCGGAGACGATTATGCCAACACCGCTGGTGGTACTGGGACTGCCACACAGAACGGCTTTATAGCCTCGGCCCATGTCCCTTGACTTACTATAGGACCACCTCGTCTCCTGCACCGCTCACAAGTCAATCTTCCTTCGCTCCAGTGCCTCTGCCAACTCAAAGGAGCGGCCCGACAACGTACCCACATTCAGCGTTGCCACGCGGGTCTTGCTTACGTTGCGGGACTTTTGGACTAGCTCAGTTTCTCCCCGACACCGTCCTCGCATCAGTGACCCTCACATACTTTTCACACTCGCCGGGCTTTTCGAGTGCGCGTCGGCTCCCGTGGACGCCGTAGCATTATCTTGTGAAACATTCAGCACCATCAACCATATGATGTGACATGGGCTGTTCGTAGGCCGGCCTGTCACTAGGCCCTGTCGCCTGCAATCGAGTGTCCGTGATTAGCTCGGTTCATAAAAGCGAACAGTTTTCAGTGGCACCACGTAGAGGAACGGACATCGCCACACGTTTGCGAAAAAATAGCCTTCAAAAACGGAGTAATGCAAAAGATTTTTGTGGAACTGGGTAGATCTCCTCGAGGAAAAAGAGGAACACAACGGTACGTGACTTTTTTTTAAAAGGTGAAGATCAAGATGGGTACAGCAAAAGAACAGAAAGAACGCGGATAACGCGCCCACGGCGCCCTTTTTCCAATCCTTATTGTGCGTATTGTAAGGTCTGCAGTTATCTCTGACGGGAGTCTGACGTTCGAATCCGCTGGCAAGTATTACCCCATCTGCAAATAGCAGCGTCGGAGTAGGCTTCTGAAGATGTCGTAGCATCTATTACGACAATAAAATGACTGCGGAAAGCGTGGATCTCCGGTGAACATCGACAGAGGTAGGAAACTCTGTCGATGTGCCGGCTAACGCTCGCGCTTAACCTCCAGGGCAGGAGTAAAGAGTGCTCACCCACTCAATAAGTTTTTCTGAAACACCGTGTTGTCGTAAGGTGTGCCATATGTCGTCACGTGGTACACAACCAAATGCTTTTTCTAAGTCGAGAAAAGCGAGGTGCAACGGTCTTCTCTGTTTTTCGTTTGTCTGCCTCTCAAAAGCAGTGAGAACGGCATCGATGATGCCACTACAGGCTACGGAGCAACATTGATTGGTGGAAAGCTGAACGATTTCGAGAGGACATCCGTCCACAATCCGCTCGAAAATTTTCATACTGTGCGAAAGCAAGGAAACTTGCGCAGTCCGCAGGTCTGCCCTTCTTCTTCCAAATTGGGATCGTCGAGCTTTACTACCAGGTCACTACCAGGTCCATCTTCTCCGCAATAACCCGGTTAAAGAAAATGAAGACGCACTGTGAACAAAATCGCTGTGGAGGAAACTGAAGCGGTTGTATGATAATGAAGCAAGGTAAAGCAACGGGTGTCGACGACTTAGCGGCCAACCTATGGAAATCGAGACGTTGGCACCCTGCTGAGTGGCTAAGGGGTGGCTAGTCCATCCATATACTCTGGAAATTTAGGTAATTGTTATTGTGCTCCTTTTAACTATTGTTAGATTTTTACATGTCCTTGTTGTGTTGTGTTGCTATAGTGTTTGGTTTATGTCGCGTCATTTGGTTAACGTGGAATAAATAAAAAATAAATTCCTTGCAGAGGAGTAGGAGTAGCTCTACCAGCAATGTATTACAATTATTGTCTTTGTACCCATGAGTTTTGCAGGTGGAACCTTTTTTTGTTTTTTATTTAATCAGCTTTGCCTAACGTATTATCTGAGAACTTGAAATTCTCTATGCCAATAACGCCTATAGTGAATGTTTCCACCTACCAACATTGTTGGCGAAAACGTAATAATCACTGTGAAGGTGGATACCGATGCTTCAGTTGAGAGCACATGAAGATTGCTGGTAGGATAAAGCCTCTAGCCCTCTAAGCTGCGTATTTGATGATAAAAGAGGTAGACTGGGGGAGGGCGTAAAACACTGACTTGTACAAGGCGCGGCGCTCAACTCCGGATAAACCAAACTTTCTCTTTTCAACAAAGAAATTTATTAACACAAGATACAAATGAAATAGAAAACTCTTTTTTGAAATAGAAATACAGGGATCATCTCAAGAGTAAAACTGCTCAATATATTCTCCGTCAGTAGCAGTGTCTTCTCTCCTTGTCCTTATGCGCGCGCCCGCTCAGGTTAAAAGAGCGCTGTCCATGATTATGAGTGTTGCTTCAATTGCGGTGCGAAGAGATATGACGTTAGACTGCCTCGTCTGGGTAGCAACCTTTTCAACTACTGGTTCGTGCGAGTAGGTGCGGCGTCCTGAATAACGTATGGCCTCCCTGAGGCTTCAGTCTAGATCCACGGTTTTACTACAATTGGCCATTCACTAATACTATTTCCTGTATGATTGCCCCCGGATGCTACAGAATCGATTCTGACCCCGCCCCACGATCGCCGCAGTTATTGAAACGCTTCCCCCTGAATGAATTTTCTCGCCGGGTCCTCATACTCCTCAGAAGTATTGTACCTGACCACAACATCGTAACCGTTTGGTATTGGGTACCCGAAGAGTCGAATTATTTCGGCTGGCAAAAGCCCAGCGCGAATACTTTCGATAATCGCGGCTATTCTGTTGTTCTCCGCACTTGTATGTAACATCTAGGCCATTCTGCGGTTACAGCTGTTCACTAGAAACTTCTGGTTTTCAAAGCCGCAAACGAAAACCTCTGGGGGAGTTACGGTCCGGCGGGAAATTTGAATCTAATTTTGTTCGGATTTAAGCGTCGCATCATGCACACCACCTGGTAACGACAATTTACTGTAAAGATCGAACGCGATTCAAATTGCCTCCCTGACATTTCGTAGAAGTGGGATCCATCGCGCTCTTCAAACAAGGATGGATTCGAGCCCTACACTGACCGTCAACTTTTATTCGACTACTTCATTGACACCGAACATTCAGGTTGAGGAGGAGGCGCTAAGGCTACCTTCAGGCTTAGAGAATTCAATGATAGATTGAATAGAAAGAAGAGTGACACGCTACCGTATCCAGCTGTGCAATAGCCACTGCAACTATTGAAAACTTAGAGCACGCAAAGACTCTCAGCGATAACACGCGGAACTACAATACCGCTCAAATTCTTCGAAAGAAAGACTCCTTCCGACGGGTTAATCCGTCACAAAGCGTCGCTTTGCCATAACTTACTTTAAAATTACTCCTGTGGGATACAACCAACACCATTCGAATCCTCTCTTTAGGACGAACTTGGTGCTTCCAAACTCTGCTCAGTTCGACAACCTATGCAGCATTTTCGTCTGGAGAGCCACTAATCGATCTACGACCTCTCCAAAACTGCCATTGGCTCCCACCTCGGGTCACTCCACCAGCCCAATTGAGCGAAATCCGGAATCCTGTATTTCTCTCAAAAGATCTG
Source organism: Heligmosomoides polygyrus polygyrus (assembly GCA_947396885.1). Taxonomy (NCBI): domain Eukaryota; kingdom Metazoa; phylum Nematoda; class Chromadorea; order Rhabditida; family Heligmosomidae; genus Heligmosomoides; species Heligmosomoides polygyrus. Next base: position 68,491,192 of record OX377203.1, read on the forward strand.
AATTTGCTGCGACTATCATTGCAACACTAAACACTACTTAATTTGTTCGATTTTGATCTCACCCCATTTTTCATACAGATGCTCGCAATGTTCACTTCAGGACCTTCCTTCCCACTAACTACCCTTTCCCTTGCAAGCATTTGTCAACGCTGATATAGCTGAGAATATCTCCTTTCATGTCTGATGAAATGGCTTTAGGAAAAGAAAAAACTGAAAAGCCGCCTCTTTAACATGCCTTCAAAAACGCGATTTTTCATCCGCTGCAAAGGATTTTCCCATGCTAAACTCGTTGTAGGACGTATACAGTACCGCCGCTAAACATTCAACCAAACGACGTTTGCGACGCAAAAACGCGTTTTTTGCGTCGCATCATGATAACTTTGTCCAAAGTAAAGACTTTCTCACCAAAATTTACAGAGGCGCCTAGCATCATCCTACCTACCACTGGGCATGCGATCGTCATTCAAAAATATATGGAAGCCTGAAAACCAGTGTCGTAATTAAGGAGGTCTTAATCACTGTGACCTGACCCCAAAACCGTCGCCGAGTCTCGCTTAATTATGTCCCCAGGCACAAGTGGTGCTGCCCACTTAAATTTTAAAATTCTTAAACCTGGTACCAAATTTGGCAGGAAGATGCTCACTTTGAACTTCAACCGATTTCGTTTTTTCAACGGAAGAATTCTCAATCTAAAACCTGTGATTGTAGCTTGCCATCTACTCATGTTTAAAGAAGGAAAACGACATGGAAAATTTACGTGGCGAGTTTATTTTGGGAATTTGGGTGCTTCTTGCAGTTCATCAAACTGCAAGTGAACATTTGGTAAACAGCACTCTTCGGCTGCGAATATCTATCTCCTAAGCGAACAAGTTAGTCTAAAAATACGTTGACTTACCAGACACTATGTAGAGATTCTAGTTATCAAACATCGAGAAGCCTGGTGATCAGGCGGCACAATTTCAACCGGTTAAAGTGACGACTTCCTTCAAAAGTGTGACTGTGTTTTAACAACGTTTCATGCTGAGTCTTCGCAAAATGAAAGCTGGAAAGCCCAGTATTATAATTGTGTAATTTTTCGCTCAACATTTTCAACCAGTTCGGACGCCAACATTTTGACGCAGCAGATCGAGCACTGATGTAGAGGCCCCCTTCTGTCATAATTGCGCTGACCTGACATGCCCTACAGAGACATTGCACTCGGCTGCATGACCAACGAGTCTCTCATTTCTCTCCCGTTTCTTTTCCTTTTTCTCCACCATTATCGATCCATGCTGCCAAATCTTGATGAGTTTTTGGGTTTTCTGGATGAGGTAGATCACACAGATTCCCTAATTCTTAAAATTATGACTCCAGTCGTATGTGTATTGTGTATATTTTTTGGGAATTATGATTCCCAAAAAATATACACAATTTTCGCGTCGAATTGCACCTTTTAAACAAATTGGACACTTTCACGTCAAATTGAACACTCTTCTAAGCTAAGAATTTTGAAATCAAATTAAACGTCTTCAAAATTGAAAAGAGCTTCTTAAGGGCTGAACTAAAGACTTTCCAAGATGGTAGGAACAATTTTTTGTCCGAGGAAGTTTTGTATAACTTTATTGAAATCTTTTAGTCCAGCTGCTTCAATAAGTGTACAGGGTGGCCCATAAGTCCTGCAACAAAAACATAGGCGTATAAAAAGGCTAAGAATGCGCTAAATTTGGTACATTTTTAAATGGTGTTTGCCCATGGTGTGTAGATTATGGTGGAGCGGTATTATTCATAAGGGACCACTCCTGGATCGATAAGTGCCTTCAGATCGTGTGGGTTGCTTTGCAGCTCACGTCGCAGCCCCTCTTACGGAGTTTTACTTCCTATTCGTTCCAAAGAAGATATTGAACAATGGTTTTCCAAGGCTTTATAGAGCAAGACATTTTCTTTAAGACGGTTAATAAACAAAGATTGAAAATCTAAAAATTTAGGAATTTCACAGCTAGTCTTTCGCATGTGCAATATTTTGCAGATGGACTGAGAACCGCTACCACGTCCTTTTCTTTTGCTGTTACAGGAATCGCTTTTCCAGAATGTGCATTTTGCCTTTAAACAGCGCGATTGAGTCTCTAATATATGGTGTTAGGTTTTCGTTCCTATCAAACGAACATTTTTATTGATTTTCACTATTTTTACACAAAAACCTATGGAGTGCGGGGAGACATTTTGGAAAATCGTGTATGACAAAAACTTGCCATGCGTGGCCGTTGTTTTTATATCATCAGATTCCCGCAAAGGTAGCGTTAAACGCACTATTGTTTTGACCTTTCTGAGGTCGCTCAACTTTGAGAAATTTTTCATCAAATGAGGCAGAGGCTGAATACCCGTTTCGAACGACGCCCTCCAACGGCGCTTATAAATTTTTCCTTCTACTCTCTTCTCCTCATAGCTGAGTTTTCGCCTAACTTGTGGGCTTGTAGCGCTTTCCTTGTAGTTTTCTAGAAACAACATATTGCTTAGTAATAGATTACGCACACGGCTGAATATTGAATTTGTTCCTGGCTGGTTGCTGCATCCTGTATGATCAGAAAATTAATCGCATTCTTCTACCGTAGTTCAGATCCGTTCATCCAATGTTCACTCTTGAGAAGCCTTTGCACTGCCCTACACAATACCATCATACTGCATGTTCAACAACCAATCTTCCGAAATTTAGTCACATCGGAACGGAAGCGCCCCACCACGGGCCAGAGGAGAATTTTCGGTAGTTTTACGTGAGAGCGCATTACTTTGTAATAAGAGCAGCTACAACCATGATACTTTCCAGAAGTATAGCACTAGGTATATCCTACATAACTGTTGGTATGCGGTTTTTTTGCAATTGGAAAAAGACAACCAATAAGGTCTCCTAATTTTGTTGCAGGACTTATGGGCCACCCTGTAATAATTTCATAATTTTTTTGAGAAGAAATAATCTAAATTCTGTTTAGAAGTGCAACAAAGCAGCAATCACTTAGTGCGTCAAAGAGCAGATTGAACCACGCGTTTGGAAAGCTCGTCGCAAATTTTATTTGATTGATAGTTTCAATGATGCTTACATGAAGCATCGAAGTGAGAATGTGTGTTTTCACAATTGTCTTTGTTATATTTTTTACACGGGTAAAACTCTATACAAACGGCAATTTTGCTATCAATTGAATAAAAATCGCGACGTCTTGGATGAGTGCATGGCGCATTTCCTTTTCAGGTCCTAAAAATAGCCCTACTATTTAAAACTGGCTATGAGCCATTATTTTTCCACAGAAAATGAGAGTTCTATAGAATTTCAAACAAAAAAACCACAACCTTTTGGGAATGCGAATTAAAACTTGAAAGAAATTATACTAAAATTTTCTATGAACAAAAAATTATTCTGATCCTTTTGGAGAGATTTTAGTTTATTCTAGAAAAAGCTCATTTCAATTAGGAAAAGTTGAATTTGATTTCAAAGTTTTAAGCTAGCTTAGAAGAGTGTTCAATTTGATCTGAAAAGTTTCCAATTCCAACTCGTAATGAAACTGTTTTACTACAAATATTTTTTAACAGAGAAATAAAATTGAGTTGATTGGGCTCAACAACAGCTGCTGAAATTTCTTTTATGTGAAGCTTACATACTATCCAACATATTCAAGCTATGATCTATGTAATCCGGAAAACCCAAAACTCATCAAGATTTGGTAGCATTGATCGATAATGGTGGAAAAGTCGAAACAGGAGAGAAATGAGAGACTCGTTGGTCATGCAGCCAAGTGCAATGTCTCTGTAGGGCATGTCAGGTCAGCGCAATTATGACAGAAGGGAACCTCTACATCAGTGCTCGATCTGATGTAGAGGCCCCTTCTGTCCCCCCCCCAATTCCCAAAATAAACTCGCCACGTAAATTTTCTATGTCGTTTTCCTTCTTTAAACATGAGTAGATGGCAAGCTACAATCACAGGTTTTAGGTTGAGAATTCTTCCGTTGAAAAAACGAAGTCGGTTAAAGTTCAAAGTGAGCATCTTCCTGCCAAATTTGGTGCCAAAAGAATTGTCGCAATCAGGGGAAGACCGTCAATGGCAGAAAAATAAAATTTAATTAGGTTTAAGAATTTTAAAATTTAACTGGGCAGCACCACTTGTGCCTGGGGACATAATTAAGCGAGACTCGGCGACGGTTTTGGGGTCAGGTCACAGTGATTAAGACCCCCTTAATTGCGGCACTGGTTTTCAGGCTTCCACATATTTTTGAATGACGATCGCATGCCCAGTGGTAGGTAGGATGATGCTAGGCGCCTCTGTAAATTTTGGTGAGAAAGTCTTTACTTTGGACAAAGTTATCATGATGCGACGCAAAAAACGCGTTTTTGCGTCGCAAACGTCGTTTGGTTGAATGTTTAGCGGCGGTACTGTAGTAAAGCAGTAAAAGAGCTCCAACTTTTTTCATGGGCGCTAGTTGCTAAGTATTCTTAAACTAGCGGCAAATAAGTTTCGCTTTTTCCGGAATGATAATTTTGTGGCCTCCACTGCTACTCAAATTTGGTATTTTATCTCGTTTTCTTCAATTTAAACTCCGGTTTGTTATTTAAAGAGAAAATGGCTTGGTTAGCAATTTTGGCCGCATCAACAGCTTTTAGGCAATACAATGGTGTTGGTTGTATCCCACAGGAGTACTTTTAAAGTAAGTTATGGCAAAGCGACGCTTTGTGACCGGTTAACCCGTCGGAAGGAGTCTTTCCTTCGAAGAATTTGAGCGGTATTGTAGTGTCGCGTGTTATCGCTGAGAATCTTTGCGTGCTCTAAGTTTTCAATAGTTGCAGTGACAGCGGGAAACGGTAGCGTGTCACTCTTCTTTCTATTCAATCTATCATTGAATTCTCTAAGCCTGAAGGTAGCCTTAGCGCCTCCTCAACCTGAATGTTCGGTGTTAATGAAGTAGTCGAATAAAAGTTGATGGGCAATGTATGGCTCAAATCCATCCTTGTTTGGCAAGCGCGATAGACTCCACTTCTACGAAATGTCAGGGAAACATGGATCAGACCTTCACCGAGTAAAGGTCGCCAGTGACTCTGCCGCCAAGCACAGGTCTCTCGCCGAGTCCAAGTCCTACTCTCAGAGCAGACTGTGTGCAGAAATAGTGATTATAGACCATCTTCTATCTGAGCCATATTATGCGACTGTCACTGCCGAGGTCTACGCTACCCAACTGCAGAGACTGGCCGACAAGATGTGCAAGGAACAGCCCAGGCTCGACAAAGTTCGCTTGCTGCACGATAACGCGCGACCACACATCGCGAAGGCGACTTCTAAGAAAATTCTGGGACTCGGATGGGAACTTATGCCACATCCAACGTACAGCTCATATCTGGCTGTAAGTGACTACCACCTTTTTCGATCACTTCAGCATCATCTGGAAGGGAAGCCTTATGAAGATCGTGACCACCTCAAAAATGACCTCCAAGCTTTTTCCGCCTTCAAGTCGCCGCATTTCTATGCCAGAGAATTTCGAAGTCTTGTGGGAGGTTGGCGGAGAGTAGTCAATGTTGATGGAAATTATTCGGTTGATTAATGAAATGTAGATAAAAAATTGTGTTATTTTAAAAAAGTTGTCGTATTTCTGGAGATACTTTCTGGACACCCTAATACTAGAAAATGCACTCGTTAGTCGTTACTGAGATGTTGAAATTCAAATATCTTTTTGTATTACACTAAAGGGATGCAGGGGATGGACTCTTTGCTCCTGCTGTATCGGGTCGACGCGTTCCTTGTGCGTGGGAGCGGCATGTTCATGCACAGTGTGCGTGGATGTGTTTGCGTCTGTGCGGATTGTAACTGTGTCGGCCCGGCCAAAAGCTTGCACTCGGTAGACTGGGAGTACATGTAAGGCGATTCGAAGCAGCCTTAAGTCTCGCCCTGTTTCTTCGGGCAGTCTGGCTGGCTGCCCGGAGTTCTTCGCCCGCACGACAGAGCCTGACAAGCTACCGTGTGTATTGGAGTCAAACACAACAGCGCTAAGGGGCCTCATTCCCCTGACCCCGAAAGAGCCCCCATTTCTGCAGCAAAGGGGAGGACGAGTACGGAGAGGCTGCTAAAATTTCAGGGCCTAACCAGGCTGTGCAAATTGAGAAGGACTAGGATGACGATCTGTACCTACAACGCCCGCACGCTCGCATCGGAAGCATCCGTCGAGGAGCTGATGATGCAAGCCAGGAAGATCAAGTACGACGTCATCGGACTGACCGGGACGAGAAAACACCACCCCTACACGCCGCCTACGACTCCGGAGAAGAACTGTTCCTCGGAACATGCGACAGCAGGGGAGTAGGCGGTGTTGGTGTCCTCGTCAACACGCACTTGGCCATGAACATCGATTCGTACGAGTCTCTGACACGCCGAATCGGACATCCGCGACTGAAGCGATGTGGATCCGTGCCAGCTTTGACTGGCGTATGCCGAAACATCCGACTACGACAACGAAGAGGTCGAAGCCTTCTACGTGGAGCTGGAGAAGTTCTATAAGGAAGATCACACCTTTCACAAGGTGATCATCGGTGACTTCAACGCCAAGATCGGACCACGAAGGTTGCCGGAAAAACTTCACATCGGAACCCAAAGGTTGGAGTGGACCGAACAAGGTGAAAGGCTGTCTGAGTTTATCATGTCGACCAAGACCATCCATGGAAACTCACAGTACCAGAAGCCTCCCTCTCTACGATGGACCTGGGAATCCCCCGGTGGCCAGTTCCACAACGAGATCGACCACATCATTTTCAACCGCAAGTATTGCCTGACCGACGTTTTCGTTGTTCCCAAGTTCTACACGGGATCGGACCACCGCCTCCTTCGCGCAAGGTTTCGCTTTTCGCGTCGAGGAGAGAAGGCCGTGAAGTTCAAGAAAAAGAGTCCCAGAACGACCATCAACCGGGACCTTTACACCTCTCTTGCTGGGGAAGATACCGTCATGGACAACATCCACGAGGAATACGGCCACTTCGTGCACCATCTCCGCGATATTGCTAAGGGAGCCGAGAGCTTGAAGACCACCAAGAGACGCCTGTCTCCGGAAACTCTCGAGCTGATACGCCAGCGTGGAGCAGCACGATCGTCAGGTAACTACCAGCTGACGTCCGAGCTTGCGAAGCTATGCAGAGCGGCGGTAAAGGAGGATCTTATGGAGAGAAGGGCGGAAGTGTTGGCTGAAGCAGCAGAGGCAAGTTTGAGCATCCGCAATGCCCGCCGGAACTTCACCAACTTCAAGACCAAGATGAACGCTCTCCGACGTCCTGACGGAACCGTCACTCTTCCAGAAGGACCATGGAGAAGGTCATCCACGACTTCTACTCCGATCTCTTCGATAGCCACGTCCACCTGCTCCCATGCCATCTTCCGCAGGATGGATACGTCGTTCCCTCTGTCCTCCCTTCCGAAATCCGACACGCCATCCCGTCGGTGAAGAAGCGTACAGCACCCGGTCCCGACAGGATCAACCCGAACACCTGAAGAACCTCCCGCCAGCGCTCATCAACACCATGGCGCGGCTCTTCACGCGCTACCTGTCGGAGTGCAAGGTTCCGCCTCAGTGGAAGACCAGCAGGACCGTCCGTCTTGCTGTACAAGAAGGGAGACGTGCACGACATTGGCAGCTATCGACCGATCTGCCTGCTGTCCGTAGTCTACAAGCTGTTCACTCGAGTCATCCTGAATAGGATCAGCAGAACGCTGGACAGCCATGCGAGCAAGCAAGATTTCGGAGAGGATTCAGCACGATCGACCATATACACACCATTACGAAGCTCATCGATGTATCGCGAGAGTACAAGCTGCCGCTGTGCCTTACGTTCATCAACCTGAAGAAGGCATTCGACTCCATCAAGACTGAAGCGGTCATCGACGCCCTGCTTACTCAGGGTGTTCTTACTCAGTACATCAGGTCCTTCGAGAGCTGTACAGTGGATTCACGACCAAGATCTCTCCATTCTACAACGACGTCGTCATCGACGTAAGGAGAGGGATTCGGCAGGGGATACCATATCCCCGAAGCTCTTCAGCGCCACCTCGAAAACGTCATGCGCGAACTAGAATGGGAAGACATGGGAGTGAAGGTCGACGGCCGGCAACTGCACCATCTGCGCTTCGCTGACGACATCGTGCTCATTACACCGAGCATCAGCCAGGCGAGCGAATGCTGGCCGACTTCGATCGTGTATGTGGGAACGTTGGACTGCAGCTGAATCTTACGAAGACGATGTTCATGAGGAACGGACAAGTTTCTGATGCCCCATTCTCGCTCAACGGAACGAACATCTCCGAATGCTCCAGCTATGGGTATCTGGGTCGCGAAGTCAACGTGGCCAACGACCTAGCACCAGAGCTGAGCAGGAGGAAGCGAGCGGCTTGGGGAGCTTTCAATCGCGTCGAAGAAGTCGCAAAGAAGACGAAGAACGTCCGACTCCGTGCCCACCTATTCGACTCCACTGTTCTTCCTGCCCTAACATATGCCTCAGAAACCTGGGCTATACGAAAGCAGGATGAACACGCGGTCTGCGTCGCGTAGCGTGGAATCGAGAGGGCGATGCTCGGAGTGACACACTCACGCAAGTGAGAGAAGACCTCCGGGGTTCCGAGCTTCGCCGACGTTCGAAGATCAGAGACGCTGTCGCATGGGCCAAGTTGTCGAAAATTAGGTGGCCAGCCACGTAATGCGCTTCGCAGGCACCCGCTCGACGAGAGCCGTCACCGAATGGATTCCGCGGGATGTCAAGAGAACACCGGGACGCCCACCAACGCGTTGGTCGGACTTCTTCGTTAAAGCCCTGAACGACCGATATGACGCTCTTCGTATTCCTCGAGCGAGGAGGATCCATTGGAGCACTCTGGCACGCGACAGGGACGAATATAGACGCTGCTGGCGCCCGTTCGAGCAAGTCGATGATCAACGGGACGACAGGTGATACAGGTAATTACACTAAAAAATGTTGATTTCCTGCGCCTTGAAATAAGCCTTAACAGTCATTTTTTCTTTATAAAAATATAAAAATTATTATAAAAATACACGATTCACAAAACTTCAGTGTAATCATTTTTTATGACATAAGATTTATGTATCTTCAAAGAATTTTTAAAATCGAAGATCTGTTCTAACCTTCTTAATGTGTAACTGGTGGAATCTGGGCAACCTTAGGAAGTGTTCAGTTTGACTTCAAATGCATTCAATTTGACGTGAGAATGGTATATTTCGACCTTATGATTTTTCGCTTCTCTAGATTTGCCCGAGATTCTAGTTCTCATCCTGTATCATGATAACTTGGGTTCTGAAACAACATCAGGAAAGGAACAGTGGAGTTTGATGGAGGGCACAGAGCTAAGTGCTGTGCTTCCTTCCAAGCTCAACGTGCTATTTCGTTTTAACACAAATTGTTTTGAGCAGTGTAGCCCATTTTGTCAGGAGTTTGTCTCAGAAATTTTTATTCATATGTTACTACTTTTGTGTAGAACAGCAAATTCGTCGATGTGTCTACCCTATGCAAATTCCGAAAAATCCGCTGAAAATTTGATAAGTTTCTGAAAATTTCCTTTAATTCGTCAAGGCAGATTTTAGCGGAAGATGTCGTTAATTTGTTTAAATCATAAAATTCGCAAGCCGGTAAATGGACACTCCTAGGACAGATCTCAAAAGATCGATCGGAGTTGCTTTTATTGCCCCAATGGTGTCGTGCACTGCCGCTGAGTATCGCGCCGAGGTGCGACTCGCCCGCGACTCGTCCGCCGAGCACAGAGCTCACGCCGAGTCCTAGTCCCACTCTCAGAATAGACCGTGTGCAGAAATGGTGCATTATAGACCATCTCCTATCTGAGCCATATTGTATTACCGGAAAGCTGTTGATGCGGTCAAAATCGCTAACTAAGCCGTTTTCTCTTTAAAGAACAAACCGGAGTTTGAATTGAAGAAAAAGAGATAAAATACCAAATTTGAGTAGCAGTGGAGGCCACAAAATTATCACTCCGGAAAAAGCGAAACTTATTTGCTGCTAGTTTTAAAATACTTAGCACACTGGCGCCCACTGAAAAAGTTGAGGCTTTTTTACTGCTTTACTATACGTCCTACCGAAGTTGGCGTGGAAAAATCCTTTGCAGCGGACAAAAAGTTGCGTTTTTGAGGGCATATTAAAGGCTTTCAGTCTTAAAGCCATTTCATCAGACGTGAAAGGAGGTTTTCTCAGCTAAATCAACGTAGACAAATTCTTTCAAGGGAAATGGTAGTTAGTGAGAAGGAAGCTCCTAAAAGTGAACATTGCGAGCATCTGGATGAGATCAAAATCAAACAAATTGAGCAGCGTTTAGTGTTGCTATGATAGGGGGTGGGAGCCAATGGCAGTTTTGGAGAGGTCGTAAGTCAATTAATGGCTGTCCAGACGAAAATGCTCTATATCTAGGTCATAGGTTGTCGAACTGAGCACGGCTTGAAAGCACAGAATGCGTCCTAAAGAAAGGATTCGCATGGTGTTGGTTGAATTCCACAGTAGTAGTTTTAAAGTAAGTTATGGCAAAGTGACGCTTTGTGACGGATTAATCCGTCGGAAAGCGTCCTTCTTTCAAAGAATTTGAGCGGCATTGTTGATTGCATGCAGGTTCTACACTGACTGATTAATGTCTACACTTATTAGGGCAACCTCTATTGCACTACTCTGAGCATAGCGAAGGGTTTAGGCAGCTGAACCTATATCAAAGCCAGCTGCTTCAAACCCAGCAAAATTTGGACGACACGGAATACCAGCTGCAGTTCTCTAACCTCTACATCAACATGATATCAACCAATCAGCAGCTGTGCTACTATGAATGCCTAGCCCGTGAGTTTGTCTACCCTTCTAGAATCGCCCTTTATTCCTCCTCTTCCTAATTTAATCGGTATTAATTTTCACATATTTCAGCGCCGACGACCGCACCACCGAGTAAGTTGTCGATCTTCTTTCGGGCTCTCTTTGGGCTTTCTGAGATTTTCGCTCCAATAGCAAGCTCCATTTCTAGCATGCCCTCAGCCAATATGTCGGAAAGTCCTAAACCCTTTACCATCTTCCATCGTAGAATGCCGTTGTTGGGTTCACACTGGATCTAATTGTCTTGTCTTGGTGCTCCAAATTCGATTACGCGACTGATGGTAGTCAAAAATGCTGTCACAAACAGCATGCAGCTACGATCTCACATTGGCTGCAGAGCTGTTCGAGCAGCTTAATATGTGCTGAACCTTTTCTCTTGCGGTCTCTGGTTTCGATCCGGTACCAGACGAATTCGATCGCCAAGGGTTAAGTTGTCTGCTTGGCCCAGTACTTATGATTTGTAAGCGTCGGGACAAAGGAGCATGATTTCATGAGTGCACCCTTCACCCTTTCAAGAAGGAGAACAACTTTTCTCGTTACCATTCCAAGGATCGATGTACTTGACTGCATTCATACTGTAGCCCTTGCGAGCTGCGAGCTAAAATTACTTTGATAAATAGATAGTTTCTTGTGCTTTCTTCGCCTCGCCTGTTTGCTTGTTGTTATTCTGTTTAGTAATGAGCATCCCAGAATGGTTTAATGACTAAAAAATAAAAAGAGGTTTCACACAATTCAGATGTCAGCGCGCGAAAATCGTAGTATGTAGGGAGAACGCTATTGGAGTCAATTCAATTTATTACGCTGTATAAGACAGACGTGAGATAGCATCAATCAGCGACACATACATTTCAAGTTTGTTTTGTTATCAAGTACAATTCAGAATGCTACTAGTATGATAAAATAGCTTTAGACGCCATATGTTTGAAAGAACGATAATTCGTTTGCAGTGGATCAAGCTCGGTCCTCAGATAAACGTAGGCGGAGGCAGCTCGTACGATGAAGGTGTGAGATCTAACGCTGCTCTTGGATTTGGAATAGACTATTCTTACCTCATCTCCTCGCGTCCGCGATGCAACTAGGCTGTAAAATGCTGACTTGTCGACTTCACAGATTCCCGAAATGTTTTTGAACACCATGCAGACTGCTCTTAACTTCCTTCTTGACTGGAGTGAGTGAAATCCCAAAAAGCTGTTACTGATTTTCGATTTTGGTATTCTGGAGCACAAAAGCCCTCATTACAGATGATCACCTTGCACGAAAAATTGTTTTGCATTTTTTCTATAGCTTCTATATCCTTTATTTTGTGTGGTGCAGAAACCGCAGTCCCACGCTCCACAGGTGGTCTTACGTATGTTTTGTATGCTTTAATCAAAAACTCCGTTTTTGTGGTCAGTTCCTTAAAGAAAGCTGATAGGAGCGCGCACCAGCCTTTCCACAAATGATTTTGTAATGTTCAGAAAACTCTAGTTCGCTATTGTAAGAGAAACTTAAATCATAACACATAACACTAACACTAACATAACATAACACTTTCAACGTGAGGTATAATGGCATCACGCACCGTATACCTTGTTGGGCATTCAGACCCCTATTCTCATATGTAAAGTCGGAGCGAGGGGTAGGGTCTCCGCTTGGCTAAGCTCTCTACAGATCTTAAAGTCAGGCATGCGGGGACAAGCGTTCTACCACTCGTCCGCCTGGCCCGCCCACAACCCAACCCCTTGGGCTTGCTCGAGACTCCAGTGGCTGCCTTACGAGATAGTGGAGAAGTTGACATTTGCAACCACTCTGTTTGAAAGGTGGGGGCGGGGGTGGAAGAACGCCACTTCGCCACTGCATGCGCTTGATATACTGAACTCTTGAACCTTCTGAACTAAATCAGCCGTGTAAATGACCAATAGGACCGGGTAAAGTAGCTCTCCTTGTGGGACACCACTTAAGACTTCCTTCATCCTAGAAAACGCTTGGTTAACTCTTATCTGTAAGGTTCTTCTACTAATGAATTCCTTAAGCCAACTTATGAGCTTTGGGTGGAATCCCAACTTTTCATGCTTCGAAATAAGTTTTGAATGGCTCACCCGATCGATCGCCTTTGAAAAGCCGAAGCATATAACGTCAAAGCTTTTTTCTCATCGAGAGTCTTTGCTCAATCATTCAAGCATTCTAGAAGGTGGTTTTGTTGGCCTTCCCTCTTCAAAACCATGCTGACACTTAGTAATAATGTAGGAAGCCCTTAAGCATTTTCACACATGAATTTTGACGATCTTTTCAAATAATCTGCAAGACAGCGGTTCAATACTAACCGGCCGAAAATTTTTAGAGTCATTCGCAGGTTTTCTTTTAAGAAATTGTGGTGCCACATATGAGTGTTTCCAACGCACTGGGTATTTCTGAAAACACAATCGTTTGGTTGGAAACGTAGGTTAGAGGCCTAGCTATAGAATGCGCAATCTCCTTGATAAACTGAAGTGGAATACGATTAGGCGAAACTGAGTAAGAAGAGGGCCAATCATGCAATAATGCATAAACATCAATTTCATCGAACCACGAGCAGAACTCATTGAAACGTCCATTTTCCGAATTGAATTCAGGAAGGTTCGGTTTATCTCGGATGAAAATTCTGCTAAATTCCTGTCCCAGCAATTCTGCTTTGTTAGAATCCTTGACCTCCTTCACGACATCAACTTTTAACACTGAAAACCTTTTGTCTTTCTCAACTTTTTGTTTAAAAATTCGTGGGAAAGAGGGTGGCTTCATCGACAGAATTGGCCCCATCAGGAAAATCCGTCCACCTTATATGCGCTAGATATTGACAAACGCTATCATAATAAACTCCAATTCCTCTCATCTTGAAACCTCGGCATTGGCATATTGACAACTTTATAGTATTATACTTATGTGCCATGAGGCTGTTATTAGGTGGAACTTTTATTTCTGGCCTGAGGTTTCGACTACCTCGTCGTCTTCAGAGGCACGATCCTCCACCGTCTGAGTATAGTGATTCAGCTACCGCTCGGTGTTAGTAAGACAAGTACAAAAACAACAAGTTAACAATATTTTGCTATTTGTCTTACTGGCACAGAGTGGCAGATGAACCGCTATACTCAGTCGGTGCTGCATTGTGCCTCTGAACACGACGAGACGGTCGAAACGTCAGGCCAGAAATAAATGTTCCACCTAACAACCTCGTGGCACAGAAGTATAATATTATAAAGCTGTCATAGTCGCAGTTGGAAAACACCTGCTGGTATGCTGCGTGTGTTTCTGTGGCATACCAGCGCACCTTAAACTCTGTACTCGAATGATCGCTACACCCTTCCGGTGGTTTTAGGATCACTTGTTCGATGAGATTTTTATCGTTGGAGAGAAACAAGTCAAGAGTGTGAAGATCACGGATAAGCCCATTGATATATTGATCAAAATCGTGAGTCTAAATGAAGCTAACAAACGTATTACTTTGGTGAGAGGTTGAGTTCGTATGGTTGGCCCACTCCACTTCCGGAAAGTTGAAATCACCTATGAGAACAGAAGGATTTTCACAACTCGTTATATCACTGATCGTGTTGACCAGTTGTTCTGTGTATCTAGGTGAAGGAAGGTGCACGATATACAGCTGCCAGCCCTAAAGTGAATACAGGGTGCGTAAAAGTATTGACGCACCTGCTTTTTGTTTCAGCTCCAACTTTCTCTTTCCACTTTTCAAAGTTTTTGTGTGTTATTTTTGTTGTCTATATCGTGTTAAAAAAATATTCTTGTAGAAACTGAAGAAACATGATACCGTCGTGGTTACGGTGAGCCTTTCCTGGCTGTTACCAAAGGAAATGAATACTTCATTAACAAAAGAATTAAGCTGTGTTTGAAATGGTGGATGAGAAAAGAGGTAAACAACCCAAACGTCAGCCGCGGCTCTGTCATAACAGATGATGATTACAAGATGTTCAAGCACGATAACGTTCAAATCAAAAATTGTCAACCTCTGTCCCATAACGGCAAACAGATAACGCGCGCAGGTGTGAACAGCTTCTCAGAAGAGCACAGCTTGAACATGAATCCGCTGGATTACTCTTTCTAGGCGATTTTGAAGAATGAGGTCTGTGCTACTTTCAGCAGAAGTGACCAGTCGCAGAAGGCTACCCTGTTCGAAGCACGGAACAAAATGCAAGCGAATACTTGCGGCGCGTGCTCATGAATTTTTCCGCCCTTTTCGCTTCTGTATTCACAGTAAAGGAGCCAATGTCGACTGCGAGTTATTCTATCGTATTTTTAAGATCATTTTCCATATTCTCAAATGAATATTTCGAAATTTGCTGCGCATCACTATTTCCACAGCCGCCATTTACTGCGTCAATACTTTTTACGCACCCTGCAGATCACAAAAAATGTCGATGGCGAGAATTTCATAAATTTTGAGAACCGATTCTGCAAAAACAATTTTGTGGTTCAAGCTCGTTTTAAGGACTGCC
This sequence comes from Heligmosomoides polygyrus polygyrus, assembly GCA_947396885.1. Lineage (NCBI taxonomy): Eukaryota > Metazoa > Nematoda > Chromadorea > Rhabditida > Heligmosomidae > Heligmosomoides > Heligmosomoides polygyrus. The sequence goes on from OX377203.1 coordinate 68,506,516, forward strand.
ATCACTCCCTTCCGTGCCCTTCTCAGCCTATCACAAATTATAGCCTCATTTTCAACCAGCAAATAGCTCAGAATAGAAGATAGAGAGTGATGGGACTTTAACCATGTTTTGGAGAATATGTAGTTGTCATGGCTATTCGCAAGGAAAAAGATTAATTTCGTTTTTCACGATAGACATTACATTAGCATTAGAAGCACTTTAACGTCTGAACACGAGGAGAGCAGTTCAATTTAAATTAATGCTATTCATGGCATCAGAGTTCCATTTGTGCTGGAGAGGTGAGCTACCCCCCGTAGGAGGTGACACAACCTCGATCCGTACGGGTCCTCCCATCCCCTGAAGTCGCATGCTGTGCTTCCTTGCCACTCTTTCCTCAAAAGTAAGAGACCGCCTAATGTAGACTTCCTTGAAAGGAGAAAAGCGCAAGGAAGGTGCATTACTCAAAGCTACACGTTGATGACAACTAGTAAGCAATATGACTTGCAACTAGTTGTTTATGGCAGTAGCCCCTGGGCGAAAACTTTTCCAATGGGAAGGTGCTCTTGAGTAGTTCATCTTGAAAAGTCTCATAGACGCGTTAAGAATTGCTTTCGCACTAATTGTATAGGGCAAGAACAAGGAAATAAATAACTGCTCAGTGCGCATTCTACAGTACCGTCGGTAAACGTTTGCCGAAACGCGGCCGGCGGCGGATTAATCCGCCGTTTCCGCCGCTTTGCCATAACTCTCTTCAAAGTCGCTTATATTCAATGAAAGGCACACTGTTGGTATCAGAACAACATGATCCTCTCAACGGCGTTCAAATTATAACAAGGTTTCAAAATTTTTGAGTTCGAGATGACCTAGATTAGTCGAGCCCGTAATTGTCTTGACCTGATCCACATTCGCCCCTGAGTCTCCCCTAATTGTGCCCCTGGCAGGGATCGACTTGCCCAGTGGAATTTTAAAAATCTTAAACGCTGTCGAAAATGTGTTTCATGCTAATTTTAGGTTTTGTCTCATCACGGCGATCTCTTTGATACCAAATTCACCCGGTTTATCATCAAGTTCAGCGTTCCATGCATCCTCAGCTGCCGATTTTTTCCATTTTCGTTAATTATTTACGACCGTACCACTTTTTTTCTAGAGCCGATTTTTGCTCAAGTTCTCGGCTATAGGGTGTGCATTACAAAGATATGGTTTAGCCTTAGTTCAGTTAGAAGTAAGGTAAGGTACTAATCAGCCAATAATTTGACAGCGCAGCGTTCCAAGGAGACATTGCCTGCAAGGCTAATTCGCGCGTGTAGATCTGTGTTTCCACGCGACGGATCAATATGGAAGCTGCATATGTGGTAGCACAACGCACAGAGATGCTGCAGCACAAAAATGATGTAGCTGGCAGCTCAGGACTGGGAGCTCCACTGCTTCAAAAAGGCCATTTTCTTCTACTCTGACCATGGGACTCAGCGCCGACCTCTCCAGACTGCACAAAACAGTTTCTGTTATTTATCGGAGCCGATATTCGCTTTTTTTTGGAAAAATTTCCCACCTCACGTTAATCACATTTATTCCTTGAGACAAGCCCGCTACCGGAGTCCAGAGTGATGCTGTAATTGCAGTGACCTGACCTGCCCCATCAAGCATGTCCTATGGACATGCAATCGCTGCTTCTCTCCTCTCACTACTCACACATAGATTTAGGTACATGTCGCGTAGGTGAGCAGCATTGGTAGGTGAGAGCAATAATAACCAAACAGTGCACAGCCCGAACATATGCCAGCCCATCAGCGTACCGACTGAATACGTCCTCTCTGATTTGATTTGGACAACACTTTTAAAGCAAATCATTTTCAATACGGCACATCACGAACTCGATAATAAAGAGACAGCGAATTAACAGGGATGCGACTCTGGAGCGAAGGGTCCACGATCACCCTCCTTCATAACATAAAGAGGTATCAAAAACTTGTAGAATGAAAGCACTAAACGCTTACGTATCCCGTATAACGGAAGGACACCAATTTTTGCTGTGTCTAGAGTAAAGCTGGCAGAAATAGAGAAACAGGGTGGACCTCTTTCCTTGACCTGCACATTACAATGCTACAAGATCTTGTGAAGCTGATGAGCCAAGTTTGCTAGTTTCTTAAAGCTCTACTCGGCTAACGTTTCAACGAGCTCCGTTTCGGCGTAACCTTCTTCCCACCTAGGAAAAGAAAGAAGAAGTTTAAGAAATTACTCGTCCATCACACCCTTTGACTTGAAATGAACATTGAACGAGTAATTTTTCAAACTTCTTTTGTATTTTCTTGGCAGTAAAGAAGGGTGTTACGCTGAAACGTAAACCGAATAGAGCTTTCATATCAACGTTGGCTCAGCAGCTTTACATGATTCTGCGCAACTGTTAAGCGACATGTCAAGATTCACGACAATCGCACAAGATACATCCCGCACCTAGCAATCTCCTATGAGCCCTTTCGTAACTGAGGAACAAACAGAAAACGCTCATACGTTAGCTGTTATAACAGTATTTTATTGCAACCAAAACTCTAGCACCAGGCGGGAATCGAATCCGTAATAAGGTAATAATTGTTGCTGATAATAATAATTGCTTGATGCACAATTTAGAAATATTATTGTTTGGTACATCATTTGTCATTTATTTGCTTATCCTCTATTTGCGTGTATTTAACAATTGTTACTTTCTATTACGCGCTTGCTCAAATAATAATTAATAATAATAAAACAATAATAATTATTGCCTGTAATGAATACTTAATAAATCCTTTTTCTGAAGCTAAATGGTTATACTCAAATGAGTTTGGGGAAAGCAGCACCTCTCCCATTAGTAAACGACCTCGGTTAGTGTGAGTAGTGAGAGGAGAGAAGCAGCGATTGCATGTCCAAAGGACATGCTTGGTGGGGCAGGTCAGGTCACTGCAATTACAGCAACACACTGGACTCCGGTAGCGAACTTGTTTCAAGGAATAGATGTGATTAACGTGAGGTGGGAAATTTTTCGAAAAAAAGCGAATATCGGCTCCGATAAAGGACAGAAACTGTTCTGTGGGTCTGGACAGAGGTCGGCGCTGAGTCCTTGGTCAGATTAGAAGAAAATGGCCTTTTTGAAGAAGTGGAGCTCCCAGTCCTGAGCTGCCAGCTACATCATTTTTGTGCTGCAGCTCTCTGTATTTTGTGCTACCACATATCCAGCTTCCATACTGATCCGTCGCGTGGAGACACAGATCTACACGCGTGAATTAGCCCTTGCAGGCAATGTCTCCTTGGAACGCTGCGCTGTCAAGTTATTGGCCGATTAGTACCTTACCTTACTTCTAACTGAACTAAGGCTAAACCCTATATTTGTAATGCACCCCCTATAGTCGAGCAAAAATCGGCTCTAGAACAAAAGTGCTACGGTCGTAAATAATTAACGAAAATGGAAAAAATCGGCAGTTAAGGATGCATAGAACGCTGAACTTGGTGACAAACCAGGTGAATTTGGTATCAGAGAGATCGACGTGATGAGACAAGACCTAAACTTAGCATGAAACACATTTTCGACAGCGTTTAAGATTTTTAAAATTCCACTGGGCAAGTCGATCCCTGCCAGGGGGCACAATTAGGGGAAACTCAGGGGCGAATGTGGATCAGCTCAAGACAATTACGGGCTCGACTAATCTAGGTCATCTCGAACTCAAAAAATTTTGAAACCTTGTTATGATTTTTACGCCATTGCGTAGATCATGTTGTTCTGATTCCAACAGTGTGCCTTTCATTGAATATAAGCGACTTTGAAGAGAGTTATGGCAAAGCGGCGGAAACGGCGGATTAATCCGCCGCCGGCCGCGTTTTGGCAAACGTTTACCGACGGTACTGTAGGCATGCGGTTAGGCGTGGAAATTTGGCTTCCACCTGCTTCCATACGCTATTTTTCAGCATCTACGACCACCGAAACGCCAACGCCTTCTCCAGGCGCATGCTCGAACTACGAGTGCGACAATGGAGGGGGAGACTGCACCATCGATAAGGATAGCCTTCCCTATTGCGGATACTGCCCGGGAAATCTCGATGGCAGACAACACTGTGACACTGGTTGGTTTTCAAGGATACAACCCTCCGGTCCATGCCTACGGCGCGTTACAAAAACAACGAACTGTGCCATTAGCTAGGAAGCACATATGAGGAGAGAGAGGGCGCAGTCATTTGGACTTCCAGACTTTTCACGGCGATGAACTGTCTAACAAATAATAGTTAGATCTGCACTTACACTTCGAACAAGCCCGAGAAACTGCAAATCTAAGGGCAGGAGTATCAATAATGCTCCCGGACACTATGCCAAAAGCATGAAAGAAATCGCCAAACCATTTTCAGCGCATTTTTTGCCTACCACGCATAAAGGCGAAATAGCAGCCTTCCTGTGATTCCATCCTTCTGGAAATGAAGCGCGCAGGACAGAAGTCCGAAAAGTATAAAACACTGAACTGACCATCGGCAGCAGAAAATTGTGCGGTACAAATGCAACTTATAACTATTTCTACATCGCTCCGTACAAATAGAGTGCGTGGGCTGTACCAACAAACAACTAACTAATTTTTCTGCAATTTTCTTTCTGCAAACCGGCAGAGCATTTACCAGGAAACTATCTCAACGGTACGTCGGAACGGCCCAAGTGTTGTATATCGGCAGAATCGCCTCTCTCTGTGAAATAACAAAATGCAAATATCTCGACCCCAGTACAACTCCTCGCAGAGTTAGGGACGATGGAAGCTGGGCCGTTGGCGGCATTAACCCTCTGCCTGCGCGCGAAGGGCGAGCTCAAGTTGACTGGAAACAGCGATGACGAGTGAGCGGAGGTAGACCAGAGGGTAGAGGGACAGCATTATCCCCATGATCGCTGTTCCATCCAACTTGAGCCCGCCCTCCGCGTGCAGGCCGAGGACTAACATCGTCAACTTCCGTCGTCCCTAACTCTGCGCAGAGTTGTATTGGGGTTGAGATATTTGCATTCTGTTGTTTTACAAAGACAGGCGATTCTGCCAATATACAACACTTGGGCCGCTCCAACCTACCGTAGAGATAGTTTCCTGGTTAGACCGTGCTTTCATTGATTTCAAAGGGTTTCCCGCGCGGCAGCATAAGTATCCTTCCTCCATTCTTTCCCTTGTAAGGGAAACGTACCCTCCTCTGAAAGCGTTAAGGTATGGAGCTTATGGTTCCTTCTACACCTCAATCAGCGAATAGGTGTACGGTATGTACAGTACCGGACGCGTCTTTTGAATAGACGCCGAAAAAACCGCACTTTTGCGGTTTTTGCGTCTTTTTGCTATAACTCGCCCAAAGTCATCCATTTGAAAAAGCAAGAGTATATTTGAACTCAAGAGAACGAGCTCTATCGTTTGGTGTATGCACTTCATATGAAAGATCAAAAATGGCCAAAATTGAAAACTTGCGCTCCATTGAGAAGGCTGGCCGCGGACGAGTTGTCAGCCGCAAGGCGTCGAAAACAGTTGTATGCCCCCAATTCCTCTAATTTTAGGTATTTTGAGAAACGGTTGACACCGTTCGATTCGTCTCCTCGAGATCTACACAATCGTATATACAACTTTGCCAAACCACCGCATTTTCGCAGTGGGTGGTCAAAGATGATTGGAGCAGATTTTTTGCTATGGGAGAAGCTTGTATTCCAGGACTTGCATGTTCTCGGAGCATCTTAAGCATGGCGTAAAGTGTTTTGCCATTCCAGGAATCCTCTGAGAGTGCTCTGTGCACAATGCAAATAGGATCGGACCTATCAATCGACTGGGCGCGACGGCTCGTAAATTGCACCGCGGGCGTGTTCTGAGCGTAATAACTCTGTCAACTTCGAGTCTTTCCGACTGAAAGTTATGGATTTTGTAGGCAGTAGAAAGCTAAGAAGCGCGCTGAAACATAGCGACGTAGCTTAAGAGTGGAAAAAGTTACAGCGATGCGAAAATGCAGGTTGGGCATGTGTGGCACGATTTTTTCAGAATTCGGTGATCCGCTATGGGTACACGAGGCGAGCTAACGGCATGCAAACTCGCGGACGAGCAAAGCACCGAAGGAACTTTACGATGATCTGCTTCTAAGTCTCCAACTGCCTAAACTGCCTTAGCCCCATCTGCCATTTTTGAGCGTCCGACGGCAGCCGTGAAGCTTCTTCCGCCCTTACTCGCCCATGTTCGAGTTATTGAGCCCCATCTAGGGAACCATTCGGTTCAGCTCGGAAAGTTCTATTGAACGGTGCCAATCTCGTCCAATTTCGGGAAAATTGATTTTTTGACAGTTTCTCATCGAAGACGGCCTCTAGGCCGCGCCAGACGGGCGATGACGTCATCGAAAATCGATGTTTCCGAAATTGGTCGAGTTTGATACCGTTTCATAGAGCTTTTCGTGCTGAATTGAATGGTGTTACTATGAGTGGCGAGAACTGTTAGGGCGAGTAATGAGCAAAGCATGAAGAACATAGACCGTTGTTGTGCTGAATTGCACGCGGGGGCGTGTTCGGACCGCGATAACTCTGTCACGTTTGAATCTTTCGGGCAGCAGCTTCTGGATTTTGTAAGCAGGAGAAAGCTTAATAGGTGCGCTGAAACACAGCAAGGTAACTTATGAATGGACAAAGTTACGGCGGTGCGAATATGCTGGTAAACCTTGTGTGACGCGATTTTTTCCGATTTCAGTCGACCACTGTAGGAACACGCGATCAGCTAGCGGCCTACGAATGTGTTGGCTGGAAAATCAGCTGAGGTGCTTTACGATGATGTGCCCAAAACTTTCCAGCTGTCTAGCCTGCCTTAGTCCCAGCTGCCATTTTAGAGCTGCGGAGGGCAGCGGTGAAGATTCTTCGCCCTTACTCGCCCACGTTTGAGTTTTTGACACAAGAGATAGTACCGTTCTGTTCAGCTCGGAAAGCTCTATTGAACGGTACCAATCTCGTCCAATTTCGGGAAAATTGATTTTTTGACAATTTCCCCCGAGGACGTGGGCGCTCGCTCTTCGCCGAGCCTGCCCGGACGATGACGTCATCGAATGCCGATATTTTCGAAATTGGCCAAATTTCCTCATGAAAACTTCGTGTAAAATTGTCTAGGGGGTTATTTGGTGCGCTGATTACGAATCCGATGTCCGTTTTTGAAAATTCCGTCGATTTCGACAGGTTTTGGATTCCCTTCTGGATAACTGAGGGTGACCGATGAACCGACAGGAGCACCGATTTTGCCCAAACTTCCTCTAAGGGCAGGGGTTATTCAGGGTGTCGAATACGATGCCGAAGTCCATTTCGCCGATTATGCCAGGAGACCACCCACACCGATAACTGAGGGTGGTCAGTGATCCTGACCCTACCAACCTCAAATGGCTGCAGCATGCCAAAATCCGCGGAATATTCAAAAACGGACTTCGGATTCATAATCAGCACACTAAATAACCCCTAGATGAATTTGAACGAAGTTTGGACAAGAACATTTGGCAATTTTCGAAATCGTCGACTTTCGATGACGTCATCATCCGGGCAGGCTCGGTGAAGAGCGCCCTCGTCCTCGAGGGAAATTGTCAAAAAAACCAATTTTCCCGGAATTGGCCGTGATTAATACCGTTCGATAGAGCTTTTCGAGTAGAACAAAACGGCAGCATCTGTTGTGTCAAAAACTCAAATGTGAGCGAGTAAGGGCGTAAGAATCTTCACCGCTGCCCTCCGCAGCTCTAAAATGGCGGCTGGGACTTCTCCGTGTTCTTACTCGTCCAGATATCAGTTCTCGCCACTCGTAGTAAAACCATCCAATTTAGCACGAAAAGCTCTATGAAACGGTATCAAACTCGACCAATTTCGGAAACATCGATCTTGGATGACATCGTCGTCCACCTGGCGCGGCCTCGAGGCCGTCTTCGATGAGAAGATGTCAAAAAATCAATGTTTTCAAAATTGGTCAAGATTGATACCGTTCGATAGGGATTTTCGAGCTGAACAGAATGGTACCCTGGTTGGGCTCGAATGCTCGAACTTGGGCGAGTAAGGGCGGAAGAAGCTTCACCGCTGCCCTCCGCCGCTCTAAAATGGCAGATGGGGCTAAGGCAGTTTAGGCAGCTGGAGAATTAGGAGCAGATCATCGTAAAGTTCCTTCGGTGCTTTGCTCGTCCGCGAGATTGCATGCCGTTAGCTCGCCTCGTGTACCCGTAGCGGATCACCGAATTCTGAAAAAATCGTGCCACACATGCCCAACCTGCATTTTCGCACCGCTGTAACTTTTTCCACTCTTAAGCTACGTCGCTGTGTTTCAGCGCGCTTCTTAGCTTTCTACTGCCTACAAAATCCATAACTTTCAGTCGGAAAGACTCGAAGTTGACAGAGTTATTACGCTCAGAACACGCCCGCGGTGCAATTTACGAGCTGTCGCGCCCAGTCGATAAATAGGTCCGATCCTATTTGCATTGTGCACAGAGCACTCCAAAGTCTCGCCAAAACAGAGTACAACAATTCCTGAGTGTACAGCGGCTGGGAATTTCTGTAAAGCTACCCAAATGCTCACTCTACAGGCCGTCGCGCCGCCCACTCGATTGATAGGTTCGATCCTATTTACATTGTGCACAGCGTACTCTAAAGTCTTGCCGGGACAAAATACAGCAATTCCTGAGTAGGGCGGCTGAGAATTTCTCACAAAACTCCTTAAATGCCCACTCTACAAACTGTCCCCCCCCCCCTCGATTGATAGGTTCGATCCTATATGCATTATGCACGGCGCACTTTTCGGCGTCTACTCAAAAGACGCGTCCGGTACTGTACAATACCATCGGAAACAAAAGGCATTAGAAAACGATTGGCAGGGGAGGTGATTTGAAAACAATGTTTTCAAGAATGTTTAACCTTTCATGCAATTTTTTCAATGAGCACATCAGTTCAAAACTGCGCTTTCTTGGGAAAGATAGAAACACTACTAACCTGATGCACGTTGACTCCTTATAAATGAAAAGTAGAAGGAACAGAATGTGCAGAAAAACTGCTGCTTCCGCTTGTTGAAAGTTATACGAAACTGTGTACGCAAGGAGGCAGTAGGAAGGACCTGCTGTATAGGAACCTCTCGTCCAATTATAATTTTGCAGGAACTCCATTGAGGAGCAGCTAAGCAGTTCGTTGTTAAGGTGCCTGCTTGGATTCGGGCATGAACGTCAACACGAATGCGACTGAAACGGTAATTTACTTCTATTCTCCCGGCTGGTTTGGACCGAACAAGGATTTCCAAGTCCCTCCGCAGGATCTCCACTGCCTGTGGACCTTGAGCTCCAGCACGGAGGGAGGAGGCTATAATGTGGGTTACCTTCTCTTGCCGACAGATTCATTCAGGACGTTGTAAACGTCAAGGAAATTCGGCCTAGCAGGCGTCCCTATAACAGAAAGATTTCTGCCATGAACAATTTTATCGAACTTTGCTTCCTTTATCAATTGACTTTCTTGTGCTATTTACGTCTTCATGTTTTCATTTTATGTACTTTACGACACATCATAAGATGTCGATATTCTTAATATTGAGTTGAAACAAAAATGCTAGGGATGTATGTGGTATTCTCCTGTGCATACTGCAACCTTCTCATCACATTACATAATGTGACTGCGACTACTAAGATGACGTCCTAGCTTGAGCACGGTCAATGTTGTTAGGCCCATACGTGAAGGAATAAGGCACTGTGCTGAATCACCAAAGTACTTCAGGCTAGTGAATTCGACTTCTCGAAGTTGGACTCGGCAACATCAACTCTCTATTTCTACACTCCGAATGGTGCTAAAATTCAGTAGGTTCTCCGCTATGTTAGCACATTGAATCGAATCGCAAAAGCTCGGAAAAATAGATGCAACACTAGAAATGCTTGAGAAGAGGAAGAAAAATTTGAAAACGTTGCATGATGCCTTCTGGCACAAGAAGTTTGATAAGAGTGCGGTTTACGTTGTACATAAACCCTTATTTCTAGGGCATCCAACACCTTCACCCTGAAGAAGCTACTATCAGTGCTCAGCGAATCGCCCATCACTGTTGAATTTCAAACGAAAAACGGATCTCTCTCGTCGTTTTTCTTTGATATGACAGAACTTTAGCTTTATTTCGAAGGAAAAACTCCTGTCGATAAATCATTCACTCCAATTTGATACATACCTATGCGCAGATTAATGGACCGTCATAGAGGAACTTATGGAGAAAATGATGCTCTGGTCAGGAGAAATATTTGATTTGCAAAAAAACTCATTCTGGATGTTCCAGACACCGATTTGAAACAAAACAGAGCCCCGTAAGAAATGAGGAGAAGCGCAATCCAGTCGCTTATGAACAACCAGTCGTTCGGCGGCCTAGCGGCCGCCTAAGTCTGGTTGGGGGCTTCGCTCCCAAACCCCGAGAATAGGACACCATGGCCGCTACGGATTTCCTATTCTTCCCTAGGCCTTCTGACCTTTTTGTTAATCGAGATGTATCGGCTGATCTTCCTTGTTTGCCCGTCATTAGAGCAGTATTACGATCTTTACCTTTTCGTCATTTCCATCTCAGGTGATTAACACCCAGTAATTCTCAGAAAACTCTTAATTTACCGCCTTCTATTGACATCGAGCATAACACAGATGAATGTTCAAGTTTCTAGCGATGTTATTAGATAGAACAACTTTCAGAATTTCATCCATTTGTAATAGATTGTAATAGATGGTGGGCGAAAGTGCTTAGATAAGCACCTCATTGTACACAATGTTGCGCATCAAATTTTTGGGAGCTTCTATGATCACTCCGCCGCTGCTCCTTGTGCGTGAAAGTGCCACGTACAGTTGACCATGTGCGAAAATCGGGTCCTGCAGTGCAATTCCTACCTTGGAAAATGATTGCCCTTGAGATTTGTTTATTGTCATAGCAAAGCTTAATCTGATAGGGAATTGCCTTCGCCTCAGGCGAAAAGGTAAGTTGTGCGAACAATAGCAATCAATTTTTGGAAGTAATACTTGACTGCCTTTTCGAATGCCCACAGCGTGCTCGCAAACTAATAGTCGTCGTCCGATTTGTCTAACAATCAAACGGGTCCCGTTACAAAGACCATTCCAATATTGCGAAGCAACATCACTACTCAGCCCACTTTTAAATGTAAAGCATGTGGAGGCATGCCAGTAGGTGTCATTTTAATAAGAAACTCGGTAGGAAAATTCAGCGCATCGCTGGGGTTTTCTACGATGGCCTCATCTTCGCTCAAAAAAGTACTTTTCTCCCCAGACAGGCGATCAAGAACGTAATCGTTGATCCGCAATGCATCTACATTTCTGGGGGTAAGTATAGCCAGCTCGGAGAGATCCATGTTCCTCCCACTAAAAGCATCTCCGAAAATTGCATCTGCTATATTGCCGCTACAGATTAGGGGAGGTGGTACTTGAATATCGCCGTTCTCGTCAGATATTGCTTCTCCATTGCCGATCTTCATGAGCCATTCCCTATATTCGTGGTCGTTGGCCTGAAGACGCATATGAGTTGCCAATTTATACACTTTAAAAAGTGGCCAAACGGAGGAGGTTTTAAGACAGGCTTGGACTACATCATAGCGGCTACCTTTTTCGATTACTGGCAGCATTTGTCGGAAGTCTCTTCCGAGCAGCATTATTTTCCCGCCAAAGGGTTTGCTATTCTGCATGATATCTTGCAGAAGAGCATTAACGACTTCAAGAGCTTGCTTCGGAGCCATAGGTGCCTCGTCCCATATGATGACATCGATTTTGCTCAAAAACCTGGCCTCATCCGATTGCCGCTTGATAGACGAAGTACGGCTCAGGTCCTCAACCACTAAACGATATGCTGAGGAAGCGGTACGATCATCAGGAAGAAGATTGGCAGCTATTCCTGTCCAAGCGACATTTAAGATCTGTTTTTTCCTTGCTGTTGCCATGTGGTAGATGGTCGTGTATACAAATGTCTTCCCGTTGCCGCCCGGTCCATCTATGAAAAAGCACTGTTCCAGCTGCTGATCGATTGCATTGAGAACGTCATTCACGACCAATTTTTGGTCGTTGGTGAGAAGATTATAGTTAGCTTGACCTTTTCTTCTATGGTCCTCATAGTCAACTTGATCTTCGCTTTGGTCTAACCGAGCGACGTCGACATCAAGGTAGGAACGATAATCCTTACCTAGAATCCTGATACGCTCTACGATGTCATAAAAGGCTTTAGATTCTGCAACGGAATGAGGCATTCCCCTAAGCAAAAAATCTTCCATCAATTCCTCTTTGTGTTTGTTCCAAAGTTCAACAGGAAGAGGAGCTTGTAAACAGCCATAGACAATGAGAGCAACGAAATAACCACGATGTTGAGCCGGCATGTGAAGGCTTGCAGCATCCTGAATGGACTGCACGAAAAATGTGTCGTCTCTTAGGTGTCCAACTGCTTTTGCGGCCGATACAAACGACGTGTAAAGGGTTCCTTCAACTGTACGCACATCCTCGAAAGATGTAAAACCCTTTCTATATAGGAGAAGAAGCCGAAGTGCGAATCGTTCTTGCTCCTGTGGCCCTACAAAATACATTCTCCCGGGTGCACGTATGTGCTTCTTCCTCTGTTTCCACTCCTTTTTAAACTCGAAAGCCTGAGGCATTTCATATTAGTGAAAACTGCGGGAATCTACCATTCCTTCAGGTAACCGCCCGTCAAAGTGCTCAACCGACTTTGAGCGGCATTAAGTGCTTGTTGTTCTGCGCCTGCTTCGAATGTTAATGCTTCGAAGCCTGGTAGGTGAACTTGTAACCGTTGCACTGCATTCACTTCGGTTCTGCATCTTAAAGCCAAATATTCGGTGGGCAGCTTCAGTACGTATCTCGCGTCGATGTATGCTTCAATTTCGTCGTGAACAGTTTCAGCAGCATCATTGTTAGGCTGGTAGATATGGATTCTAGCACGGTCAGGTCCCTTGTACACGTACTTGAACAGATATTTAACTGCATGAATTAAAGCACATATTTCTACGATAATATGTGCCTCAAACATGCGAGTTAAGTAGGGGCAATAGGGTACTACTGACCTGTTATCCATTCGAACTCCACGACACGTGACATAACGTCCGTCATCACGCCTTCTGTACTGGGATAGCCATCCACATTAAGAGACGTGTCACTGCGAAAGCTTTTGGGAAACCTCTTTGTGCACACACCGTCTCGCATGCAAGGTGAGGTAGGATTCAGATTCCCACAGGGACGGTGTATCATGTTCTTAGATACTATGTCAAACAGTTCGGGATCTGAATCGGAATCGGGAAGTTCCGCACTGATTAGCTGATCAATTTGATCCGCAGTGTTTAGTTTGTACTCCTGCTTTAACGTAATGAGCATATGCGCGTGAGGAAGCCCGCGTTTTTGAAACTCAACAACATAAATGTACGCAGCCACTTCGCCTAGCACATTCCTTTTAAAAAGTTCATGGCATAAAGCCTTTAGCTTGAGATTGAAAACGCGGGCAACCAAATCTGGCCGGTCAGATGCGGACTGACCACCCGCCAAGCTATTTTGAATCTCGCACCAGTTCGGATTGCAGGTGAATGTAAGGAATATGTCAGGCTACCCGTACTTTGAGACAATTGACATTGCGTCTTGATACTGCGCAATCATATGGCGTGGGCCACCTGTAAAACTTGCTGCTAGAATTATCCTTCTTCCTGGTGGGCCGTTATGAGACTTGTCTCCGATCATATAATCGTGGAGAGCCCTCAATGTATCCAACCTGAGCTCCTTCTGATTCTTACGGAGGTAATTAAGACGATTCATCTCAATTTTCAACCAACTGTCAACAACGTATTGCTGAGATAGCTTTCCGGCATGGAGCAAAGGGTTGAATGCACCGGTTCTGGCGAACAGCAGGTATGAGTAAAACTCTTTCTGCGTAACTCTTGTTCGTCTGTTATTTCCAGTAACGGTCTTTTCCATGTCTGGATGCCAACCATCTTCTCCCCGCGGGAACAGTAGCGGATAGGAAAGAGGGTCGCAAAGTTTGTCTAAGTAGCTGATGGTACGCAACCCTTGGCCACGTTCATAAACGACCACATATCTTTCTCCGGGTCTCTCCTGATCATTACCGACGTAAACTACAGCTACCTCGTTATCTGTTGCAATGTTATACCGTCGATGATCGTCGGTATTAAGTTGGCAAAAAACCATACGTACTGGTCTCTGTGTACGCTGTGCTTCAATTGCCCTCTGCTCTTCTTCTCGTGCCACTTCATCCATTAGCCGGTACGCTTGCACATAGGGATTAATCGTTTGCAACAGTTGGTGCAACACGGCAAATGTGGCGCGATCACACTCTCTGTTTACATCTCTTCCTGCCATCTCAGCAGCCGCCTCCTCAGTGTCCATATAACACCTGAGCGCATTGAGGAGCGTTTCCAGCCAATGGACGAAGCGCTCCAATACGATGGTATATTTGGCCATGTACTTTAAAGCAGTAAGGTCCTCCGCCACGCGGATTCTCTAACTGGGCTGTTGTTGATGCCATGGCTAGACTGTTGTTGTAATTTCGTATGTGCTTAAGGAACTGGATGCTTTCCGAGCCTGTGCCGGTGTACAACTGCTGCAGAAGAACTGGAAAGTTTTCAAATACATTCATCGAAACTTTCCCAAGATTGCAGCACATATTATATACGGTGCTGTTTGGCGTGGTTTTCTCGCCAGAGAAATGTAATGCCCCACAACCGCTGCAAACCTGGTCCATGTTTCCCAGCGTATTGGATGGAGGCCTTTCGCGCGGAGAACGTGCAAGGCCAGTAGCGTTTCGTGGGACAGTGCGATGTGGTCCAGCATTACTTCCACGTGAAGCAGTTCCTGCCCCGTCTAGGCGTGGTCGCAAGCGTCGCTGCCATTCAGAATCAACAGCGCGGCCTGATTCCTCTCGACTAATATTTGAACGCGCACGTCGTTGAAATTTTGAGCATTTGCGGCGCGACGCGCTTCAATCTCTGTTTCGTTCATTTGTTCACGAGAACGTCGCTGTCTTTCAGCATGGGCAGCACGAAGTGCTTCAATCTCTGCTTCGTCCATTTGTTCACGAGAACGTCGCTGTCTTTCAGCATTGGCAGCACGAAGTGCTTCAATTGCTGCTTCGCTCATTTGTTCACGAGAACGTCGCTGCCTTTCAGCATGGGCAGCACGAAGTGCTTCAATTACTGCTTCGCTCATTTGTTCACGAGAACGTCGCTGCCGCTCAGCATTAGCAGCACGAAGTGTTTCAATCTCTGCTTCGTTCATTTGTTCTCGAGAACGTCGCTGTCTTTCAGCATCAGCAACACGGCGTGCCTCAATCTCTGCTTCGTTCATTTGTTCTCGAGAACGTCGCTGTCTTTCAGCATCAGCAACACGGTGTGCCTCAATCTCTGCGTCGTTCATTTGTTCTCGAGAACGTCGCTGTCTTTCAGCATCAGCAACACGGCATGCCTCAATCTCTCCGCCGCTCATCTGTTCTATGACCGTCTCTTTCGTTCCGCATTGGCAGCACGGCGTTCGGCACTGCTTGCACGACGGGGTGCAGAGCCATGTTCGTAATGATCGTATTGGTTTGCTCCTGCACGAAATTCGTGCTCAGGATTAGAGCACAGCCGAAGCTCCTGTTCATCCATCCCTGGCAAACGATCTGATGTTGCTGTGGATTCGTGATCTTCAAGAAGCTGCAGAGCCGCCAAACACTGCAGGTTCAGCAATTCAAACTCGTTCGGACGTTGGACGTACAACGAACGCTCAAGGCTAGCACCTCACTTCAAATGGCGTCAATGTACAGATATCGGCCGCTTATAAGCTGCTGGCAGAGATTGTGCTCCGCCCTCTTTGAGGCGAGGCTCCGTCAAGCGTCAGCAATTGTGCATGGCGAGCCGTAGACGTGCCGAGCACGTCGGCAACCCTGCATGGCGAGCCGTAGACGTGCCGAACACGTCGGCAACCGTGCATGGCGAGCCGTAGATGTGCCGAACACGGCGGCAACCGTGTATAGCGAGCCATGGACGTGCCGAACACGTCGGCAACCGTGCATGGCGAGCCGCAGACGTGTCGAACACGTCGGCAACCGTGCATGGCGAGCCGCAGACGTGTCGAACACGTCGGCGGCACAAAACTTTGGCCCTGGGGGTAATCGAGGTCGCTGAACACGAATCTAAAGTCGACCAATCGATATCGATCGATATTATCGATTTTTTGAGGATGGTACTCAAGCGGCGCGAAACTACGGCCCTGGGGGGAATCAAGGCCGCTGAACACGAATCTGACGTCGGATCAATCGATATCGATCGATATTATCGATTTTTTGTGGATTTCCTTCAAACAGTCTAAAACTTCGGCCCTGGGGGTAATCAAGGTCGCCGAACACGCATTTAAAGTCGACCAATCGATATCGATCGATGATATCGATTTTTTGTGGATTTTGTTTAAACGGATTGGTCGACTCCAGATTCGTGTTCAGCGACCTTGATTACCCCCAGAGCCGAAGTTTCGCGTCACTTGAGCGACATCCACAAAAAATCGATAATATCGATCGATATCGATTGGTCGACTTTAGATTCGTGTTCAGCGACCTCGATTACCCCCAGGGCCGAAGTTTCGGGCCGCCGTCGTGTTCGGCACGTCTGCGGCTCGCGATGCACGGTTGCCGACGTGTTCGGCACGTCTACGGCTCGCCATGCACGGTTGCCGACGTGTTCGGCACGTCTGCGGCTCGCCATGCACGGTCGCCGACGTGTTCGGCACGTCTACGGCTCGCCATGCACGGCTGCCGACGTGTTCGGCACTTCTACGGCTCGCCATGCACGGTTGCCGATGTGTTTGGCGCGTCTACGGCTCGCCATGCACGGTTGCCGACGTGTTCGGCACGTCTACGGCTCGCCATGCACGGTTGCCGACGTGTTCGGCACGTCTACGGCTCGCCATGCACGGTTGCCGACGTATTCGGCACGTCTGCGGCTCGCCATTCACGGTTGCCGATGTGTTTGGCGCGTCTACGGCTCGCCATGCACGGTTGCCGACGTGTTCGGCACGTCTGCGGCTCGCCATTCACGATTGCCGATGTGTTTGGCGCGTCTACGGCTCGCCATGCGCGCTCGCCGACGTGTTCGGCTGCCGCGCCCCAACTCAGGTGTGACGGACGGACGGACAGTGTGACACACGCACACACGCACACACGCACACACACACGCTTGCTGCTTTATATATAGTAGGATAAGCAGTAGCAGCGTCCGGATGTAACACGTATCATCGAGGTAAACCACTTTTCTATTGTGCTAAGCCATGTGATGGCTACTTTCCCATGCTGTGTTAGCAGCAGCCACATCGTTCTCCTCGGCGTGTCTAGTTTCGTCGCAGGATACACTTTTCTGATAGTTGGCGCCACGATCCTGCATTTGATCAGATCAGGACGGAAATCACCTGCTTCGACGGCAATATGTGACACATCCAACGAACACTGTTTCAAATACCTTCTAGCAAGATACAACGATTCCGCTCCTCGCGGCGGTTCTTCTCCAGAAGACAGGCGGTGTGAATGACACCGGTGGTGGTACAGCCGCCCACGAGACCACGCTGGTTGTCGGAAGGCTTGACGACTTTATGAATTAGCCCATCGAGAACCCTGTCGAATATCTTCAAGAAGCAAGCGAATTCGACAAACTTATTAACACCACATTGAGCTATCTCACTGTCCTACAATGGCTTTCGAAGCGGGGGAAGCCTGCTACATTCTGGTTAAAGAACTTCGCCAGACGCTCAGCAGGATACCACATGTTTGGCATAAATTCTACGTTCCTGATTCTCTCGAAAGTCGGTCTTCGTTCCAACGCCTTACCGTAGTCCATAAGAAGATAGGCGTTCTCATCATCGGTCCTGGAGAACAGTATCGATGTAATCTGTTTGGTGGTAGTAACTCTTAGCACGTCAGTACTGCTATTCTACAGTCTTCTTTCCGTTCAAGGTAGAGACTAGATTTTATGTTAAGGACGAGGTTAAAGTTCATAAGCATCTTCATGCCAAAGTGGCTTCCTCGTCTGCTACCTCTTGCGGTACAGATTTCATGGTGCGATGCGATCGTTTGCAGTTTGCGGAAGTTTTGGCAGGTCTGACGGAGCAACGAAAGCCGATGAACGCTACTCCTCGCGCTGCCGCCGTATACGAGTTCTGTGGTGGATCGCGTTGCGACAACTCCCCTTAACGTCGAGGACCGCATCCGTCGGTTGGCCTTCCAATAATTCCGCCACAGTCTCCGTCTGAAAAGTTCCGAGCACTACGTCAAGTGCAGAAGGCGCATAGTTGCGCGGCGCGCGCTGCTGCTGCTCTGCAAAACCGGCCGTCGAGAACTGCGAGAACTGGAAAACTCGAGAAGGTCCAATCAAAAATCATCGCTACGTAGTTCGTTCATAGTCACCTGGAATCAGGTGCCGGGGTGGTATGCGTATGATTCATGCGAATAGACATTTTATTGCATAGTTAACGTGAACCTGTAAAACATCTCTCAGTAACACAAAGGGCGAACATATACAAGCAATAAATTACTAGTTGCTAAGTCACTCCTAACAAAAGCGCAGGCGCCACATGCCGCTCGTCTACGAACCTAGTTATCTGAGAATCGAATGGAGCTGCAGAAGATATAACGCGAGCGAATGCGAGTAGCAGGTAGAAGTGAATGGATTATTGACCGATATCGACAACAGAACCACACCTAGAACCCTCCGGCGGTGGACTTGGTCGACGAAGCGGCACGCTGTGATAGGTGAAGCATGGACTAACCGCCAGTGAAGGGAATACAGACCACGGTCTACTACTTCGGTCTGTTCTACGAACTGTTGGAGAAGTGCCAGTATCTGACGTCGCCGGATCGATCACTCATGGCTGCTGACGTATCTGTCATAGGCGTCTTGCGTAGGGTCCCCCTGTATGATTGAGCCGTAGTTCGAGTTGACGGCAACGTTGGCGCTGAAGGCATCGGTGATCTTGCCATCACGTGCCATCGGAATTCCCTGAGGAGCTGGAAAAGAACCTATTTCCTGTTATCAACGTCATCTGCGCAGTGAATGGATCTTCCGGTGTGCAACTCGCCTAGCTATACGTTCAATTGTTCGGTGTTTCTAATTTCTATTCATCACTAGCTCAAGGTTAGCCTAAGGATTAAGTTCGCTGATACCCGCTCAATCAACTGCTTTTCCATGTGCGACTGTCATTGAATCACGGCATGTCTTAGAGCAGTATGGCAGGTAGTCGTCGAGCTTTCGCGCCAAGATTGATAGATCGAACGTTTATCCGGCTTACGCTTCGGCGTAACCACCTTCCTCAGAGCTTGGAAAAGACAAGGGGTCAGAAAAATTACCGCCCAAGAGTCATTTCAAGTTTCAGCCATCTCAGAAGCTAAAGGGAGAAGGAGACGAACCGTGAGGAAGACAGCCCAACTGACCTCATGTAAACAGTCGAAAAGCTGTTGAGTCACCCTTCGGACGGAGTTAAATGTGGGAGAATGAGGACCTCCCTTCGAGTCCGCCCCTCAGCGACCTTCTAGCTGGCGCCCTCCGTGGTCAAACCCACAGAGGTCGGCAAATGGAGCCAACTCCTGGGTTACGGCCACCCGTTCCTCCTTCCTATTGACTGCGGGGTTCTTGAAGACAAACCACAGCGCCTCCAGGGCCTCGCGAGCCAGGATCGTCACCGCCACTCCAACCACTGCGCCACCATGACTTCGCACCCTGTGCTCCCCAAGGGTGTGGCGACTTTGCACCTATTGAGCCCATCCACATGCTAACTGCTATTCCAACGATGTCTCGAGTTCATCTTTGTGCTTTTTGGATTCTAGAAGAGTTTTAGCTGAAATTGGGAACTAAAATAAGCAATGATCGAGGAATCAGAAGGCAGATTAGGTGGAATTTTCTCCACGTTGACAAGGAACTGTCGCGACCTTGAGTTGGAAGAGCTTCCTTGGCATTTAAGGCGATCTCATCTATCTAAGCTGTTCTTCGCTTTAGAGCAACTTCAACATAAAGCGAACCAGACACACCAAAATCGTCTTGGTAGGTGTAGCTTAGGGTGGAACCAAAAGCAGTGTAGCAGTGGCCGTGCATAAGTGAAGGAGCGGCACCCCAAGGGCTCGTTGCGTTATAGATCAGTGAGGACTTAGCACGCTAGTGCTCAACCTTTCCTACCATGTCGCTCCTACTAGTCTGACCAGGATACTATCTCAACGGTAGGTCGGAACGGCGCAAATGTTGTATATGGGCAGAACCGCCTCTCTCTGTGTAGTAACAAACTGCAGTTATCTCGACCCCAATACCACTCTGCGCAGAGTTAGGGGCGACGGAAGGCGCGTGCTGGCGCCCTGTTGATTCACTGCTCCACAGCTGACGGGCGCGCGAGGGATGAGGGCTCGTATCGCGAAACAGCGCAGTGCACAGGTGGCGTAGAAGGGAAGAGTTCGGGCTCGTGAACGAGGGGTCGGGGGTTTGGGTCCCGCAGACTGCGCTTGTTTTGCACTTTTGCAAAATCCATGTTTATCATATAGGTAATCCACCTAGGGGTATTATAGTGTGTTATAGAGCATGTTTACATAAAACATATTATTCAAACTTTAGCTAAAATGTTCACTTCTGTGTGTCACTTATTTTAGGCCTATTTTGTGTGAAGCTATGTGAAGCTATAGTTATGTAACGATAGATATAATATTTTGTGGCACTAGTTAAAAGTTCCGACTCCACCGACAAGGCTTCAAAAAAATTTCGCTGAAACTTTGTCTAGGGGGGTTATTTGTGGTGCTAATCACGAATCTGACATCCGATTTTCACGATTCGGTCGGAGCCCATCCATACCGTTAACAATCGTGGTCCAGGCAGGGTCACCGTTTTCGCTGAAACTTTGTCTAGGGAGTTGTTTGGGGTGCTGTAAAGTTTCTCTCGGTAACGGCAGGTAGAGGCAGATAGGTACGCCAAAACGCGACTTCTGTCGCCCCTAACTCTGCGTAGAGTGGTATTGGGGTCGAGATACCTGCAGTTCGTTACTACCCAGAGAGAGGCGGTTCTGCCCATATGCACCATTTGCGCTGTTCCGACCTACCGTTGAGATAGTATCTTGGTGAGCTCCCGCTGCTCCGTCGTACTACGATGGACCCTTCAGCAATGCTCTGACACGTCTACACCACTCTGCACCACTGCTCCGCTCCGCACTGCCATTCGCCCGTTTCGCTGCTATCGCGGTGGGACCCACACGCCCACTGTGGTGGGAGCTGCGCCGCGGATGAGTCGTTGCGTTGCCGCAAGCCGCGACGTGCCGCGAGTGCAACCGCAGTTCTCGGCGCGGCGATACTGCAGTGCTAGGTACTGGACCACCTTAAACCTTCTCAGCTGCGAGGTAGAACTAGGAAATTCTATTTTGCGGTTTGATAGAGTTTTTAGGGCTCTTATTTGCCGCTGACGAAAAAGCGGAGGACGATGATGACGTTGCACCTTCTGAAACGGTCCCTCTAGAAAGCGCCACGGTGTATATAGTAATCCCCTACGGCATCTCGCCGCGTCAAAAACCGCCAGATTCCCGCCAGGACATGGCGACATCCCGCAAAACTCCGTCTCCTGTGGTATACTCCTGCGGTCGCCGACACGCTGTCGGTTGCGAGGTATCGTCTGTGCGCGCCGCCACTGTCCCTCCTTGCCTCGCCTTTTTCATTCACGAGTGGATCCAGCTTCCAAATAAAAGGACAGCGAAATGCATTCAAAATGCATGCATGCAAAATGCAATGCAGTTCATTTTCTTTAAGCCTCAGGGACTGTTATCGAGGTTATAAGCGTTCACAAGGGTGCATCTTGCACGGTGAGCAGGGCGTGATTGTTCGAGCCCCACGGCGGAGAGGTGTTGCCGGCGGAGCGGCGTTCTGTCCCCGCCCTTTAAACATAGGCGTGGCGAATGTCTACGGCTCCACTATCTCGTAACGCAGCCACTGGACTCTCGAGCAAGCCTAGGGGTTGGGGGTGGGCGGGCCAGGGGAACGAGGGCGTAGAACGCTCGACCCTCGGTGTTCCCTACACTGCCCTCGGAAAGGGGCGGAGTAAGGGGCGCCCGAGCGTTCATCGTGGTGGAGATTCCGGGCCGCGATCACATGAAGGCATCGCGTTGCTAATCACTTCCACCTGGCAGCTTTGTCCTGAGCAGATGTCATTCTTGAGACAACAATCGGAATGTTGAGCAGCATATTTGGAGGAAAAGACTTTTCAGATGGAGCGCCAAGACTTTCTTCACGTCTCACCACATTGCTCAGTACTAAGGCGTCGTCCGCGTCTTCCGACAAGCATAATAAGGCGCCTTATACTCGCGCCGCCGCGCGACACGGCGTAGCGGTTGACATGGCTATCAATTTTTGCGCCGCTCGGCGGCGCCGCATCGCTTTTATAATTCGCCGCCTCAAAACACTACATTTGACGGAATTTCGGTATTCGGCGAATCGCGCCGCTAGAGGGAAGGGCGCGGGGGGCGGCAGCGACACTCAATTTGACGCGTGCGGTCGAGCGCGCGTCCGCCGCCCGGGCGGAGTCCTCGCTGCTCCCGCGGCGGATAGGACGACTTTTGCGCTAACATCCTGAGGCTGGGCCAGTTGGAGTGCGAGAATGCCTGCAGAAGGATGCGCTGGTGGGCAAAACGTGGGTGTAAAACGGTAGAATGGCGAAACTTCGTCTTGTAGAGTGGTTTAAAGTGATAGAATGCTAGTGTTGCTCAATCGAGTGGTATTAAGTTACGTAATATAGTGGGGGAGGGGAACCTGGTGAAAGATAAATGACGAGGAAGATCCAAATAGACAATATAAGAAATGAGCTAATGATTAGATGTTTTAGACGGACAAAACTTGGGTTTTAAGTTCAAAATTGGGTGTTAAAGGTGGAAAAATATTCAATACTTATTAGATTAGAACATTCTTTTAAAGAGTGGAAATAGTAGATTTTGAGTGTTGCCTGCAATGAAAAGTATATTGTGTGAAGTTAGAAGTTAAGACCACGGACCTCCCTCGATAGAGAGCCTTCGGGCTCTCTTGTTAAGAGGGATCTCGGGCCGCTTGTCGCAGGGCCACGTGGCGCGTCCCCGGGTGGTGGATAGGGGAATTAAACGCGAACCAAATGCGACCGTGTACTGCCCAGAGACGCAGGTGGGATGCAGGGGATGGACTCCTTGCTCCTGCTGTGTCGGGTCGATGCGTTCCTTGTGCGTGGGAGCGGCATGTTCGTGCACAGTGTGCGTGGATGTGTCCGTGACTGTGCGGATTGTAACTGTGTCGGCTCGGCCAAAAGCTTGCACTCGGTAGACTGGGAGTACATGTAAGGCGATTCGAGGCCGCCTTAAGTCTCGCCCCGTCCCTTCGGGCAGTCTGGCTGGCTGCCCGGAGTACCCCGCCCGCACGACAGAGCCTGACTAGCTACCCGTGTTGTATTCCAGTCAAACACAGCAGCACTAAAGGGCCTCATTCCCCTGACCCCGAAAGAGCCCCCATTTCTGCAGCGATGGGAAGGACGAGTACGGAGAGGCTGCTAAAATCTCAGGGCCTAACCAGGCTGCGCAAACTGAGAAGGACTAGGATGACGATCTGTACTTACAACGCCCGCACGCTTGCGTCGGAAGCATCCGTCGAGGACCTGATGATGCAAGCCAGGAAGATCAAGTACGACGTCATCGGACTGACCGAGACGAGAAGACACCACCCCCTACACGCCGCCTACGACTCCGGAGAAGAACTGTTCCTCGGAACATGCGACAGCAGGGGAGTAGGCGGCGTTGGTGTCCTCGTCAACACGCACTTGGCCATGAACATCGATTCGTACGAGTCTCTGACTAGCCGAATCGGACGTCTGCGACTGAAGCGATGTGGCTCCGTGCCAGCCTTGACTGTGTTCGTCGCGTATGCCCCAACATCCGACTACGACGTCGAAGACGTCGAGGCCTTCTACGTGGAGCTGGAGAAGTTCTATAAGGAAGATCACACCTTCTACAAGGTGATCGTCGGCGACTTCAACGCCAAGATCGGGCCACGAAGGTCGCCGGAAGAACTTCACATCGGAACCCACGGTTTGGAGTGGAACGAGCAAGGTGAAAGGCTGTCTGAGTTTATCATGTCGACCAAGACCATCCATGGAAACTCGCAGTTCCAGAAGCCTCCCTCCCTACGATGGACCTGGGAATCCCCCGGTGGCCAGTTCCACAACGAGATCGACCACATCATCTTCAATCGCAAGTATTGCCTGACCGATGTCTCCGTTGTCCCCAAGTTCTACACGGGATCGGACCACCGCCTCCTTCGCGCGAGGTTCCGCTTTTCGCGTCAAGGAGAGAAGGCCGCGAAGTTCAAGAAGAGGAATCCCAGAACGACCATCAACTGGGATCTCTACACCTCTCTTGTCGGCCTTTGGGAAGATGCCGTCATGGACAACGTCGACGAGGAATACGATCGCTTCGTGCACCATCTCCACGATAGTGCTAAGGGAGCCGAGAGCTTGAAGACCACCAAGAGACGCCTGTCTCCGGAAACTCTCGAGCTGATACGCCAGCGTGGAGCAGCACGAGCGTCAGGCAACTACCAACTGACGTCCGAGCTTGCAAAGCTATGCAGAGCGGCGATAAAGGAAGATCTCAAGGAGAGAAGGGCGGAAGTGTTGGCTGAAGCAGCAGAGGCAGGGCTGAGCATTCGCAATGCCCGCCGGAACTTCGCCAACTTCAAGACCAAGATGACCGCTCTCCGACGTCCTGACGGAACCATCACCTCTTCCAGAAGGACCATGGAGAAAGTCATCCACGACTTCTACTCCGATCTCTTCGATAGCCACGTCCACCTGCCCCCATGCCATCTTCCGCAGGATGGATACGTCGTTCCCTCTGTTCTCCCTTCCGAGATCCGACACGCCATCTCGTCGGTGAAGAAACGTACAGCACCCGGTTCTGACAGGATCAGAGCTGAACACCTGAAGAACCTCCCGCCAGCGCTCATCAACACCCTGGCGCGGCTCTTCACACGCTACCTGTCCGAATGCAAGGTTCCATCTCAGTGGAAGACCAGCAAGACCGTTTTGCTGTACAAGAAGGGAGACGTGCACGACATTGGCAACTATCGCCCGATCTGCCTGCTGTCCGTAGTCTACAAGCTGTTCACTCGAGTCATCCTGAATAGGATTAGTAGAACGCTGGACGAAGGACAGCCATGCGAACAAGCAGGATTTCGGAGAGGATTCAGCACGATCGACCACATACACACCATTACGAAGCTCATCGAAGTGTCGCGAGAGTACAAGCTGCCGCTGTGCCTTACGTTCATCGACCTGAAGAAGGCATTCGACTCCGTCGAGACTGAAGCGGTCATGGAAGCCCTGCTCAACCAGGGCGTTCCTACTCAGTACATCAGAGTCCTTCGAGAGCTGTACAGTGGATTCACGACCAAGATCTCACCATTCTACAACGACGTCGTCATTGACGTGAAGAGAGGGGTTCGACAAGGGGATACCATATCCCCGAAGCTCTTCAGCGCCACCCTCGAAAACGTCATGCGCGAACTAGAATGGGAAGACATGGGAGTGAAGGTCGACGGCCGGCAACTGCACCATCTTCGCTTCGCTGACGACATCGTGCTCATAACCCCGAGCATCAGTCAGGCGGAACGAATGCTGGCCGACTTCGATCGTGTATGTGGAAGCGTTGGACTGCAGCTGAATCTTACGAAGACGATGTTCATGAAGAACGGATGGGTTTCTGATGCCCCATTCTCGCTCAACGGAACGAACATCTCCGAATGCTCCAGCTATGTGTATCTGGGTCGCGAAGTCAACATGACCAACGACCTAGCACCAGAGCTGAGCAGAAGGAAACGAGCGGCTTGGGGAGCTTTTAAGAGCGTCGAAGAAGTCGCGAAGAAAACGAAGAACGTCCGACTCCGTGCCCACCTATTCGACTCCACTGTTCTTCCTGCCCTAACATACGCCTCAGAGACCTGGGCTATACGAAAGCAGGATGAACACGCGATCAGCGTCGCGCAGCGTGGAATCGAGAGGACGATGCTCGGAGTGACACGACTCACGCAAGTGAGAGAAGGCCTCCGGAGTTCCGAGCTTCGCCGACGTTCGAAGATCAGAGACGCTGTCGCATGGGCCAAGTCGTCGAAAATTAGGTGGGCCGGCCACGTAATGCGATTCGCAGACACCCGCTGGACGAGAGCCGTCACAGATTGGATTCCGCGGGATGTCAAAAGAACACCAGGACGCCCACCAACGCGTTGGTCGGACTTCTTCGTGAAAGCCCTGAACGACCGATATGACGCTCTTCGTGTCCCTCGAGCGAGGAGGATCCATTGGACCACTCTGGCACGCGACAGGGACGAATGGAGACGCTGCTGGCGCCCGCTCGAGCAAGTCGATGATCAACGGGACGACAGGTGATACAGGTGATTGTGTGAAGTTTAATAAAGTATATCGTGTGTTCGGAGGCCAAGTGCATAAGCGAGCCTTCAAAAATTGAATTTGATATCGTATTTGCGAAAGCTTCAATACTTTTCAATTCATGACAATCTACTTGCACCCTTCTTTTCTTTTCACTGGTTCAAAGTTCTAAAGAGCATAAAGTATTCAACGGAAGATATCAAAACAATAGCTCGGAAACTGACAAAAGTTTCACGATCTAGCGATTCCTGAGGATAAACTGGCAGGGTTAAACTTACGGGTCCAAATATCAATGTAAATGCAACCCGTGGAGGATTTTCGAACATCACCAAAAATCCACGAAAGGTCAAATGTATACCATGAAACTATAATGAATCTGATGACGGCAAAAGAATACAGTAGACAATGTAATGGAGTAGGCAACCCATAAAAACTTCTCGCACAAAAGTTGGACTTTCTGTAGACAAAACACTACGAGCTCTCTTCAAGAAGATCCTCTTTTATCTCTACAAGGATTTGTCACCAGTTTAGTTCTCAAACGTAGTTTAGGTCCCATATCACTCCTGACAAGGGCGTGTGTAGCGCAGTCGAAGGAGGCGCGACTGTCGCGTGCATCTGATACCAGGTTCCTGGTTCGGATTTCCCGCCCAGGCCAACCAAGCCTTCCATCCCTCCGGGGTCGGTGAATTGGTACCAGACTTGTCTGGGAAGGATAAAGCGCTGACTTGTTCATCGGCTGGCCACCGCAAGTCATTGTATGGCCATATACGGATTCATGTCGCTTCCACGACATCCCGTAGAAGTAGAATGCGCTGGCGCATCCCAGAAGGGATTGAGTAACGCCGTCCTTTATCCTTTATCCTTTTATCACTCCTGAGCAGTCAGTTAAGAAGCCCTCTTCAAATACTTCTTAGGCTTAAAAGGCATTATATATCCCTTAGAGGTGCTCTTGGCTGCAGCGCCGCACCGCGACCGCACGCACGGCTGCGTGTGAGTATCGTTGCTCGCGGCCGAAGGGCGCGGCGCGGCGCGATCAGCTGCGGCAGACTCGGTATGGAGTGGGAGATTTCACCACCAGGATGAGTCATTTTCCTACGTCCTTTTTGTTTTGGCTCCCCAACTAACAGAACAACAAAAAGGATCTCTCAAAATGATAGCATTATTGTACTTTCAGGACTGTAGAATTCGAGGAGAGGTCGAAACAATTTTTCGACCTCTCCTCGCCCAGGGGGGTATTAAGGGTGCTGATCAAGAGCCTGACACCCGTTTTTGAAATTACGGCCGATCAGGGTAGGTTCGGGTGACTAAGGCTGTCGAGATCATAATTACCGATATCTCCCAAACTTCTCCCAGTGAGGTTATTTGGGGTGCACTAACATCTAACGCCAACACAAATCTAACATCCGTCTTTCGTATTACGCTGGAGTTTGGGCGAAATCGGTGAACGTGACCTTAGTCACCTGTACCTTCCGTAACCTAGGAAGGGAATGGAGATCTGTAGACATTCACAAAGTTTCAGCTACCATACTAAACATATGTTTAGTGCACAGTGACCGGATTTAACGACTGCCAAAAATGGAACACATTTTTATACCAATTGAGGGATGGGGATTATTCCTAGTTAATAGGATGACTCGCTCTCCCCGTTCAGACAGACCAGACCCTTCCGTTGTTAGAGAATTCCCGCCAAGTGATTGCAAATCTGCCCGAAAAAGTCAGGTTATCAATGGGGGACGGTCAGGAGTTACACCCGCCCCATGCTGGGAGGCGTGCGATCTTCCTCTCATCCCCCTTGCTCACCCATCCCCAACCCCCTAGGCTTCACCAAGAGTCTAACGGCTGCCCTACGAAACCTTTGACATGCAAAACAAAAGTTTCCCCGCAGAAAAGCGGTATACCTCCTGACGCCACGCCCCCCACCAGGGGCGGGTATACCTCCTGTCGCGCTGCCGTTATCAATGGCGCAAAGTTCGTCAGCAAGGGGCACGCTAACCTCCTATTATCCGATTTTTATTCGATTTTGTCCGAATCATTGCGTT
Organism: Heligmosomoides polygyrus polygyrus; assembly: GCA_947396885.1. Lineage (NCBI taxonomy): Eukaryota > Metazoa > Nematoda > Chromadorea > Rhabditida > Heligmosomidae > Heligmosomoides > Heligmosomoides polygyrus. The sequence continues at coordinate 68,534,952 of OX377203.1, forward strand.
TTTCAGAACCCCGGATCTTCGGATGATTCAGATGAGGGCAATTTTGAAAACCCCGGGTTTTCGGATGAATCAGATATCGCCATTTTCGGCCGAGCCGGATTTCAGATAACCCGAAACCGGATAAATCCGTCCGGATATCCGAAAATGCATGATTCGGATCCTATGTCTAGTTTCTAGCAGGAGTATTTGTGTATAGAAGCATGTGCCTTCCAGTTTCGGATGCAACCTCACGCGACTCGCTCACCCATCATGTCCATCTCGTCCTCTTCGAACATTCCTGCGCCATACTTGATTCCCTCATACTTGAAGAACTTGTTCAAAGCGTATCCTCCGCCACACATCACAGCACACAGCAATGCGTACAACACGAACGTCAGTCGAGTCCCTAAACGAGAGAACTGCAATGGAACTCTGCCTTTCGGATTCAATTTCAAACTGTCAAGCAGAAGCAGAAGTTTTGAGCTGGCTTTCCGCTTCGTGGGCCTTTAACAGAGCTGGAAGTTCGTGCACAGTTCTCTAACATGGGTCTGGGATATGTTATGTTAATGATCAGCGTCATTGTATTTGTTCCTATGGACAAAAGAGAACCACAAAAGAGGAGCAAATGCAAGACAAAGATGGAGACGTGCTGAACATAACTAACCTAGCACTGAGATAACGATTCCGCCGACTATGCTACCGACACCCTTGCCAACGCCGTGGTAGAGCAGCTGTAGGACGTACTGCGCGGAAGACTTGATGTGAGGAGGGGCGATCAGAGAGATGTACGACGACGCCGACGCCCACACCGTCGCGAGTGCGAATCCTGAAACAGCCGATGCACTTGCCAGCCGAGATCGTAGCGCTTTGGCGGAACAGCGTTGTAACTCCGAGGCTGCACAGACTGCATCCAGCCGGAGCAACGCAACTATTAGGTTGCATGGAAATTAATGCAGGTTTTGAACCTCAAAACGACATATCTCAGCTCAAACACAACATTGTTAATCTATTAAGAACCATTCAAGTCTACGCTTCTTTGCCAACGAGATACTCGCCTATCTATCCCTGTTACATAGAAGTCCGGAGTATCTAGGCATATCTTAGGCAAGGAGTACCAAATAGATATTACGTAATGCCTTCAAATAAAGTGAACCTAGGTTAAGTAGTGATTGTATGCGGAAACCCTTTGAATGAGGGATGATTGCCTGCTTGTCGACCTTCCGTCGCCCAGGCTTCGTAATGCCGAGTTCCGACTGTGCAGCTTGACGAATCGCGTCGGTCGTCTTCTTCCAAGTTTCGTTGACAGTCGTGACTGCCGGTAAATACGAGAGAAATCACAGCTGCTTCCTTCTCTCTCATTCGTCACCACTCGATTCTTGGTGCACAGCATCGCTCGACCTGAGCCTCGGAGGTGCGATCTTCCAAGTGCAGGTCAGCGGTCGATGCTGTGGGGCTGTCGTCTCATACGGCACGACCTTCGCGTCTGTGGCGAGACTTCGGTCACGATCATTCACAAGGACAAAGTCTATCTGAGTCCTGGTGCTTCCGCTGTAGAAAGAGATGAGGTGGGAGTCGCGTTTTCGGAAGACGGTGTTCACTATGGTGAGGTTATGCGATTCCGCATAATCAAGGATACACTCACCATCTGCGTTACGCGACCCATAGCCGAATCCACCATAACAGTTATACCCGTCTTTCGTCGCGCCGACGTGCTCGTTAAGGTCACCAGCGACTATGATGACATCTTTCGGCGGTACCTCTGCTGTCTTCTCATCAAGCAGGCTCCAAAACTCATTCTTGGGTTGATCGGAGCAGCCAGCCTGCGGAGCATATGCAGAGAAGAAGTGGAAGAGTCGCTTCTTAGCGGCGACAACGATCTTCATCAATTGATCGTCAAAGCACTCAACGCTTACAATCGAGTCACGAAATCGTTCGGAGACCACTAATGTGACACTACTGGTGGTACTGGGACTTCCACATAGAACGGCCTTGAAGCCACGTCCTATATCCCTTGACTTGCGGCAGGACCACCTCGTCTCCTGCGCCGCACAAAAATCAACTCTTCTACGCTCCAGTGCTTCAACCAACTCGCACGAGCGGCCAGTCAGCATACCCACATTCAGCGTTGCTACGCGGGTGCTGCTTACGTTACGGGACTTTCGGACTAGCTCAGTTGCCCTCTTCCACCCCCCCCCCCCCAATGCCTTCCTGGCATCAGGGGCCCTCGCATTGTTCTCACACTCGCCGGGCTCTGCGAGTGCGCGTCGGCTCCCGCGGACGCCGTAGCACCCTGATCTCGATAAACGTGAGCTGGCATCGGTGGCAGACATAACTCCAACGCCGCGCGAACCCCCCTGGTGTCGCGCACGGTGCGCGACGAAATTGGACGATCTGTCGCGGTCCGATGCCTACGACGGCTAGAAACGCTTCCTACATGGACATGCCTTTGCCTTATTTCATTGGAGATGGTATATGAATGAGGTTTCAATAATGATCAGCGACAGTTTATACAGGAATCCTGGTCAGGTGGATGGCTTCTAGCGTCAGTATTTGCCATCTACAACTTCTTCCGTCAATTTTTACCCGTGATTATGGTTATACTACGAAAAAAGGTCACTATCACCCATTCTCGGATCAATTGTCCTACTGCAGACTGTTGCCTACCACATTCTGTGGGATCTTAAGTTCCTTGCTAGAAATGTGGTCTGGGAGCTTAAACACTGAGAATATTTCGTGCTCTGCGGCTAACCATGCGTAACCGAGCGCACGTCCGCGTTTCAGGCCGCGAAGTCGCACGCGGCTAGCGCACGACGTCGCGTTGGAGTTAGGTCCTGGAGCCAGCTGGCATACATCATGTGATATGACATGGGTCTTCGTAGGCCGGCCTGTCACAGGGGCCTGTGGCCCGTACTCAAGTGTCCGTGTTCGGCTTAGCTCGCAGAGCGAACAGTTTCCAGTGGCACCACGTGGAGGAAAGGACATCGCCTAGAGATGGCCTACGTTAGCTAATACATGCTCTCCTTCTTCACCGAGGAACAAAGACAGGAGAACACACGGGCTCGCCTGCAGTAGAGAAGAGCAAGACCTTTTCAACTGTTGTCCATTGCATTTTCTACTTCCGCTAGTTCTCAAAGAAAAATCCTTTACTGCATTTATTCGTTGCCGAAAGGTTTTTTTGTTGGGGCGGTTTTTTTGGACGGTCTACGACTCGTTTGTGAACTTGATCATAACACTTCTGACCATCACACGACTATTAAGTCAGCTCTGGCGACATCGCTCTGCGCCAACGGAGCACACATAGGCGAGACTCTGAAGTCGGGGACGAGGAGAACGCCTAGGCTTCCTGATAAAATTCTCCACCCAACAAAACAGTTCGGCAGTGGAAAATACTCAGGATACTAGATGACTATGAGACTTCGAGATGTGATGCATATCACGGGATGCGGCTTCGAACGCTGATTCCAGATATGTGTTCCTTTTCTGCTGTACGCATCTGTGAACGGAGTTATGAACCATTTTCAGCATGGTTACTTGAGATGGTTTATGGTTCGAATCCCCTGTGATGCAGGATTTTTGCACTTCCTAAAAAAGAACTGCCATATCAACCAAGCTCTCTATGTCAAGACCCAACGAAAACCACCCGTACTTACATGTGGGTGATCAGTCCTTTAAACAGTGCGCTCTGGCTGATTTTTTTTTTCGAGGCACGCGGTCGGTAAGGACAATACTGCCGACTTTTCTTGCAAACTAGATAAGACGGCAGTATTATGTGTTGGTGTGTCTTTTGGAGGCGTTCGGTCCTTCAGATACCTCTAGCGTTCCTACAAGGCGAGAGAAGAAGATGGCCAGCAGTTTCGCATCCATCTTGGAAGATGAGCAAAGCGGGCGCATCGAGGTAGAGGGCGAAGAAGGTATCAGTGTGTTTGCTGCTTGTTTCGCCATGTTTTTAGCAACTATCCATGATAGATTGGGTCCCCGTGCCAGTCTGAAGTTGTCAGTATGAAGAAGAGTTCATTTTGTGACGTTTTCCGTTGCGATTTGACACATAGTGCTTTGGTCGATCGCGGTAGAATTTTCTAGGAAATGCAAAAGTCTTACATCACAGAGGATTCGAACCACAAACCATGCCGTCCCCCGCCAGTGCCTCCAGCTGGTCTAAAACGTGGCAGCTACCGTTAAGTCTAGAAAAAACAAATTATCTACGAATTGGTCGAGCCTCTACATCTCCTTCATACACGCTAGACCGGGTTAAAATAGCGAAGTCTGAAATGATCACAGATCTCGGGTTCAAAAATGACAATAAGCTGGACTTCTCCGATCACCTCAAAACGATATGTAGTAAAGCACATGGTGTAACCCATCAAATATTTAAAGGGCTATCTTCCACGAATAAAGAGGTACTGCTCAAGGCCTACAAAACCTTTGTAAGACCCATTGTAGAAAGTGGAAGCACAGTGCTCTCACCGCATAAGAAGAAGGATATTCAGTACAGTGACAAAGTAAAAAACAGCTACACAGAAAAATAATCACCAGATATGGCGGATTCCTTCATTCCCAGTTTCCTAAAGATTCTATTCGAAACAGATTTTTAAATCTCCACTCTTTGTTCTCTAGAAGAAGTCTGGCGGACTTTTGCTTGGTCTGCAAACTTCTCACTGACAAAATAATAATAAAACTAGCGAAGTTTTATAAGCTGCCTCCTTCTAAAACAAGAGGAAACCCACTGAAAATCTGGTATTCGAAGCTTAGAAACGGCATTGGAGCACACTCCTTCACAGCAAGGGCAGGCTCAGCATATATAGCGTTAAGAAGTATTATAAACCCAACTCTAGACAATTACCAGTCGTTTAAAAGACTTGCTGGGAGATCGCTCCTCAACTACTGATGACGTGTTTCTGTTTGGTTTTATCCTGACTGCTTGTTATTGTCTTTTCCCTTCGTTGAACAATTGTACCAGTTCTACACTGCTTCGATTTTTGTCGCTACCTATTGTTCAATTGGGTGGCGATACCATGTTTGTTGTCTTATCTTACGCCCATCTTGAATGGTCGTAAAAAACTATTACAATTACTATTCCGCCGCTCCTCTGTCACCTGAGCCACCACTGCTCGGACGGGCGGGGGGGGGAGAGAGAGAGAGAAGCAGTTTACTACTTCAGCTCGTAGTCCTAAAAATGCAGAGATGGAACTTTGTAATTAATCAGCGTTCGAAGTCGCATCCGCTGGTTTTCGGTCTCACCTTGCACCACCTGCAGCGGAACTACCAGCCATGGATTGTCCAGCCAACTGAGTATTAAGAACCTGCATACGTTGACACCAAGACAGATGTACATCACCTGAAGTGAGATTGGATGAGGATCTTCGGCCCGAGTCTGGACTACTCTCTAGTGCTCAGAGATGCGGGCGATTGAAAACTTGGTCCAGAAACGAACCTTGACATGGCCAAATTTGTTGATGATCTGGAACGTGAAGAAGTAGGCCACTATTTCTGATGCGTGGTTTACCACAGACAGAATTCCAAAAAGCACAGGAGAGCCGCCTAGATCCTGAAACGACAACACATACATGTATGTACTGGCAACACGTACATATAGGGCTCCAGCAGTCATCATAACTAATACCCGCTTCTGGTCCCATTTTGGTCTAGAAAGCTTAGGAACTCGTGCCCAAATCTGCAGACCGTACCTGCAGATGCCAGTAGAGGAAGGAGAACACAAGGCCGGCGCCGAAGCCCATTACTGTGACGGAGGCCAGGTAGATGAGCATGTGTGTGTTGGCGAGCGCTTTCACCGTTATCCACAGCGTGCTTTCTGACGCGGAATCCGCCTCAAATATGAGCTCATTAGGTGCTTGTCTGGACTATGCACAAGCTCTTCGTCTGCACTCGAAACTGCGAACTTGCAAACGAACCTGCTAGTGTATACACATGAACATCACATTTTTTTTTGTTGCTAAAGCTAATCAGTCGGCCCGTGTTTTGCAAGACTTGAAATCCAATGGATATTATGAGGTCCGCTGAATTATGTAGCTTTTTTGAAAATCTCTGAACCCTTCAGGACAGGGTGGAATTTTATCGGCCAGAAGAATCATTCCTCTTAAAGCACCGCTTTGGGAGATACCCGCTTGAAAATACGCATTTCTTTGCTTCCAAAGGAAGCCATAAATGGAGATATATACAGACCAGTAGAAAGAAGAAGCATCATGCGTACCCTAAATTGTGCAATTCATTATTGCGTTCGTTGTCACCGTGTGGCACGCGTTGGAGCCATCCTTAATTTCACCTCCCACTTGTGGTTAAACCTGTGTAAGCATTTGTTCGTTGGGTGTGTTGATCCTGAGTTTAAAGCATATCGACGTGCCGAACAGCGCTTACAAGAACTGATATTCTGGAGGCAATCCAGTCGGAACCATCCTAAAACTGCACGCAGCCGACTGTGTTGAAAGGTTCACCACCTGCAGTGTTATATGCGACACTTTCGTAGGCAGTGGTTCAGTTCAGAGAAGCAAAGGGACAGCCGGGTTGAGCCGAGCCAGTAAGCAGCAAGCAACATAGCGAATAATCCAAGAGTGAACTCGCGACACGGAGCAATGTCGGATTGCTTCTTCTTCGACGCGAACGAGCAGAGTGAGTCTGACGTCCAGCGAAGGCCATTTCTATATCTCCCTAATCACAGAATCGCCGCACTCTCCTGTTTGAGCGATCTCGCAGAACATGTGGCCCGTCCGCGAGTCTCACCACAGGCTTGTGAGTTCAGAGGAGCTCGTTTGTCCGGAATTGTAAAGCTGTTTACAGCAGGTAGCAACGGCAGGCAGATAAAGCGAGAGGGAAAAGTCTCAAGCCGTAGACTGTCGTCGATTTCAACTTCTTCAACTGAGCCGCGAAGCTGTGGATTGGATCGTCACTGAGGACGCCCCTCTTGTCACTCCTTCAGGGTGCTTCGTAATTCAACGCCTTAAGTTTATGAGGGAAAACCAGATTTAATACCACGGCAGCACTGAGCAAAAGCAGCATTCATTAAGTTTGACCTTCAATCGGATCGGTTCTATTAGGCTGTCGCAAAATTAATCGCCGAAACGGACCGCTTAATTCAAGCTGCTGTAACTCAGCTTGAACACAACCTTATTAATCGAAGTAAAAATCGCAAAATTTACACATTCTTGCCAATGAAAGCGCAATGAACCTAATCCTTTACATCCTTTACAATAAAAAATGAGATCACAGGAATTAATGCAATCGAGGAGGGCACATTCAACATCGGCCAAATTAGTGAACTGTTTCTGACGCAAATGAGAATCAAGAGCTCGAAAAAGTGACAGTCAGTGGGGGAAATGTCGGGAGACTATGGTAGGTGGGGAGAACTTCGATACCTAAATGGGTCAATTTTCGACGAGTGACTTGTGAGGTGTGTGTCCTTGTGTTGTCCTGCAACAGGAGCGGCTCTCCTCTATTCACCACTGCCGACCACAATTTTTGCAACTTCTCATATATTTAGTCTAAATCACGTCAGGAAGATTCCGCTGTAGCTGCCTGGCCAGGTTGCAAAAGGCTTTAATAGATTACACCTTTACAACACCATCACAAAGTCATCATAACCTTTTTAGAGTAAAGGTACATAGGGTTTAGGAAAGGCTGTTGGAGAGCATCCTTATCTACTCAGACAAATCCCGCTTTCTGCTATCGTAAAGGAACCATTTTCGCCAACAGCTGCAATACCGCTCTCAAAGGCTCATATTTAAAGCGAACTAGCAGGTTGGAGCAATCGTCGCAACGTGCCAGGCGCTGCTCATCGGTCAACTCATGAGACACCCACTTCGACATCTCCCTCACCTTGCCGATTCCCGCCAAATATCGTGCTATCGTACTATGATGTACGCCGAGGCCCTCTGCAAATGTTCGTATATTCGCCTCCGGATTTGCTTCGAGGGCTCTCCTCAAAACTTCATCGTTAGGCCGGGAGCATACTTCCATCGCTGCGATGCCATCGCGGTCCTCAGCTCATGGCCATTACGCCGCACGCGGTCGAATAGTCAAAGAAAAGTCGAAGTCGAATAGTCGCCGCGCGCGGTGTTTAGCGTTGGTCCTGCACGGATCGCCGCCGCGCTCCCTTGCAGAGCGATGAGCGATGCAACGAGCACTGAGAAATTCAAACTCGTTCGCGTCGCTCTGCAAAACTCATCGCCGCGATTCCATCGTGGCGACGGGAAGTATGCACAAGGCCTTAAGCGACAACGTGCGTCCGCGACCCGGTTTTTCTTCGAGAACAAAAAGTGAATTTCTCGAAGCGGAACCTCACCGTTCGTCCGCAAGGACAGTCTGTCTTAAAAGCGCTGCTAAGGCTACGGGATGCCTCTGCCGCAGAATGTCCAATTTAGATTCATAAAGCATTATAACTCCATAGTCGCGTCGGCTCACGATTTTACGGAACCCCGGAAAAGGTCGGCTAGAAAAATTAGAGCGACGACCACATAAAAAAACTTCTTGAAAGAGAGGAAAAACATGCTGAATGGTATGTGTGTCTTTCCCTGAGACAGAGTGATTTAGGGCAAAAAACTTGTTTATACATAAATAAGACTAATTTTGCGACAGCCTAGTATATAGAGCTACATTTTGAGTCCACGGATCTCCCTCGATAGAGAGCCTTCGGGCTCTCTTGTTAAGAGGGATCTCGGGCCGCCTGTCGCAGGGCCACGTGGCGCGTCCCCGGGTGGTGGATAGGGGAACTAAACGCGAACCAAATGCGACCGTATACTGCCCAGAGACGTAGGTGGGATGCAGGGGATGGACTCCTTGCTCCTGCTGTGTCGGGTCGATGCATTCCTTGTGTGTGGGAGCGGCATGTTCGTGCACAGTGTGCGCGGATGTGTCCGTGACTGTGCGGATTGTAAATGTGTCGGCTCGGCCAAAAGCTTGCACTCGGTAGACTGGGAGTACATGTGGCGATTCGAGGCCGCCTTAAGTCTCGCCCCGTCCCTTCGGGCAGTCTGGCTGGCTGCCCGGAGTTCTTCGCCCGCACGACAGAGCCTGACTAGCTACCCGTGTTGTCGAAAGAGCCTGCATTTCTGCAGCGATGGGAAGGACGAGTACGGAGAGGCTACTAAAATCTCAGGACCTAACCAGGCTGCGCAAATTGAGAAGGACTCGGACGATGATCTGTACTTACAACGCCCTCACACTTGCATCGGAAGCATCCGTCGAGGACCTGATGATGCAAGCCAGGAAGATCAAGTACGACGTCATCGGACTGACAGAGACGAGAAGACACCACCCCCTACACGCCGCCTACGACTCCGGAGAAGAAATGAACATGCGACAGCAAGGGAGTAGGCGGCGTTGGTGTTCTCGTCAACACGCACTTGGCCATGAACATCGATTCGTACGAGTCTCTGACAATCGAATCGGACGTCTGCGACTGAAGCGATGTGGCTCCATGCCAGCTTTGACTGTATTCGTCGCGTATGCCCCAGCATCTGACTACGACGACGAAGACGTCGTAGCCTTCTAAGTGGAGCTGGAGAAGTTCTATAAGGAAGATCACACCTTCTACAAGGTGATCGTCGGCGACTTCAACGCCAAGGCCAAGATCGGACCGCGAAGGTCACCGGAAGAACTTCACATCGGAACCCACGGTTTGGAGTGGAACGAGCAAGGTGAAAGGCTGTCTGAGTTTATCATGTCGACCAAGACCATCCATGAAAACTCACAGTTCCAGAAGCCTCCCTCTCTACGATGGACCCGGGAATCCCCGGTGGTCAGTTCCACAACGAGATCGACCACATCATTTTCAACCGCAAGTATTGCCTGACCGACGTTTCCGTTGTCCCCTAGTTCTACACGAGATCGGACCACCGCCTCCTTCGCGCGAGGTTCCGCTTTTCGCGTCAAGGAGAGAAGGCAGTGAAGTTCAAGAAGAGGAGTCCCAGAACAATCATCAACTAAGACCTTTACACCTCTCTTGCTTGTCTTTGGGAAGATACCGTTATGGACAACATCGACGAGGAATACGACCACTTTGTGCACCATCTCCCGATAGTGCTAAGGGAGCCGAGAGCTTGAAGACCACCAAGAGACACCTGTCTCCGGAAACTCTCGAGCTTATACGCCAGCGTGGAGCAGCACGAGCGTCAGGCAACTACCAACTGACGTCCGAGCTTGCGAAGCTATGCAGAGCGGCGATAAAGGAGGATCTTAAGGAGAAAAGGGCGGAAGTGTTGGTTGAAGCTGCAGAGACAGGGTTGAGCATCCGCAATGCCCGCCGGAACTTCACCAACTTCAAGACCAAGATGACCGCTCTCCGACGTCCTGACGGAACCGTCACCTCTTCCAGAAGGACCACGGAGAAGGTCATCCACGACTTCTACTCCGATCTCTTCGATAGCCACATCCACCTCCCCACGCCATCTTCCGCAGGATGGATACGTCGTTCCTCTGTTCTCCCTTCCGAAATCCGACACACCATCTCGTCGGTGAAGAAGCGTACAGCACCCGGTCCCGACAGGATCAGACCCGAACACCTGAAGAATCTCCCCACAACGCTCATCAACACCTTGGCGCGGCTCTTCAAACGCTACCTGTCGGGGTGCAAGGTTCCGCCTCAGTGGAAGACCAGCAGGACCGTCCGTCTTGCTGTACAAGAAGGGAGACGTGCACGACATTGGCAACTATCGCCCGATCTGTCCGTAGTCTACAAGCTGTTCACTCGAGTCATCCTGAATAGGATCAGCAGAACGCTGGACGAAGGACAGCCACGCAAACAAGCAGGATTTCGGAGAGGATTCAGCACGATCGACACCATACGCACCATTACGAAGCTCATCGAAGTGTCGCGAGAGTACAAGCTGCCGCTGTGCCTTACGTTCACCGACCTGAAGAAGGCATTCGACTCCGTCGAAACTGAAACGGTAATCGACGCCCTGCTCACTCCGGGCGTTCCTACTCAGTACATCAGAGCCCTTCGAGAGCTGTACAGTGGATTGACGACCAAGATCTCACTATTCTATAACGACGTCCTCATCGACGTAAAGAGAGAGGTTCGGCAGGGGGATACCATATCCCCGAGCACTTCAGCGCCACCCTCGAAAACGTCATGCGCGAACTAGAAGGGAAGACATGGGAGTGAAGGTCGACCGCCGGCAGCTGCACCCTCTGCGCTTCGCTGACAATATCGTGCTCATAACACCAAGCGTCAATCAGACGGAGCGAATGCTGGTCGACTTCGATCGTGTATGTGGGAACGTTGGACTGCAGCCGAATCTTACGAAGACGACGTTCATGAGGAACGAACAAGTTTCTGATGCCCCATTCTCGCTTAACGGAACAAACATCTCCGGATGCTCCAGCTACATGTATCTGGGTCGCCAAGTCAACATGGCCAACGACCTAGCACCAGAGCTGAGCAGGAGGAAACGAGCGGCTTGGGGAGCTTTCAAGAGCGTCGAAGAAGTCGCGAAGAAGACGAAGAACGTCCGACTCCGTGCCCACCTCTTCGACTCTACCGTTCTTCCTGCCCTAACATACGCCTCAGAGACGTGAGCCCGGATTCATGAACGATTTACCGGCGGGTAAGTGCAAAATTTACCCCCACTCCCCACTTACGCGCGATTCATGAACGCGCGGCGGAAAAAATCTGGGGTAAGTGTCGAGGTAAATGCTACCCCGTCAGCGCGTCGGGGAACATTTACCTCCGAGGCGAGGGTTTTGCTCCGCGGCCAACTTCTGAGCCAATGCAGCCTCCGCTGGCCCTTAGCCAGCTCTGAGCTGGCCGCCAGCCGCAAATTCAATGCCTGGCAGGGGCGCCTAGTTGCCGTCGCCATGCGTACGTCTTTCGCCGCACTTCGGTGAGTTGTTTTACCTTTTGTTTTTCTCTATTAGGCTTGCATTCCATGATTTTTGGGCTCTGTGGACCATGACGGCCCACAATGCCACTTATTTTTAAGTGAATTGCTTCCTTTAGTGGCATTGTGGGTCGGCTTGGGCCACCACGAGCCTAGTCCACAACGCAAATTGTAATTTACGATTTACGTGTGTGGACTATGTCCGTCCGCCACCCTAGCCTTCCTTGGCGTATGTTGTCTATGGAGGTGTGGTAGATGGCACCCATTATTAGTCATGTAGGCCCGCATTTTACCATTGTTTCTGTACTTCCTGCTATGCAACTAGTGTCCACCCCTCTCCCTCCCCCTCCCCCTCTCGCCCAACCCCACATTTCACATTTCCCCTAAATACGATGCTGCTAGTGTCGGTGGTAGCGACGTCCCAGCAGCAAGTGTAGCTGCTTGGTTTCGCTGTTAGCTGATGCCAGCGGGCCAGCGGAGGCATGGACATTGGGTCAGAAATTGGCCGCGGAGCAAAACCCTCGCCTTGGCCGTCATGAATCAGAAAACGGAGGTAAGTTCGGGGAAAGTGGCGGCGAAAGCAGGATGAACACGCGATCAGCGTCGCGCAGCGTGGGATCGAGAGGACGATGCTCGGAGTGGCACGACTCACGCAAGTGAGAGAAGGCCTCCGGAGTTCCAAGCTTCGCCGACGTTCGAAGATCAGAGACGCTGTCGCGTGGGCCAAGTTGTCGAAAATTAGGTGGGCCGGCCACGTAGTGCGCTTCGCAGACACCCGCTGGATGAGAGCCGTCACCGACTGGATTCCGCGGGATGTCAAGAGAACACCAGGACGCCCACCAACGCGTTAGTCGGACTTCTTCGTGAAAGCCCTGAACGACCGCTGTGACGCTCTTCGTGTCCCTCGAGCGAGGAGGATCCATTGGAGCACTCTGGCACGCGACAGGGACGAATGGAGACGCTGCTGGCGCCCGCATCGAGCAAGTCGATGATAAACAGGACGACAGGTGATACAGGTGATACATTTTGAGTGTGCATTCACCTGCTCTCCTTTCATACTGAAATTTCGCCCAAGTTTTTAAAAGTAGGTTTCCTAAAAAACGAGATGTTTTTGTTCGGAGCTATAGGCAAAGCTCAATTGCCACAAAATGCGGTGCAGAACATTACGCAAAAACCCACATAATCGTGGAACTAATGCTATGCTGCACATTTTTGCGAAAGCCCGCCCCGCAATGCAGTTTTCCAATTCTGATGCTTCATGGATTTTTTCAGATTTGGGTTTCCAGCTGAAGACGTGCCGCAGTCAGCCACAGTGTTACTTTAGAAGGTCAAATTGCGAACGCATAGCCAGAATGGGTGGATAGAGTGGTGAACTTGCTGTCATTTACGCAAGAATCAAGGCTGTTTCGGTGGTTGCGGCCCATTGCTTCGCTGTAACACTAACGATAAGTCGATGAGGGGGACGAGCGTTCTACCCCCGTCCCCTGGCCCTCCCACCTCCCGACCCCCTGGGCTTGCTCGAGAGCCAAATGGCTGTCTGACAAGATAGTGGAGGAGCAGACATTTCCAACGCCTCTGTTTAAATGGCGGGAGGAAAGCGTCACTACGGAGTGGATGAACAATTCTGCAGGAGCGACACCCACCTGGACCTGTCGTGCTCTCGCCTTCTCGGCAACCACATGCGACACTTCCGATTCCCGAGTGTCCATCACCAAACCAACCACTTCATCTGGACGAGCTGTTTCATCGCCGAATTTGAACTGTGTCGCTAAATGACGAAATAACTCTCTTTAATCATTATGAACGAAATAAAATGCATAATTGTGTCACCATTATGTTTTGTTGTGTACTTCTACGCATGTAAGTGGAAGTTGGATTCTCTTTCATTTAGAGGTTTGAAATTTCGACTTTAATTGGTTTCAACTGGCTTGATTTCAGTTTTGACTTCACTAAAGTTGTGGACAATATAATATTTCATGTGAGTGCTACTGTGAGTCGTAGCCTTGAATCACTTCATTCATGAAACTCAGTGTGCTCAGGGGTTAACTCACCAAGAAGCATTGCTGCGCACATGAATATGCTGCACATGACGAAGCAAAGGGTGTAGTTCTTTTCGGTGGTGTTGCTAGTCGGACACGGATGATTTCGGAATGTGTCCGAGTAATCCAGCCCTGAAACAGGCTGGGTGAGAAAAGCTTCGGAATTGTAAAGCATGGTGGTCCTATAAAATGGTCTATATATATACATAATTGATGAATGCGTTTGGTTTTTCCGCTCATTTCTTCCTTAGAACCATATTCTGCTCCTGACAAAAATTAAACGAAATAAATGCTTTTGCTTGACTGAACTTCTTCTTTTGTTGGTGCGAAGGTTAAAAAAATTCTAAGAAAAACATTTCTCTATCATACACTGATGCCTCTGTGGAATGCCCCAGCAGCTGAAGAACCAACAACATTTGTTGCTAGATACCCGGAAGTTGTATTTATGTTTATTTTATTCTGCTTTATTTGGTTTATAATATTTTACCAATCGTTCATGGTCCTAGCGGCCGCCGACGACTGGTTGGGGGCTTCGCCCCCAAACCCCAAGAAGAGAACGCTCCGATCATCTTCTTTTCCCAACTTTTAGACCTTCATGCTTTCATTGCGATAAAGGACTGGTTTTGCTATATAGAGTACAGCCGTCAGAGCGGCCTGTCGGATATGTCGTGGTTTCCGCAGGAAGAACACCTTAACTGGGTCGATTGTGGCAAGTTAGAAAGAAACAGAAAAAATGAACGACATCCATGTATAATTTGATCAATATCGATTAATGGTGATCGATACCTCAAAAACAAACTTCAGATTCGTGTTCGGCGACCTCGATTACCCTCAGGGCTGAAGTTTCGTGCCGCTTGAACGACATCCACAAAAAACCGATAATATCGATCGATATAGATTGCCTCCCCTGCTGTGGGGAGGCACGGTTGCCCACGTGTTCGGCACGTCTTCTGAATCCCTACGCACGTCAGACGACCTCTTCAGCACGTCTTCTGAATTTCTGCGCTCCGCACTTGGTCCTCATTCATATTCTGACGCGCTGCTCGTTGAATATATCGTGAACTTGGGCGATCCACCGCCAAGTTATAAGTTCGCCAGCAATCGCCCATGATTATCTGACAGAAAACCCGGCTAACATACGCTGCATTCCCGCAGGCATCTCTTGGCTTCAGTCCCCCCTCCCCGTGACGGATACGTGACATTAGCCGATTATATATAGGTGAGACAATGCTTCCCTCCCAAAAACGTCATCGCACAGGCATCCTACTACATATAATCGGCTAATATCACGTGTCCGTCACGGGGAGGGGAGACTGAAGCCAAGGGATGCCTACGGCTGTGCGGCGTATGCCAGCCGTGCATACTTTGAGCTTAACCGTGGGCGATTGCTGGCGAACTATGTCCTTGGCGGCGGATCGTCCAAGTTTACGATATATTCAGCGGGCAACTCGTCACGGTAAAAATTAGGACCATGTGCGGAGCGTAGGGATTCGGAAGACGTGCCGCAAATGTCCAACCTGCGTAGGGATTCCGAGTAAGGGGACCAGTAGGAGGGGGACCAGTGAAGTAGGGGACCAGCAAAGGGGACCACAATGGGAGAAATAAAGTGACCAGGATTTCCCCCAATATCGTCCAATGTAGATCGGGATTCAGAATACGTGCTGAAGTCGTCGTACAATGTGCGTAGGGATTCCGAGTAATGGGGACAGTAACAGGGAGACCATTGAAGAGGGGAAAGGAGGACCACTATGGGGGGGGGAAGGAGGGGGTTAAGGGGGATCAGTATTTTCTCTCAATATTGTCCAATGTGCATAGGGTTTCTGAAGACGGGTCACAGATGCCGTGGCACGTGTATCGGGGTGCAGGGCTCCAGGACTTAACTCCGACGCGACGTCGCGCGCTAGCCGCGTGCGACGTCTCGGCGCTGAAACGCGGACGTGCGCTCGGTGACGCATGGTTAGCCGCGGAGCGCGAAATGTTCTCAGCATTTAAGCACGCAGAGTGTTCCTCGGTTGATGACGCTGTCTTGTGTCGTTTCGTGCGGGTATTCCTCGTTCCATTATAGTTGATATCGGTCTGTACTCCCGGTATTAGCCTATGTTCATTCTGTCGCCTCGCCTCTATCGCATTCGACGGCTCATTGATGTAATAAGACACCATCCACCAAACATCGGTAACCTCCCATACCTCATCCCAACGAGGTAAGAGGTTCTGCTTGGTTAGGCTGCTTGATCTGTGAACGTAGTTGTTGATCTCTGCACCCACTGTGCACACGATCTATTTGTTTCGCACCTTGATTTCTACAGCTTATTTCTTGACAATTTATTATTGCTCTAGCCTAATAAGGCGGGTAGAATTGAGCATCTCTTTTCGGTTCTAAGAGTTATCCGAGTGCTGTGACTTGATACGTTCAGGCTACATCAGAGTGTTGAAGGAGAGTTTGGCCTCATTGAAGCTATATGTAGTGGCGACTACTCGCTTCAGAATGCTCTGCAGCTTATTCTTACGGATCTGAAGTAAGTTGTAGCTTCTGTGTATAAGTTCATAAGAGTAGAAATAATTTACACATTACTTTGCGGCTGATCTTAATCATTAAAGCAGAAATGGTCTTGAATGTGACACGATTTCCGCACAATTTGTGTCGTGAACAGAATTTCTTCTCTCATGAGATCTCTCAGAATGTGGTAGGCAACAGTTTGCAGTAAAACAATTGGTCTGAGAATAGCGTAGGCGATGGTTACCTTTTCCCGTAGCATGACCATAATCACGGGTAAAAATTGGCCGAAGAAGTTGTACATGGCAAATACTGACCCTAGAAACCATCCACATTATCAAGATTCCTGCTTAAACTGCCGCTGATCGCCCCACTGAAACCATATTCGTATACCATCTTCAAGAAACGTTGAAGTGAGGCAAAGGCGTGTCCCTGTCAGAAGCGTTACCAGCCGTACCTGTCGGAAACGTTACTAGCCGTGCCTGTCGGAAGCATCCAACGCGAAACTCGTCCAATTTCGTCGCGCACCGCGCGCGACACGAGAGGGGGTTCGCGCGGCGTCGGAGTTATGTCTGCCCCCGGGGGTGCAGAAGTGTCATAGGCGTCGCGGCAACGTGATGGTGACACGTGAGTCGGAACTCAGTGTCGTGTGTGCGTGCTTGACTCTTACTCCGTTTCTTTGCCAGCGCTTAGGTAGGGAAGTAAAGTATGTTTCTGTGGATTAAGCACTTCGGATTGGGACTCTCATAACCTGTTACTCGCCGCGTAGAAAACGGGCACTTTGGAGAATAAATCCTGTACATGCGATAGAGGCTGGATGGGCTTCATAGAAGCAGTGAAGGTCCTACCATATCCCACTGCACTAACTTATATATTAATACCGGTTTTACTTATTAAAAACAAGGGGACTAAAGGAGAATGATGGAAGGTTGGGATTTTTCTACGTATTCTCGGGGTTTGGAGGCGAAGCCCTAACTAGACGTTTGGCGGCCTCTAGGCCGCTGAACTTCTGGTTTTTGAATAAATTCTTATTTCCATTTCTTGAGTGTAGAGTGCTCCTATGAGTTTTCAGAAGTGTCGCACATTGCGATCAAACGTACGCTAAGTATAGAAAGCGAAAACGTCTCTGAGCTGCTAGACGAAGCTGGGGGTCAGCTGTGGCCAACACTCCCCGCTGTTGCACTGAAATTCTTTGAAGGCTGGCGATTGTGGCACCTTGAAGGTCCGGCAGTTTCAAGCGAGACTTCAACTTGTGGCTATTATCTCATTGAAATACCCCAGCAAGTGCTGTTACAGATCCTAGTTACGCGGCAGGGTTATTTTGACGCTGATTAGAAGTGAAGACGTCAGAGCTCTCCAGCTGACGGAGTGAAATTTCACACTCACCGATTCCCATGACGAACATAGCGAGTCCCCAGCCGACGGATGCAAACAGGCGGATCTTCCCGAACTGCAAGCACATCGCGTTGTAAATGGAGTTGCGGAGAGAAGGGAATGAAACAAAACGAAAGCGGAGTTCCTGCTATAACGCAGGTTTGGATTGTCGAAGGAGGACGAAATTAGGAGGAAAGTGTTCAACTGTACACTGTATGTATACTTCACTAGAAGCAAAACCGAGGAGTGATGGATGAGACTCTAGGCTTTTCGCTTCTCTTCATTCCTCTGTTCGTGCTCCAGCTGCTCTAATTTTGCTGCGTAGTTTACCACCCCTTTGGTTTGTTCCGCGACTTTCAAAACAGTCCCTAATCCGTGCTTCTGCCCCACTGGAATGCAGCACTAGACACATGGCTGCTCAACAGCTTTGGTCGCTGGCTCAAGCCCAATCTAGCTAGCTCTTCTCCGTGTACTTACCTCCTGAGGGTTGTCCTTCGTGGCGTTCAAGGTGGCAGCATCAGCGAGGGCCAAGGCCGGCGAAGAGAAGAACTCGCCCAGCGCGATCAGCAGAAGCAGAAGCATGAAAGCCTAAAACTCACAACCTCTCAACCCTCGATTCGATTCCGTTTCGGAGATTTAGCCGAACAGCTAATATTTCAAGTATGGAGGTTGAAGCTGCTTATAGCAAAAGCTGCCGACAAACACTACAACAACCTGCATACAGAAAACGGGCTATCCTACTTCCTCTTACGGTAATGGATAGGAAAGACTTCCGCGGAAGCGGGAGAGTATGAGAAGATGTACCTGCTCGACTGCCGGTTCGCGATAGACTCTGGTCGAATGCGGAGGTGACACCAGAACGCCGTACTCAGCCTCATCGTAATTACAGACCTAAATTTACATTTGTTCTTGTGAAACTCATTCAAATCGCAACCGCAGCTCTGTGACTGGAATATCTCCAACAGGAAAACCCATTCAAGCAGGCCTTCAAAGAAGTCCATTCCATGCCGCTTGGTCGATTTTTTGGAGTTTACCCCGACTTTGCCAAACTGTAGAAATCAGCCGGTATATTTATTTATTTATTTATTTTGTACGTGGAGAGCCTAGCAGATAACAAATCAAATACGGTTAACAAACAGCATGTAAAGCAACAATGAACAAAACAATTTGAAGTCATCAAACGAGTAAACTAAGAAGCGTCCTGGAGATACCTGTCAACGAGTTTTTTGTACTGCCCCAAGGAGTTAGGTAGAACGTTTTTCTTTGAGAGCTTCAAACAAACACAGACAAAGGGAGAGGAAATTAAGACAGCAAAATAAGACAGAAAAAAGAGCAAATCGAGAAACGTCTGAAGAACTAGATATTAGATATTGAGGTCCTTGCTTATAAGATTTTTGAACGTACGGTACCTCAAACCGAACAACCCTTTTTTAGGCAATCTTTCGAAAGTGGCCACCGTTCTATTAATAAAGTAAAACCTTCTACAGTTGAGCCTTGCGGCTCTGACCTGTAGTCTCAACGAGCCACCCCTAGTGGACGTGGTTTTGGTTGATACCAAGTTTTCAATTTTAAGACCGCAAGCACCATGGATGATTTTATGAAGCAAGAGCAGGTCATTGACTTTTCTCCTATGTAACAGTGTTGTTAGGCCCAAATTCGTGTTCCGTTCCGTGCTGGATGGAATTACGTCATACAAAAAAAAATTGGAACGCTTCACGAATTTGCGTGTCATCCTTGCGCAGGGGCCATGCTAATCTTCTCTGTATTGTACCAATTTTAGTATATGTTCAGGTATGAACAACCCCTTGTCCACAATTTTCTTGTGAAGCTGTTTTGAACGGCTTCTAGCTTAGCAATCTCTCTTTTGCCATAGGGCTAAATACAGTGGTGCCGTATTCTATTATGGGTCTCACATAGGACTTGAAAGCGAGAATCAAATGTTTCACAGAGTTCGTTCGCAAAGATCTGAAAAGGCTGTGCACAATGCGATCAGCCTTTTTTGCTACTGTTTCACAGTGGTCCTTGAACGAAAGTTTTGTGTCTAAAATGAACCCTTGATCACGTAATGTAGTTGCGCTACCCAGCTCTAATTGATTTAGAAAATAAGCCTTTCTATTACTCTGCTGTCCTAGGTGGAGCACTTTAGACTTTTGTACTGACATAGGGAGATTCCATCTTGCTGACCAATCCGCTACCACATTTATTTAAGATTGGAGAGCAACATGATCCTGCTCCTTTGTTATAGGTCTATAAATTTTTATATCGTCCGCAAACATCTTGCATTTAACACCATTATGGTTAACCAAGGAAGGAATTTCCGAAGTGTTTATAGTAAAGAGAACCGGGGATAACACACCTCCCTGTGGGACACCACTGGTAACAGAAAGCGATTTAGAAAATGACCCATTTTCTCTAACCTGAAAAGACCTCGTTATAAAATTCTTTATCCATTTAATTATACTCTCGGATGAATGCCTATACTGACTAGCTTATAAACAAGCCCGTGCCCTCTTATCAAATGCTTTCATGAAATCAAAATAGATGACATCTATGTCGATTTTTTGTTTGAAAGCTTCAGTCCAGTCATTTAGGGTTTAGCAGACCTTCCACCTCTAAAACCATGCTGGTCCTCGGGAGGAGGAAATTCGTCTCAAGATACAGTACCGTCGGTAAACGTTCGCCAAAACGCGGCCGGCGGCGGATTAATCCGCCGTTTCCGCCGCCTTGCCATAACTCCCCTCAACGTCGATTATATCTAATGAAATGCACATTGTCGGATTCAGAAGAACATGATCTACCCAATATGGTAAGAACCTTGACAAGATTCTAAAATTTTTGAGTTTGAGATGACCTAGATTAATTGAGCCCGTAATTGCCTTGACCTAACCAACATTCGCGCCTTACCTAATGCGCCTCTTGCCTAATTATGCCCCCTGGCAGGAATGGATCTGCCCAGTGAAATTTTAAAATCTTTAAACGCTGACGAAAATGTATTTCATGCCAATTTTAGGTTCTGCCTCATCATGTCGATCCATTTGATATCAAATTTTCCTGGATTAACTCCATTTACGTCGTTCTGTGCATTTTCAACTGCCGATTTTCCCATTTTCGCCAATTATTTACGGTCGTACCACTGTTGTTTGAGGACCGATTTTTGCTCATCTTTTTGACTATAAGGTGTGGATTGCAAATATAGAATTTGGGTTTACTTTGTCAAAAGTAAGATAGTGATCAGATACCAAAGTGGCAGTGCATCGAGGTTTCAAGGAGACACGTCCTGCAAAGGCTACTTCACGCGTGTAGATCTCTGTCTCCACGCAGTGGATCAGTATGGTAGCTGAATATGTGGTCAGACACCATGCAAAGATGCTGCGCCACAAAAATTATAGAGCTGGCAGCTCACGTCTCGCAGTTTCACTCCCTCGAAAACGAGGTTTCGTTCAAATTGATTGAAATTCAGCACTGACGTCTGTCCAGACCTCGCGGAAGTGTCTCTACAATTTAGCAAACCCATATTTGCAATATCTTTCAAACAAAAAATTCCACTCGACGTCAATCTCGTTTATTACTGGAGACAGGTTCGATACTTAAGCCCAGACTGTTGCTGTAATTGCAGTGACCTGACCAGCCCCACCAAGCATGTCTCTTGGGCATACATCTTTCTTCTCACAATTCACACTAACCCAACTAAGGGTCAGGCCTTAGGTTCGAGAATCAAAGAGGTCGTATTGTGACGTCGTTTTCTTAGGTGGGGGGAGGGGCGTCGCACTCTCTCTTCGTTTATTGTATTTTTTCATAGTTTCTCCTCTACTTCAAAGAATTCAATTTTTTTAAATTTTGGCAGTCTTGAAATCAGCTTGGTCAATTTCCGCAGATTCCATGAGATCAGATGCCCATCAGATGTTATGGACACTACACATTTTTCTACCTGAAGGAGCGACTGCATTCGAAATTGTACTCTATAGAATTTCGATAGTTTCGAAAATTTCGATATTGCTAGTGATGACTTAAGTGCTTTCCTTACAAATGATTTTTGAACTGCTCTTAACACAGCAAAAAATAACAGGCTTCTCGGCCGCAAGCCCCGATATGACCTAGGGGCTCGCCTACAAATTTCTTATTGTTCATGAAAACAAAATTGTTTTTACCTAAAGCAGACAACACATATATAGCTAAAATTTTACCTCAAATAGACTCAAGTTTTGCTTGATATAGATCGAAAAATCGTCGATTTTTAAGCGATCTTCAATATGATCTGGGGTCTCCATTTTTCTCTATTTGCCTTATAGTTCCCCAAAAATCGAACACCATTGACCGCATAGAAGGTCGTTGCATAACACCTTGATTTTTAATACTCAAAGCTTTGAAGTTTTTCCTTCGGACATGAGAAAACTGTTACCGTAACAAGTTAATCCTTCGCATAGGATCTTCGAAGTCAGGGATTGCGATTGTCTGCACTTAAACTGTCATGAATCGGAAAGCTTTTGGAAAATCTGAAAAAAAAACAGTAGCGTATTGAAAATTAGTGTTTAAAAATTAGACAGAAAGTAAACTCTGCAACCTGAAAATGTTTTAAAAGTGGAATCTTCGATATGATTAGGGGTTAGATTTTTGGCCAAAAATCGACCTAAAATCGAACCCCCTAATCATATCAAAGTTCGTATCGGAGAAGCTTGTTTTTTTACTGTATGATACTTGGCGCTTGAATTTTTGTGGGGTGCAATTTCGTTTGCTAGTGTTACTTACTACAGATGGAAGAAAATTATTTCATTCACAAGCCAATCCTTAGGTTTCGACTCGGTCATGGATTCGAAGAGCGGTTCAAAAAGAAATTTGTAAGGAAAACACTCAAGTTATCATTAGCAATTAGCATTCGATATTTTATAATAGAGTACAAATGGTCAGTGTGGTAGTGAGAAGAAGAGAGAAGTTGCGATTGTACGTCCAAAGGACATGCTTGGCGGGGCAGGTCACGTCACTGCAATTACAGCAACCAGTCTGGACTCCAGTATCGGACTTGTCTCAAGTAATAAATTAGGACGATAATTTTTTTCAAATGATATTGCAAATATGGGCTTTACTAAATGGTAGTAACTCTTCTACGAGGTGTGGACAGACGTCAGTGCTGAATTTCGTCGGACGAAACCTCGTTTTCGAGGGAGTGAAACTGCGAGACGTTAGCTGCCAGCTCTATCATTTTTGTGGCGCAGCATCTTTGCATGGTGTCTGACCACATATTCAGCTTCCATACTAATCCACTGCGTGCAGACAGAGATCTACACGCGTGAAGTAGCCTTTGCAGGGACGTGTCTCCTTGAAACCTCGATGCACTGCCACTTTGGTATCTGATTACTATCTTACTTTTGATCAAAGTAAACCCAAATTCTATATTTGCAATCCACACCTTATAGTCAAAAAGATGAGCAAAAATCGGGTCCTCAAACAACAGTGGTACGACCGTAAATAATTGGCGAAAATGGGAAAATCGGCAGTTGAGAATGCACAGAACGACGTAAATGGAGTTAATCCAGGAAAATTTGATATCAAATGGATCGACATGATGAGGCAGAACCTAAAATTGCATGAAATACATTTTCGTCAGCGTTTAAAAATTTAAAATTTCACTGGGCAGATCCATTCCTGCCAGGGGGCATAATTAGGCAAGAGGCGCATTAGGTAAGGCGCGAATGTTGGTTAGGTCAAGACAATTACGGGCCTCAATTAATCTAGGTCATCTCAAACTCAAAAATTTTAGAATCTTGTCAAGGTTCTTACCATATTGGATAGATCATGTTCTTCTGAATCCGACAATGTGCATTTCATTAGATATAATCGACGTTGAAGGGAGTTATGGCAAAGCGGCGGAAACGGCGGATTAATCCGCCGCCGGCCGCGTTTTGGCGAACGTTTACCGACGGTACTGTACGTTATAAGACTGGATTTTAATTTTCTCTCGAAAACTCTGGCAAAAACCGAGGGTGATACTAATAGGACGATAGTTGGAGACAAGACAGTGTGGTGTTTTTCTTTGCTATCGGTGTAACGAAAGCATGTTTCCAACGGTTAGGTACTTTACCAGAGGTATAGCTAGCACTAAAGATAATCTCTAGGGGGTAAGAGATCGCGATAGCAACCTTTTGGATAAAACATGGTGGTATTTCATCAGGTGTAGCAGTATACGGATAGAGGCAAAGAACACAATCCTTATAAATTTCTTCCTTTTAGAACCATACTGAACTTTCCATGATGCAAAGCGGGTTCATCATTTCAAATGAGTCGTTACTGGGATCAGGATCATGTTTTGAGTAGGACTTTTGGAAAAATTCCGCTAGTATGGAAGCTTTGGCTGCGTCAGTTATTGCTGTTATGCCGGATTCATCTTTCAAAGCAGGAATTCTCCCAGGTCGCTTCATAACAGAATTTATCAGTTTGTAAAGAGATGTTTTGTCTTGACTTTTAAGAATTTTTCTCTCTCGGTATCTGCTGTATTTGTCCAAGAGTTTGCTGAATTTCGCGTTTAAAGCTCTAAAGCTGTTAAAATTTTCAGAGCTTGGACAGGATTGATACTTTTGCCACATTTTTTTGTCTTTGATCATTAAGCCTAATCAAATTTGGGGGCAGCCTGCCATTATTTATAGGTAACCTTTCCACAGGCACAAAGTGCTCAATGCAGCCAATTAGAATAGACAAGAAGAGCTCATATTTATCGCCAACGCCAGATTGTTCTTCAAGGAGTTTTCTCCAATCGAGGGAAAGCAAAAATTGACAGATGAGGTCATAGTTGGCTTTGTGAAATGCTCGCCGTAGGTGGTATTTAGTTTTAAAAGGAGTGATTGAAGATTAAAGGTAATACTTGAATGATCGCTGGTACCTAAAGGTGGTTTGATATCTATGTTTCTAACAAGATGTTGATCACTACTAAGAATTATTTCAAGCACATGATTACATCGGGTTGGCTTCAAAATGTTTTGATGTAATTGCACATATCCACAAAACATTTTGACATCACAGTAACACCAGATGGAGGCTTTTCGGACCAATTGATATCGGGAAAATTAAAGTCACCCATAATAACGCAAGATGTATTGCTAGAAGAGAGATCACTTATTATCTTAATGAGCTGAATTGTGTTGTTTAGAGATGCATTAGGAGCCCTGTATACGGCAGTAATTCCTAGAGTAATCTGGCTCAATTTAAGATCGCAACAAAGTATTTCAAAACCGTCCGGCACTGACTCAGACCATATTGTCTCAAAAGTAATAGACAATCTAAGGAAGATCACTACACCGCCGCCTTTTTTGTGAGCTCTATCACATCTTATAAAGCAAAAGTCTTTGGGGAGGTTACCAATAATTGGCAACAGATCGATGGATTCGCTTAACCAGGATTCCGTAATAACTACTATGTCGCAGTTATAGTTTCTGATTACAAATTTAAGGGGGAGAATATTTTTTTGAATAGACCGTAAATTGCAGTAGAGGCAACTTATGTCGGCGACAGATACCCGAGGAGTGCCTACTAGTTTACCGCGGACATATTTAGTTGACTAACAGGATTGCTGAGATTAGTAACGTTATGAGATGCACGAGCTAACCTAGCTTCCTTATTCCGTTCTCTCTCCTCTTTGGTTAGGGAGGACCTAATGTAGACCCCTCTACAGGAGAAAGAGCGTAATCTGAGAGCTCTTCTGAAAACTAAGGAATGGTAGAAACTATTGGGGAGGACTACTTTCAACAATCGAGGCCGACTCTGTTGCGGCTTACCAAGTCTATAAGCAATGTGGGGGACACATTCAATACCTAGGTGGTCAAGAATATCTTTCACAAAGTCGATATCGTGGGTGGCCCTCTCAGTAGACTTCGCGTGAGTGGCCTCGGGGATACCAGATATAATGATAGACCTTTGCCTCTCCTTCTCATCAACAAAGAGAAAAGCATTGACATGATCTACCTCACACGTAGGACGAGTCTCCCTTTTCCTTTCTGCTTCAGCTAAAGCAGCCCTCAAGCTTATGCTCCTGAAGCTCCTGGTTCTTTGCCAAGACAGAACATAGCTGGTTCTGGACAGAAAACATATGGGATACGAGAATTTTCAAAAACCCAGGTGTTTTCTTATCCGAGTTGAGCTGTTCGAGGGC
The DNA here is from genome assembly GCA_947396885.1 of Heligmosomoides polygyrus polygyrus. Classification (NCBI taxonomy): domain Eukaryota; kingdom Metazoa; phylum Nematoda; class Chromadorea; order Rhabditida; family Heligmosomidae; genus Heligmosomoides; species Heligmosomoides polygyrus. The sequence continues at coordinate 68,560,806 of OX377203.1, forward strand.
TGCAGCTATTTCCTCTGATCCTCATCTGCCTGCGTCCTTGTCGTCACAGTCCGCTGCCACAGTTCTGCTGCTCCTCTGCGTCGAAGTCTTCGTCGGTGACATGGCGACTGTTGACCGATGTGACGGGAAACGGGCAATAATCAATAATGACCACGCACACTCGAACAAGTAGCGAGCACTCCTGATTTACCTGATGTGGTGGCTTGTCGCGATTATTAGAAAATTCAGAACCCGCCACTAGGTCCCTCACAGACGCAAACTGGTACCAATAGAGTCCACAAAGTGCGAAAACACGATAGAGTAGCAGAGCACTGAATGAGCCGACCACCCGGCAACGCTGACGACGATAACGTTCTACGTACACAGAAACCGCGACCTCTTCAAGCGAGACCAGCTCACTGTTGCAGAAGTTAAAGAGAGTTTTGTTTGTTGAAACAGTGTGTAATGTAATGGTGCACTTCAGAATATACCTAAAAATATCGCTTCAACCAACAGATAGAAATTTGTTGCAGTTCCAAAAGTCAACATAGTCCTTCATCAGACACATCTTTAAATGGGTTTTAATGCTGATTTTTCTTAAACAAAGGTTACCTAAACACTTAATTGCTCACCTTCCTATGACTGCAGGAGTCTTTAAAGTCCATATTCAATCGATCTTAGTTCTTGCTCATCACGTTCTCCTTTTGAGATAATTTTTCGTTGACATTTCATATAGTATTGTTCACGAATCGTTTATGTTTTGCGTTAAATAAATAAATAAATAAATATCTTTGTCTTTGGCAGAAGCACCATTTGACTTTGGACGCGTCTATTTTCTTGCTTAAAAGTGCCCAGGTTTAAAAAGAATATGGTATATGCTAGGCCTTCAGGACGTAAAGGAGCGGATGTCGCCGATTGGTAGTCACGTCGTTCACCTCTACCTCCTTCTAGTGGTACCAATTCTGGGATGGTAATGCAGAGAGCATTTCCTTAGGGACATCTCCCGTTCCAGAGTTCTGTCGTCCTCCAGCAACTGTCGTCTTCCGCTTCAATTCTGACACAGACTTTTCGAGATTGAATATATGAAGGGCCTTGCTACAGAAATCGGGTCATCCTCCTGTCACAAGAAACGGCTAAGAAACTTCAAAATTAAGAAAACACCTTACAAATTTGTTAACCCTTTAGCGTGTAATGTATCACCTAGCGGGGTGGTAGTCACGTCGCTCATCTGGTTATGGAGGAATGAGCTGAAAAGAAGGAAGTACGAAAAATCGAAAATTTTTAATGTAGTAACACCAACAGTGGAAAGTGTGATAACATAGTAGAGATTCTACCAACAGCGATGTGAAAGGGGCTCGATTCATACTCGCCAGATTACAAAACTATGTTCCGAATCAAATAAATTTAGCCAGAAATGGCATGAACGACAGCTCCAGTTTTTAAACGCTACAATTAACTGCAGTAGCATCGTAGAAAACGGCATGTATGTTGATTGAGAAAAACCATCTTACACGTTTAAAGTTGATGACAATCCCTTAGCGGTCAATCATGAAGTACGCGATCTTGGAGTTCACTATTCGGATGAATTGCACTTTAAATGTCATATTGAACGCATTGTTTCCCGAGAAAATTCGATCACCAGCTTCATTCTAAGAGCGTCCGAGACTCGTGACATTACTGTTCTCATTCGACTTTTCCCTATGTATCCAGTCCCATACTTGAGTATTGCTCACCTTGTGGTCGCCTTATTGCCAGTCAGATGTTGAATTGATAGAAGGCGTCCAAAAAAGTTTGACATACCGTTGTTTTGCACGCATGGAAGTATCAGAATTTCTTATGAGCAACGCCTTAAAAGGTTACTGTTGAACACCGACGGGTAGTAGCTGATTTGGCTTAATGTATAAATTTGTTTCAGAGATCGATCTCCTTGAATTATCCCCAGCTATGGTGCCCCTCGTGGTCATGTATACCGAATCAGGCTTGAGAAAACCAACACTCGGTCTTTTCAAGGAGTTTCTTGATTAGAGTTGTCCCACTGTGGAACCGACTGGATTCTTCTTTTTTCCAGTGGAGAGAATCTTCTCCGTTTCAAATTCATCTGACCAAAATCTCCGCCAAAGAGAGACCACTAATTGGCACTTCATTGGATTCCAGTATTCCACTATTCAATGCTCAATTGGCCGTTTATTTAAGTAAGATCAGTATTGTAGAGGCTTGTTTTTGCGTCCCCTTCCTCGATATCTGCGCGGCTCGCATCTGCTGTTTTGTTGCTTCCTGGTACCACGTATCGATTTGTGTCATGCGAAATCTGCTCGAGAAGCAAAGTCCACATCTGGCGCTCCTACGTTTTTAATAATGTCAAGTTGGTTTGCTTATATTATAACTCCTTCGAAAGCATATTTTTTGCAATTTTTGTTTTTCTTTCAAAGTTACGGTTACATGTTACCAGACTTAGGAGTATCCCAGCACTTTCTCTTCTACATCTACTGTAGTGACAAGGAACGGGTTAGGCGGAGGAACGCAAAATCGCAGGGAGTTCCTCTTGTTAGAAAGGTGTCGAACAAAGCACCAAGTTTTTCAATCGTATGCTTCTTACAGGAGAGTAACGTGGCCTGCCAAAAAATCAACACGGTTCGTCTTCCTGCGCACTGCTCTCGCCCACAAGCAGCTTCAACTACCTTTCTTCCCTTATTATTAGGCTATTGTTTTACTATTTCTTCAGTTGTTATTAGATGTTTAGCTGTATGAAATTTTGGATCTATCCTAGTCGGCGGGAGGGGGTGGTCCACAATGAATGAAAAATTATGTAGCAAGTTGACTTGAGACATACCGAAAGACTCCTGCAGAGCAAGATATGATCTAAACTAGAATAATTCACGAAGAAAAAAATACCCTTGTTTTCCCCGCGGTTGTAGGTAGGCGAAGTTATGTGCCCTCCTCACCATGTTAGATGCTGTTTATAACATGTCAGGCGGTGGTCAGCAGCATGCTTCCATTGCTTCGCTCTTTGCCCGCCGAGACGGCTCGTTTTTTTGTTTGTTTTAGAGCCTATCGTGTTCTCTAGGAGCCGCTTAGTAAGTCTCAAGTCAATTTGTTATGCAATTTTTAATTCCGTGGACCCCACCCCCCACGCCTTTAGGTGGATCCGAAATTTTTGTTACTGTCTTGCGTTTTTTGCATTCTTTTGCAATGTTCCTTAAATGATGACCTAAACGTCTGACTTCACTCTATGTTCTCTATGATTTTTATTTTTTATGTCTTCTCACTCTACTGCGCTGTTATAGGGCCTCACGTGTATGGATGCTTTCCTAATTCGTTGTTACCGCTAGTGGACTATCACAAGGAAAAAATAAATTTTACAAGAGATAATAAAGCAATAGAGTAATTATTATAATACAGATGTAGAAGGACAAGCCCTAGAAATCTCAGTTTAATTGACAAACGTTCTGACTGATACGTAATCGCCTCCGCGCCTCCTCCTCTCCCAGCTATCGCCTGAGGAACGTACTGATTAATGAGATCCTTGAAATAGTACAGGGCTCGTCCCAGTAGGGCTCTGCCAGTTGCGTGCTGCGAGGGTCGTAGTTCTAGCGTTTCGGAGGCAAGCTCAGTTCATTGACTCTTTTGTATCCAATTATTTATCGTCTACCTATTTTTGGCTATTTCTTACTTTTCTTATTGGCTTGTATTTCCTTCATAGATGAGTGATCCTCCCATCCGAGAAAGCGCCATGCCATTCGTTTCCTGCTTTGTTTTCTTAGTGGTTTTATTGCTATTTCCTATTTTTGCTAGATAGACAATCCTACGCGTGTTCTGTTCCTATTTAGCTGGATCTTGTTATTGGCAAGCTAAACAATGAACAAAGGAATACAGTGTAAGGAGTCCACGAAGCAAAATAGTAGCTGTGCTGAAAAAAAGAAATTAGATAAAACGGGCAGCACCTTTGAGCTTACAACCAGCTTCCTTTCAAAGCTACTCTGATGCTGGATTGCGGTTTACAATGCCTTTTCATGCCGTGCGGAGCATGCCACAACTTTCGAAGTGCCAAGGATCCGTCTAAGATTTTGCTACCGTGAAGCATTTTTTTAGATCACTTAGCCTACAAGAATATCCTCGATCTCCGTTGAATTTTTCAGAAATCAGAATTTCTGACGCGGCCTCCACGTTCCCAAGCCAAAAAATTGGATGAACCTGAAAAGGAATCGCACTCCCTGCTACATTACGCATCCAGTGGTCCAGCACGACAAGTTTGAAAGAAAGCTGCAGCGGCTATGAGCGGTTCGGCGAAACTCGACCTTCGGCTGACAACACTTTGTAGCCGAATACTACGGGGGACTCGTCCCCCGCGAGAAATCTCCTGAGTAATCATGCTTTGCCGCCAGCTCCAAGGGCTCCTTCTCCGTCTGACCCCGTCGGGTGCTGAATCGCGTAACTGGAAACGTGGGAGCGGCTTCCCACGCTCGGTCTCTATCGGAATTGCCGACGCAAACAGCGTTTTAGCCCCGGACGACGATTTTCCGACTAAGGTGCGCTGGTTAGCATCGATTCAGTGGGAGTGCTCAGTCACACTCTGCCGGAGGTGCGCTCGCTCCTCCGCGTCAGCTCCGGCTGCGTGAATGCCGTAATTAGCTGACAACGAGCGGAGTCGAGAACCACTTCCGGATAGTTCCTCCTGTCTCGGATCGTCGACTTCGGATGCGCTTGAACGTCGTTGCTGCAAGACGCGAAAAACAGCTGAAAATCCCCTGCAGTATATAAAATGGATCCATCGAAAACCTTCGGATAATTGGATGATTCGGATTACGGCCGAGATGGTTGGGAGCAAGATAACCGGGTCGGATATCCGAGAATGATCACTCAGATACAGCATATACTGGGGCCGGATTCATCAACGACTAACCCGTGGGTATAGGGCTAGAGATAATCATGATAAAGCCTGCGTCTCTGACTCTTGCCTTATCTCTACCTACCTCTTATCTTATCTCTACTCCTTATACCCTGCATACCCACGGGTTTAATTGTTGATGAGTCCGGCCCCTGCAGTATCAGTAGGCTAAAAAAAAGCGAAACAGAAGTGAAAAAGAACGTGTAAAGAACTGCGGTGATTTCCCGAAAAACACAGCATAAGAATGCCGACAAAAGCCGAAAATAAATGTGGTCCGAAAAAATGTGGTCTGAATTTACAGCGTTCGAAGCCCAGGAGTCCCTCCAATTTATCGCTGGCCTAATGACTTGTATCCAGAGACTCTGAAGGACTTCTAGAGGGTTAGAGGCCAAGGCTAAGTCGAAAGGAAGAAATCGTATACATAACCCGCAAGCTCCTCCTTACCTCATAACTGTTTTTTTTTAAATTTTATGTCGTACCTTTTTGTCGTCTTATGCTGAAGGCTGTCATTTTCTCTCATCGTTGGCCAGGGTACTGCTCTGGGAGTCATTAAAGTTGCGCGATGTGCGGACGTGATGTTTTTGCCTGCGGCGCCTGGGCTTTAAATATTTGACGATTTTTCCAACTCTAAAGAAGGCGAACTCGTCGAAATGGTAGTCAGTAAAGCTCAGCAACTGTGCAAGTTGGCTCAATGCCGAGGAAAATTGAGGTTCGAATCTCACAGCTACCGCATTAGAAAAATCTGTTCTAGACCTAACGAGGCTTTCTGAAAAAAGTAACATCGATAGCAGTCAGAACGGTGGAGGAGAGCTAAGAGAGCTAATCCTCACAAAGGAAGGTTTTGGCGGAGGGGAAGAAGCGGAGGTCTGCATTGTTATCGGTAGTCTCCAGAGTATTTTCCGGATATATCCTAGTCGGGAGGGGGCAGTGCTAAGGTGACAGTTGCGTCCAGCATTTTGACACGGCACCACATTCTCCGAGTTCGCATGAGTGTCATCGTGCCATCTGGGATTATCTGAAGACCTGGGACAAATTGAAGGTAGAGGATGGAGGCGCCACACACGCGTGCCCCCCACTAGGATATATCATTTTTCCTTCTATTTAAGTTGTTTTTGGGCTTTGGCGAAAATGAGGCTATAGTTTTTTCATGGAGATGTGCAATCATCATTAAGAAACGTTTCCAATCGCATAGTTAATTGGGATAGACGACTGTGATCTCATGAAGTCATGTTATCCCTTTCCCTATCAGTTGGCATCATCTTCAAATTCAGCATTGACGAACGAATTCAGCATGCAGTTTCTGAACGAGCTCTGATATCGTTTTTAGCCTCACAGTTAAACACATTTCATGATTAAATAAAACCACTGATGAAAATTTGTTGAAATAGTGCTGAATAGAAAGCCCGGGCTCACCTGATCCCTAGTGATGTACTCGGGCGCCATGCCAGCCACCGTGTCTTCTTCTTTGTCAAACGAGCTCAGGTCGATGATCTTCTCGATGATTTCTGAACAGACCTGGTTACGCCGGTGCATGGCCACGACTAGTCGTGAGTCAGAGCAACGACTGACGGTTCTCGGCGGTTGTTCGTCTGGTTCGTCCGACGACTGCCTCCTTGAGCATTCCAAGGGCTCCTCCACGAATGATCTTCCCGGCCGGCACCAGCATCATCTGACACGTCGCATTCCCTTCTGCAATGGACCGATGAGCACAGCATGAGTTGCCGCATGAAGAGGGGCAGAGACTGACCTGGCACGAGCACCACGCAGTACGGTGTGATCGGCTGCACGAACCCGACGGCGAGTGTGAACACGATCAGTGACCCCAAGGAGAACAGCAGCAGCAGCTTCTGTTTCCTAGGACGTATGAGATCATCGCATAAAACGAAGTGAAAGTGAAGAATGTAAAGTCAGCCTTCAACTTTCGCTTTCCCTCAAAGCGGTTCGTTTCGCCACCTATATGCAGACGGATATAACGCTTCCCAGGTGCTCAAGCAATTACAGGATTTGCAGCTACCGAAACAATTAAGAATCTTGATTCTCCGCTAGCGAGGTTGATTGGTCGAATTCGAGAAATTATCGTGCTGCATGACTTAGCTGGATTGAAGAGCCATGCAGCTTTTTTTGAAGCTGAGCTAGAAATGAAGGTGACAAAAGGCCGTGAAACCCTCTTCGTTTCGTTCCGCATTTTAGCCCAACCTTTTTGCTAGAAAATGTTACAAATTGTTCGAGCGTTTCGTGGTAATCTTTTCAAAAAAGCCTTCAGCCTAAAATCGCCTCACTGCCCTCTTTGTTAGCAGCATTACTTACTCCATATTCTATTGATTCGTGTTTTTCACAGCATTCGTAACCACATATTATCTGGAGATGAGGTCGTTTGTTCTTTGCGCATTAACCTTAGGTACATTGGTGTAGACGGTGACTGAGCAAGCCAGCCTCCGTAATCGATTGCACCAAATATTTTTATGAAGTCGAGAATTGGATAGCTTAACCTGCTTAAAGGTCGTGCATACTTTGGGAAAGAATATTTCATACCTACTCCTACCAAAATGGCCATACTGGTAGGGTTTTACACATGCTTATGCATTGCCCTTTATCATTCAACATGCTTGTCTGAATACAAGCCCCGAGAAGGCTACGAACGTGGACAAAACTGTGAGCCAATCGAATTCAATAGTGCTCTTGAAAGTCAGTTATCACCTTGGAATCCCAAATTCTGCCGTGTCCCCACCATGAGAAGCTCAAGTGATTGCATTCTAAAAGTTAATCACGGTGCGCTGCACTCAATTCAAAAGGGAATTTGACACATCCTGAAGGCCAGGTTGTAAACGTGTGTCAAGCATCTGCCATGGACTCATTCGCCCTCGCCAAACAAGCCGTGGTTCTGAGTGGAGGTGAAAAAACACGACGCGTCCTCGCCTCTGGGTTTCCATCCAGGGAATGATCGCTTATGGATGAACGCTTTAAGCTCTGCCTTATTGCCTCCAAATATTGCCCATTCGTAGCTGGAAACGCACAAAACAAAGCAGGCACTGGCAGATTGCTCCTGGGGGAATTCACGTGCCCGCGAGCGGTTCAGATAGAGAGGAGAAATGTGAAGGACGAAGAATCCACGCAGAAAACAGAGCCATGGCAACACAACATACTGATCAGTCGATGACATAAGCGCAATGAAAACAATGGCAGCAGAAATGATTGCACAATAAGATCCTCCAGCGACTTTCTTTATGGCCAAATTCTTTCAACCTTCCCAGAAAACTTCCCGATTTAAACTAAAGAAGAAGATCTCTGATGGGTGGAACCGCAAACGCGTCTTGCATAAAACTTTTAGAGTAAGAAGGTGATTTGGCCACGTCGAATTCTCCCTTCGTTTTGTTATTTTGACTATAATCACGTACACTACGTATAAATCTACTTTAAGCACCAGTACGGCATTCACAAATCATCCTTTGACTCTACGAAAAAACAAAACTAAAAACAAACAACTGAACACAAACGGATAATATAAACATCTTGACACATCTGTTCACTCTCTTACTGAATATCTTATAAATTCCTTGAAGGCAGAGTTGCTTGCCCAAGCTGGTTATCACCACGATCTCCACCGCTTCACGAGCACACGTTTTTCGCAGTCTTTGCCGGAAGAACATTTTCAGTTATGACAGGTTTTCTTTCTAAAGGATTTCTCAAACCCAATCTAGTTGGTGAGGTCGCCAGTCTAACTACAGTGCAAGAGTCGCAGAACTAAATCAGGAGGAATCACACTGCAAGGTAAATGCCAACGGATGTCGTCGGCGGCTCTCATTCATGAGCAGAAGGCAGTCGTTTTCCCTCTAAGTTATCATTCGATAGCTCACGAACGCCAGTTTTAAGATTATGACAACTGAGAAATTGCCCAACTCCATTAAAGACATCCAACGATTACGGCGGTCAGGAGCATCTTCTGCAGAACGTGTTGTTTCGAAGTCTTCAGAATGCGACTTGAACAAGGCTCCAAATAATGCTTAGGGCTACCTCTTTAAAAGGCCAAGAATTTGTTGAAGCAGAGGAAGTTAGAAGAAAGCTCGATGAAGGCGGCGAGCGTTTCTTCCTCTGGCCCGTGTGGAGCTTGACTGTGAGCTTCCCATAGCTTAGGTCCTCTTGTGCAAACCATCTACTACAGCCTGGAAGGTTCCGTGTGCATGTGACCATAAGGTCTCTCTCCTCTGGAGAAGCCTCAGACCCCACAGAAAGGATTGGTGCCTATCCTCAAATCTGCAGCTGTCCGTCGCGCTACAGGTTATGTCCTCCAGATGTCCTCCACATGTCCTCTAGCCAATTTATGTCAATACCAGTCACTCTTGCCCATCTTCCCGATCCCAAACACATTTTCGAAACGGTAAGCGGTTCAACTAGGTTTCGAAAGATGGTCTGCTCTCGGTGTGCTCGTTCTTTCAATACACGCAACACAAGAGAACGAATGAACGCTAGTATTTTCACTAGGTCTCAGCTTTTAGTAAACTGAACCTAGCTTATTACGTCTCGAAATTTTGCGGGAATTTTAACAAGGAATGCTAATCTGTTAACCAAAACCTCTAAAAAAACTTGCTGTTTATTTGTTCTGAGCTTTTTAAATAAGGGGAATTGCTAAGAAGGCCTTTCCAGGAGTAATGTGCACGCGGAACCTTCCAGGCTGTAGTAGATGGTTTGCACAGGAGGACCTTAGCTATACCAGAGGAAGAAACGCTCGCCGCCTTCATCGAGCTGATCGGGTCATCCAACAATCAGTTGTCCCGTTAAGCTTAGTAGACTAATGCCGTGACGACCAAAAGAAAGAGAGAGACTAAGTGGAAACGATCCGATGTGTAGGGCGACAGCAACAGCTGGAAAGGGAATTGTGTTGCTGCGGCGTGGGTGCAGGTTTGCATTTGAAGCCTATGATTCTTCTATAATTCAACTTCATTGAAGTGACCGAGATTCTGCACTGATCCTCCGCCTCCTCTTGTAAAAAGCAGAAGACAAAGACGAGAAGCAAAAAGCGACTCCTCCTGCCGACCACTTGTCTCAGCAGAACGCCTTGCAATATTGAAGAAGCTCAGCAAAATGCTAACAAATGCGATTTTACAACAAGTACGACAAGTTTCTGAAAACCGTGAAAAAATCGGAGGTACAAATCTCACCTGAAACGACTGGCGAACGAACTCCAGAACGGCCCTGCGGCGAACTCAACAAGCGGTCGAGAGCCGAGCAACATTCCGGCCTGAAAGAGTCCGTCTCACTAGAAGAACAACAGAAGTTCCCTTTGGTAGTGGGTAAACCTTACTATCTTTCCGCCTGTGCAACTAGTGTTCCACTTTAAGAGGAAATTAGGAGTGCTTAGGAATCTTCATTCAATTTGTTATTAATGGAAAATAATACTGGTGGAATAAACTGCTACAAAATTCGTTCCGGATTAGGTGAACCTCTCTGCGCTTTGTTAAGTTGGGTCATCCTTTTCTTCACTTACTTAGCTAAATGCATAAGAAGGCATAAGATCCTTAATAAAAAAAAAATTACTCTATCTTGTCCGAAGAATGACTCAGTTCACTGGACGCATATTGATGTAGTGTGAATCTAGACAAGAAGTTACTTCCTTTTTCTCTTCCTTTTTCCTTCCGCCAGCTCAATTGTTGCAGATATTTTCAACCAGGCTGCCGGCGCCCGCGACATTCTCCTGAAGGCGTCCATTTCGTCTTCGCGCCGTCGATTTCCCAACGGCTTCATTGAATATTCCGCAAGACGTTTTCTATAGATGCGCACACTTCAGCACTGGGTTCCAATTAGATCAAATATTTATCACTTCCTCTAAGAGATCCAAAAACCTATCACCATGTAGCAATAGCTTACATGCAAAGGTTATAGAAAACCACCATGCCCAGTTTGGATTCCTCCCACAGCATATCAGTTAGACTATGCATGCTGTTCTCTAGCCTCTTGAAAAAGCTGCTTACGCATTTTGAAAGAAGGTTTTTAGTCATAATAACCGAATTTCAGCTGGATAGAGAGAGAATGAGCAAGCTCCGCCAAAGTCCTCCAGTAGAGATTCGCAGCTATGCCTCCCAGTCTTTTACCGTTAGGGGCAAAGCTAGGTATTCGCTCCGAATTCTAGCCAATTAACAAATTGGAATTGGAGAATTGGACAAATTGATAATAGCTAAGAAGATACACCAAGAGGTGAATCCAAGCATAAACTTTTTGCAACGAATGTGAGGGGTACGCACTTTCCAACCGGCCTAGGCCAACGTCTTCTTTCATAGGCATGTTTCTGAAAGTAGAAGAAAGCTATGATCGCTCTCTTCACAACTTTATACTGCCCCTCCTACAAATCCTGGAGGAGAAAATATCTTGTCCGATGAAAAGATCAGAACAAGTGAAAGAGTCTGGAGTTAAAGCACAGTGCTGTCCTGCTGCTCTACTCCTTTACTATTTGTTTTGCCTTTCAAAAGCCGTTTCATGATTTGCGCCACAAAGAGTGCGACCTTGGTGCAAATATCTTGAGAGAGATAGCGTTTCCTGGTAGCCAGATTGCGTGAAATACTTGAACTCTTATGAACACTCTGACAAAAAATTTCGCTGATCTAACTGCCTATCAAAAAAGGAGGTGTATTTGTAATAATCTCCGAAAAAGACGTCTTGAGATTCGCTATCTAGGAAACATGGGAAGTCTTCAGTGGATCACTTTGATGGGCTTCCTGCAGCCTTTCAATAGACCATCTAGCCATGTCGCTTCAAATGTGTTTGGCGCAATAAATGTGAGATGTTCAGTCGCCTGGTTTCTCAAGGCTTCTTTCGCTGACATCTCACAGAGCATCATTTCGCAGACATAGGAGGACCAGTGGAGGCCCCAATTGCCTCGGTGGCATCCAGGAATCGATGGCTCACCTGGGCGGCAGTCATGCCGAGCTGCTTGAAGTAGACGGCTAGGAGAGGAAAAAGTGATCCGAACGAGGCGAAAAACGCTAGGTAGAAGAGTCGACAGATGAAGGCGTTTCGAGGGAACACTCGCCCGAACAGCGTAACGGTGCGTTCGCCGGCGGAGTTCTCCATGGCTGCGCGTGCTCGAGCTACGGTATGGTGGAGACTGTGCGCTGGGCGACGAGGTTAGGGCTGTTGCGACTGCGACGGCGACGACGGCATAGGGACGGACGCAAGTGGGTTAGCTGCGCGACGACGAGGCTCCGCTTCGACGGCGGCGGCTGCGACTGAGGCGACGATCAATGAAGCAACGCTGACTGAGAGTGAGCTCCAGCCGGAGGGGAACGACGAGCGAGCAGACGTCATCCTTCGGCATCGACAACGACCAGGTGCTCGCCTTCAGAACGCCGACGCGGCCGTAGAGGTTCAAGTGGGATCCAGCGCGAAGAGCCGGTGCCTGCCAGCTGTGCCGCAAGATTCGCCCTTCGTTAAAATCCCCAGCGGCAGAGCGAGAAACTTTCCCACCATTATGCCTTCCATATCCCAATGCGAAGTTATTGCAGTTCAAACCCTGAGGGAAGCCGCTTAATGCTCCGTCGACTTCTTCCCGACTTTTTTCGTTCTCCGCTGAGTCGCTTCTTGACTACGTTGCTATTCGAATTTCGGGAGGGAAATAAACAGGGTGTCTCAAAAAAATGTATACACTGTTTGGAAGGAGATAACTTGTAAAAGTGTAAAATGCAACATTTCAGACGAGTGCAAGGCGCAATCCACTCATATGTCGGAAAATTTCACCTTTTTTGAAACTCATATGAGTCCTTAACTTCTTCTGTTCCCTTAGGGTGAGCAAAGTTATCACCTTTCAAACAGTATGTACATTTTTTGAGACACCCTGTATTTAAGATGCTTCGACGACTTAAATGCTCCTTCGACGACTCCAGCCGGTGGTGCAAGTGATGACACTGCTCTCCAAGTTTAGTAAGGACGCCTTACTTAGGCTGTAAGGTCACTTCAGAACAACGGTTTAGAAAACACCCACCCAAAGCGTTTAGAAAGACCACCATCTGAACCGCAATTCAAGCGTCGAATTGTGCTTACTCCTGACTTCACCTGGAGCCCATACATAGAGACTATTGCACTCATTTCAATACTCTTCTATTCCGCCACCGATTTGCCACACCTAATGCAAACCCTTAGAATTGAGACATTACAGTGAATTAAATATTGGAGCATAAAATTTGTAGCCAATCAATTGGAAGAATGCTGCCTAGACGGCTGCTGCTATTTTAAAACCCATCCCAGATAGGGCTTCGGTTGGCCTTCAGGTTTAGTGCTCCATGAAACCATTCACCGTTCGCAAATCCGGAGCAGTTTGAATTTGAAGTGGTACGAGAGACGGAAGGGCTTCCAAAAGGCACTAGTGGCTCAGCCTAACAGAAGATGGGCATTCTGACGCAGTACTGTGTTATCGTGAATGCTTTGGTAGGGTTCATGAGACCGAGATGGACAATTGTCGACCGCCACCACAGCCATTCATCGGAACAAATTATTATTCGGAGAGCGTTTGTGAGCCGTGTATGTGAATCAACTAGGCAGAACATCTCCTGCTGTCGAAGAAGATTAAATTCTCATCGGCTTCACAACGGAACGTCTCCGTTTTGTTATGCGTGACGCACACTGCATATCCCCCAATTCATTAGCTACTTCTTGGAGCTCCCAATAATCTCGTTGTGCGAGCACTGCAGGCCAGACAAAGGTCGCCTTCTATCAAAGCGGCACGATGGTTAATCGGTGGCTGGCTGCCTGCGATTTCTAGCTTCGCCAGCCCTTCTTGTCCAACTTCACCTATTGCCTCGGTTGCGAACTAATCCGTGCTGAACCGCAGCACTAGGTGCAGAACGGATGGTTTATTACCGGAAGTGACGAAACATGCCTTCGAACACAACAGCAGCCGCCCGGTAAATGACACTGCCGCAAACGCGCTCCGTTGCCTACAGAACTCCAACCTGAACATGTTTTTTCAGTGGAACATCTCTTGGCTGGTACCCTCCACATGAAATGTGGCTGTGGAATGGAAATTTGCTGAGAATTATTTTAAACACGAGTAAGAAAAGGTGAAAGTTTACCGATGCAGGAGGATTCGTAGAATCAATGGTTCGAAGATGTTTCATGTTCTTCCACAAGTGCTTAATAGTCTAGACTCCTGATCAAGCAGTATAGAATTCAACTCCATAAATGTGCGACCCTTTTGCGTTTTACCTTTTTTAGCCGAAAAATAGGTGGTTCTCACTTGTTCTGTTTTTTATCAACTTTCATGCCAAAAAAAACCAAACAAACAGAAGCGTGATATAATGGTGTTGAATCAGCATTTACGACGCGGCATTGTTCGCTGCCATTCGGTGATGACATTTCCTGCACAGAAGTTAATAAGCACAATGTGTGAAGGAGAGCCTAGGGCAGTTAATATCCCCAGCGGAACATCCTCTTACTCTGTAGGCGGCAGTGCAGTTCCGCTTGCATCGGAAAACTTTCCCTACCTGCTTACCTACCCTTACGAGCTGACTCGCATCAAAATTTCTTTTTCAGCTTTGGATTCAGCACGCTTGAAGGTGCCAGGCAAAATGTGTACCAATGGAAAATTTGGGGGTTATTGGGTGATCTCCGCCACTCGTCATGTGATTGTGATTCAAAAATGTAAGAAAAATGAAGATCCATTGTCAGCCTTGTTATCCTCAGTGGCGTGTTGATCGACACAATACTGCTCCGAAACTTCGATGAAAATCAACGAGCGAACCGTCAAAACTAAAGATTTGGATCAATCTTATTTTGTTGTAAAGCAACCATAAGGAGAATGCACTTCACATATGCATATTCATACACATACATATACATACACACTTACATATATAATATACATTTTGTGTGACGTGTGCAAGACTGCGGATCCGCGCACAAGCACCCTAAAATTACCTTGAAAATTGCATGCTAATCTCAAGGTGAAGCGCTACTGGACGATGCATCAGTAGCTCCTGTTATTCCTTAGAATTACTTGGCTTCAAAAGGCAGATCCATCAACCGCTTACCGGACGGTAACGGTGAAAAGTACCGACAAACCCTCGGATATGACATTCATCAGCATCAGGTTTGGTGGAACTTTTCAACGTTACTGGCCGGTAAGCGGTTGATAACGCTGGCCCCAGGACATCTTTCTCAAACGTCGCGCTCCCATGTGTATGAATGAATGCTGGAGAAGTGCTCAGAAACGGCTACGGTCTCACTTCAACTCTCCAAATAACACTGAAGAAGAACGCACGCGCTACACAACCTAAAGCAGTAGAAATGCTAAAGTTGTGTGTCCCTTAAAAAGGTAGGGCGGAAGCCAACGTGTGCAAAGCTACGCTACGCATCAGGGATGAGCATATTAACCGTTATCCGTTATCCGTAACCCGGTTTCCGGTGGGTTTTGGCCTATCCGTTTCGTTGTTCGTTATCCAGGGATTTTTCGCCGGATTACGAACAACAAAGTGTGGCAAGCTTGTGGTTACTTAGTTGAAAATAAAAACAGTTTCTAAAAAAATCGTCTTGTGTTTTTTACACTGGCAGTCGATATACGCTTGAAATGCCAGGTCGCAGCCTTCTCAGAGTTCTCAATGCTATCTTCTTCTTCTTCTTCTTCTTCTTCTTCTTCTTCTTCTTCTTCTTCTTCTTCTTCTTCTTCTTCTTCTTCTTCTTCTTCTTCCTCTTCTTCAGCGTTTGTCCCGCTTCGTCGCGGAGTCCGCTCTTCTGGTGTTACGACCACCTTTCCCGATCCTGCGCTTGATCAGGGTGGACACCAGCTAATTTCATATCCGTGTGTAACGTATCGGACCAACGCTGCTTCGGGCGTCGTCTAGGCCGCTTTCCAGATACTTCCAACTCCAGGCCTATCTTACGGACGCTGTCTTCTTTCCCACGCAGAACGTGGCCGTACCATCGTAAGAGAGCTTCGCTCATCTTGTCCGTTATCGGCGCGACACCGAACTTCTGCCGAATAGCATCATTTCGAATGCGGTCCATGCGGGTGACTCCAGCCGTCCAGCGCAGCATCTTCGTCTCCATGACGCTGAGGCGCGTTTCAGCTTCCTTAGTCGCAGGCCAACACTCAGCGCCGTACATCGCTACCGGCCGCACGACGGCTCTGTAGATCTTCGACTTCAGGTGCTCTGGTATCTTCCTATCGCAGAGCACACCAGTCAGCGAACGCCACTTGGACCAAGCTGCACTCACGCGTGAGTTCCCTTCAACCATCAGACCGCCGTCAGACGTTATTGCTGATCCCAGGTATTTAAACACCGAAGTGCGTGCAAGTTCAGTACCTAATCTTAATGGAGCCGGACTCGTTCACGTCAGTCGTTAGGTACTCGGTCTTCTTTACGTTCAATTTGAGTCTGAACCTCGCCAGACGGTCGCACCAAGCTTGAAGCTGCCGCTCGAGATCGTCTTTGTCTTCGCAAGCGAGCATCACGTCAGCACAAAACAGCGTCCATGGAACAAACGGCTGAAGATGTCGCGTAATGGCATCCATGACGACAACAAAGAGGAGTGGAGAAAGCGCAGAACCCTGGTGCACCCCAACAGAGATGGGAAACTCCATTGAGGTTCCAACTACAGCTTGCCCTCTACTCTTTGGGCAAGAGTAGAGCATCCGCACCCACTTTATTAGTTCCTCAGGTACGTTGTGTCGTCGCAAGGCGTACCATATAAGCTCACGCGGTACGCGGTCGAAAGCCTTCTCCAAGTCGAGAAAGGCTATATGCACCGGCTTCTGTTTCTCGCGATGCTTCTCCACCAGGAGGCGGGCGGCGTGTATAGCATCAGTGGTCCCACAACCAGACACAAAGCCGCACTGGTTGTCGGAGAGCTTGACGATTCCACGGATTCGTCTATCGAGGATTCGCTCGAAGATCTTCATGCTGTGCGAAAGCAAGCGAATCGGACGGTAATTGAAGCAGTCCGCAGGACTGCCCTTCTTCTTCCAAATCGGAATGGTCGTACTGTTGTGCCAACACTCCGGTACTTTCTTCTCCTTTACTACCTGATTGAAGAACTCAGCCAACCACTCAGCAGGATACCAGAGCTTCGACTTCCATACATCGACTGCCAGATCATCCGGCCCTGTCGCCTTGCCGGGCTTCATCTCCTTCAGAACCTCTTCTGTTTCCTCCACGGTGATTTTGTAAACGGGACCGTGAACAGAAGCCACAGAAGGGATGGCCGAATGAGGAAATTCCATAGTGGAAGTTTCCTCAAAGTAATCACGCCATCGCTTCAGCGCCTTTTTGCGGTCTGTCAGAAGACGGCCGCTCTCATCAGTGATGCCAACGAACTTTTCAATATCCTCGGTTTATCGATGGCGGGTCTTAGCAAGTCGGTACAAATACCGCTCACCATCGCGCGACTTGAGCTTTCGGTAGACATCACCATAATGAGTGGCTTTCGCAAAAGCCACGGCTTTCTTTGCAGCCTTCTTCGCATTCTGTTACTAATGCAGGTTGTCAGCTGTTCTGTCGCCGAGAAACACCTGATACAGCGACTTCTTCTCTCGAACCTTCGCTTTCACACCGTCTGTCCACAGCCATGTTTGCTTGTCGACTTTGCGTCGTCCAGGCTTCGTAGTGCCGAGTTCCAATCTTGCAGCTTGGCGCATCGCGTCGGTTGCTCTCTTCCAAGTTTCGTCGACAGTCGTGACTGTAGGCAGCCGTACGCGAGAAATCACAGCTGCTTATTTTCTTTCATTCGCCACCACTTGATTCTAGCTGCACTGCATCCCTCGATCTGCTTCAGCCTCGGAGGGGCGATCTTTAGGATCAGATCAGCGGTCGATGTTGTGGGGCGACCGTCTCATACGGCAGATCTTCGCGTCTGCGACATTGCTCCGGTCACGATCCTTCACAAGCACAAAGACTATCAGAGACTTGGAGCTCCCACTATAATATGAGATGAGGTGGGAGTCCGTTTTCGGAAGACGTTGTTCACAATGGTGAGGCTACGCGATTCCGCATACTCAAGAATACGCTCACCATCGGGGTTACGATACTTTTGACGGTACCTCCGCTGTCTTCTCATCAAGCATGTTTCAAAACTCATCCTAGGCTTGATCGGAGCAGCCACTCTGCGGCGCATACACCATGCGATGTGACATGGGTCTTCGTAGGCCGACCTGTCACAAGGGCCTGTCGCCTGCATCATTCGAATGTCCGTGATTATCTTAGCTCGCAGAACGAGCAGTTTCCAGTGGCCCGAACGGACATCGCCACCTCAGAGTGCTATAATTAGACTAAACTATCTAATTGCTTATAACGCGTTGTGAAATGCTGAACACTGTATTGCTTATTTCTATTTGTGGAGTTCTCACCAAAATTCCTTCTAGCATAATGTACGATCTGAAATGAACCTGTGGATCAGTGGAGAAAAGGGCAAACATCCGTACGAATAACATCGTTTAAGGAGTGCCTTATACTCCGAATCTACACGACCTTTTAGCGCTTTTTGAAACTACAGGGTGGCTGAAAAGTTCGGGCAATTTTTTGCGGCGCTACTTTTGGCCTTGAAATTGAGGTTTTTTGTTATTTCTGTTGTTTCCGTTGTATTCCTCGCGCAATTTTGATCTAGAATCTGTTGCTCCAGTTTTCTCGTTTTCAGTTGTGCTTGCGTTATGTCTCGTGAAAGTGAGCGTATCACCGTCGTCGAGCTGCACAAGACGGGAATGAGAACCGCGGACATAGTTCGAACAACCGGCTTCAAACAAAGGACCGTCTACAAGATTGTAAGACGCTACAAGGAGACTGGCGGGACCTCGGACCGTCCCCGCAGCGGCCGTCCCACCACTGCGACAACACCGGAGAACATCAACAAGGTTCGTTGTCGCATTAGCCGGAATTCTGAGGTATCGATGAACAAGATGGCTACGGATCTCGGGATCAGTAGGGAACGAGTCCAGCATATTGCCAGGAGGAAGCTGGGATTACGCAGCTACAAAGTAGCTCGTATTCACTTCCTCAACGACGCGATGAAAGCTGAGAGGTTGAGGAAATGCAGGCGAATGCGTCAGCTGGTCGGCGATGGTCGCTTGTCGAAGGTGCTGTTCACCGACGAGAAGATCTTCACGGTCCAGCCGGTTCACAACCATCAGAATCGCCGGCAGCTGCTTAAGAAGGGTCAGCAGAAGACGTCGGCCGCAAGGACCATCAGCCGCCGCCATTTTCCAGCCTCGGTGATGGTGTGGGCTGGAATATGCGCTACCGGAAAGACGCCGCTGGTCTTCATGGAGCAGAACGTCAAAATTAACGCTGCCAGCTACCAGCAATATGTCCTCCGCGACGTACTGGAGCCGTGGGCGACGAGCCATTTTGGCGAAACCGGATTTTCTCTTCAGCAGGACTGGGCACCAGCGCATTCCGCCAAATCCACGATCGCCGTTTGCGAGGAGCTCTTCCCAGGGTTTTGGAGCAGGGACATCTGGCCATCCAACTCGCCTGATCTCGACCCGATGGATTATTCTGTGTGGTCGATCATGGAGCAGAAGATCTCCACTACATGATACGCCACCGTTGAGCAGCTGAAATCGGCGTTGTTGAGATCCTGGGACGAGATTACAGCGGAGCAGTGTGCGACCATCATCAGCGACTTCCCAAAACGACTGCGAAAATGTATTGAAGCCAAAGGAGGAAATTTTGAGCACCTGTTGTGAATTTTCCTGTTGTGTTATGTTGTTGTTGATCTAATGAAGTTTCTGTTATTTTTGTTTGTAAATCTTTGGCGTTTATGTAGTTTTTTCGTACTGCTGAAATACTTTGAAAAATTGCCCGAACTTTTCAGCCACCCTGTATGTTTGACACTAGCAGCAATTCACAATTTACCCTTTCCAAAGCAATAGAGAGAGTTTTAGTTGATTTAGGCAAGAATTATTGCTAAATTTAATTGGAGAGTACACAAAAAGCGACTCTTTTTAACGACTGCCTCACCCAAGTATAGAATATCCTGTGGAATCTATCCATAGTGACTCTATTGTAACTGAAAACATGAATAAAGGATATGAGACAACGGTAGTGCCAGATGCGACACGCATTCTACTCTTGCGTGATATGCCGGAGGCACTTTGAATGCGTATTTGGCCAGTACAATGGCTTGCGACAGTTAACCGATGGGTAATTCAGTGCATTATCCTTCCCGGACAAGCCTGGATGATCTGGAGGGAAAATCCGACCCAAGAACATTGAGTCGGAGAGCATGCGACAGGCGGCACTTCCGACTGCACTACCACATGTCTTGAGGAAAAACACCAATAAGAATGTTAAAAGTGGCATGGATATTGTTACAATTACCAACCTACCATTTGAGAAAGAATAGTTTAAAGGTAGCTTTGAATTTTGTTGTTTATTCGTTATCCGTTTTTCCGTTGTCAGGCCATTTTTAGGCAAAATCCGTTATCCGGGTTTCAAAGTTTTATTATCCGCTCATCCCTGCTACGCATGCATTGTTAGGATACCACTGAGACGTACCTCTCAATATCGGTAAGCACCTATTTCGCTTGTGTTACTTTTTCCAAAAATAAAATAAAATGAACAAATAAACCCTTGCAATTTGGCCATGGAGCAGCATGCATACAAGGCAGTGGAAGGATAATTGCAGACATGGCGTTGCAGGTGCATTTTGTATGAACAGCGTGTCCCCTATGCGATTATGTACATCACCCAATACAGTTTCGTATCCGGCATGGAGTCCGAGAACGCAGTTGGTTTCCAAGTGTGGGAGGTAAATCACTCCATAGTTGATTCCAGACTTGCCATTGCGCACAGCACAGCCTTCTCGGTAGAACTTCCCTGCTGAACTTTTTTCGTTCCACGAGAATAACAGTAGGTTTTCCGACCATTACAACAACGTGTACCCGTTATACCATTGTCCTCGGAAAAAAATTCGAATTTCGAATGATCGAATAATGTTCGATCTTCAAAATTTCGAATTTCGAGTGGTCGAATAATATTCGATTTTCAAAATTTCGAATTTCGAAAAATCGAATATAATTCGATTTTCAAAAAGTCGAATTTTGAATAATCAAATGTTTAAGAACACTCCTATTTATTTTGGTCACCCAATGATTGACATTTACTTATTTATTATTACCAACTGTAAACTGCGTTTGACAGAGCGGATACACGAAGGCTTCAGATTGTCACTACTCCCCTACCAGTAGGTAATTGCGAAAGGGGATCGGTAATTATCAACTGTGGTAGGTCGATTTCGATCAATGGATCATCTGTCCCGTGGTCGTCATACTCCCGCTGCACTTATGTTGAATTAGGACTTATGGAGTGGAGACCGGCGAGTCCAGTGAGTGATAATCGCTACTGAGGTTGAGCGCGACGAGCGAGGCGAGGGCGAGCTGAACACCGAGCCGAGGCTATGGAAGTCGGTGTTCAGGCTCAGATGCCGTTATTCAAGCGCCGCGGAGGCTGCTCCATCCACTTCCTTCACGACCCAAAGAACAATGACAAAGGTATAATGGAAA
Source organism: Heligmosomoides polygyrus polygyrus (assembly GCA_947396885.1). NCBI lineage: Eukaryota > Metazoa > Nematoda > Chromadorea > Rhabditida > Heligmosomidae > Heligmosomoides > Heligmosomoides polygyrus. The sequence goes on from OX377203.1 coordinate 68,582,147, forward strand.
TGAAATGTATTGCTTCCCTAAGAATTCGTGCACGGGAAGAGAGAAACACCCTAGGTAGGCAGAGCTAGGTTGTTATAGGTCTTGCTCCATAGGTTACTGTCTTTCCTTAGGTTATACCGAAGCTTCCAGGTAAAAGAATGGCTAGCACAGACGAAGAAGTAACAAAAAGGCGATCTGGTTCAGAAAAGGCACATTGGAGTCCCATGAATGGAATTCACTCTGTGTTCTGGCTCCGTTGGCGAACAGACCCGAAGTCCACGGTTGGAATCTAATCTGATAATACACTACGACTTGGACAGTGTTACAGCGAAAATGGGGATCGCTCGCTTTAATGGAAAACGGAACTCTTGTACCCATAGCCGTTGCTTTTCCTCTCTTCTTTAACGTCCTCACTGGCACAAAACAGGAGCTTTCTAAGCTCCTGAAAGTACTACCTCCTTACCGCACTCCCTCCGGCTGCAATCGTTCCGTTGTTGTAATTGGGATAAAGATACAAAACGGAGATTCTGCCGTAGTATGCCGAAGGCAAAAACGTCATTGTACAGCCATAGCCCGATTCTCTTGCTATTCACTTGAGTGGCCGCAGGGCGCTAGACGGCCGCTCACAAGGAAGCAGGGACGTAGCGGAGGTCCGCGGTGGTCCACGCTTCGCGTCGACTCACAAGTGAAGCCCGTGAACTTCCCCGAAGATTCTCAACGAGACCTACATGATATTGTTGGGAATGAAATCAGGGTCACAGAAGTGTTTTTCGTTTTTGCTGCGGGCCATTAGTGGTCCAAAAATGGCAAAAATGCTAGCACTTCAGGGCGAGCTGGTAAGGCAAAAGTGACGCCTGGAATGGCTCTGTTGTCCTCAGAACCTGACCTACACAAGATTTGGAGCTCAAGGTCGGATTCCGGAAGGGGATAGAAAATTTGCTAGCTGGCCTATTCTCATTTTCACGAAAGAAGGGCATTTTTTGGCCTCGATAGGGTACCACATTATTGAGTAGCGCTGAATATGGGTGACGAGCCCTAACTTCGCATTTGAAAATTATTTAGGCTGCTGATCACGAATCTGTTATCTTTTTCTAAATGTTCACTTTTCCTGCACTACTTTGCGTCTCAAAGTCGAACTTTGGAAGATTAGTCTGACCACGTTGAAGAAGAAAGCGATTCTACTAACGTAGACAACTTTTGTCACCCATTCTACCGTAACCTACCGTAGCCGACCGAAATTTAAAAAATAGATATCATATAAGCACCCCAAATAACCTCGCTGTGCGATGTTCAAGCGAAATTTCTTCCTTTCGGCCTCTCGCCGACCTTTGCAGTCGTGAAAGGCAGCAGTTCCGGTTATTCTGCTTATACTCCTTTATGTACACATACCCATTGTAACCTTCTGTAAACTATCGTTTCACCGAAAATGGTTGCCAGATTATTGGTCTTAATCCCCAATAACCTTATAGATGAATTTCGGAGGAAACTTTTCTCCGACCTCTAGAGGTGAAGGAGTGAGTGCAAGTGCTCCCATCTGCAATGCCCCCGACCCCTTACCCGTACGCGTACAGGAGAGTGGTCAAGGGGAAATACACAGCAAGGCGTCCAATCACGCGAGGTGGATAAAATATGCTGTGGTAGGTAACAGTTAGCTGAAGTAGTGAAAGTTGCGAGAAGAACAAAAAGCAGTCTGCAAAGAACTCCGAAGGTAGTGAGCTTGCCTTGATGATGGGTCAAATCAGTGCCTGTCGATCTTGTTCACGAATGAGGTGATTGTGAGAAACACTTCCAAAAGTAATTGAGAACATTTCGAAGAGGTCATAAGGGGATAGCATCTAACGGAACCTCCCTCAGCGAGACAAGCGTGGTTTAATGGACGTGCGACATCACTCCACACGACAAAACCAGCTTCTTCCACATCTAACAACAAGTTGAAAGCAGGTCTAGGAAGCGAGTACGGTACCGTACCAAAGCTAAATTGTTCTACCCATTTGTAAAACTAAAACAGATCACCTGGAACTGAAACAGATCTAGCAAATCACCTAACCCTCTCCGGAATCGAACCCTCGATCCTCCTCCCTCAAGCCCGCATCGCTATCCACTCGGCCATCCCGTCTAGTAAACGTCGGAGATTATCATATTACTATGATCCAACTTTAGTTTGATCTCTAAACCTTTTGTAGGGTAGGTTCTAAGCACAACAAGACCATTCCAGGCGTCACTTTTGCCTTAACAGCTCACTCTCAAGTGATACCATTTTTGCAATTTTCGGACCACACAGACATCCGTAGCAAAAACGAAACACAGTTTGGTGATCCTCGTCTCATATCCTACATCATATTGGTCTCGTTGTGAACATCTGGGGGAAGTTCATCGGCTTCCATTGTCAGATTGCGTACACACAATTCGGCTCACTTTGAACGCGAAACTCGAACATCGTAACATCGTTTTTATCATAAGGTCACACTTCCCTGGCCTTAGAAGAGGAGTGCCAATAAATTGCTAAGGGACTGATAAAGAATATTCGAATATTACCGGCAACTGTATAGTACCCGTTCAAAGAAGAAAAACAGTGAAACCATTCTCATTTGTCCTTGGCTTCACGCTTCCTTTTTACACCAAGCATGCTCCCTTTCTGAACTTTAATTACTTCACTGCTGCGCTACCATTCATTAAAATCACAATAGAGCACACAGCAATCTCCCTACTCTTGTCAGGCATGGGGCGCTTCAGGAGTCCGGAAAAGGTGAACGACGCTCATTCACAATGAATGTATGTGCCTAGTTAAATCCCACTTTTCTCACACAATATCTGCTTCCTTTCTCTGACATACTGAGGCCCACTTCGGTGGGGGACTTGCTATAGGTCAATGTCCATCCTTGCCTGCCATGCAATTCGCACTTGCTTAGAGCCTGCTGTCCTAAGCGCGCATTCTCATTCATTCTCTTTCATTTACACTCGCACTATCCAGAATGTTTATATTGAAACTTGCCACGCATTTTCAAGCAATTGACCTATACTACTTTAACTTCAAACTAAATGCTTTTCGTTTTAATTTCTGACCATTTAGACATAAAATGTGCACCATGTCAATAATCATCTGAAATTTGAATAGACGTTGTTTAACCAACTGGTGGCGACGTCCGTTCCTCTACGTGGTGCCACTGGAAACCCTTCGCTCTGCTAGCTAAGCCGAACGCGGACACTCGATTGCAGGCGGCAGGCCCTTGTGACAGGCCGGCCTACGAATATTCTGTGTTACGTCATATGGTTGACGACGTTTCAGAGTTCTCGAGATAACGGTACGGCGTCCGCAGGAACTGACGCGCACTCGCAAAGACCGGCGAGTGTGAGAAGTATGCGAGGTCCCTGATGCGAGGGCCGCGTCGGAGGGCAGCTGAGCTTGTCTGAAAGTCCCGTAACGTAGGCAAGGCCCGCGTAGCAACGTTGAATGTGGGTACATTGATGGCCGATCGTGCGACTTGGTAGAAGCACTGGAGCGAAGAAGAACTGATTTCTGTGCGGTGCAGGAGACGAGGTGGTCCTTCTGCAAGTCGAGGGACATTAGCCGTGGCTTCAAGGCCCCGTTCTGTGCGACGGCCCCAATGGTGTCTGTATGATCGTCTCCGAGCGTTTGCGTGACGCAAGCGTAGAACGTTTCGATGACCGCTTGATGAAGATTGTTGTCGCCGTAGAAGAGCGACGATGTCATTTCTTTTCCGCATATGCTCCGCAAACAGGTTGCTCCGAGCAAGCCATGGACGAGTTCTGGTCCCAGCTTGATGAGAAGGCAGCGGAGGTGCCGTCACAAGATACGATTGTTGTGGCAGGTGACCTTAATGGTCACGTCGGAGCAGCGAAAGGCGGCTACAGCTGTCACGGTGGTTCTGGCTAATCGTCACGCAACGCCGATGGTGAGCGTATACTTGAGTATGCAGACTCACACGATCTCACCATCGTGAATACCAATTTTCGAAAGCGTGACTCCCACCTGATCTCGTTTTATAGTGGAAACTCCAAAACGCAGATCGACTATGTCCTTGTTAGGCGTCGCGACCAACGCCTTGTCACAGACGGGAAGACTGTGCCGTATGAGGCGGTTGCCACGCAGCACCGTCCATTGATCTGCTCGCTGAAGATCACACCTTCGAGGTGTAAACATGCCGAGCGATGCGGGTCGGCCAGAATCAAATGGTGGCGACTGAATGAGAAGGAAGCGGCAGTTATTTCTCGCATTCGATTGCCGACGGTGACAACTGTCGATGAAACCTGGAACGATGCTACCGATGCGATAACCCGGGCTGCACGCTTCGAACTCGGCACAGCGAAGCCTGGGCGACGCTGGGTCGACAAGCAGGCATGGCTGTGGACTGATGATGTCAGAGAGAAAGTCCGAGAAAAGAAACGGCTCTCTCACCTATTTATCGGTGATAAAACAGTTCGTAATTGGCGGAATTATCGAGAAGCGAAGAAAGTGGCAAAGAAGGCAGTGGCCGCTGCTAAAGCCGCATCTACGCTGATTTGACCGAAAAACTGGATGCGCGCGATGGTGAGCGTTATCTTTACCGAGTCACCAAAGCTCGCTGTCACCAAGCAGAAGACATCGAGAAGTTCTTTGGCATTAACGACGAGAACGGTCATCTTCTAATGGATCGTAAGAGAGCTGTGAAGCGATAGCGCGACTACTTCGAGGAGATCTCGATTGTAGAATTTCAACATCCTGATGTTCCTTTTTCATCTCCTGTATACGGTCCCGCTTTAAAGATCACAGTGAGCGATACAAAAGCAGCACTGAGGAAGATGAAGTCAGGCAAAGCCACTGGTCCCGATGACCTGCCGGCCGACCTATGGAAGTCGGCTGGTGCTCTACTTACTGGCTGACAGAGTTTTTCAATCAGGTTGATGCCGAGAAGAAAGCGCCTGAGAGCTGGCAGAAGAGCATGTCCATCCCGGTTTTGAAGAAGATGGGCAGTCCAGCAGACTTCACAAGCTACCGTCCAATTCGTTTGCTCTTGCATAGCATGAAGATTTTTAGCGAATTGATGATGGGCGCATTCGTGACGTCGTCCAGATTTCCAACAACCAGTGTGGCTTCGAACCTGGGTGCGGCACTATCGATGCCATCCATACACGTCGTTCGTCCACTTATAGAAGTGGCCGCGAGAAACAGAAGCGGGTGCATTTTGCCTCCCTTGACTGTATGCTGACGTCGTCATCCTTGCAAGTGAGGAGAAAGCCGAACTCGAGCGACAGGCACAGGCGTGATGCGATCGCTTGTCGTTGTTCGGACTTAAACTAAACGTTAAACGTCAAAAAGACGGAATACCTGACGACGGATGTGAATGAGCAAGGATCCATTAAGGTTAATGGTACTGAGCTCTCACGAGTTAAATCCTTCAAGTATGTTGGATCAACAGTCACCTCCGATGACAGCCTAAGTTGGAGGTTAACGCGCGTGTAGGTGCAACCTGGTCCAAATGGCGCTCACTGACTGGGGTGCTTTGCGACAGGACAATGCCTGAGCGCCTCAAAACAAAGGTTTATAGAACAGTCGAACAGTCCACCCATTAGTGGTATACGGTGCTGAGTGCTGGCCCATGACGACAAAAATTGAGAGCACCCTCAGTGTGATGGAAACGAAAATGTTGCGGTGGACGGCTGAAGTTACGCGTTTGGACTGTGTTCGCAGCTACATAATACAACAGAGGTTCGGTGTCGCCCCAATAGCCGAGATGTAGCGTGAAGCTCGTCTTCGATGGTATGACAATAGCTGCATACGCGGACCACGGTGAGAGCACAGGTGGAAGAAGTCCTGCTGCAAACGCAGGCTGGCGATATAAGTCCGACCAGGGAGTCTCAACCTCCGCAGCATCACTTGTCCTGTACCACCTCACGAAGATCAACGAGTCGGTCGAGCGGGCGACAGCAACGTCACCATTCGTCGACGTCGCGTGCCAGACCGTTCCAGCGGATCCTACTCGCTCAAAAGACATGAATATCGTTCACACAGTGTGTGTAGGACGAAGATGTCTGAGCATGGCGTTGGTTGGCGTGCCGGTTCTCTCTGACATCCCGCGGAATTCCGTCGGAAACGGTTCTCATCCAGCAGGAGTCTGTGAAAGGCATTTCATGGCTGACGCCCTAGATTTCGACGTCCTGGCCCACGCGACATCGTCTTTTATCTTCGAACATCCAAAGCTCGGCATTCCGGAGGTCCTTACTTCATATGGTTCATGCATCTGAGTCGTACGCTTGCGCACGCCAACAGTGGAGATGAATAGGTGTGCACGAGCTCGAAGTCCTTCGCCTCCTTGGAGACTTTTTGAACGCTCTCTAAAGCTCCCCAGGTCACTCGCTTTTCCCAGCCCAGCTTCGGCATTAAGACGTAGCTCGAGCACTCGGAGACGTTCTTTCCGTTGAGCGAGAATGGCGCATCAAAAACTCGTCCGTTTCTCATGAAAATCGTCTTCTTAAGATTCAGCTGCGGTCCAACGTTCTCACACAAGCGATCGAAGTCGGGCAGCACTCGCTCCACCTGGTCAATGCTTGGTGTTATGAGCACGATGTCTCAGCGAGCTAGGATGGTGCAGCTGCCGGTCGTCGATCTTCACTCCCACGTCTTCCCTCTTAGATTTCGCATGACGTTCTAGAGATTTGCGTTTAAGAGCTTCAGGGATATCGTGTCCACTGCCGAACTTCTCTCCACCTCGATGACGACACCGTTAGGATGGCGAAATCTGGGGCGCGAACCCACAGTGCAGCTCTCGAAGCATCCTGGCCTTCTCGGCCCTCTGCCTGCGCGTAGAGGACGAGTACAAATAGGCTGGAGAGAGAGGTGGGGACGAGCGGTGGTGGATGGAGGAGCTGCACAAGATTGCAAATCTGAACAAATTTCCAGGCAAGAAAAATTGCAAAATTCGACTCCTTCTTCGACACCTCCGCCTCATCGAAGCGAAAGGATCTGCCCTGCTGACCAGAGTTTTACTCATCGCTCTCCTTCACTGATCACGAGGACCTCCTTTTCCGATTCCACGTTGACACATTCTTCACCGACTCCCTCATGTCCCACAATACGGGAGAAACCAGTGGATGTCTTCTCTTGTCTTGTAGATGTTTAGTAGGTACGCGTGAGGCACCGCGAGGTCGTAAATCCATAAAAAAGGTTCGCTAAGACAACTGGTGAAAACATAATTTGGAACATTGATAGGCAATATTGTCCATCACTACACCGAGTCGAAAAAAATTTCACTAAGGGGGTCATTTAAGGCACTGATCACACACTCAATGTAATAGGTTGGACGTCACGTTCCCAACGTTCTTAAACATCTTATTCTAAATTTCGCTGAGCTGAAAGTTTTTTTGCATCAGGTTATATACTTTTCAAATGATAATGATTTGGCCTATCAGAAGGTAGGATTATGCTTTTTAATTTCAATTTTGGCCAATTTATAGGTCATTACAGTGTATAGTCGAAAAAAGAAAAATGACCTTCGCCGACAGCTCTTTCTCTGCAGTTACGTTTGCGCTTTTTGCACAACGTTATAAACCATTCGAAGACTAACTGTACCAAAGAATTCGCTGTGGTCACTGAATGACTTGAATTCTCCTTCAATACAGGCTGTAGTTTTCCAAAACAGTAATAGCAGTATAGAAGAATCTTGGGCTGCACGAGTATACTTAGCGAGTGCAAGTTCTGCAAAACATTATGTCAGAACAAATGAAGACGCTCGAAAACGTTCAACCGTGCTATGATTAATAGCACTATGAATCTTTCGAGAGGCTGGACAACTTTCCACAAGCTAAGCAAATTAGCCTTTGCGAGAGATGCGTTTTTCTAGAAGCCTTCTTGTTACTGTCTCCTTCTGAGCCTTAATGATCTTCCCCGTTCCGCAATTTAATGGTGATGGACGTGCTATTGTTATTTGTTGTGGTGATGAAGGCGCAGTCATATAATTGCCATGTAGATGGAGTCGAAAAAATCAATAAAGAAAAGATCTAGGCGTTTTCCTGCTAAAATACAGCCAAACTGACTGCGGCTAACTGAAATTTTACTCAACGAATTTGCAGAGTTTAACGCAAAAATTTACCGTAAATAAATTAGCCGTTAAAATTTACCGAATTAATTTTTTGCACATCCTTATTGACATGAACCAGTTAAGCTGACGGTCATGATGGAAATGGTTCAAGTCATTTTCTTTAAGCTATCGTAATAACAGCTTACTACCTTACAATCAGGCTTAAAGAAAATGAGTCGAAATGAATGAGAAAATGAGAAAAGAGGGAAAGTCAAAAAGGATTTTTCAAACCGAGGAGTTTTCAACTTCTTAAGGTGTGGCTAGTTCACATCTGAAGGTGTTTCTTCTCCATTCGTAATATGTTGCTCAGTATGATTCCGAAACTCTACACCTAGGCTTAAAAAGGTTCGGTTTGATGTGAAACTGGTTTCAACGATCCTTGCTGTCTCCTGCTGAACGACATCTCGGTACAACGAGGATCAGTGGTTGATAAGCAGAAATCCTCTCCTAATCTCTTAATACACAACTTCTGCACGTTGCCACAGGATGAAATGTGTCACTCCGGTCGCTTTGCGATGAGTCAAATCTTCCTGAAAGTGGGAGGATTCCGGCCTATGCGGAAGCAACGACGACGGCAATGGATTCGCATTGTAACGAGAGCGCCGACGTCTAAGTGATGTTGCCGGAGAGGATGAGATAGCGCATCAGTAACATTCCCGTTGTCTATGTGAATTAGTCTGACCATTTTCTTGCTTCTGACCACTTCTACAAACCCTCTTCAGCGTTCTCGTTCTGCTTTCTCTTCTCACGTTTTCAGTTTTCCGCAGTGCTCCAACCGACACCTAACGAAACCGTCCTAGAAGAAGATAGTTTGGGTAGGAGTAGCAACAATGCGTGAGGTGGCCGTTTTCAAATCTGCATGTAGTTTTGAGCAGCAAATTTAATTATAATATATACATAATACATAATAATACATAGCAATAAATAAATTTCCAGCTGCCATCCTAAGTCAATGCAACACAAAAAATCTTTTAATGTTTCTGGGTCAGAACTATTAGTGCATAGATAGTGCTAGCTCACACAGCCCCTATCTGGAAAACTTTCCACTTCAGTCTGAACTGAAATTAATTCCTGTTAGTTCTGCTCCACTAATAGAAAGATTTCTTACGTACCTTTTTGTTACAGTGTTTGATGTGCTGGCTTTAACTGTTCTGCATGACAATCTTTTCAAAATTCCGAAATTCACACTTGCAAGTGAAGTAGAATTTCGCAAAAATCGTGGGTTGAGGAATTCGCTAGGATGATTTAGTGTTCCGAAAAGAAGCGTTCCAGTTCTTGCATTCTACAGGATGAAACTCCTGACATAATTGATTGGAATGTATGAAGTATATGACATACACGTCGGATATATGGAGTTCGTTTTTATTCGTTACCTTCCATGACCATAGGCTGATTTCCTCTGAGCAGCGTTACCCGTTCATGCTGTCTGATGGTGAGTGCAAAGCGCAATTTATCCCAGAAACTATAGATCAAACATTTTGGAGTCCTTTATAGGGACATCAAATCATTCCGGTTAAGCGTTTTTATTATTTTTAAAAATTGAGCAACAGCACTAGCACAAACGTAATGGTTGGTAGACAAGCCGATAATTCCGATTCCTATGCAGTGGGAAAAACATGTGATATAATACCCTTGCCAATTTCAGGATGCACCTGGTTCTGATTCTTCTTATTTTCACCGCTCTCACCGGCGAAACTTTGAGCGTTGTCATGCCGTCCCTGTTTGGATTATTCAGGCTCCATCGAAAGCCCCCCGAACCAGTGACAAGCAATAAGGTGAGTTGAGTTGGGTGCCACATGAATCCTTACCTATCGCCACAAAAATTCGAACAGATCGCAGTGTGCTGCGGTCCGCTTACGTACCCACACGAACTTTTTTCTATTATTTAGTACTTGTACGCGATACTGGAGTCGGAAAAGGTGCCGTCTGTCGTGCGCACCCGCGCAGGTTCCTGGTTCGGATTTCCCGCTTAGGCCAGCCAGGTCTTCGATTCCTCTCCAGCACATGATTTCATACCAAGCTTCTCTGGGAGGACAAAACACGGGCTTATCCATCAGTTGACCATCCCAAGGTATTGTGAAGGCCAAGTGTGCTTTCAAACGGCCTCCGCAACAACCCGCAGAAGTTGAATGAGTGGCGCATCCCCAGAAATGATTCAATAATGCTTTCCTTTATTCTTCATCCATTACTTTTTCCGCCTTGGGTGCGAATTCTTCATTATTCTTGAAGGTTAGGATTTTTGTGTTAGCATTCGTTCAAAGTAAATGAGTTTAGTCACAAGAAGAAAGAAATTGAAAACCGAACCGCTTGTCATCAATTCGCCCCTTCCCTTTGTTAAACTCTCCACATTTCATAAAGGGTGGAAATGAAACGTCTACTGCTGCTTCCGAAATTGAATTCCTAGAGAACGCGACAGTGGAGTTTTTGGTCGAGAAGTTACGAAGCGACATAGACAGTCTGAGACGACAGAGTGAGTTGGGATTCGAAAGGTAAATTATAGTTCCTCCGAAAGCAATCTGTTGATTTTATCACCAGCAAAGATCAAAAAGTTTATCTCGGTGCTTACATTAACGTTTATTTATTATGTAGATTGTCCGGAAAGCTCTTACAAGTAGAGCCTCCAAACTGGCGGCGAGCTTTTGCGATCGAATTTTTACAGAATGTAGGTCTCGTGTGGGGAAGAGCAGAGACATAGTTACTACTTCGGAATGCTCTTCTGCGGTCGAAAGAAAGCGTGTGGATGCATGCGCGCGAAGTTCATGGCGCCCTGCTGCAAGGTCGTGGGTTCGACTCGCCCCTTGTCCTGGTGTTCTTGCATTTCGCGATTTATCGTCAGTGGAACCTTTATCCCCATTTCCAATACATTTTTGAAAAAAAACGCAGCAACAAATGTCGTTTACGTTCATCGAGTTCTTTGAAAGTGAAAAGGTGAGAATTTTTGACTTCCAGGTTAAGCAAGGCCAAAACTGATGTCGGCTTCATGATCAGCATCCCAAGTATCCTCCGCGCACAAAGTTTGGGCGAAATTGGTGCGTCCGACCTCACCACCCCAACTTACTCACACCTTGTCTAACCTGTCATAAGAAAACAAGAAATTCAGAAACCGTTGTCAGATTCATGGTCAGCACTTCAAGTAACACCCGTAACAGAAGTGTGAATAACTATTCTTTTCGACCTCGCTAGTACAGTGCATGGGCCCCTTTCGATTTTCGAACAGTCGAGCTGTTTTAAGATGAGGTGTTGTAGATAGCAAATTCTATTCTATTTTTACATGGATGGAGTCAAAAACATAGTAACCAACTTGTAGGAATAGCTGATGATGTACCAACCTTCTTCAACAATGGTAGAGGATTGCAAAAAAGCATGTAAGCGAAATACATTGCTCACAAACTGAACATCTACGCCTCATCATCAATTGCGGCTGCCACCCTTGTCATGGTCTCCTCAGGAAGAACATCTTAACTACATCGATTGGGACAATTTAGAAAAAATAGAAAAAATGAACGAAATTGACAAAAAACTATTATTGACCAATGTCGATTTATGGCGATCCGTAGTTCAAAAGTGAACTTCAGGTTCGTGTTCTACGATCTCGATTGCCCCCAGGGCTGAAGTTTCGTGCCGCTTGATCGACATCCACAGAAAATCGATAATTTCGATCGATATCGATTGATCGACTTCAGATTCTTGTTCAGCGACCTCGATTACCCCGGGGCTAAAGTTTCAGACCGCTTGAACGACATCCACAAAGTATCGATCGATATCGATTGCCTCCCCTGCTGTGAATGCCTCCCGTCGATGATCATCTAAATGCCCAGGCACGGTTGCCGACGTGTTCGGCACTTCTACGGCCCGCCATGAACGATGTCGATGTTCAACAATCGTTTCTAATGCTCAGTGCCCCCACTCCATTTGTGACGGACGGACACACACACACACACATGCTTGCTCCTTTACATATATATACATATTTATTTATTTATTTATTTATTTATTTATTTATAGTTAAGAATAAATTCAACTTGCGTTGCGCATTAATGCTACTTTCTGTACGGAATTTTTCGCTCTATCTGATTGAGCAATTTATGTTTCAACGTTGTTTTATATTTCTGCCCCGATGAAGGGCTCGTCGAAGTATGTCGGACGAGCAATTACAAACGATCTTTTTTGGCTTCAAATCGGGGCAGTCCGCAGGCGAGACAGCTCGACAAATCAGTCAGGTGTGGTGGCCTAATAATGTTGAAGAGAGCACTGTGTGCCAGTGGTTCAATAAGTTTCGGACCGGAGATTTCATCCTCGAAGAGAACCCCTAGCGGTCGACCTAGAACAATCCTGGAAGATGAGTTGAAGGAACTGGTGGAAGCTGAACCATCCCAAGCAGCTCGTGGGGTCGCGGAAGAGTTAGACGTCGGTGAAACTGCGGAGAAGTTGCGGATGCTCTGAAACGTCTTGGGGAGGTGAAAAAGCTTAAAAAGTGGGTGCCCCAAGAGTTGAGTGAGCGGCAAAAATTGTCACGTCTCGAGATTTGTTCTTCTCTACTTTTACGCATCAAAACTGGCGCGTTTTTGGTTTGAATCATCACTTGTGATGAAAAGGGGATCCTGTATGATAAGAGGAAACGTTCCGGACAGTGGTTGGAGGCCGACGAACCCCTGAGCATTTTCCAAAGGCGAACCTCCACCAAAAGGAAGTGATAGTCACTGTGTGGTGGTCGGCAGCTGGTGTGATCCAGTACAGCTTTTTGACACCAGGCCAAACGATCACAGCAGAGTCCTACTGTAAGGAAATCGACGAACTGCGCCGGAAATTGTGTCAACTTCAGCCAGCATTAGTCAACCGAAGAGGCCGATTCTTTTGCACGATAGCGCCCGCCCACGCGTTTCACCCCTCACTATTCGAAAATTGAACGAATTAAAGGTTGAAGTTCTGCCTCGCCCGCCGTATTCTCGCTACCTACGACCTTTCACCAACAGACTACCCCTTTTTCAAACACTTTCAGAACTTTCTCGCTGGTGAAACCATCACCAACCAAGCCAAAATAGCTTTCGTGGATTTTGTCGAATCTAGGCCACCTAATTTTTTCGCTGACGGAATAAGTCGACGGGTGGCCCATTGGAAAAAGTGTGCTGATTCGAACGGTGCTTCTTTCGACTAATCCAGTAAGATTTAAGAAAGTTGTGGCATTTCAAAGGATGCGCTCAAAACTTTCCAGACAACCTAATAGTTCGTGAATGCATAATGTCTGTGTATCCTGACTTACCTCTGGTTCTGGAGAGCGAGAACGTTCTGCGAGGATAGTGCTAGCTCACACAGCTGCTTTCCAACGATGAGTGATGTCATTGTTCTACCGACTAAACTGCACAAGTACGGCACCCAACCGTTAGTAAACCAAATCTTCTACTACGCTATCCAGATTTGAACAATAACGTCGTAAAAACATTGGGGTAGAAAACGCAGAATAACGATTAGTTCTGTTTCACCCTCATAGCTCTGCAATCGAACACTCTACCACTATCCTAACCATGTTTAGGCATTGGTTGTTACAGAGAAATTCAAAGAGACAGCGACAAGAACTACGACACCCACTACATCTTCGGAGGTTGGCGAAGTCCCAAGTGCGCCTCTTTGAGTTTGCAACTTCAGCAGCGAAATTTCAGTTCGTCGGCGAGGAGTGAACGTGTCGGCGTTTTGTGGCGCTTTGGCCAGGAAGCAGCTGACCGACATACCGACCCGAAGGCGCGACGCCGTTCTCTTCATACCAGCGCAGGAGCTTCCAAATGGTCTGGCCAAGTAAGCTAAGAGCTGTGGCTGGCGTGCACAACTTTGTGACCGACAATTGTGACCGAAAAAACGGAGAAAGGTTCTCGGCAAAAATCTGCTCCATCTACTTTCCAATAGCTGTGAAGTCGTCCGTTGCCGTTCTGAATGACTTACTAAGACAGATGCATTGAAGCCGTTTGGTACCTGCATTTGTTTAGCGTCGTCGTGTCCATCCCGCGCCTGTGGTTCCGTGAGTTCGAAGAGGATCACCGTCTGCCCGATGTGCCGATTCTGTTCTGCTACGAAGGTTTGAACTGCGGATTCGACGCACGTCAGAAAAGTCGCAATTAGCTGTCAACAGAAGTCCACGTTAGGGGCTCTATGCTCCCGTTGGTAATTAATACAAATGTTCAATTACATTTGTGAGTAATTAGCGAAAACCGTCGTGATGAAAGATGTTTAGCAAGGCTACTAGTGCGATTACTACACTACTCTAAGCTAAATGAAATCGATTATTCTTCTTCAATTGAACCAAGTTGCGGTAAAAACTGCATAAAAAATTTAACCCCGTGGAACTTTAACCACAAAAATTGCGATTTTTATGCAACGCACCAGCTCATCCATCGCTCATCTAGTCTTCTGGAGATAGCCACAGTCGCGGTAGTGATCAGTCGTTAAAAAAACTCATTGAACAGAAACAAACAAGCAGTGTGCCCTGTACTGTAGAACGCTCCTCGGATGGGTTTCAGCCAACAGTTCCTCATAGCATTTCCGGATAAAAGCATATTTCATTGAGGTAAAGCCAAACGAAAAATATGCGGTTTTCCGAATGGATTGTTTAGCTCCTGTCCTCACAAGGGAAGGGTCTCAACGAGGGAGCGAGTCATATATGGAGTCGTTAAACCCAAGAGTAGGAAGTACTTAAAGTCACAACGGAATACGGCGCATCACGAGTTTGGAGCCTTGTACGCCCGCGATGCATATTCCGGCGAGCGGCTCGGAGCGCAGTGGAAGTGGGGTTGCTTCATGCGAGAAAGGGCGGGGGTTTGGTTCCTGTGAGCTGCTGCATTTCTGCATTCCAACTGACTGGTTGAGATTTGGGGATTCTGGCGTCTATATCATTTTCAGACCTTTTCTGCGCGTTTTCTTCTGTGCGCTTTGGAGAGTACTTTCCTTGCGACTTGTTTATTGCTGACCGGTTTTCTAACCACAAGACAATGAGAAAACTATTCAACATAATGTTAATGTTTATTACGCCGCGAAAGGCAGACGCGAGATAGAAGTAGGACAGTACAAACAAACAAACAAACTTCAGAAAAGGCACAATCAAACAAGAATTGGGTGTGGTCGATCTCCATGACTAAAGTCCGTCAAACTTAAGCAAGATTTTTTATGCATACCTCTTGAATGATGTATAAACGCTCAACACCTTCGATATCCTTTAGTACGCTGGCCATCCGTTCGACCAGCTTGATTTCTTTCCTCGAAGGTTCCTTGTCTAAAGGTGGGCCACACTTCAGCGGGAGCAGGTGGATCGCCACTCGAGCATCGGCGGACATTGTTGGTATTAGGTTTCAAAAGACCTTCGGCAGACCTCTGATTCCAGGTGCCAGCCAAAGATGAGGGAGAGAGTGTATCAATGTCGTTTAGGTTAATCGCGGGATCCACACACCCCGTTCCTCATTTTAACCATCTCCGACGTCACATCCTTGACTTTTTTTGAAAATCCGAGCCGGATGTTTTTTCCTGAGGTCATTAGTCCATGTATGGAAACAAACTGTGAGAACCCGTAGCCTTTATATGCTGCCCGTATTGTGCCTAGTGCTGCTTGATGCACATTGTACCTGTGTATCACTGATGTTGAACACTTCTACATCATCATTCCACAGCATTCGGCTGGAAAATTAGGCATAAAAACACCTGAAAATGGCACCACCTGTATCACCTGTCGTCCCGTTGATCATCGACTTGCTCGAGCGGGCGCCAGCAGCGTCTCCACTCGTCCCTGTCGCCTGCCAGAGTGCTCCAATGGATCCTCCTCGCTCGAGGGACACGAAGAGCGTTATAGCGGTCGTTCAGGGCTTTCACGAAGAAGTCCGACCAACGCGTTGGTGGGCGTCCCGGTGTTCTCTTGACATCCCGCGGAATCCAGTCGGTAACGGCTCTCGTCCAGAGGGTGTCTGCGAAGCGCATTACGTGGCCGGCCCACCTAATTTTCGACAACTTGGCCCACGCGACAGCTTCTCTGATCTTCGAACGTCAGCGAAGCACGGAACTCCGGAGGCCTTCTCTCACTTGCGTGAGTCGTGTCACTCCGAGCATCGTCCTCTCGATTCCACGCTGCGCGACGCTGATCGCGTGTTCATCCTGCTTGCGTATAGCCCAGGTCTCTGAGGCGTATGTTAGGGCAGGAAGAACGATAGAGTCGATTAGGTGGGCACGGAATCGGACGTTCTTCGTCTTCTTTGCGACTTCTTCGACGCTCTTGAAAGCTCCCCAAGCCGCTCGTTTCCTCCCGCTCAGCTCCGGCGCTAGGTCGTTGGCCATATTGACTTCGCGTTCCAGATACACGTAGCTGGAGCATTCGGAGATGTTCATCCCGTTGAGCGAGAATGGGGCATCAGAAACTTGTCCATTCCTCATGAACATCGTCTTCGTAAGATTCAGCTGCAGTCTAACTTTCCCACATACACGATCGAAGTCGGCCAGCATTAGCTCCGCCTTGCTGATGCTCGGTGTTATGAGCACGATGTCGTCAGCGAAGCGAAGATGATGTAGTTGCCGGCCGTCGACCTTCACTCCCATGTCTTCCCATTCTAGTTCGCGCATGACGTTTTCGAGAGTGGCGCTGAAGTGCTCGGGGATATGGTATCCCCCTGCCGAACCTCTCTCTTTACGTCGATGAGGACGTCGTTATAGAATGGTGAGATCTTGGTCGTCAATCCACTGTACAGCACTCGAAGGGCTCTGATGTACTGAGTAGGAACGTCCGGAGTGAGCAGGGCGTCGATGACCGTTTCAGTTTCAACGGAGTCGAATGCCTTCTTCAGGTCGATGAACGTAAGGCACAGCGGCAGCTTGTACTATCGCGACACTTCGATGAGCTTCGTAATGGTGTGTATGTGGTCGATCGTGCTGAATCCTCTCCGAAATCCTGATTTTTCGCGTGGCTGTCCTTCGTCCAGTGTTGTGCTAATCCTGTTCAGGATTACTCGAGTGAACAGCTTGTACACTACGAAGAGCAGGCAGAGCGGGCGATAGTTGCCAATGTTGTGCACGTTTCTCTTCTTGTACAGCAAGACGGTCCTGCTGATCGCCCACTGAGATGGAACCTTGCACTCCGACAGGAAGCGTGTGAAGAGCCGCGCCAAGGTGTTGACGAGCGCTGGCGGGAGGTTCTTCAGGTGTTCGGGTCTGATCCTGTAGGGACCGGGTGCTGTACTTTTCTTCACCGACGAGATGGCGTGTCGGATTTCGGAAGGGAGAACAGAGGGAACGACGTATCCATCCTGCGGAAGATGGCATGGGGCAGGTGGACGTGGCTATCGAAAAGATCGGAGTAGAAGTCGTGGATGACCTTCTCCATGGCCCTACTGGAAGATGTGACGGTTGGCGAAGTTCCGCCGGGCATTGCGGATGCTCAAGCCTGCCTCTGCAGCTTCAGCCAACACTTCCGCCCTTCTCTCCTTGAAATCCTTCTTTATCGCCGCTCTGCATAGCTTCGCAAGCTCGGACGTCAGTTGGTAGTTGCCTGACGCTCGTGCTGCTCCACGCTGGCGTATAAGCTCGAGAGTTTCCGGAGACTGGTGTCTCTTGGTGGTCTTCAAGCTCTCGGCTCCCTTAGCACTATCACGGAGATGGTGCACGAAGTGGTCGTATTCCTCGTCGATGTTGTCCATAACGGTATCTTCCCAAAGACCAGCAAGAGAGGTGTAAAGGTCTCAGTTGATGGTTGTTCTGGGACTCCCCTTCTTGAACTTCACGGCCTTCTCTCCTTGTCGCGAAAAGCGGAACCTCGCGCGAAGGAGGCGGTGGTCCGATCCCGTGTGGAACTTGGGGACAACGGAAACGTCGGTCAGGCAATACTTGCGGTTGAAGATGATGTGGTCGATCTCGTTGTGGAACTGGCCACCGGGGGATTCCCAGGTCCATCGTAGAGAGGGAGGTTTCTGGAACTGTGAGTTTCCATGGATGGTCTTGGTCGACATGATAAACTCAGACAGCCTTTCACCTTGCTCGTTCCACTCCAAATCGTGGGTTCCGATGTGAGTTCTTCCTTCGCGGTCCGATCTTGGCGTTGAAGTCGCCGACGATCACCTTGTAGAAGGTGTGATCTTCCTTACAGAACTTCTTCAGCTCCACTTAGAAGGCTACGACGTCTTCGTCGTCGTAGTCAGATGCTGGGGCATACGCGACGAATACAGTCAAAGCTGGCATGGAGCCACATCGCTTCAGTCGCAGACGTTCGATTCGGGTTGTCGGAGACTCGTACGAATCGATGTTCATGGCCAAGTGCGTGTTGACGAGGACACCAACACCGCCTACTCCCCTGCTGTCGCATGTTCCGAGGAACAGTTCTTCTCCGAAGGAGTCGTATGCGGCGTGTAGGGGGTGGTGTCTTCTCGTCTCGGTCAGTCCGATGACGTCGTACTTGATCTTCCTGGCTTGCATCATCCGGTCCTCGACGGATGCTTCCGATGCAAGTGTGCGGGCGTTGTAAGTACAGATCGTCATCTTAGTCCTCAATTTGCGCAGCCTGGTTAGGCTGTGTTTGACTCCAGTACACACGGTAGCTAGTCAGGCTCTGTCATTCGGGCGAAGAACTCCGGGCAGCCAGCCAGACTGCCCGAAGGGACGGGGCGGGACTTTTGAGGCGGCCTCGAATCGCCTTACGATGTACTCCCAGTCTACCGAGTGCAAGCTTTTGGCCGAGCCGACACAGTGACAATCCGCACAGTCACGGACACATCCGCGCACACTGTGCACGAACATGCCGCTCCCACGCACAAGGAGCGCGTCGACCCGACACAGCAGGAGCAAGGAGTCCATCCCCTGCATCCCAGCTGCGTTTCTGGGCAGTACACGGTTGCATTTGGTTCGCGTTTAATTCTCCTATCCACCACCCGGGGCGCGCCACGTGGCCTTGCGACAAGCGGCCCGAGATCCTTCTTAACAAGAGAGCCCGAAGGTTCTCTATCGAGGGAGATCCGTGGGAAAATGGTATAGACGTCAGAATCCCCAAATCTCAACCAGTCAGTTGAAATGCAAAAATGCAACAGCGTAGAAGAACCAAACCCCCGACCTTCCTCCCATGAAGCAACCACACCTCCACTGCGCCCCGAGCCGCTTGTCGGCAGAGGCATGAGGTCCCCAAACTCGTGATGCGCCGTGTTCCACTGTGACTTCAAGGACCCCCTACCCTACTCCTTGGGTTTAACGACTTGGCAAAAAATAAACACATTTTTATACTAAGTGAGGTGTGTGGATTCTCCCTATATGACTCGCTCCCCTCGTTCAGACATACGCTTCAGACCCTTCTCTTGTCAAAGGATCATTCCTTGTGTAGCATTTTCACTGTGGATGAATAGTGAGGAGAAAAATGTTAGAACCCATTATATTCTATTTTACCTCTTCATAGTTATATTGTTATACTTATTGAAATATCAGTTGCAAAAATTTTGTGATTTTTTATTTTAAGGTTTGGACATGAACAAACGTCGAATGTCCTTGATTATCAGAATCGTTCAGATTTCTCTGCTACCCCAAGTTTTCCAATGCAAGCTCGTTTCAGGAACGAATTTCCTTCGACTTCTTCCCCTGAGAATTTATCAGAGCGACCTCACATCGAAAGGAGACTTTCTGGAATATAAACATGTGAGTGCACAAGGGCTTATCCTAGGTGTCGCTGACAAAAAAAGGCAGTCGATCTTGCTTGTCGCAACGGTCCCTTCAAAATCTCTTCCGCAACCGACGACAGCTGTGGTACGGAATGCTTGCTGTACTGTTCAGCACTAGTGCTCGGTCAACACCGAAATCAGTCCAACTGTTCCATCGCTCTGACGTATTCGCCGGCTTCCCTAAGATTGCCGTTGATGTTGAGAAAGCGTGCATTCTTTTCGGAACGCAGATTGGAACTTTCGAAGACTCTACTACGCACAAAATTCACGTTGATATCTAGAAACCTTAACCGGAGCCTAAATTTTGTAGCAAACCTCCTTTCATATCTATCTCACTGGCTCAGATTTCAGCAGCACCAGTTCAACGCCAACCTTTCGCTTCGAGGGGTGGCCTTAATTCTGGACAAAAACTGGAACAATGCCTATCTCATCCCGCCAAGCCATAAGGTTGGTGATCGTCATTACTCCCTTTGCACTCACTTTGAGCTCAGCGAGCAGGGTCATGTCTTGCTTTCCATGAGTGGATATCGAGTGTGAGTCCGTCAATTGGTAATGCTCGTAGCAGAAAATGATGAGTTTTTAACGGTTAGCTGGGTAGGACCACGCAGCCTTTGGTGTTGCGTAGAATTTCGAAGTCGTTCTGAACACTACAAATAAATTGTGCTGTCTTGAGGAAGACATACGAGTGCACCAGCGTCTGATGTATCGAGGCATTGTGACTTTCAGATTTTTGGAAGCCTTTGCAAGTGTGTTTGGTTACTTTTTTGCGTTTTTGCCAGAAACTACGCATTGTTCAAGGTGTGTATTCAACTTCCGGAGAAATTCAAAACGAAAACATCGTTTCCATCAAACACGAAGATCCGCTGAATCGGATCGAACTTCATTGAAACTTTTATCATCTATTTTCCATCGATATATCTTGTCAGTTGGACGATTTTCATAAAGCTACCTCGCCTTAAATGAATATCCCACTATGCCAACTTTTCACTCCAAACTCACACACCACAAGCATTATAAAACTTCTACGCCCCAATTTTTTGAGGAGTTAAAAAAACTCAAATGAAACCTAAGACTATTGCTCATTCCTTTTTCAAATCACCATCATATCCAGTTGAAAGCTTTGTAACCCGTGATTCAGGCGACACTTACGGCTGATTCCTACCACGATACGAAGCGGCACGTTATCACAAGAGCTTGCACGCCGTCACTGCTGAGGCAAGAGGCTTTAGCGTTATGGAAATCTGACACATTGAAACGCTAAGATTCACTCGTTTACCCTAAGTCCGATGACGCTTCTAGTCACCAAGAACGCTCAAATATAGTACAACTCTGCTCATGTCGAATATCAGCATTTTCTGTGTACAGACGCAGTCATCTGCAGGCTTCAAGTCATCTGGAGGCTTCAAAGATTGCAGAAACCTTCACTACTTCACTGATTGCTAGGTGGTACCAGCAAGAAGTTCATGCGGGTACAGACAATACGATCAATGTTGTGAATTGGTGGCTCTGCTCGCGAGGGAACAGACAATACGCTCAATGTTGTGAATTGGTGGCTCTGCTCGCGAGGGAACTATGTCCCTATTGAGCGAAGTCTCCCATACGCCCCGTGGTGCTACGAGGAAACAAGGAATCCAAGACCCAGAGGGGTGTTAGGGGATCCCGTGATGTGAACAGGCCACGCCCCCTCCCTGGCAGACGGAGCGTGGCGTGGTGTTAGTCCCTCGTGCTCGGCAGCACGACAGGAGGTACACCCGTCCCCTGCTGGGGGCGTGGCGTCAGGAGGTACACCGCTGTTCTGCGGACCGAAAACTTTTGTTTTGCGTGTGAGAGGTTTTGTAAGGCAGCCATTAGACTCCAAGTGAAGGGGGTTGGGGGTGGGTGAGCAAAGGGATGAGAGGAAGATCGCACGCCCCCTAGCAGGCGCGGGTGTACCTCCTGACCGTCGTCCCTCGTGCTCGACAGCGCTTGGATTGACGCTCGTCCGCACCACACGCCAGCCGTGGGTGCCTACAGGCGTGCTGCAGTGTACCCCGGCTGTAATGAATGGACACAATCCCCAAATCTTACCCGACAACAACATAATACCCAACAACACACAACAATGGCCCACTTGAAATAACTAACAGCAATAATAAACAATACCGACAATATACTACTAGGGGACTCACCACCTTCCTCGTCGTGTGCTGCACAATATAGACATCCACGGTTTATTCCATATACCAGCATGGCTCAACCATATCAGAATACAGGAAGAGAATATTAGGTAATATGGACAAATATAGAATAGACGGGACCGCTCCGGATAAGGCCTCTGTTATACTCCCGCGAGAGCATCCCCGGACGGGCGGGAATCGCGGCGGGATCCGTGAGCTGGCCAATCGCCGCGCCCCGCCATGCTCGCCGTCCGTGGATCGCCGCCGACAGACGAGGAGAGAGCTGTTATACTTCCAGCCCGCGGGACGGCACCCGTCCGCGGTGCAGTGCAAACCAGCGCCAAAAACGCGCTCCAATGCGGCGCTATCCGCCACGCCCCGAGACGACGACGACCATCCGTCGAGGACCTGATGATGGAAGCCAGGAAGATCACGTACGACGTTATCGGACTGACCGAGAAGAGAAGACGCCACCCCCGACAGGCCGCCTACGACTCCGTAGAAGAACTGAACATGCGACAGCAAGGGAGTAGGCGGCGTTGGTGTCCTCGTCAACACGCACTTGGCCATGAACATCGATTCGTACGAGTCTCCGACAACCCGAATCGGACAACCGCGACTGAAGCGATGTGGCTCCGTGCCAGCTTTGACTGGCGTATGCCCCAGCATCCGACTACGACGACGAAGAGGTCGGAGCCTTCTATGTGGAGCTAGAGAAGTTCTATAAGGAAGACCACACCTTCTACAAGGTGATCGTCGGCGACTTCAACGCCAAGGTCCGACCGCGAAGGTCGCCGGAAGAACTTCACATCGAAACCCACGGTTTGGAGTGGAACGAGCAAGGTGAAAGGCTGTCTGAGTTTATCATGTCGACCAAGACCATCCATGGAAACTCACAAACTTCCAGAAACCTCCCTCTCTACGATGGACCTGGGAATCCCCCGGTGGCCAGTTCCACAACGAGATCGACCACATCATCTTCAACCGCAAGTATTGCCTGACCGACGTTTCCGTTGTCCCCAAGTTCCACACGGGATCGGACCACCGCCTCCTTCGCGCGAGGTTCCGCTTTTCGCGACAAGGAGAGAAGGCCGTGAAGTTCAAGAAGGGGAGTCCCAGAACAACCATCAACTGAGACCTTTACACCTCTCTTGCTGGTCTTTGGGAAGATACCGTTATGGACAACATCGACGAGGAATACGACCACTTCGTGCACCATCTCCGTGATAGTGCTAAGGGAGCCGAGAGCTTGAAGACCACCAAGAGACGCCTGTCTCTGGAAACTCTCGAGCTTATACGCCAGCGTAGAGCAGCACGAGAGTCAGGCAACTACCAGCTGATGTCCGAGCTTGAGAAGCTATGCAGAGCGGCGATAAAGAAGGATTTTAAGGAGAGAAGGGCGGAAGTGTTGGCTGAAGCTGCAGAGGCAGGCTTGAGCATCCGCAATACCCGCCGGAACTTCGCCAACTTCAAAACCAAGATGACCGCTCTCCGACTTCCTGACGGAACCGTCACCTCTTCCAGAAGGACCATGGAGAAGGTCATCCACGACTTCTACTCCGATCTCTTCGATAGCCACGTCCACCTGCCCCCATGCCATCTTCCGCAGGATGGATACGTCGTTCCCTCTGTTCTCCCTTCCGAGATCCGACACGCCATCTCATCGATGAAGAAAAGTACAGCACCCGGTCCCTACAGGATCAGACCCGAACACCTGAAGAACCTCCCGCCACCGCTCATCAACACCTTGACGCGGCTCTTCACACGCTACCTGTCGGAGTGCAAGATCTTGGTCGTCAATCCACTATACAGCAGTGGACGATCAGCAGGACCGTCTTGCTGTACAAGAAGAGAGACGTGCACAACATTAGCAACTATCGCCCAATCTGCCTGCTGTCCGTACTCTACAAGCTGTTCACTCGAGTGATCCTGAATAGGATCAGCACAACACTGGACGAAGGACAGCCACGCGAAAAATCAGGATTTCGGAGAGGATTCAGCACGATCGACCACATACACACCATTACGAAGCTCATCGAAGTGTCGCGATAGTACAAGCTGCCGCTGTGCCTTACGTTCATCGACCTGAAGAAGGCATTCGACTCCGTTGAAACTGAAACGGTCATCGACGCCCTGCTCACTCCGGGCGTTCCTACTCAGTACATCAGAGCCCTTCAAGAGCTGTATAGTGGATTGACGACCAAGATCTCACCATTCTATAACGACGTCCTCATCGACGTAAAGAGAGAGGTTCGGCAGGGGGATACCATATCCCCGAGCAATTCAGCGCCACTCTCGAAAATGTCATGCGCGAACTACATAGAATGGGAAGACATGGTAGTGAAGGTCGACGGCCGGCAACTACATCATCTTCGCTTCGCTGACGACATCGTGCTCATAACACCGAGCATCAGCCAGGCGGAGCGAATGCTGGCCGACTTCGATCGTGTATGTGGGAATGTTGGACTGCAGCTGAATCTTACGAAGACGATGTTCATGAGGAACGGACAAGTTTCTGATGCCCCATTCTCGCTCAACGGGACGAACATCTCCGAATGCTCCAGCTACGTGTATCTGGGACGCGAAGTCAATATGGCCAACGACCTAGCGCCGGAGCTGAGCGGGAGGAAACGAGCGGCTTGGGGAGCTTTCAAGAGCGTCGAAGAAGTCGCAAAGAAGACGAAGAACGTCCGACTCCGTGCCCACCTAATCGACTCCACTGTTCTTCCTGCCCTAACATACGCCTCAGAGACCTGGGTTATACGAAAGCAGGATGAAGCGACGACGATCATCGCCGCGCTGCGTGCAATCGAGAGGACGATGCTCAGAGTGACACGAGAGGACGATGCTTGGAGTATCACGCAAGTGAGAGAAGGCCTCCGGAGTTCCGAGCTTCGCTGACGTTCGAAGATCAGAGAAGCTGTCGCGTGGGCCAAGTTGTCGAAAATTAGGTGGGCCGGCCACGTAATGCGCTTCGCAGACGCCCACTGAACGAGAGCCGTCACCGACTGGATTCCGCGGGATGTCAAGAGAACACCAGGACGCCCACCAGCGCGTTGGTCGGACTTCTTCGTGAAAGCCTTGAACGACCGCTATAACGCTCTTCGTGTCCCACGAGCGAGGAGGATCCATTGGAGCACTCTGGCAGGCGACAGGGACGAATGAAAACGCTGCTGGCGCCCGCTCGAGCAAGTGATGATCAACGGGACGACAG
This sequence comes from Heligmosomoides polygyrus polygyrus, assembly GCA_947396885.1. Taxonomy (NCBI): domain Eukaryota; kingdom Metazoa; phylum Nematoda; class Chromadorea; order Rhabditida; family Heligmosomidae; genus Heligmosomoides; species Heligmosomoides polygyrus. Next base: position 68,607,228 of record OX377203.1, read on the forward strand.
GTGATACAGGTGATACAGCTTGTGGCCAGTAAAAGGTTCTAGTAGTACGCTAAAGCGAAGCAGTGTAGCTTATGAAGAGACAGAGTTACAGCGGTGCGAAAATGTAGGTTATGCCTTCAGTGTTCTTTGTTTTTTGTTGTTCTAGGACGTTCTTTCCACTAGTGGTCTGTACGTTTTGCTTCGAAATAGCTTTGCAGTGCTTAGTATGATATAAGAGTAGTTCCATTGTTAACTTTTTCAAATTATTATTTTTGATATTTTTGAGTTTCATAACCATTTCCTTTCCTATATACCGTTTTCACTTGCTGCGTTTCAAATGGATTTCTGCGAACTCAAACTGAACCTGTTTTACCTAAGCTGCTTCCTTCCCAACTAGTAACTCAAATGAGATTTCTTCTAAATCAAACGAGATACATTCTCAATTGAAATTGTCTTGTCTATGGAATCAAATACTCCTCATGGGATACGTTCTCCTTCTCATTTTCATTACAAAAGGTCTCTAAGAAATGTGATCGAACTGCTGCTTTGATAGCGACTTTTTCGCTGTGGTTTTGCTAAATCCTCGATTTATACACAAGCCAAGAAATTGGTAATAAGTTACAAATTTAATGAATATTCAAAGTGCAGGCTTTTTGTTTAAATACCGCGCATGGGCTAAAGTAAAGTTTTCGAATTTACAGTTTTTTCGACTTTTTGAAATGCGCAAAGTTTGGTTTCGAAGATCTCTTGCTACATAGCAAAAAGACATGAAATAGGGAAATAGTTTGGTGAAAAAACTGTTCAGCTTGGGCTGAAAATAAAACGACAAATAAATAAATATTGATGCACATCTAAACAACATGAAAAGAAAAACCCATTGGAAATTTAGTTCTAATGCACTGCAAGTCAGATGACTCCTACAATATACGGTTTATGATCTACGAAGGTTTTTTTTTGTAGTTACGATGATTTACGGTTTACGAAATTTCAAATTTCATTTACGCACACCCCTGCTCGGGATCACAACGTTATCTTCTCGAGATACCAGATCGGACCAAAAGATAGTGGTCAGAAAATCTGAACGTCGACAGTGGGTGCTAGCATTATTATTATTATTATTATTTATTACATGGGTCAAATCCATGTGAATAACAATGTAATTAGAAACGGTATAGAACGACATCCACATCAAATTGGCTAACGATCCAGATCAAAGTGTTATAGAATGATCAGAAAGTACATACGACAACAAATGACCAGAGAAAGAAGAATGGAAGGAAGAACAGATCAAGAGGGCTTTGCCACAAGATCTCATTATGTCCTAGAGTTACTCATGAATTGACTTGCATTCGTAATAAATGGCTTTAGCTTGTACGGAATAACTGTGTTTTTTGAAAGTTTTATATAATCCGAACCCGCTCTATTAACGAAAAAATTATGTCGAATTGAAGATTTTGCAGTACTTAGTGAAAGTTTCTCTCCTCAACCTCGGATTCTAGATGGTCTCACTATGAAGAAGTCACGCTTATCGAGTCCACAGAAGCCATGGAGAATTTTGTGAACCATTACGAGGTCGTATATTCTTCGTCTGGATGAAAGTGTCTGTAGTCCGAGTTGTTTGTTTCTTACTTCACTGCTGGGAATAGCATGGTAATCAAAGCCACATTTCCTGATAAACAGTTTTCTAGTGAAGCTATTTTGGGCTTTTTCAAGTCTAAGTATATTCTTCTTCTTAACTGGGTAAAAAATTGTTGTTCCATACTCAAGTATCGGCCTAACGTAAGTCTTATAGGCTTTGACGAGAACAGAGGGGTTTTTTGTGGAAAGACTTCTAAAGAGATTGTGTACTACAGTCACTGCTTTGTTTGCAATTTGTTCACAATGCGCGTCCAAAGTCAAATTTGCGTCGAGGAGAAATCCAAGATCTGTCGTTTGATCAGTGGTGGTAATCACATTTTCACCTAACTTGTATGTGTAGCGGGGATTTGTCCTTCCTAAATGGAGCACCTTAGTTTTTTCTTTTGACAAAGGGAGCCGCCACTCGTGGGACCAGCGATCAACAGCATCTATGGCTCGCTGCAGAAGGTTTTGATCATGGATTGGTGAGCTATTGTAAATTTTCAAATCATCAGCAAAAGCTATGCATTTCACTTCTGAGCTGGTTATTAGTGACGGTAGTTCGTGGGTATAGATATTGAATAGAATAGGGGATAGAACGCAACCTTGTGGAACGCCACTAAGAGTCGGTTGAGGTGTTGAATAATTAGAATTGACGCGTACAGTAAAAGTTCTGCGATTTAAAAACTCAACTATCCAAGAAATTATTCGAGGATGTATGTCCACCATGGTTAGTTTAGCTTTTAGTCTCTTATGACATACCCTATCGAAGGCTTTTGCAAAATCAAAATAAATCACATCAAGCCATCCTATGTTATCTATGTCATTGGTCCAATCATTCAAGGCCTGTAGCATAGCTGTCTCAGTGGATCTTTTTTTCTGAAAACCATGTTGGTTTGAAGAGATTATGTTGTGTTGATCCAGGTGTGCAACAATTCTCTTTTTAAGAATTTTTTCGAAAAGGCGAGCGAACATAGATGTGACACTAACCGGCCGATAATTTTGCGGTGTCGTAAATGGGGGCTTTTTTGGTATTGGTGTAACTATAGCGCTCTTCCATCTATGTGGAACTTCAGCTGTCATAAAACTTAAATTGTAAATGAATTCAAGAGGCTCGACAATACTTGCACTTACTTGTTTTACAAAGAAAAACGGTATTTCATCGGGCGTTTGAGAGTAAGACGTAGGCCACCTTGAGAGCTCTTCATATTGTTGGTCTGCATGAAACTAAACAGAGTCCTCCATGATAGGGAATGCATTGATTGGAGATGATATATTGTCGAGGTCATTATCAGTGAAAGCTTTTACGAAAGTGTCGGGCTTTATCTAGGTCGTTTCTGACAATGGTTCCATCTTCTGCGACTAAAGCTCCAATTCTTTTCTTCTCTTGAAGTCTCGATCTCATGAATTTATAAAATAATTGTCTTTGTCTTTTGTCTTTTGCTTCAACAATTTTCTTTTCTTGACAGCGATTGTATTTTGCAAGTTTCTTAGAAAATTTGAGATTTATACGCTTATATTCATCCCAGCTATTAGAGGAATGGTCATTTGCTGCTTTATTCCAGGCTAAATGTCGGAGATTGAATAAATCTAGGAGATATTTGGGTAGAAATTTACCGCAGGCTGGAACTTTCTGGACTGGGACAAACAATTGGATGGAATGTTGTAGTATAGCAAGAAATAATTCGTATTTTTCATCTACTGAGTTTGCCGTGTTTAGGGAACTGTACCAATCTATTTCGGCCAAGTGTTTGCATTTTGTAAAATGCACGAGAAACCACTGTGCAAAGCTGAAATGAAGATCTCAGGGCAGGTATACGGTATGGCGATGTTGGGCGATCAACGAAACTGTGCGACGAAACCATTCGCAAAACGCCTGCACTACATCTAGAAACGCAAATTTGTTCAAAGCGTGTAAGCAAACACTGACAAGCTCACTACATAAGGTCCTTAAAACAAGAAAATATAGGGTTCGGTGAAGAAGGGGCTCTAAACATAAAGGCTGCTTCTAAAACGGGCACCGAAAGAAATTTGCCGAATGTAATGTCATGTTGAACGCACGTGAGAGTAATCTGATCATTGGAGGTGACTGAGCATGAAGCAAATGTCAGCCTACTGAATAAATAAAGCCGCTATTGTTGCGTTATCTGCAATGTGGTGCGCAATTTTCAAGAGGCTCTGCTATTTTAGGAATCAAGAGTGCTGCCTCTGGCGCTACAAAAGCGTGATCAATGTATACGGCCACAGGAAGGAAATCGCCTTCAATAGGTGCATCGGGAAGGTAGGTTGGACCGAGGAAAGCGATTGACCACTGGCCTACTCTGTTCAGTTACTAGTCATCGATCCCGTTCAGATTCCTGTGGAACGGACGAATTTCCCCTTTGTCAGCGAGTCTCACGAGGAAATCGCTAAGCGTGGCGGAATGAGCAGGTGCGCTCGTCAGATGCATGGAGCTTTTTTAGCGCCACTATTTTCATTTACTCGAAGCACTTGGTTTGGTGGTTTGTCGGCCCGTCACCAGATGCTATTACGGCGGCGAGCACAGCACAGCTATCCCATCCTACAGACTTTCGCACTTTCACTGACTTGCGTCCAGTGAGGAAGGCCGCGTTCCTTAAATGCTCTCAAGAATGAGTCCGCCCATCTTGCCGCCGATCCTCCCAGCGGTGTCTTCATCTTCCTTATAAGCCATTCAGTAACCCATAAATACTACTGGCCGTTATCTTGCTGAAGTGGGATGTGACTCTACATATAAGTGACCACCTCAACTATGCTTCCAGTTCCTCATCTACTGCAGCGGATCCAATTAAGACGACTTCTTCCTTAAGCCTGAGCCTCGTAACTGAAGCTACCCTTTTTGGCGCAGATTTCCCTTCAGGGGGCATTTCTCCCATGCTCGGTAAGTCGACTGCATCGAAGAAGATATTCCTTTCTTGTCAGGCCAGGTTCTAGTAGCGCAACACAGTGCTAGTAGTAGATGCGTTGAACATCGTGACTCTGAGGTCAAGGTCTCCTATCCACTTGGCCACTCCTAGAGCCGAATTGAAAGGTGCCCATGCTGCGCACTTCCTTCAAGGTATTTTGGAAGCTATGTCGTTCATCATGTTCAACTTTGTTCCCAGATGAGCCCACTTGCTCTGGAAGAGTTCGCTTCACATCCAAGCTTATCTTCGTTGCAATCACGCTCCGCTCGTTGATCATTATTTCTACCAGAGAAAATTCCGAAAAAAGCCTGCTGCTGATGAATGTCACATCAGGGGTTTGGCGGTATTTTCACCGTTAGAAGGCGGTAAGCAGTGATGAATCCGGTCCCAGGATGGTATCTTCGACGGAGCGATGTTGCTGATCTTTTTCCGCCGATGAAGTAGTTTTACCTGCCCAGTCAAGGCTAGTCGTAACGTTCTTCAGCGCAGCTGTGATTACGTAGTTCCGGAGAAGTAGCCTTACTGCTTTCTCGCGCGAACGGTCTTCTTTTTTCAGATTGCTGAATAGTAGCTGAATTATCCTTCAAATAGAGGAACATTAAGTGCGCGTAGGCACTGTGAGTTCTAACACGCACTCTTCACTAGGAATTTAGAGTTGCATTCGTCTCTAGGAGCCCGATTCATCAACGACTTAACGGAACTTTAACGGAGAATTGTAGACGAAAAGCTCAGATAACGCGGCTTATCGCTCACCATATCGCTTTATATGCGGCTGATAGGCCGCGTTATCTGAGCTTTTCGCTTACAATTCTCCGTTGAAGTTACGTAAGCCGTTGATGAATCCGACTCCTGGATGGCCGTTTTTCTTCTTTCTGTAACGGTTGTGGCGTGGCCGTTAATTTTTTTAATAGCCCAGTCTGGTCCTGGTGTAGGATTTTTGTGCATCGAATGTTGCCTTTAGCATACTCTACGTGGTCTTCTGGAAATCATCGGGAAGATCCCAATCATAGGAATCGACCGCTGGTTACAATGCATCTGTATCATACGAAACGACCTAAATGCGTAAAGATCTGTCTATGTAACGTTTGGAAGTCGTCGCCACTGTCTGAACCAGTGTCGAATGAAGGAAGCACGGAAAAACAGGAATCCAGCGTCTGTTTGCAAGGGTATAGCCCATCCTAAGCGAGTTGATTAGGGCTTTTCCAAGTCTAATTTGAATGATTTGAAGACTTTAAAATTTTAAAAACATTCCATATTGCAGGGAGCATCTGGATATGGAATCATTGAGTCGTTCACGTTCTGTTTTTTTCCTCTTTTTTCCTCGAGAAAGGTGTCATCATAGCCTCTGTTTCTCCTTTCTTTCTGAGCTTACGATGGCACTGAATAACTAGCAATAATCAGCTTGTATTATAGTAGTAGCCCCCTCCCCCATCGTGGACGGTCATTTACATGAGTTGATAAAACTCTTCTCGTTCTTCTTTCGTCGCTGCGTAGGTAGGGGCACATATTAGATTGTTCGATTATAAATGTCGTTTTTGCTTAAAAAGAAAATTCGCTACAAGAAAAGAACGACTGTACCTTAATACAAAAGGTAATCCCCATTATTATCAATGAGATGGCTTTCTTGAAGAACTCTGGCTGGCTGCGACTCGAAGAAGTTCTGCACCCAAATTTCCACTTCGTCACGGTTCTTAAATTCTTCTCCGCCAAGGTGTGCTGCATCGACCAGAAAAGATGGTACCTGATGGCGCAAGGTCTGTGCTATAAGGCGGGTGAAGCAGAAGTTCCCGAAGTTCCCAGCCCAACTGCTCAATTTGTTGCAGCGTGATATTTGCGGCGTGCGGTCGAGTGTTGTCATGAAGGAATGTCACAGTTGCTGTGAGTTCACCTTTTGTTGACGCAGAGCTTGGTCCACGCGGCTCAGTTGTTCTTTGCAAAGGTCTGCCGTAACTGTTTGGCATGGATCCAGCGTCTAAAAACGCACCAGACCTCTACTGTTCCACCAAGCCTAGGGCGTGTCTTTTTTATGTGAATGTCAAGCTTCGTCGTTGTCTTCCTCACCCCACCTCACCGGCGCTCAACCATTGCCGCTTTCCTGTGGTATTGTCGTGGTGGTTCCACTTCTCATCCGACGTCACGATGGAGTCATAGAAACCGCTGTTCTAGGTTTTGCGGATGAGAATTCCAGCGATGGCGACTCGTGCAGGCTTGCCTGTTTCGCTGAGCTGATCTGGCTCTCATTTTCCACACCGATTTCACAGTCCGATTGCACGCAAACGATCAGTGATGGTAGAATAGTGACAACCGAACCTCTGTGCGAGATCAACTGCAATTTGTGTTGGATCTGACTCGACAGTTTCTCTTAATCCCTGGCTATCTACAACTTCAGGATGCCGTTGATGTTCTTCGTCTTCAAGGCTCTCATCACCGTCTCGGAAACGTTGAAACAAACCCTGGCATTGACGTAATGATGGAACTTCGTTACCAAGTAATTCAGACAAGATGGGATTCTGCAGCAGCTCTTCCTTGCTTCAACTCGTACAGCTAGTAAACCCGCACTCGATACTTTTGCTCGATCATAAATAGTTAACCTAAGAAATTCTTTAAAAGTGTTAGCGAGTCGGAACGAACTTTGGCGAAAGATGCCTTCGGAAACCTGTAAGATTCCTGCACTAAGAAAACGGATTCAGAGCCACTTGAACTGCAAGCAAAATTCGACGGCAGCTGCCAAAAAGTGTCATGTGGACCTCTTTAGCAACACGTAGGTCCTGACGATTTTCATGCAAAAAGTTTTCTAGCCGCGTCGCACCTCCCTGCAATATGCTTAATCGAGTCAGTGACTATAAGCCAATACAAGCTTGGTGTTTCAAAGTTATTGAACTCCTAATTCGGCAATTTTCCCCAAGTTGACTTATGTAAAAGAATAGGATTCCTCAAAAAAAAATTATCAGTGTGGTCGTGAAGAACTGATGAATACAAAAATCTGTGCGGTGTCGCCTTTAAAGAAGAAAGGGAGCATAAAACTGGACCGAAACTTCATCTTCTCCGGCTAACTAGGAGGAGGTGACCTTTGGGTGTAATGATCTCGAGCGACGGATGGGTCCGCCGCGCCGCCCAGAATATAGGTCATCGAATCAACTTTTCAAACGTTTTCTGCGCGCTTTTCGCTTCATCGGATAGATCATCCGATGCCGATCTCAAATATCGGATTTATTTTTCAAAGCAGACAATTTGAAGAGCGCTATCAAAAAGCGGCGGAAAAGGCGTTTTTTTTTCGCTTTTTCCGCCCAAAGACCAAAAGATAAGGCCGGTATTGTAATGCATCAAAGGAGAGTCTTGATGCTACAAATGTCTTGGCATGTACATATGCATGAGGACAGTGTATTTATAAAATTACTTGTAGTGATCAGAATACGCGGCGCTGTTTAAGTCAAAAAATAACGTTATTGTTAACCTTCTTGATTCTGCATGATACATATGTAGCTCGTTCTCTGAACTACATATAGCATCTTCTGCGGAAGCGGGCACCGCTTTACCATAAAGGATAAAGAACGGCGTTATTCAATCCCCTTTGGGATGCGCCACGCATTCTACTTCTACGGGATGTCGTGGGGGCAGTTGAATGCGTATTTGGCCATACAATGACTTGCGGTGGCCAGCCGATGACCAAGTCAGCGCTCTATCCTTCCCAGACAAGTCTGGTACCAATTCACCGACCCCGGAGGGATGGAAGGCTTGGTTGGCCCAGGCGGGAAATCCGAACCAGGAACCTGGTATCGGATGCAGGCGACAGCCGGCGCCTCCTCCGACTACGCTCCACGCGCCCACTTTACCATGCCTTAGCAAAACTGCACTTTTGTAGACTTCCAGCTAAGCTATTGGAACTTGTAGCCAAAACACGTCAGTCCTTTGTAGGAGGCTGTTCGTCCCTGCGCCGAACGTTGTGCGTAAAGACTGCCGCGAGAGCCGCTTTCGTCTGTATCAACTCAGCATCGACGATCCGAAACACGGAAGAATAAACAAAGTACGCCGGGACCTAGAAGAAGCCGTTCTTTCTTGCTATCAGCCTTTTGCTGGACTAGTTTCCATTTTTTCGAAGAGTTCGTTTTTCATGTATATAAACATTCACAGTTTATATCTCATCGTCAGATCAAGTTCCTCTTAAACAATTTGGATGGACGATAGGAGCACATGTAGAAATTATGTGTAAGACGTTTGCTGTATTTCAGACACTGGATCGTCTAGATGCCGTCGAGTGTGCTGTGGTCTATTGACAATTTCATGGAACCGCTAATAAAGGAATTGCTAACAAAAATGCTTCCCTGTTTGTGTTTCGCTCCCTACCTGTGCAACAGCTAGAATTCTCATGTTTGCCTTCCTCAGGCACGCCTTTGTGGAGGTAGATGCTTTTAAGAGGCATTAACTCTATATAGATTAGGCTTGTGCTTTACGGAAGGCTATTTCTGTATGAAATAAACAACACGTCAAGAGCATCGTATCAGATTTTAGCTGCATGCAAAGCCTTATCACCCAATGCGAAAGCAACTTACTTCGCTTTCATCCCGCCTGTGAACTAGGCTCACATTAGACTACGAAGCAGATCGACCTGCAACATCGGCATCTGCCACACTGTCACATCTGCAGCGAAAGCCTAATGGTATAATACCCAGAGCTTCGATAGCGTTATCGATGAGACGGCGAATCGTCAGAAGCATGCGATTACCAACACCCAGATAAAACCGACCCCTGTCTTTTGTAAGCAAGGATCATGGGTTTGCTACAGCATACTACTTCATCACCATTACCACTTCAACTGTGGGGATGTGCAGAATTTTTATGTCCCTGTTCGGACTTTCCGTCTTATGACCATGCCTATTTCCGTCCTGCGACTTCATTTTTTGGAAAAAATATGGAAGACAGCGACATCCTACTCCGTTCGACCCCAAGACTACTATTTGTTGTTTTTTTTTCGGCGAACCAAATACCAGTCCTTTACTTTCTTTTACTTATTTCTGATACTTCCTTATATAAACAATCATAGGCACATTCCTTCTTAGTTTTTGTTTACTCGTTGCTGTTTGGCTATCACAAAGATGGAACACTTGTTTAGTGAGTTAGAAAACGAGTACAGAGTATTATTCGTATCTACTTGAGAAAGTGGCGCTGCAGCACAACTTCGAACTCACGATCAGTGACATGGCACTGACAGTCTGAAGCTCTCTTTGGAGCATGCGGAGGAGTTCACAGCCTTTTTCAAGCAATACACAAATACTCTGCTACTCTTAAATCTGTCATTTAAAAAACGCAATTGCACTGCGGGTGCAAGAGAAAGGAGCTAGAGCATTTGGTAGCGCTTAATGATCACCTCAAGAAGCGCGAACTTTCAGCAAGCACTTTTGCCAACTGAACGATTAAACTGGCCAAGCGGCTCTCCTTAGCTGTTACACTCTTTGCGAACTTAACGTATGTTAGACCTGTTCTGTACGTGAAGGAGTTTGCCGTTTGGCGAGCGGACAGGCCAACGTGATTTTTAATGGCCTTCCACCGAAGCGAGAAACACGTAACACCCGATTAGGATGTTTAGGACTTTATAGAATTATTCTCCACCTGCTGAGTCAAAATCTTACCGGTCGCACATACTCCCCGACGTCTTCCGACTTTTCCCTGTTCATGTCCTGGTTCGAGTTTTATACAATTTTCAGACCTACGGTTAACATATGCCCCTAGTTTTCTTTTTCTCGTAGAGGTAATCAATATCAATTCAGAGAACGTAGAAATGGCTATTCAAGATTGGTTCTGCCCACCCCCCTCCCTAATATGAAATTACAAGCACTTTCTTCAGAGACTTCTAGTTAATAACCACCGCAATTCTTACTTCGAATTTTTCTCACCAGGTCCTTCGCTCTGTCTCCCCCCCCCTCACTTGAAACAAATTGAGTCTCATTCTAAGAAAGGAGCTAGAGCATTTGGTAGCGCTTAATGATCACCTCAAGAAGCGCGAACTTTCAGCAAGCACTTTTGCCAACTGAACGATTAAACTGGCCAAGCGGCTCTCCTTAGCTGTTACACTCTTTGCGAACTTAACGTATGTTAGACCTGTTCTGTACGTGAAGGAGTTTGCCGTTTGGCGAGCGGACAGGCCAACGTGATTTTTAATGGCCTTCCACCGAAGCGAGAAACACGTAACACCCGATTAGGATGTTTAGGACTTTATAGAATTATTCTCCACCTGCTGAGTCAAAATCTTACCGGTCGCACATACTCCCCGACGTCTTCCGACTTTTCCCTGTTCATGTCCTGGTTCGAGTTTTATACAATTTTCAGACCTACGGTTAACATATGCCCCTAGTTTTCTTTTTCTCGTAGAGGTAATCAATATCAATTCAGAGAACGTAGAAATGGCTATTCAAGATTGGTTCTGCCCACCCCCCTCCCTAATATGAAATTACAAGCACTTTCTTCAGAGACTTCTAGTTAATAACCACCGCAATTCTTACTTCGAATTTTTCTCACCAGGTCCTTCGCTCTGTCTCCCCCCCCCCTCACTTGAAACAAATTGAGTCTCATTCTACTCGCACTTTGTTAACAAACTCCTGGCTCCCTAGCAGGAGGCGTCAGACGTGTGCAAGCCAAGAAACGCGTCCGACAGTCGCAGTCACACACTTCCCCGCTCTAGCGAGAACGGCTTTAAACTCTCTCAGTGCGATACAATCAACACTTCTTCGCAACGTACGCACAAAATGGAGGTCACACTTAGTGGATGGTAATTCTCTCAGTCAAAATCCGGCTCTGTCCTTGTTGAAATTTGGTACATTTATTTATTTATTTATTTATTTATTTATTTATTTATTTATTTAATTATATACTCTGTATAAGACAGGAGTGAGATAAAACTGCAATTCAAGAAGCACCAAAACTAACAACCAAAGCAGCTCCTAAATACCTACCCGCAGATAACTTGTTCTGCTGCAATGTGTTTGAGAGAATATTTGGATTCCCGGAGGGTGGTAGTCTTACCAAATGTAAAGTGTATTTTACCATCATTCTCCCAAGAAACCTGTGCAGTTATCGTTGCGAGCAGAGACGCATTGCCCTGCTGGTTTTGCTGCAGCAGGTCGTTCACGTTTCAAACACCCACCATAGCTTGCTTGTCGTGCTTTAAAGTATTACCGACCAACTACAGTTTAAGAGCCTTCAATGGGATCTTTATTTCCATGGTGAGCTTTAGTGGCGTTCGATAGGTGATTAGCAGTGATCATATGAGAGTGGAGAATTCTGTCAGATTCGCAAGATTCCTTCCTGAAGAACTATTTTGTTAAAGGTTTATTCAAGCGCTCAATAGAGTAGAAGCGCCGTTGGTGACTTTCTCACAATGTACAGCGGCGGTCTCTGCATAGTAACATTTTGGCTACCAAGGTGGTTTTCTTCTTTTCGATCTAATTGGTCGTTTCGATAATGCATGCACGACGAGTATGACCAGGGTTCGGCGTGGATTTCGATTTTTTGAAGAAAAAAATTGATACCCCTCTCTTCCGCTGATTAGATAAGACCCATTTATCCTTCACAAGCTTTATTCGTCTTATCTGTTTTTACCTTTTAGCTTTTCAGATGATTTTTGAACTTAGTAAAAAATAGTCTTTTCAGGAATGGCTTTGACAATGTGGAGGGTCACGCGCACCTTGCTCGCTGAGAAGGCATGTTATGAATATGGGATTGAATCCTACAGTGTTTAGAAAGCTGACTGCTTCACAGTTACAAAGAGTATTTTCCACGACAGTTTTGACAGTCTTACTTAGGATGCGTTCAATTTTTGGCGATCTTAGTACAACGTCTTGGCACAACACATTTTTCGACGACACCTGGACGAGTGATTTTGTGATCTGAAAGTGTCTGAATCTGTAAGATTTTGATGCCAATTATTACGCTATTCTTTAAAGTTACAAGTTTTTGTCAGAGTACTCAAAGATTTTTTGAAACACTCTTCCAATCGATCACGGCGGATTCGTAAGCGCGGCTTGACTCGTCAGGAAAATAATTTTTTTCTACCTGAAGGAGACGACCTATGAAGTAGAAATTCGCCCAAAAAATATTTTTTAAAAAAATCAACATAAAGCAAAAATATGATTCCTATAATTATCTTCTGACTTGATCAGGGGTTCCATTTTGCATCATTTGCCGAAAAAGAATCGATTCAGAAATCGAACCCACTCCCTCCAACGACCGTGTCGAAAAAAACCTGCAACTGCAAAAAAATCTCATTTATGGAGTACAATTTCGTCTTCATATACTGTTTCGTTTAGGTAGGGAGAAAATTACTTACGTAACAACAATCCCTTCTCATGCGACCAGCGAGCACAGAAAATGCAGTTGTCTGCACTTAAATGGTTATAGCTCAGTAGGTTTTTGAAGCTTTTAAAAATCTAACAGCGCTTTAAGAACAAACGAAAAAACAATTCCCCGATTTAAAGATTCGCTTCTAAAAACAACATCTTCTATGTGGGTCAATGAGTTCGATTTCTCGTCTATTCCCGGCAAAAATCAAACGGAGACCGAACCCCATTCCCTTGGACTGCATAGAAGCCAGCTGCAATCCCAATAGAGGTAGGGTTCCGCCTTATACGCCCATTTAATACAGGGTGTTCCAAAATAACGTGACGAAGATTTGACGTTCTCCCAAGCGAATGTATTGATCTGCAGCATGGCGGCAATAGAGCCATTTCTTGTGCGTATCTTTCTGTCCGTGTTGTAGTTTTTGTGTTCTAGTTCATCTCCCAGTTACGGTTTTTCTCAAAATCTGAAACCATCGCACTGCGATCTTGGAGATCGTCAAGGAAATCACGAATGCGACATCATTAGCCAGCGCGGTCGACTGTCTACACCGAAACTCGTCGATGTAAGGAGCTTGGCCATGAAGGTGATCGTCCAGGACAAGGAAGAAATCGCACAGTCAATACGCCGCAGATCCGGGAAACCATCAAAAAGCGAAAATCCCAAATCGGAGGGTCTCCAAAGAAAAATCGCACGTGATATCGGTGTCATTTTCACATCAGTGCATCGAATAGCCAGAAAGATACGCGGACTCCATCCCTACAAGTTCCTTAAAGCCCAGCTTTAGCTAGACAAGAATAAGCGTGAACGGCTCCATTGATGCCGACAGCTCAAGCTGCGGGCTGCAGGCTGCGGGTGGGAGCTAACACTTTTCACGGACGAGAAGCATCCCACCGTGGAGTAGGCTCACAACCGCCGAAACGGCAGGATCTGATCTGGAGAGGCTCAAGCCACCTTTGCCATCACCAAACATCGCCAAAATTCGCAGGCGCTCATGGTTTGAGGAAGAATCTACACCAAATGAAAGGCCTCTTGGTTTCTGTGGACGAAAGAGTAAAAAGAAATCAAGATGTGTACTAGTCCCTGCGGCACTTCAGCAATGCGCAGTGGACGTTTCAGCAAGAGTCAGTCCCTGCACGCAGGGCGAAAAGCGCGGAAGCATGGTGCAAGGCCAATTTCCTCACTTCATCATGTCTGCGGAATGGCCACCGCGCTCCCCGGATCTGAATCCAACGGACTACAGCGCGTGATTCATTTTGAAGGCCAGGGTCTGTGCCAAGCGTCGCCACAGCCTGGAGGCCCAGAAGGAATCTCTGCGTGGAGAGTGTGAACGATTGTCTACAGGTGACCTGCGGCCTATGCCCAAAAACTTCACCAAGCGTTTTGACTTCTGTATTCGCGCCAAGGGGAACCACTTCGAATCCGGTCGAATATAATGTTGCCTAGTGTCTGTTGTTGTTATTTATGTATTGTTTGTAAACTTTTCAGTTGTTTCGTAGCTATGATTTAAAACCCTTCATCACGTTATTTTGGAACACGCTATGGTTGGAATGGAAACACATGCAGCGTAATGTTCAACGTAAGGCAGCCACTAAACTCTCGAGGAAGACAGGGGGTTGGTGGGGTGGGGGGGGGGGGGGGGGGGGGAATAGGAGAGGATGGGCGGTAGAGCGCACCAGGGATGTCGTAATTACAATTTACGATTCTACGATTTACGACGATTTTTTGGGAAATTTTTCACAAATTACGATTTACGACGTTTTTTGGATCGTAAATCGTGAGTTTTCGTGAATGTGATCTTTGATCACCAGACACTCACACCTACCGCGATCCAGTTTGAGTATATTTTGTCTAATTTTTGGCAATAGATACCTCCCGCAGGCTTTTGGAATCCGTGTGTGGAGTATTGGACGGTCTTGCTTTTATCAAGAAGGGCTTATGTGTTTTGAGCGCTGCGAGAAAACGCATTAGCAGGCCAAAACGACATTCAAATACCACCAAATGTAGGAAGGTGAGAATTGCATGGTGTATCTCAAATCGAGGATCACTACCTTGTGATGGATCTTTGAAAATGCGGAAACTCTTCATGGAGCCCCGCAAAGCCAGCTCTGATACGAGAAGATTCCAAGATTTAGCTGGAATTGGAAGGTATTACTCTACGATCAGCCAAGAATTCGCGTATAGCTTGCATAAGACATGTTCATTAGATTGACGGCATGGGTTGAAGGCAAGGCAGGGAGTTATTTGATCGCTAATAATTCATGATTCTCTACCACAGTTCAAGCTCCGAGGCGGCTTGAGAGAAAAAAAAAACGTTCCGAACAAAAAGTTGCAAGTCTGGTGAATTTCTACTTTTTCATCAAACCTCTCTATGGTTGAGCACTTTGTAAGCAGACATCAGTGTTTTTAATGTGAGCTATAAGGCAGTGACAACATTTTCTAGGATACTCTATATTTCTAAACCAATGTAGACTGTAGCGCATCTTTTAACTGCTCTTTTAACTGCACTTCTCAGCTAAAACTTCTCAGTTACAACTTTTTGCCGTCCAGAACATTGAAGATTGCCGATTCTTCATTTCCCCCTTGAATTTTGGTTCAGCGTAGCTAGTGGTGCCATGTAATGTCTGGTTTTACACTTTTTGCAGCACTTGCCTTTTTATTTGCATTAGAAAATTGGCCTTGACATCGAGATCATAACGAGTGGTATTCACGTAATTTACCAGCGAGAGTGTGTCGAAAAGAGAGGACAGCCGAATCTCAGGAGGACATGCTATAGAACCTTTTTGTGATGCGCTAAACATTCCGTTTTCAATTATGATTTTTTGATTTACAAGGCTAACCGATGAGCAGGTGCCATCTTCTCTGAAAGCCATGGTATCAATTTATATACTGAAAAAGGACGAAGATACATATTTGTTTGAATAACGAAAACAACGTGTCTTGCAGACATGGCGGCGCGACGCACGGATAGTTTTTCCGAGACTATCTTTGGATTTCCAGTCTTGTTACGATTTACGGTTTACGATTTGCGCCAGTTTTTTCGTAATTACAATTTACGAAATTTCGGATTTCATTTACATTTCGTTTCGCCCCTAGAACGCACGGTATAACATAAGGGGGACAACCCCCCTCCCTCACTATTGGGATTGCAACAGAAGCCATTTTTACTTGGAAGAATCTAATTTTTATCTACTTTATAATGCGCTAGTTGTTTTTTAAACTCTGGAAGCTGTCGATTAATAACCTTCTACCTTCAGGCAACCTCATTTTCTGCCTTCGTCAGTCGCATGCGAAGGCTGTGTCGTTGCGGAAATGAATTTTTCTTTACATGATGAGACAACAGGTAGAGGTAAAATAATAGCCATAAAATTTTATGCAACTGAAAAGCACATTCATAAAATTTTATGAAACTATTATGTAACTGAAAAGCCAAGCTTTTAGCGCTATCTGCGAAATGACCAATAGGGTTGCTTTTCTAATCGCTTTTTTTTCGGCAAGCGATGCAGACTTGAATACGGTGACTACATACATAGATGATCGCCACAGAAAAAGTAAGCTATTTTGCTGTGCACTAAGCAAGGCTTGGAATTTTATGTGGCTAAGTTTCACCCGTTCAAGTTCTCTGTTTCGCTTAGAAAAACATTTCATCTTCATGAAAAATTATGATTTTGAACGCGACCCCATAATCGCATCCAAGATCGATGCCCAATGACTTGATTTTTTTATATTATCAGTCGAGACACGTTACTGTGGATACAATTTCGTTTCACAACGTTCCTTGCATCAGGTATTTCAATTTAATAGCAACTCAGGTGTCATCAAAAATTGTTCATCTTGATTAATTCTAAAACTGCTGGGTGAAACCTTTGTTTTTAGTTGTAGAGGAGTCAGCATCCAAAACTTTCAAAGATTCAATTTTGTGCTTATAACATGTCTCCTTCTGCGAAAGAAGCTGCGCGCAAATCTCCGCATTGGTGAAGCCACTTTTGTAAAGAAGCTTTTTAAGAGATAAAAACCACCTAGAACGAGAAGACAGTCCCCTCTCAAAACCAAGATCCAGTACGAGCTACCGTTAGATTTTCGAACCTCAAGCTTGACCCTTGCCCTGAATCTCACCAGGTCGACCTCAAGATGTGCAGGAAAGGGATTCCAATTTCCAAAATGCATTGGGGTGTTGGTTTTCTACAGATGGAGCTAAATTGCAGTAGGAACCTCTATTTTTTAAAACCCTCCGCTGCGATGGCGGTCTAATCGGTCTGATCTGCTGTTAAAATTGAGCTTTTGAGGTAGTTTAGGTCATCATAACCTCTCCCTGAAACCCAAAATTATCACATCCGTGAGCACGAGAAAGAACAAATCTCTATCGCTTAACTTTGTCGATTTCTTCACTTATTCCTTACTTTGTCAATCTAGTAAGGTTCGCGATACACTTACGAGCGCAGAGCGCGCTCTTTATGAGACAAAGCATAGGACGTTCGGTGGTTCGTGCCTTCGTGAGCTCCTTTATGTATGGTGGTGAATTTGATAACTGGTGGCAAATTTCTGTCTAAAATGGTGGTCATGAGGTCTTGGGAAACTCCGCAGACCGAGAACACAGGGATCGATAGAGTGGTATCACCGTGAACGAAACCTATTATCAGGACCCACTAGCCATCTCACGCCCCACTACATTTTGTGTTGCGGTCCCACATTACTGATGAATTGCCCCTATGAAATGCCTCTCGTGAAGTCATTTATGTTACCGTTGCGTACAACATTTCCATTCCTTAGTGAGTACAATCACGGCAGAAATGTGTTGCGCTCTCATGTTCTCCTTTCCGATGTGTGTTAGCTAACAATTCTCTTTGCTGAATGCGGGCTACACCGCAGATGATCATTTTTATTGCGCCCTTTCGATTCCCAGAAACCAAGCACCATTTCAAGCCTACGCTGAAGGTATGGATACAGCACGAGCCTTCTGATGGACGTGCATGACCACTGCGTGACCCTATAGAGCGTCATGGCATTCTTCTTTCCTGCCAAAGTAAGCATTCATATGCTACCATTGTGTAGCCCTAGCGTCACATGGGAGGCGAGAATGAATACATACTACTGCGAGAATCTGCATCTTCCAAATAATAGAAAAGCACATTTCATTGTTGCTTATTCCTAGAACCAAAGAGCTAGATGCTTTTAAAATCTATTAGGTCGGAAAAAAGTCTTTTCATTTTTTTCAAAGATTTATTACTTCACAACTACAAAGTCAAATCAATTGCGATAAACTCCATCTTGTTGCACTACACTTCTCCAAACACGGGTAATTTTCCAATTCCTCTCGCTTAAAAGACTGCAGTTCTGGAGTCGAACCATTGCTGAATCCAATTTTTGAGGTCTTCATCTGCTTCAAAATATTTCTTTCCAATTTCTTGCTTGAGAGCACGGAAGAAATGGTATTGGGTAGGGGCGAGGTAAGTGCTATACGGTGGATGTGGCATTACCTCCCAGCCCAGCTCCTTTATTGTTTCTCTTGTGAGTGTTGCAACATGTGGTTTTACATCGTCATGCAGGATCATCACCTTTGACTTCCCCAGCCTGTTTTCTTGGAGAGTTGAGACGAATTTGTGGAGTTGGCCACAGTCTGTGGCAGCAGTAAGTGTCTCTCCACTTCTGACAGTTTCCCAGTAAATCACTCCTCTGATATCCACCAAACACTCAAGAAAATCTTCCTTTCGTAAACATTGGGCTTGGGATCAGGCTTAGGGTTCTCTCCTTTTTGTACGCATTGTCTATTTCTTCGGAAGTTGGCATACAGAACCCAGGACTCATCGCCTGTCACAATCCGCGGCAGAAAAGGGTTTCCTTATCTGGACAGAAGAGAAGCAGCGATGGAGAGCCGTTGACCTTTCCGAGTGTCTGACAGGGCATGTGGAGTCCAAGCACCAAATTTCCATACAACACCAAGATTCTTCAGATGGATGCCCACTATCCCATGAGACACGTAGAGCTTCTCAACCACTTGACGTGTCGTCTGCCTACTATCGCCACGAAGAAGATGGAGTAGTTCAGTGTCGTCCTGACCTTGCTTTGTCCTCGAGTGAACAATCCCCCTTTAAAAACTTTCCGAACCACTCATAACAGGCGCGATGAGTAGTAGATCCCAAGCCACATATATGGTTAATTGGTCGGCTGTCTGACGTGCTGTAGATCCTTTAATGAATTCATGAAGAATGCCGTGCCGAAAATGTCCATGAGGTAGATCTGGCATTGAGTCCGGAAGATTGGATGGATAACGAAGTACAAGAAGGGGCTTGACCTACGTCCGCATGCGAACGGTAGACAAGTGTGATAGGATTACGAAATCAGCAATCAACATTGGCTAGTGCGTTTAGAAGGAGAACGGTAAAAAAAATTTCAAAGTATGAAGAGACTTTTCCCCAATCTAATACTATGAAAGCACACCGCCACCAGCACACAGGCACGTTTCGTTGAGATAAGAAGTCTGGCTAACGAGTCCAATCTGAGTAGGTCGACCCTTCTCTGGTCTGTGACTCTGTTTTGTAGAGCTGCGGTCAGGTGTTCGACACCTGTCCCTCCTAGCACTGGCATTTTTTATTATCGTTCGATGCTTGGTAGGTATCACTTTCCCACGCTTCCGAAGCATAAGCAGAAGAAAGTCCAAAGGCAAATAAAATCCTACATCCGTTTCGTTCCTACCCTTATACGGATGTAAGAACAAAAACAAAAGAACATAAGAGCTTCCCCGGAACTCCTCAGTAAGGAGGGAAGCTCTTAAGAGTATATTAACGTAAAAACGTACCTGGAACAGTCGTCCGTTCGTCCTTCTCGGCTCGCACGAATCCTGTCCTGTAACACGACGAATCTAACGCGTGTATGAAAATGCGTGAAACCGCGAATATATGCAGCACTACACTATAGGCTCTCAAATATGAGTTCGATAGGTGTGTATTCCCTCTTAACAGAACACTTTTCACTGCAAATTCCTGGCATGGCTTTTTGTCGAACGCGCAATGCGATAGAGCTCTCTGGGATATCGTGGAGGCAATTTCATTGCGCATTGGTCCTCAGCAATGACATGCGATGGCTAGCCGATGTGCAGGCCACTGTTTTATCCTTCGCTGACAAGTCTGCTACAATTCACCAACCTAGGAGGGGTGGAGGGCTTGGCTGTCATGGGCAGAAGCCGAATAGTGAAGAAGACCACACCCAGAGCAGGTGCACCAGGGAGGAGCACTGATCAGTGGCGCACTGACAGTGGCGGTTAGTTCTCGCAATCCAAGTAGCTGTATTGGCTGCTCCCAATTTAGCCGTGGTAACTTCGATGCCAGGAGCGCACGCTCGCTTCACGGCGACTCATCATGACCAGCTCTTTGGCGAGACTCTTGTCACGTCTTTTTTATCGAAAATCATTTTTTTAAGGAAAATCGTCTGCCCTCATATCTCTCGGGACCACTGTCCGTGCTGCTTTAGGATAGGGACATCCGTAAGCTGTAAGTCGCTATCCTCTTCGATTGCAAAAGCAAAGCGATCTCCCGGCATCTTCAAGCCATCAGTAGGTTATGCACCTCTGCGATGACTTCTGTGCTGCTTCCTCGCTTTTCCGAGCCAACCCGACTGACGGGCTTTGGTCGACCCCGACCAGGGGTGCACACAGATTTGCAAATTTGCACGTTAAATTTGCAACGAATTTTTTATTATTTTTTATTTCATTTTTTATTTTTTAAAGAATTTTTTCACTAAATTTCCCATAGATCGTTAAATTTTGTTTAAAAAAACAATTAGCTATAATTCGCATTATTTCACTACAATGTAACAAACAATTTGCTACCAACAATGAGTGAATAGTAAAATAAGCCAGCTTTCAGCAGCAAATTAGCTTCTGAGTGTGGAAGAAGGAACGCAATTACCACTCAAGAGAACTTCGTGAGTTGGCGCCCACATAGCACCGGTAAGGCATCATAAAATGTAAGCTAGATCTTGACTTCTCGGGAGCAAGCCTTTGGCCAAACCCAAACATATTTGATATCCTGCAGCCATTTGGCAGTGCTAAAACGGATTGTTTCCGCTTAATGGATTCCATGTAATAAATACAATAATACAATACAATACTTGCTGACTTCAAGCTTTTCAGGAGTAGTCCTAAATGGGTGAGGCTTGCAATATTGGTGTAGGCTAAAAGAGAAAAGTGATTAGGTTATTGAGAAAAAGACCATTAAAAATTCCGTTAAATTTCTGAAAATTTCGGCTAAGTCGTTAAGCCAGATATTAACGGAAATGTCGTTAATTCACTTATCATTTTCACTAGCGTCTGTCCCGCTTGGCAGCAGGGTCCGCTGTTCTAGTGTGGTGACGCAAATTTTCCCGATCAAATGCTTGATCAGGATGCTCATCAGTTATCTTTAAATCCAGGTGCAACGTATCTAGCCAACGTTGCTTCGGGCGTCCTCTGGGCCTCTTTCCAGGGACCTTCAAGGTTCGTGCCAATCTTACGGACGGTGTCGTCCTTAGCGTGGCCGTAAGGACGTGGCCGTACCATCAAAGACGAGCTTCGAGCAACTCCTTGGCTATCGGGGCGACACCGAACCTCTCGTATGGTGTCGTTACGAACGTGCTCCAACGCGTAAATCCCGCCGTCCACCGTAGCATTTTCGTTTCCACCATTACACTGAAGCGGCCTTCAATTTCCTTCTTCACGGGCCAACACTCAGCACCGTACGTCGCTACTGAGCGGACGGCTGTTCTATAAACCTCTGTTTTGAGGCGCTCAGGCATTGTCCTGTCACAAAGCACTCCGGTCAAAGAGCGCCATTTGGACCAGGCTGCACTCACACATGCGTTCACCTCCAGCTTTAGGCTGCCATCGGACGTGATCGTTGATACGAGATACTTGAAAGATCCATCTCGTGAGAGCTCACTACCGTTGATATTAACAGGCCCGTGCTCGTTCACAACCGACGTCAAGTACAATACCGCCCGCGCCGCGCGGTCAAAAAGACGGTTTGCCACGGAAAAATCCGTCGCAAACCGTCGCATACTCATAACTCCTTTAATTTTGAGTTGTTTCAGAAACTGCTGGTGCCATTCGATTCGTCTCGTCGAGATCTACAAAACTATGTATGAAGCTCTACCAGGCCACCGCGTTCGCGCCGTGGGTGGCCTAAAAAAAATAACTGCAGCAGGCTTTTGCGATTGGAGCACCTTATTTTTCAGGACGTGCATGTGACTTGCAGTGTTTTCGGTGTATCTCAAGCATGGCGTGCGTTTTCAGTGCCCTGTCATGCCTGGAATGTTCCGAGAGTGCGCCGTGCACAATGCATATAGTATCGAACCTATCAATCGAATGGGCGGAAGCATGCCCACTGGGTTTCTACCTTCATTTGACGGAGAACGTAAAGCCTTTAAGACTATCTTGCACCGCTTGGAGAATTTTATATGAAATTCCCGGCCGTCCTACTTAGGATTTGCTCCATGCAGTCCGACGAGCCTTTGGAGTGTGCCGTACACAATGCATGTAGATCGAGCCTATCAATCGAGTGAGCGGAAGCGGTTCAAATGTCGTGCTAAACAGCAACGCTCACCCTTTTTAGGTGCTTTAGTGCACACACTGACAGCAGCTTATACAAATGAAGAGGTTTTAAGAAAAGAGAAGAGGGAGAGTGAGCCGTGCAAAATGCATATACGATAGGACCGTTTGAAATTAGATTCGATTAAAAATTTCCGCCCGCCCTACTCAGGAATTGCTGTATTCCGTCCCAGGAAGGCTTTATAGTACGCTATGAACAATGCATATAGAACAGAACCTATCAATGCAGTGGAGCGACCGCTCGCAAATGCACGCGCGGGCGAGTTCGTAGCTTCAATAACTCTATCAAGATCGTTTCGACTGAAACTCGAGGACTTTGCAGGCAGTACAAGGTTCTTGACGTGCTCAGAAATACAACGGTGTAGCTCATGAATGGACTAAATTACAGCGCTGCGAATATGCAGGTGAGGCCAATTTTTTTCCGATTTCGGTAGACCACTCCGCGAAGACACGGCAAGCCAAGGGCCTACAAATACGTAGGCGAGCAGAACACCTAAGGTGCTTTAAGACGATATGCTCACAACTCCCCAGCTGCCTAAACCGCCTTAGCCTCATCTGCCATTTTAGAGCGGCGGACTTTGCGATTGAAGTTTCCTGCTCTTTTACTCGCCCACATTTGGGTTTTCGACACTCCCAGTAACACAGTTCTGTTCGCCACGAAAAGCTCTATTGAATGGTGTCACTCTTGACCAATTTCAAAGAAATCGATTTTTTGACAATTTCCCATCGTGGGCGTGGGCGCCACTGGCCAAGCCGGCGCGGACGATGACGTCATCGCAAACCGATATTTTCGAAATTGGCCAAGTTTCCTCGTGCAAACTTCGTCCAAAATCATCTAGGCGGTTATTTGGGGAGCTGATTACGAATCCGACGCCCGTTTTTGAAAATTCCACCGATTTCAGTAGGCTACTTTCCGTTTGAGGGTGGTCGTGTCAGGACCACCGATCACCCTTAGTTATCGGTATGGGCGGTCTCGTCCGAATGAGCTTCGGCATCGTGTCCGGCACCCCGAATAAGTCCCCGCCCCTGAAGTTTGAGCAAAATCGATGATCCTGACCAGACCACATCCAATTATCTTGAAGAATATCCAAAACCTACCGAAATCGGCGGAATTTTCAAAAACGGACGTCGGGTTCGTAATCAGCGCCCCAAATAACCCCTAGATGATTTTGGACGAGAAAGTTCGGCCAATTTCGAAAATATCGATTTTCGATGACGTCATCGTCCGCGCAGGCTCGGCCTGGAGCGCCGCCGTCCTCGACGGGAAATTGTCAAAAAATCGATGTTTCCAGAAGCGGTCGAAATTGGTACTATTCGATAGCGCTTTCCATGCCGAACAGATCGGTAAAACTGCTAGCGTCGAACATTCAAACCTAGACAAACAATGACGCAGGAAACTTCAACACTAAAACTCCGCCGCCCTAAAATGGCTGCTGGTGCTAAGGCAGTTTAATCGGCTAAGGAGTTGCATGTCATCGTAAAGAACCTTAAGCGCTCTGCTCGCCTGTGCATTTGTAGGCCATTAGCTCTCTGCGTCTTCCCGCAGGGGTCGACTGAATTTGGAAAAAATCGTGCCACGCAGGGGTACCCTGCATGTTCGCACCGCTGTAGCTTTTCCAGTCATAAGCTACATTGCTGTATTTTAGCACTCTACTAGACCATTTTACTGT
>OX377203.1:68631525-68749306 GCA_947396885.1 Heligmosomoides polygyrus polygyrus
AGGCTTGTGTGGCCTAATTTTTTCCCGATTTCAGTCGATCACTGCGAGAAGAAGCGATGAGCCAAGAGCCCACAAGCGCGTAGGAGAGCAGAATACTGAAGGCACTTTGCGATGGCATGCTCAAAACTCCCCTGCTGCCTAAGCTGCTTCGGCCCCACAGTTTTTCCGAAACTCAATAACACCATTCAATTCAGCATGAAAAAAATTGGAAAAATCAACTTTCGATGACGTCATCGCCCCTCTGCCGCGGCCTGGAGTGCCATCTTCATCATCTTCGATGCGAAATTGTCAAAAAATCGATTTTCTCAGAATTGAACAAGATTGGTACCGTTCGATAGAGCTTTTCGAGCTGAACAGAACGTTACCACTGCAAGTGCTAAAAACTCAAATGTGGATGAGAAAGAGCGCTGGAAACTTCACCGCTGCCCTCCGCCGCTCTAAAATGTCAGATGGGGCCGAAGCAGCTTAGGCAGCAGGGGAGTTTTGAGCA
Organism: Heligmosomoides polygyrus polygyrus; assembly: GCA_947396885.1. Classification (NCBI taxonomy): domain Eukaryota; kingdom Metazoa; phylum Nematoda; class Chromadorea; order Rhabditida; family Heligmosomidae; genus Heligmosomoides; species Heligmosomoides polygyrus. Next base: position 68,632,016 of record OX377203.1, read on the forward strand.
TGCCATCGCAAAGTGCCTTCAGTATTCTGCTCTCCTACGCGCTTGTGGGCTGTTGGCTCATCGCTTCTTCTCGCAGTGATCGACTGAAATCGGGAAAAAATTAGGCCACACAAGCCTCACATGCATTTTCACACCGCTATAATTTCGCCTTTTCAGAAGCTACAACGTTGTGCTTCTGCGAACTACTAAAGCTCTCTGCTGCCTACGAAACTCACGAGCCGCAGCCGGAACGATTCGATCTCGACAGAGTTATTGCGCTCCGAACATGCCTGCGCGTGCAATTTGCGAACTGTTGCGCCCACTCGATTGATAGCTTCGATTCTATATGCACTGCTCACAACGCACTCCAAAGGCTAGCCAGACTGTGCTAGAGCAATTACTAACAAGGGCGGCTGAGAATTTCTCACAAAACTCCCCAATCGCACACTCTACACCCTGTTGTGTCCACTCGATTGATAGGTCCGATCCTATATACATCGTTCACGGCGCACTCCTAGATCTCGCCGAAACAGAGTACAGCAATTCCTGAGTAGGCCGGTCGCAAATTTGTGATAAAACTCCCCAAACGCTCACTCTACAAGCTGTCCCCCCCCCCTCGATTGATAGGTTGATCCTATATGCATAGTGCACGGCGCACTCTCAGTGGATTCCTGGCATGACGGAACACTTTACGCCATGTTTGATATACTCCGAGAACATGCAAGTCCTGAAAAATAAGCTTCTCCAATCGCAAAAGGTCTGCTCCAGTCATTTTTGACCACCCACGGCGAAAACACGGTGTTCTGGCGAAGCTGTATACACGTTTGTGTAGATCTCGAAGAGACGAATCGAACGATACCCACCGTTCCCCAAAAAACATGAAATTAGAGGAATTGTGAGCACGCAACGGTTTTCGACGGCCTGCGACCGACAACTCGTCCGCGACCCCCTTCGCAATGGAGCGCAAGTTTTCAATCTCGGCCATTTCCATAGCTTCTTGTAAACAATGTATACCATACGATAGAGCTCGAGCAGCTGAGCTCAAATATATCGTTTGTTTTTGAAATTAATGAATTTTAGGCGAGTTATATCAAAAAGACGCAAAAGCCGGGAAAACGCGGCTTTTTCGGGATTTGATCAAAAGATACGGCCATAACTGTATACGTTCACCATCGGCGTTGCGTGACCCATAGCCAAGACCACTATGACAGCTGTCCGCCTTTCGCTGCTCTGACGTGACCATTAAGGTCACCTGCCACAACAATCAGATCTTGTGACGGCACCTCCGCTGCCTTCTCATCAACCTGGGACTAGAACTCGTCCATGGCTTGCTCGGAGCAACCTGTCTTCATGAAACGATCATCGGAACGTTCTGCGCTTGCAATCGCGTCAAGGAAACGCTCGGAGACTATCATACCGTGGTCCTGGGACTTCTACATAGAACAGCCTTAAAGTCTCGTCCTATGCCACTTGACTTGCAGCAAGACCACCTCGTCTACTGCACCGCACAGAAATCTATCTCTCTTCGCTCCAGTGCTTCTCCAACTCACACAAGCGGCCCGTCAACGTACCCACATTCCTCGTTACTGCGCGGATCTTGCCTACGTTACGGGACTTTTGGAGTAGCTCAATTGCCCCCGGATGCCTTTTTCGCAGAGACCCTCGCATACTTCTCCCACTCTCTGGGCTTTGCGAGTGCCCGTCGGCTCCCGCGGACGCCGTAGCATTTACTCGAGAAAAATGTCGTTAATTCATTAAATGATTAACTGTTAAATGTGCACGCCTGATCCCGACCTCGCTTATATTTTGTGACAGTCCTTGAAATAAAAACACTTAGAAGGCATTCTTAATGAGAAGCCGGATCATATTACAACATAGCATACCGAAGGAGGTCACTTTGACACAAAGTAGTACCTGTTTCTGCGGCTCACAACGTCGAATACAAGACTCAAAATGACGGTTAGCTCTCAAAAAGACTTGGACTTTTTCGAATTTTGAGCGGTTGAAGGCGCTGCATGCAGCCTATGAACGTGAAATGCCGTGCCCGGTACGCCCGAATGCTAATGTGCCCTTGGCCTCTCCTTTCCATCGTATTTCTACTTCCGTCTGCTTCCGTGTATGGCAGTCGAGGAACTCCAGGACATTCTCTGCGCTGTTGGGTTTATCAGTCCACACCCCAGAGTACCTTCTTCTGCTCAATTCTGTGCTCTTCTCAGAGGACGCGGATATGAGCACAGAACACCGCTATAACACTGCTTGTTGGTTGCTGTTTTTTGCTTCAATGCCTTCTTGTGGTCCTTCTTGCGGTCCGAGAAGATGGCCGTTCTCATCACTGATGCCAAAAAACTTCTCAATGTCCTCAGTCTGCCAATGGCGATTCTTGGCAAGTCGGTACAGATACCGCTCACCATCGCGCGACTCGAGCTTCTCGTTGACATCTCCATAATGAGTGGCTTTTGCAACAGCCACGGCCTTCTTTGCAGCTTTCTTCGCTTCTTGGTACTTCTGCCAATTATCGGCTGTCTTTTCGCTAAGAAACACGTGATAGAGCGTCTTCTTCTCTCGAACTTTGACTTTCACGTCGTCTGTCCACAGCCATGCCTGCTTGTCGACCTTCCGTCGCCCAGGCTTCGTAATGCCGAGTGCAGCTTGACGAATCGCGTCGGTCGCCTTCCTCCAAGTTTCGTCGACAGTCGTGACTGTCGGTAACCGCACACGACGAACCACAGCTGCTTCCTTCTCTCTGTGCCCTTGGCCTCTCCTTTCCATCGTATTTCTACTCATTCGCCACCACGTGATTCTTGCTGCACCGCATCGCTCGACCTGCTTCAGCCTCGGAGGGGCGATCTTCAAAGTGCAGATCAGCGGTCGGTGCTGCGGGGTAACCGTCTCATACGGCACGATCTTCGCGTCTGTGACAATACTCCGGTACAAGAACAAAGTCTGAGTCTTGGTACTCCCACTGTAGTATGAGATAAGGTAGGAGTCGCGTTTTCGGAAGACGGTGTTTACAATAGTGAGGTTATGCGATTACGCGTAATCAAGATTGCGCACACCATCGGCGTTACGTGATCCGTATCCAAGACCACCAGACGGCTGTATCCGTCTTTCGTAGCACCTACGTGCCCGCTATGGTCACCAGCGACTAGGGTGACATCTTTCGACGGTACTCTGCTGTCTTCTCATCAAGCAGGCTCCAAAACTCATCCTTGGCTTGATCGGTGCAGCCAGTCTGCGGAGCATACGCAGAGAAAAAGTGATAGAGTCGCTCCCTAGCGGCGACAACGATCCTCAGCAATCGATCGTCAAATCATTCGACGCTTACAATCGAGTCACGAAATCGTTCAGAGACGATGACTCCAACTCCACTGGTTGTCCTGGGACTTCCACATAGAGCGGCCTTGAAGCCACGTCCTATGTCCCTTGACTTGCGGCAGGACCACCTCGTCTCCTGCACCGCACAGAGATCAACTCTCCTACGCTCCAGTGCTTCAACCAACTCGCGCGAGCGGCCCGTCAACGTAACCACATTCAGCGTTGCCACGCGGGTCCTGCTGACGTTACGGGACTTTCGGAATAGCTCAGTTGCCCCCCGATGCCGTCCTCGCATCAGGGACCCTCGCATACTTTCCACACTTGCCGGGCTCTGCGAGTGCGCGTCGGCTCCCGCGGACGCCGTAGTCTTGAGAGACTTGCAATGTCATGAAGCATGTGATGTGACATGGGTGTGGTGTTCGTAGGCTGGCCGGTCACAAGGGCCTGTCGCCTGCAATCGAATGTCCGTGTTCGGCTTAGCTCGCAGAACGGGCAGTTTCCAGTGGCACCACGTGGAGGAACGGATATCGCCACCTGTATTCACCTACTTGTGCAAGCGAATTATTAATTTGCAAAGAAGGTCGTGGTTAATCAAACTGAAAATTGTACAGGATTGGATCAAACGAAGTGTTGATCACTGCTCAACCCTAACTCTCCATTAGAACGAGCGAGGTCCCATGAAACTATTACGAAAAAGTTTTCGAGCCTAGAATACCTGCTGGCAGATGCATATTAGGTAAAATATAAGAAAAAATATAGTAAGAAGAAAAGGAATAACAAAAGAAATAATTTAGAAAATATAAAAATTATATGCATATTTGGTGAAAAGTTTATGTTGGTATGAAAAGGATTAGCATTGCAGTGATGTTTGAGCACAGGTTTGAAAATCTGCTCTCCAGAACCTAAAAAAGGCTGAATTAGGCATGAAAGAGCTTTTAGCACACCCCTTTAGCATACCCAAGGATTGGTTACTACTTAACCACTCGTTTTAGTTTCCATTTTTATTCATTTTTCTATTTTTTCACTGTTCACACACTAGATTGAACATTGAGCCGATGACCAAGCCAACATCAAGGATTTCATAGAATTCAGTCTAGGGGTTCATGCTCGTGAAACTAATATTGTGTTGGAGCGTTTAAATCGTTAAAAAATCCAGGAGCCAAGATCGGACATGGAAGACATCCCAAGAGTTCGACCGGTGTTGCTTTTATTGACCCTACAATGGGGTAGTGCACTGCCACTGGGTATCGCATTGAAGTGCGAACCGAGCAGAGGTCGCCGCCGAGCAGAGGGCCCAGGCCGAATCCAAATCGCATCCTCGGAACCGGCAGTGTACGGAAAGGGTGAAATATCGCCCAACTCCTATGTTAGCCACATTGCATCGCCGAGAGGCTGTTGACGTGGACAAAATGGCTAACCAAAACATTTTTTTCATTCAAGAACAACCCGAAGGGTAAAATGAAGAAAACGAGCGAAAATACCAAATTTGGATAGAATAAAGGCCACAAAATAATCGCTTCGGAGAAAGCTAGTCTTATATGCTGCTAGTTTTGGAATACTGACTATCCTACCGCCCAGTGAAAAAAGTTGAAGCTCTTTCACTGCTCTATTATACATCCTACAACGAATCTAATATGGCAAAATCCTCTGCCACAGACGAGAAACTGCGTTTTTGAAGACATAATGAAGAGGTCGCTTTTGAGCTCCTAAAACTCTTTTATCGGTCGAGAAAGGTGCTTTTCTCAGCTAACTCTTCGTCAGAAGATGCTTGCAGGAGAAAGGGTAGTTAGTGAGAAAGGACGTCCTGTACGTGAGCATTGCGATCACCTGGATTAAATATGCGATCAGATTAAACTCATCCAAATTAAGTAGTGTTTAGTCTTACTATGATAGTCATAACAAGCTGAATTCAGATTTTTGACAGAAATGGAGAATTCCGGATTTCGCTGAAATCGGCTGGTAAAGTGACTGATGTAGGCGCCAATGGCAGTTTTGGAGAGGTCGTAAATCAATTAGAGGTCCTCGAGACGAAAATGCTTCATACCTAGGTCATAGTTCGTCAGACTGAGCGCCTCTTAGAAGCACAGAATGTGCAGTGAGGCGGCCGTTCGAATGGTGTTAGCTGGAATCCACAAGAGTAGATTTAAAGGAAGCTATGGCAAAGCGTCTTTCTTTTAAACAATTTGAGCGGTATTGCATTGAGGAAATATAGAACGAAATTCCTGCTTTTCGAAGTGTGTAAAAAGGCATACTGGCTTACGGAACAGTTGCCAAATCTATAATCACTGTATATTAAAGGAATTAGTAGGTCAATGCTCGAAAAAAGATCCTTACCTATTACCTAAAAACATTTTCAGTTCTATTGGGTTGATCGAAAAGCCTTGCAACGCTAGCACAACAATATTGTAATACAATACAATATAATACAATATACAAAAACTCGGCCCACGATATATTCCCCATCCAAGTCTAAGACTGCCCCATCTTTCAGGCAGCCTTTCATTTCCTTTCCGCCAGAATTCCGATGGCTGTGAGGAAAAGAATTCAGAAACCCCATTTCCAGTTCACGTTGATAATCGAACACTCTCTGGCTCGAAGATGCTGCTTTAGTGTTATAAACAGGTGGTAGTCAAAAGGAGCGAGGTCTGGAGAGTACAGTGGATGGGGCAGAACTTCCCAGCCTAACTTTTGGATTTTCTCGCGACTCACTTTTGCGACATGAGGAATCGCGTTGTCGTGCAGCAGGTAGACTTTTTCCCGTTCTGGATGTTTTTGACGCGTGGCGTCGGCCAAGCTTTAGAGCTGAATAGCGTAGACAGATGCTGTGACTGTGGTCTCACTATCCAGCAACTCCACAGTAAAGCATGCCTTCTGAGTCCAACAGAGGAGCGTCCGGAACGAGGTCGATATTCGAGAAAGATATCTGCAGCCTTGAAGCGATGATACCAACGGGCACTGTGGAATTGTGAATGACCTCCTCCTTGAATGCAGCGCAGATGTTGGAGGCTGCAGTCCTTGCGGAATGGCCTTGCAGAAATTCATAGTAGACGGCAGGTCGTAGGATGCTGCTGCTTATCGTTGACGTTGTTGCTGTATTCGTTTGTACTCAACGAGGCCTTACATAGTACGCTTAAGGAAGCTTCGAGAATGTATTGTGACGTCAACACACAAAACTGTAAGAGCTTTAACAATTTAAACAGGCAGTAGCGTAAAGTGTTGCAAGACTTTTCGATCAACCTAATATGTAGCGCAGCCAGAGGAGGTGCCGGCTGTCGCGCACAGCCGATTCCAGGTCTTTGGTTCGGAATTCCCGCCCATGCCAAACAAGCCTTTCATCCCTCCGTGGTCGGTGGTACCAGGCTTGCCTGAAATCGATAAAACAAAGCCTGTTCATCGGCTGGCCACCACAATTTATTGCGTAGGCTAAATGCACATTCAAATTGCTCCACGAATTCCAGTAGAAGTAGAAACGTGGCACATCCCAAAAGGAATTCATTAACACCGTCTTTCATCGCCTACTTATCATTTTGTTGATGTGGCTGTAGAGTTTATTGTCTTCCAATTTTGAAAGCTATAAAATAGGAAAACAGCACTTGTAAGTCACAGAAAATAGAAGTTACAATACCGGCCTTAACTTTTGGTCTTTGGGCGGAAAAAGCGAAAGAAAAACCGCCTTTTCCGCCACTTTTCTGTAGCGCTCTTCAAATTGAGCGCATTGTAAATTGAAACACATAATCGTGATCACCGAACCCTCTTCCCGATGAGCTGAAAAGCGCATAGTGAGCGCCTGAAAAATAGTTCAGTGACCTAATTTCTGCCCGGCGCGGCTGACCCCTGTGCTCGCGGGAGATAATTACACCCACAGCTCCTAAGTAGCTAATGAAGGAAGAGATTCGGCTTATTAAAGCCTATTTTCTACATTATATATAGTCACACATAATTCTCTGGATTCCCTAATATTTCACGATCACAATGGTGTATTTTTTCGAAGGATCCAGTAATTTAATTGGCATTGTTTTCAGAAAATGTGCCTAGTTTCGAGAACTCTAATTTTGGAATATCAACTTTAGGTGTGGTTACACTCACTTGTCCCGCTAAACGTTATAGTTGAAATCAAGCTACGGAAGTGGAACCTTTGGGTTTGAAATCGTTAGCAATTATGCGCCGGAAAAGTTGCCCACATGACACATTTTTGCAGCTACCCGCGCAATTTTGTCATGATTAAAGTGGCCACAGAAACATTTCTTGGAAGAAGGAAACATAGAGATTTACAGGCCTATGAAAACTCCTTATACTCTTCTATATGTGAGATTTTGACTTGGCTAGAGGACGTAATAGCCACTCAGCTACGCAGCAAACTCACTCCAAATGGGAAAAATGTGCCGTTTAAAAAATTACGCAAAAACGGTAAAATAGCCTTCTGGTGAATGCACCAGTTAAATCTGGTTTGAGCGGTGGTTCGATTTCAATTTTTCGTTCACTTCTTCGCTATTAGTCGAGTGAAATGTCCAGTAGACCTGGTTGAGGCGCAGATTAGTTCCGTAGTCAGTCCCGTCTCCTGTCCTGGTGACCCCTCCCGCCATCTGAGGACGCCGTAAATCGACTAACTTGATTCTTCACACTTCCGGTGCTGCGGCGCGATATTGACCCTTCCAAACGACGCTGAAGTAGAATACGCGGCATACACCAAACTGGCTTTGGATAACTACGACGCATCCCTTTATTTAACATGCCTGCACTTCCTACCTTGAATTTACGCTTCGCTTTGATGGGATGCGTGGCGCACCCCAGAAAGACTACTCGAATTCGCACTCCTTTAATAGCGCCTTCAAAACTCACGCCTTAGATTTTTCCACCTATGGTATATTCCAGGCCTATACTGACTTGCGGTGGCCAGTCCATGTACAAGTATTTTGTCCTACTCGGAAGACAATTCTGGTATCCCTACTCTTCATTCAAGATTTCTGTGGCGTTTAGAGAGTCAAGACTGCCCCAAGGCTTTGCCTGAAATCTTGCATTCCAGACTCGATCAACTGTGGATGGGCTGAATGCTTATTCTTATTCTTTACAGTCTTGTTACTACTGGGTCACATTCACCTATGCTATGCATCTGAAATGAAAGGTTTTAAGCGGGGCATGGCGCAATCCTGACGCCCGTTTACATGCTACGAAAATCTCGTCACCGTGTACTTTCATACGACTCTCAAACATCTTCGAAAGCTTCACTAGTATGCTCTCACACCACCTTTGTTCACACCTACCGTGACCTACTGTAATCCGTCGATGTCTCTAAACTCGAACGCGGCTTTGTGGCTAGGGTCTTTAAGAATTTCCTTACACGATGTTGCGTATTTTGCCATTCAACGACTTGCTGTGGCCAGCCGATGAATGAGTCGGTGCTTTATGGTTCTCAGACAAGCCTGATGGCAATTCACCGGTCCCAGAGTGAAAGCTTGGTTGGCCTGGGCGGGAAACCCGAACCAGGAATCTGGTATCGGGTCCACGCGACAGCCGGCACCTCCTCCGACTGCGCTATACGCGCCCATTTTTTAAAATTTTTTAGATTAACACTTAGTAAATATCTTTTAGCCATCAGTCAATGAAACGCCGCGCGATACCAGCGATATGGCGTAACCTACAACGCTTATGAAACATTTTCGCGTTCAAATATTTAGTATAAACTATAACACATAAGGATTAAGGATAAAGGACGGCGTCAATCAATTTTTTTAGATGCGCCACGCACTTCAATTGTACTCGATGTCGTGGAAGTAAGTTGATTGCATATTTGGCATACACAATGACTTGGCCAACTGATGTTCAAGTCACTGTCTCATCCTTCCCAGGCAAGGCTTTACCAACAGCTGAGAAGATTTTAACCTTACCTTCGGAAAGATTCATTCCTCTTAACCAATCCGTTCATAGGATGCTCCGTGTGTTTTATTGCTACAGATGTCGTCGAAGCAATTTGCGCACTTGGCTCACAGTGACTTGCGATGGCTAGCCGATGGAGATGTCAAAGTTTTAGCCTCCCCAGAAAAGTCCGGTACCAATTCGAGGATCTCGGATGGATGGAAGACTTAGCTGGCTCAGACGGGAAATCAATACCGATACCCTGGAATCAGATGCATGCAGGAGCCGACTCTCCTTCGCTCTATGTGAGAAGAGCTACCAATAGTTGTACATAACAAGTAAATAAATAAATAAATAACAACAAGCCTCCAGCAAAGGCGCACAAGAACAATACTAAACAAATAAATTAATACACCCACTTTCTTCTTATCCTCTTCATTCTATCTACATCGCGCCTATCGAACTCAGTTATCAAGGATATCCTATATGGCTTATAAAAGATAAGAGATAGAGGAAAGCGCCAGTTAATCCCTGCTAGGATGTGACACGCTTTCTACTTCTACCGGGATGTCGTGAATGCATTTTGAATGCGCATTTGGCCTTTACAACGGGTTGCCGCTGGCCAGTCGATAGACAGTGTTTTATCCTTCCCTGATAAGTCTTTTACCAACTAAGGGATCATGGAAGGATGGAAGGACTGAATGGCCTAGGTGGGAAATCCGAAACGAGGACCTGATTCGTGGAACAGACGGCAGCCAGGATTCTGCTACCACACGCTCCTCGAACTTCTTGGTGTCTTCCTTACCCTAGGATGGCCGTCAGAAGATCTGTAAGATAAAGAAGAATCGGATCACTATAAAGCCGATTTCCCACACACTTTTCCCCTTGGACAAATAAGGGCATGGAGATCACGGCGCATTCCAGTGGGGCGAACGACATGCTAGATGAACGGGCGAGGTGCACGTTGATTTTTCGAAGGCGTCATTGTCTTGGGCGCGTGTAGGACAGTCGGAGGAGCTACCGGCTGTTGCGTGCACCCGATGCCAAGTTTTGGCTCGGATCACTCTCTCTAACCAGCTCCAACCAAACACTACTTCCGGAACTGGTCCGTCAACTTGTCTTGTAAGGGTAAAGCATTGACTTGTTCGCTGAGTTGCTGCTGGAAGTTATTGTGTAGACAAAATGCGCAGTTATATCGCCTCCACGACATCTTGTAGAAGTAGAATGCGTTGCGCATCCGCGACCGCAAATCAAAGCCAAATTGGCTCCACGACATCACGTAGAGATAGAATACATGGCACACTCTACAAAATGATTGATTGAATTTTCATTTATCTTTTATTTTTTATGGGAAACTCTTGTCCAATGGTGTAAATCGTTGCAATTACAACTGGATGTATAAGACAGGACTTACTCACGACTGACCGAATCCCGCGGTAGCGACAAGATGTCCGCCAATACGGAGGAATTGTCGCGAAAACGAACACTACAGTACTTTCAGGGCTTCAGAGGTCATTGAAGTATTTGGTTTGGTATCAAACATCGTGCAAGGGAATTCTTAAAAACCCTAGCCACAAAGCCGTGTTCGAGTTTAGAGACATCGGCGGATTACAGTAGGTCGCGGTAGGTGTGAATAAAGGTGGTGTGAGAGCATACCCGAACAAGCTTCGAAGGCTTGACCGAGTTGTTTGGTGAGTAAATGTGGGATGATTACTACGAATCTGTGGGGCTGTTTATGAGAGTGATATTGTTAGGTTACGGTAGATATGGGTAAGTGAGGAGTTGTGGTCAACACGATCAACTTTAACATAAGGTCTCAAAGCAAGGAGCTGTTATCTGCCATCACGGGAACGGCTCGAAAAAGGATAAAGAATAAAACTCACCGGTCGACGATCGGTATTATAACGTCAAGCTTTCTGGGATGCGCCACGCACTCTATTTCCGCTTTATTTAGGTCCTCAACTCCCATGCGCCCAAAAAAATCATACTAGAAAATAATAATAGAAATTTCACTCAAAATTTTCAAAAGCCAAAAGATGTAAAAAAACGAATAGAAATGGAAATAAAACGAATAAGATTGCACAAAGCATCGGTAAAATTGTGAAATACAAGAAATAAAAGGGAGAAGAATGTCAAAATGTGATCAGACCGTGGACCACACCACCTCTACGGTGTTTGGTAGGATTAATAATACACCGGAACATCAGAAGTGTGAAGACTCCGGTTAAGGCGATTTACAGCGTCCTCAGATGGCGCGATGGGTCACAAGGGCAGGCAACGGGACTGACTCCGCACCTAATTTGAGTCCCGACCAGGGCTATTGGGCATTTGCTTCGTGATAACCCTTGTACGAATGAACGCAAAATTGAAATTGAACCACAGTTCGAGTCAGACTTAACTGGTGAATGCGCTCGTGGGTAATTTTCCTATTTTTGAATTTTTTTTAATTTCACTCATTTCACATTCGGGGTGAGTTTGGTTCGTAACTGAGTGGCTGAAATGTCTTCTAGCTTATTCGAAATCCCACCTGTGAAAGTCTATAAGGAGTTTTCATAGACCTCCAAATCGGCGTGTTTTTTATTTCAAAGAAATGCTTCTGTAGCGCTTTCACCATGGAAAAAGTACGCAGGTAACCACGAAGAAGTGACATGTTGGCAACTTTGCCAGCACATAATTACTACAGATTTCAACCCTAAAGGTTCCAACTTCGCGGCTTGATTTCAACCACTACGTTTAACGGGACAAACGAATATAAGAGCGCACGAGCTTGATATTCCAAAGTTAGAGCTCTCCAAAGTGGAGACATTTTCTAAAAGTAATGGCACTTAAACAATCAGATCCTTTAAAAATTATAAAATTATAAAAATTTTAAAAATACATTGTGATCTCGATGAACTATGGAATCCAAAGAGCTATGTGTCACTATATATAAGGCAGAAAATAGGCCATAATAAGCCGAATCTCCTCCTTCATTAGCTACTTGGGAGCTGTGGGAGTAATTATCTCCCGGGAGGGAAGGGGTCAGCCGCGCAAGGCAGAAATTAGGTCACTAAACTATTTTTCAGGCGCTCGCTATGCACTTTTCAGCTCATCGGGAAGAGGGCTCGGTGCTGATCACGAATATGTGCTTCAATTTATAATGCGCTCAATTTGAAGAAAAGCGGCGGAAAAGGCGGTTTTTTTCGCTTTTTCTGGCCAAAGACCAAAAGTTAAGGCCGGTATTGTATGCCAGATCAGATCTAATCACTGTCGGTTCTATAGTAACAACTAGCATCGCTTTCTTGCCTATCTTGGGTTCATCACATGCTGATTCGCCGATGTGAAACCTGATGAATCAGAGGAACGAATTCATGAATGACCAGGATGGCAGAGTGTATTATCTCGAGATTAGATGGATCCACTTGTTCGACTCTGATCAACACAGGTCTCGCAAAATTTTCAAATACTCAAATGGTTTCGAACGCCCGCAAATTTTGAATATTCAAGTTCGAATGCATTCAAAAAACGCGAATTTTTGAATACTCAAGTTTTAAGAATGAAAAGTGAATGAAAATCATAAAATATAAATTTAAAAATTCGAAAAAAAAATCATTCGAATGCCTATCGAATAGGTTATTCGAGCTCAATTAAGGTGCAGAATTGAGTGTATCAAACATGCTACTCATAATCTACTCATTTCATCGTCATTCACAGAAATGCGACGAACTCATGATGTGTTAATAGTTCTAGGAGAAATAGAACACTACTGGTTCGTTTACTAGTAGTGCAACGAAGCTGATCAAGTTCGTTGCCTTCAGGTTTTTTGGGTACTACGAGGTGTTATTCATCCATGACGAAGAATGCTGAAAACATCTTAATGTACATCGACTTTCAAGTCAGTAAGAATGATCGAACTGGATGGGATGTCACCTCATATCAGTCCAAGACGTTCAAATCAGTTTCTTTAAGCCTCAATTGGCTGGTATCGAGGTTGTAAGCTGTCACAACGATGTTTTGTTGCGATCAAAACTTCTAGCGCCAGGCGGGACTCGAACCCGCACCTCCCTCTGACCGGGCGGGAATGCTCTACGCCATTACACCACCGGCGCCGTTTGATCGAACGCAACATCCACACCTCGTGGGACCGATCAGCACCCACCCGTATCCGGGATGAGCTGGCCGCTGATATCAGCATGGGACCAGTTAAGCTGATGGTCTTGTTAGAAACAGTTCAAATCAGTTTCTTTAAGCCTCAATTGGCTGGTATCGAGGTTGTAAGCTGTCACAACGATGTTTTGTTGCGATCAAAACTTCTAGCGCCAGGCGGGACTCGAACCCGCACCTCCCTCTGACCGGGCGGGAATGCTCTACGCCATTACACCACCGGCCACGTTTGATCGAACGCAACATCCACACCTCGTGGGACCGATCAGCAGTCACCCGTACCCGGGATGGCCTGGCCGCTGATATCAGCATGGAACCAGTTAAACTGATGGTCTTGAAAGAAACAATTCAAATCAGTTTCTTTAAGCCTCAAGTGGCTGGTATCGAGGTTCTGAGCTGTCATAACGATGTTTTGTTGCGATCAAAACTTCTAGCGCCAGGCGGGACTCGAACCCGCACCTCCCTCTGACCGGGCGGGAATGCTCTACGCCATTACAGTTTTGATCGCAACAAAACATCGTTGTGACAGCTTACAACCTCGATACCAGCCAATTGAGGCTTAAAGAAACTGATTTGAACTGTTTCTAACAAGACCATCAGCTTAACTGGTCCCATGCTGATATCAGCGGCCAGCTCATCCCGGATACGGGTGGGTGCTGATCGGTCCCACGAGGTGTGGATGTTGCGTTCGATCAAACGGCGCCGGTGGTGTAATGGCGTAGAGCATTCCCGCCCGGTCAGAGGGAAGTGCGGGTTCGAGTCCCGCCTGGCGCTAGAAGTTTTGATCGCAACAAAACATCGTTGTGACAGCTTACAGTCCAAGACGTGTTACTCAAACGAGCTACCTTGATGTACTAAGTGACTGATCATCCCAACATACATACCAAAAAGATCTGCCAAAATAATCATCAAACCCTACATTTTCTTCAGATGCGGTCCGCATAACGATGTTGGAGCTTTTAACCTCTGGAATGGAAAAGAATCACCTTAAAGCCTCCCAACCTGCTCCATCAGGTTCTCTAGTCTTTGATTCACTTCTATTACAGCCGCGGTGAACGCCAAAGGTGATCTTCGGATTTCAGGCAACAGCTGCCTCCTCATACCCCTCAGCTTAAGTTTCACGCCGACTCCTGCTAAATCCCGAACCGCGAAAAACACCAGCGAGAAGAACACTTAGTGAGCTGCAAGCGCTGACCGTTGTCAAGTCCTGTTAACTTGTCATTCCAACATCGTGGTTCCTCTTGCAGAGCGAGCTCTTATCTTATCAAGCAGTGGGCGCAGTTCTTTATGCATTTCCGTTGATTAGTAGACTCCCCACGACCTGTCTACCGCTTTTTTACTTCCATTTTCATGCTGTCTGGGATATCCGTCTCTATCCTATTTCTAGCACCTCTTCTAAGATGTGATCAATGCATCTAACCTGAGCGCACACGAAACTTCGACCATGCTTGTTTGTTTGTTCATAGCAACAGCTCCTTCACAACAATTTCTCTTCAGGTCCTTGGTCCAACTTTTCCCCATCACCAAAGAACTTGGATCTTAGGGTCAGTAAAGATAAGGGAAAAGGAGGACGTTAGCCGTTTTCTTTCTTTTTGTCAAATTAGTGTTTTTTTTTCTCTCCTCCTGGTACTGACTCTGGTACTAACTCACCAAACCTAAAGCTAATGAAGCCCTAGTTGGCCGGGGTGGGCCCATCCGCTACCATGCGACCTCTAAATCAATCGCTGGAGTCGACAACAGGTGACTTTCCCGGAATATCCAGATATTTAAAAAGTCCCAAATCTCGCTTGCCTGTCGAGCAAGCATTTTTCTTCTCCTTTTTATTCGCAATCTTCAACTCTGCAGCGACCAGCTGCTCAATATCAAGATTGGGGGCCAAAATGGGTCCACATCGTCTAGCTTTCTATTATAGATTAAGATGTTTTCTGTTCCCAAAGTGACTCGTCTTGAATACTTATGGTTCGTCTACCAGCAGTAATGTTTCTCCGACTTTTCGCACACTAATAAGAAAGAGTTCTAACAAAGCTTCAAAATACGTGAGCGATTTTTCAAATATGTTTCTTTATAATGCATGACTGATTGAGCGCAAAGTCTTCGCCCACCTAATTTGAATTTTTTTGTTGGTTTCCATTGTGGGTTTCAATGTTTGGACAATCGCTCTGTCCAGATTTAGCTGTTTTAGTTTTTGCTGGAATTTTTATGTTCAGCATACCACCTCCAAAGAAGGCAACTGAGAACAGTGCTATAATTTTGAGTAGCTCGGCTTTTAGAGATTTCTAACAAACAGTTTGTGAAAGAAGACATTTTTACATTGTCTTGCGTTACTTAAAAGGTCGCCCGTCGCCTGCGGGCGCCTTTCACCCTGGGTCTCGATTTACCTCAGACCCGCGCCTAAACGGTCCCACGCGGGCCGCACTTTTGCTCCCACAAATCTGACGAAGCACAACTTATCTGCATGATCCTGGACATGACCTCGAGCCCGAATTCAGGTCACAAATAGCACGGAGTTTGAACGAGGTGGTAGTAGTCGCCCAGTGACCGGGATTGAGTGAAATCGGACGTGACGTTGGTGACGACCCTCTTGACCACCCTCTCAGTTCAGTCTGGTGGTCTTATATGGGCCGTGGTTCTTGCTCGTCTCTCATCTATCGTCGTCTACCTGAAAAAAAACCGAGAGCGACGAAGAGAGGAACTCTATGTTTCTAGATAAAAGACCTAGATAGGTAAGAAAGAATTCTGTGCTTTTCCTATACTTGAGGCTTCACCTTTCCACACGTTCACGTTCCTTGCCGGTTTTTGTTCTTTGACAATTTTCTCAGAAATTCGAAGAATTGACAATGTATAAGAGATTTTCTGACTTTGTTTCTGAAAAGCGTGTTTCTGGCAGTTAAATTCAAGAATAGCCTAAGAACTGCGTTGAAAAGAAATTTCGACGCAGTTCTTCGGCTAATTTTGAATTTAATTGCCAGAAAATTTCTTCTCATTTGGCGGACGGATCTCTTTTCATTTGTCCACTGGGAAGTTGTTGAATAAGTAGCTTATTCCACATGTTAAGCACCATGATTGTGCATAAGTTGAGCCAAGCCTTTCTACATGAAGCGCTCTTCCCGACTTCGTCACTAAATCGTTGCTACTTCCAGTTAACGTTTAAGCCGTTCTGCCTTCGCCGGCCAACTTGTTTAGGCCTGGCCTTTTGTTCCCATTTCGACCGGTTGAATTTCCTCTACCGTCCCATTTTCTCGAGGAGCGCTCGTATTGTACCATGTTTCTGATTCGTGCGCCTACCTTAACATTTGTTCAGCTGCGCATGTCATTTTCGGTTCCGAGCGATCTTTCCAGTGGTTTGTTTTTCCTTGGTGGCAAAAGGACCACTATCAATGCAACAGCAACATTCGACGTCTTGGAACCCAGAATAGGTGGGTCAAAAAAATCTTACAATCTGCCTTACAAAAAATAGCCTCTTTGCAAACTGCTGGAATGTGCCTCTTTTCTAATGGTGAACCCTTTGAATACCTGCAAGCTCCAAAGGATTGGAACATACTTCTATTTCACTTAGACATTTTAAACTAGTGAGGCACTGGAACACCGCTGCAGTTAGGCGTTTTCCGTGTACGTGGAGGCAGCGCTTATTTTTGAGTTTCCTCTTCAAAACGCAAAATCAAGAATGAGGGGTCCAACGATCGTTCGGTTGGGTTTCATCGGTAAGGCATAGTTCGCTTTCTAACAGGGATCGCAGCAACTGATCATATGCATAATAATGCTCTAGAATCTCCATAAATTGTTATATTAGACTAGTATTTGTTTGGAAACAACACAAGTGAAGAATTCTTACTACTCCGCGCTACTTTTATGATGAGTGGATAAAGGTTGCTTTTACTTGGTTAATTTCCATTTTGACAAAGTGACATTTGGAATGGCTCCATATAGCAGGAGGGAGCTTGCAGATGCTGTAGACGGCTCTGAGCTGGTCGTGGTGAAGGCTACGCAGAAGAAGAAGCGTTGCTAGCTGAAAGGCTCGTCCCTATTCCTGTTACTGGGTTCTTTACCGCTACACTGTCAGTGTTGCCGTCGAAGTCCATGAACTGCAACTGAAATGTATCAACGTTGCACCAGCAGATCAAAGATCCGAAGAACGGAAGAAGTTGTACTCCTCCTTGCTTTTGACACCTCTCCACCGCATTCAACTGTGACGCAGCAACTTGATTGTGCTAGGATGGGATGTCCTCCGAGGGCGCCGTATCCGCGCGATCCTCCTCATCCAAGCCTTCACACTTCTAGACAATAGACTCTGAACAGTGCAGTTGGTTGTACTGTTGAATGACCATAGGTTATTCGATACAAAGACAACTACCTCAAAGGCGTCCGAAAATATTATATGCGGCGTGTGCTAACAGGGTCGAAGAAGACGCCAGTTGTCGCGTATGCCCCGAGCTGAGGCTCTCGGCGCACGTCCCTCCTAAGCCAACCAAACCATCCATCTCTCCGGATCCTATGAATTGATACCAGTTTATCTGGGAAGGCTCAAAAGCTGAGTTGTCCATCTGCTGGCCACATCAAATCATTGTACAGGCCTAACGCGCGTCTTAATCCTTTACTAAAGGGCATTTACAAAACCTATGTTACATCCTGATAAATGTTTGCCGAGCTTGTTTTTATAAATTAATTTCGAACTTTGGTTAGGTGTTCTAATCTTTGAGACCATGCTCCTCTTCTCGACAAACTGAGCCAATCTTCCTAAGTATGTAGTCTTCCGCAACAACATATTGTGTGTAGGCAGCTTTACTATTCACACTTTTCAAAAACCGTTTGAGCAAGAGATTTATAGAGTGGTTGGCAAGCGTATGATTATTGCTTTGTCAGACTTTCTCAAACATTTGAGTTCTATCAGTCCCAGTTTAGGTGCTGTCGTCGCCAAATGCCCTATAGCTGATGAACAAGCGGTCAACGAAGCGGTACAGCAGGCATCGGAAGCGCAGCTGGAGTGGGGAAACCTCACTCCACTGCAAAGGGGGAAGATTATGAAGAAGGCAGCTGATATCATGAGGGTGAGTGCGTAGACGCTCGGTCTACATTGCGACTTGGCACAGTGCTGACGAGAAATCTCAGTCGACACTCTTTTCCACTGCTTCCTCAGTTCGTACTCACATTCTTGGCAAGCTGCTCTGAAACTGACGATGAGGTTAGTTATTGTTCTAGGACAACCTGGAAGAAATCGCTCGTTGGGAGGTTAAAACAAACGGCAAACCGATCTACGAGGCGAGAGTGGACATCGAGTCGTCAGCAGATACGTTTGACTTCTTCGGGGGAGTCGCTCCAGCTGTGCTGCAAGGTTGGTTCGAACAAGTCATGCAATGGACTAGGAGAAAGCTGAATCACTTCTGCGCAGTAGTTTACATCTGGTAGAATTTAGCGCTAAATCCACTCTCTCATTCCATAGATGAGTTGATTACACAATGCGGTATAGCTGCAGAGTGGAAGCGCGAACCGTCCGCACTTCAGCTTGGTTTCTTCTTCTTCAGCGTTTGTCCTGCTTAGTTGCGGGGTTCGCTTTCCTGAAATGTTGACGCCATTTTTTCCGATCAATGCCTGATCAGGGTGCAACCTAGCCATCTTCAAGTCCTGATGCAGCGTATCAAGCCACCGCTGTTTTGGTCGCCCTCGGTGCCGCCTACCGGGCACATCAAGGTTAAGACCATACTTTCGGACACTGTCATTGTTTGCGCGAAGGACGTGGCCGTATCATCGCAGACGAGCTTCGTGCATCTTCTCAAGTATCGGGGTGACACCGAACCTCTGCCGTATGGAGTCGTTGCGTACTCGATCCAAACACGTAACTCCGGCCGTCCACCGCAGCATCTTCGTTTCCATTACGCTGAGGCGCCTTTCAATTGCTTTGGTAACGGGCCAGCACTGAGCTCCGTAAAGCTACAGGTCGGACGACTGCTCTGTAGATCTTCGACTTTAGACGCTCTGGTATCTTCTTGTCGGAGAGCACTCCCGCCAGAGAGCGCCATTTGGACCACGCTTCATTCACGAGTGAGTTGGCTTCAACGAGTAAACCGCCATCGGACGCGATCGCTGATCCGAAGTACTTGAATACTGAAGTACGTGGCAGCTCAATGCCATTTACCTTAATGGAGCTGGATTCATCTTCGTCAGTCGTCATATACTCGGTCTTCTTAACATTAAGTTTGAGTTCAAATTTCTCCACGCGATGCATCAAGCTTGTACGTGCCGCTGGAGGGCAATCTTATCTTCCAAGGGACTGGCTGCTGAAGATCATGCGATATGGCATCCATAACGACAACGAAGAGTAGAGGGAAGAGCGCAGACCCTTGATGTACTCCGACAGAGATGGGAAACTCCATCGTCGCACCTGCTGCAGCTTGCACTCGACTCTTTGGACAACAGTACAGTATTCGTGCCCACTCTACGAGTTCTTCGGGGACTCCATGTTCTCGTAAGGCATACCATATCACTTCACGCGGAACGCGATCAAAGGCCTTCTCCAAATCCAGGAAGACAAGATCCACCGGCTTCTGTTTCTCTCGGTGTTTTTCTACCAGAAGACGAACGGCGTGTATGGCTTCGACTGTGTCACAACCAGCTACGAAACGCACTGATCGGTAGAGAGCTAGACGATATCACGAATGCGCCCGTCGACAATCCGCTCGAAGATCTTCATGCTGTGCGAAAACAATCGGATTGGACGGTAGTTTGTGCAGTCTGCCGGACTGCCCTTCTTTTTCCAAATCGGAATCGTCGTGCTTCTCTGCCAGATATCGGGCACTTTCTTCTCCGCAATAACCTCGTTGAAGAACGTCGCCAGTCACTTCGTTGGTTACCAGGATTTCGACTTCCATAAGTCGGCGGCCAAATCATCGGGACCCTTTGCCTTGCCAGGCTTCATCTTCTTCAGAACCGCTTCTACCTCCTCTACGGTGATTTTCTAAACAGGACCACATACAGGGGGAAAAGGAGGAATGCTCGGATGAGCAAACTCTACTATCGAGACTTTCTCGAAGTAGGTGCGCCATCGGTTCAAAACAATCTTGCGGTCCATGAGTAGATGACCGTTCTCATCGTTGATGCCAAAGAACTTCTCAACATCCTCAGTCTGGCAATGACGGCCTTCGCGAGTCGATAAAGAAATCAATGATGATGTCAACGGGAGGCTTGAGTCGCTCGCCATCGCGCGACTCAAGCCTCCCGTTGACATCATCGTAAGAGTGGCTCTTGCGACGGCTACCGCCTTCTTAGCGGCTTTCTTGGCTTCCTGATACAGGCTCCATTTATCGCCTGTCTCCTATCGCCGAAAAATGCGTGGTATAATCTTATTTTCTCTCGGACTTCTTCCTTAACTTCGTTAGTCCACAGCCATGTCTGCTTATCGATCTTACGCCGTCCCGGTTTCGTAGTGCCGAGTTCGGAGCGCGCAGCACTGAGAATCGCATCGGTGGTATTTTGCCATGTCTCGTCGACGGTCGTGACCGTCGGCAACCGAATGCGCGAAGTCACCTGCTTCCTTTCTTTCAGTCGTCACCACTTGATCCTTAACGGAACGCTCTGTTCGACCTGCCTAAACATCGGTGATGCGATCTTCATAGGTCAGATCAGTGGGTGGTGTTGTGTGGCGACCGTTTCATGTGGCACGACCTTCGCGTCCGTGACAAGCCCTTGGTCACGATTTCGCACAAGGACAAAGTCGATCTGCATTTTAGAATTCCTGCTGTAGAATGATATAACGTGGGATTCACGTTTCCGGAATCTGGTATTCACGATGGTGTGGTCGTGCGAGTCCGCATACTCGAAGATGCGCTCACCATCATCATTGCGTGAACCAAAACCGAGACCACAATGACAGCCTTACCCGTCTTTCGCAGCGCTAACGTGTCCGTTAAGGTCACTTGCGACAACGATTACGCCTTGTGACGGCACTTCTGCTGTCTTCACATCAAGCAGGCTCCCAAATTCATCCTTGGCTCGCTCAGAGTAGCCAGTCTGTGGAGCATATGTAGAGAAAAGATGATACTGCCGCCGTTCTGCAGCGATTACGACCTTCATCAAGCGGTCATTGAAACGTTCCACGCTTGCAATCGCGTCTCGGAACCGTTCGGAGACGATTATGCCAACACCGCTGGTGGTCCTGTGACTGCCGCACAGAGCGGCTTTATAGCCTCGGCATATGTCTCTTGACTTGCTACAGGACCACCTCCTCGTCTCCTGCACCTCACACAAGTCAATCTTCCTTCACTCCAGTGCCTCCGCCCACTCAAAGGAGCGGCCCGACAACGTACCCACATTCAGCGTTGCCACTCGGGTCTTACCTTGCGGGACTTTTGAAGCTCAGTTTCCCCTCGATGCCGTCCTCGTACCAGGGACCCTCGCATACTTTTCATATTCGCCGGGAATTGCGAGTGCTCGTCGGCTCCCGCAGACGCCGTAGCATTATCTCGTGAAACATTCAGCACCATCAACCATATGATGTGACGTGGGCTGTTCGTAGGCCGGCGTGTCACTGTGTCGCCTGCATTCGAGTGTCCGTATTCAGCTCGCCTCGCAAAAAGAACAGCTTCCAGTGGCACCACGTGGAGGAACGGACATGACACCGCACTTCAGCTTGGTTTGACAGCCAGATTTTGCCAGGCATTATCGCTATGAAGTGCAACTTTGAAAACCACCCATAGCTTGTGCAGTGGCTAGGCCATTCTGGTGCAACAAGTCATGAAGAGAGTGAGGGGAAGTGGGAGAGATAGCCCAGGACAATTACTTAAGGAGAGTGTGGGGGAGAAAGAGAAGGAAAGGCAAGACAGTTTCAAAAAGCTCATGTGGGACCCTTCAACATATCGTTTTTGACGTGGACGCCCTCGGAGCACAAAGCTGGCCTGGGTCTTACTTTAGATTGACGGTCAGCTCTTGCTCGCCAGGTGTTAGATGCTTTATATTATTTTAGTTCTACGAAGTGAACGTGTTCTGTGTTGTTGTTGTTTTGCTGTGTTGCTCAAAGTGTTCTGCTCCATAGGCGATCAGATCGATCTACCCGGAGGACCAGCTGCACGCTTTGCCTATACTCGCCGCGAGCCGTTCGGTGTCGTCGGCTGCATCGGAGCGTGGAATTATCCGTTCCAGACATGTGTGTGGAAGGTAGCGTGAATCACTCTTCGTTGAGTGCTGCAGGGGATATCGCTGAAGTCGTTCAGGTAGCTCCGGCTCTCGCTGCCGGTAATGCCGTTGTCTACAAGCCGTCGCCGTTTGCTCCAGCCTCAGCAGTGCTTCTTGGGGAGATTCTAGCAGCAGCCGGAGTGCCGAATGGTGTGTTCAACGTTGTGCAGGTGCTGTCCTTAAGTTGACGTTCGTACACTTGTCCTTGTTTTTACATTGCCATTTCCGTGCAAGCAGAACAGATTGAGCGGTCTTCGAGCAGAATATGACCCTAATAGGGATGTAATAATCCCTATTACGGGTCCCTTAGGGAGTTATGGTAATGCGACAGCCATTTTTCGTAGCCTCTGTCTCAAAATATACCTGATGTACCACGTGTCTTCTGGTTCTGGAGTAAGATGTTTCGTCAATTTGTCAGTTTTAGCTTTCCACATTTTTTGTTTTTTGTGGATCCAATCACCTTCCTTCCAGTTTTCCCTAAACTTCTCTCTGTTTTCTATACCTGGCATTATCCACTCCTTATTTCAGGGAGAAGCAGAGACAGGCACACTACTTTCCATCCATCCGCTGATCAGAAAGCTGTCCTTCACTGGCTCGGTAGCTGGCGGTATGGCTGTGCAAAGGCAAGCTGCATCTGGAAACGTCAAACCGGTGAGCCCTTACCGGCAAAATCTGCACTGTGTTGTGCACTTCATTCCTATCACGCGTATCCTAGGTGACGCTGGAGCTCGGAGGAAAGTCTGCGCTGATCGTGTTCGACGACACGAAACTGGAATGCGCCGTAGCAGGAGCGATGCTCGCCAATTTCCTCAACCAAGGTATCGCTGCTAATTGTGCGCCATGTTGCTGCATGTGCTGCATTTTAAGCTGCGTACGCAAGAAACGCGACAAGCAACAACAACAATAACAAACGCTACCTAATGGCGATTCTACATAGGGATTCTAACTATGCATAGGAATTCTAACGCACTGAACCATGTCAGTTGCGTAGTGTTTAGAAAAGGGTGAGAAGAAGTTAGAAGATGGGTCACTGCGACCAGGTTCGAGCAGCATTAGTAAATCCCTGCAGACCCAGTAGACTGGTAAACTATTATTGCAGTAGACTGACACTCTTGTGTGTTCGAGTTGTCGCAAGTTGGAGCTGTGTTCGAGTTGTGACTGCCTTATGCTTTCTGTTTGCGAATCGCACCGCAAAGTGCCCAAGCGAAATATCATTTGAGGCTGAAGTCACCTCGCCTCTTCCTTTCGGTTAGCAGTAGACTGGTCAATCAGCACCAGACTTCTCTTGGAAGGATAGAACACTGTTATGGCTAATGATGGGCCACCGCAACTACACTACACTTCATAGGGATCATTATGTCGGCCAAAAATTGCATTTAAACGACCATCGAAATATCTCATATAAGTAGAGTGTGTGGCCCATTCCACAAGGAGTTTGACTTACACCGTCCTTTATCCTTCATATTTCATTAACCGCTATGGTTGC
Organism: Heligmosomoides polygyrus polygyrus; assembly: GCA_947396885.1. Classification (NCBI taxonomy): domain Eukaryota; kingdom Metazoa; phylum Nematoda; class Chromadorea; order Rhabditida; family Heligmosomidae; genus Heligmosomoides; species Heligmosomoides polygyrus. The sequence continues at coordinate 68,655,954 of OX377203.1, forward strand.
TGACTTATCTTCATCGTTGACGTAAAAAGGGATGTCCCTTTTCGAGGATCTGCACTGGCTGCGAAGCGAATAACTGGACTCGCACACTATTCGAGACGTACTTCAGGTTCCTAAAATTTTTGAAGAAGGGTACTACAGCCAGTGAAAGAGGTGACATCAGACGCGCCCAGTCTGAATCCCAAGCTCTGCTGTTGTCGTCGAACGCCATCCGCAGCACTGCAGATGAGAAACCTGGCTGAAGTGATAAGTGCTGCTTTGCATGCATTGGGCTCCTGATGAGATCCTCATTCTCGGTGCAAAATAACTTTGCATGTGGCCTCGAATGGCAATATGAGTGCAGACTTGAGCGGTATCATTAATGCAGGCGAAGCTCTCCGTAAGCCTCCGTGTTGTTTGGTTCTGGAAAGACTCGACGGTGTTCCTCAGAGCTTCGCTCTCCACGACTTTAGAACGCATTTCGTTTTACAACCCACAAACGTGCACTGCTACTTTTGCTCGACCGTCCTTAAAAACACAATTTGGTTCAGCACCCACCACCGACAAGATGTTAACAGTCGGGAAAACGCAATGAAATGCCCATTCAAATATCACCAAGGAAACCTTGTACAAATGGCTAATGAAAGATAGCACAGCAAAGGATAGCGACACTTTCAACCCATCAGTTTAGTAGAAGGAATTGTCGACTCTATAGCGTACAATGCGCATTTGCAATAAAAACGTTCTTCGAAATGGGTGCAATCTGTCGACCATTCTTCCTTTACTGTGTACGCACATGAATCATACGTCTTCTTTGCCCAAAGGTGTTCCTACACCACATCCTTTCCAGTAGTTTTGATTCACCATATTTCGACAAGAGAGTCTGGTAGCGCACTCAGAGTAGGCGCCAGCCGTCGTGTGCACCTGATTGCAGTTTCTTGATTCAGATTTTGCCCAATCAACCACACCTTCCATCTCCTTGGGTCCATCGGTGAATTGGCACTGTGCTTATGCCAGGACAAACCACTGAGTCTTCTGTCAGCTGGTCAATGTAGGTCATTGTGTAGGCCAAATACACATTTAAATGGGTTCCACTACATCAGGTAATGCGTGGCTATCCCACAAAGCAATTGATTGGCGCCGCCCGTTGACTTTTATCTTTATACGTCGACAGGATTGAAGACAACTATTTCATGTTCTTGGGGTGACTGCAGCAGTCATCATCATGCATGCTTTACCTCCCTTGGACCGAATACGTTGCATTCGCCCAGCGATTTTCCTTCTTTCTGTCTGTTTGCGTAAGGAAGGGTCACCACCGTTTTACCTTCGTTCATGGCTTCTTCTACTCCATCGTTGTCAGCTAACGTTTCAGCAGTGTAAGGCACAGCTGATTATCGCGTGGAGTATGTTTGCTAATGACCTCAAAACTTACAGTACTGTTACATCTTGTGAAAATTTTGAGGCCCTACAGAATGCAATTTATCTGGTCTGCGATTGGTCCAAAGAGTGACCTGCCGCTGTCTAAGGAAAAAACCAAGTCGCTACATCTGGGTGCGTATGATCGCCCACCTGAGCTGTGTTCTACATTTTCTTTGTTGTCTCGTTTTATTGCCGTTATGAGTCCTTTTTCCACATAAGCGTCGACTTATGTAATAAATAAATAAATAAATAGTATGAATGGTATCTGCGTTCGTTCAAAAGTTCAAAAGGTGTTCGTGACTTAGAAAATGGCCTCGAATCATAGAATGTTAACAGCAGATTCTACTCTAACCTCTCACTTCAGGGCAGGTCTGCACAAACGCCACCCGTGTATTCGTTCAGCGTGGTATCCTCGAGCAGTTCACGGACGCTCTTCTCAAGGTAATTTCACATGAACTTGCTACTCAGATTTCGCTTTGAGACGTTAAGAAGTCCTTGTTCTCGCAGTATCCCTCCTCCGTTCCAAGATATCTAGGAGCGAAGCAGGAGTCTTGCTCTGACATAATTAATGGCGACCTTCTGATTACCATTTATGCGGCTGCAAAAGTAAATGTCTGGAATGATGCTTCCCATAAATTGTCAGCAGAAGCCGAGACTTAAGTTGGGGGTGAAGCACACGAAAAACAACGATTCGAGTTCCAATCGAAACACACCGATTTTTCAAATGACGCCACCAAATAGAAGTGCTGGTGTTCCACTGCTCTTCTTCTATCCCTCTCTAGAATGGTCGCACTGCGTGTCAAGATCGACACTCGACGAATCTTGGCATGGCGTTATTACTGTGCTGTGTGTCCTTGTTTAAGCCGCTGACCAAGATAGCTGTCCGCTTCGTATTCGACCTACGCTTCGACAGACTCCCTTCCTTAGAGGAGGGCGATCAAACGCCTGAAGATGGAAATAGACGTGCATGGCTGACCTTCAGCCCACGACTCCGACTTGAGAAGACCAGATCCAGTGGATCGAAACTCGGACAGCATGAGGAAGGGTGGCAATTCTTGCGTGACCTCTTGACACTGCTGCTTCCAGCTGAAATGGCTGAGGGATTCTAAAAAGCCGACAACGTAGGCACACTAACTTTGAAATAAGGTCGCGTTACAGCTTCATAGGTGTGGTTCTTCAATAATTTGACAATTCTTTAACAAAACTAATGCGAGGATGTTACAGGAATGTGACGAGAAGCTGAAGATCGGCGACCCTCTTCGCGACGACACCAGAATTGGAGCCAACATTAACGAGGGTCACATGAACAAAGTTCTTGGATTCATCGAAAGTGCCAAGCAGGAGGTATGGAGTTACATATTAGCAAAAGAGCCTTAATGAAAAGAAATTCCCTCAGCAATTCATTTATGTGTTGAAGGTTCGGGTATATTTATATAAATTGAGGTTCTTGGAAAACTGTTTCTCTCCAGAACACTTTAAGAGCGACTGGGAAACAGTGCTTCCTAAATAATGGAGAATGGCATAAAAAGATCCTTTTTTCCCATGCCCCACGCATTCCACTTCTACGGGACATCTTGAAGATCGTTTAAATGCGTACATAATTTCAAAAAATCGAATGTTTGTTCGAATTCAAACATCGAAAGTGGACCATTTTCAAATAATATTTGGAAATCGAATAGTTTTATTCGAAAATTGAAGAAAAATCAAATCCTCAAGCACAGTGCATGATTGGAACAAATTATTCAGCTATTCGATAATTGAAATAAACAAAAGATGGGGCTCATTCGATTTTCGATCATGCGAAAAATAGATGAGCGAATAAATTCTTTCGTTCATTCGCTCGAAATCTTTCGTCATCGAACAAATTCGTTCATTCATTCGTTTAAAATTCTCGCCATCGAATTTATTTGTTTATTCATTCGTTCGATGAAATTTCTTAAAAGCACAGCTATAGTGCTTACTACTCCTCAAGCGTCTGTTACGTCTGTTACCGACTCACTCCGCTACGGAAAGGTGGAAGGCATGTTGCCTGCAAAAAGCAAGCCGACAGTCACGGTTCACGCAAAAGCCAGCGCCCATTTCAACCGTACTATAGCGCTCTCGGTTAATTAGGACTACTATTTTTAAGCTTTGACTTTTCAACCAGCTAGCAACGTTTCATTCCTTGGTCCTATATTGACTACTAACAAAAAGGACCATCCACAAAATTAATTTCGTTGATCTGATCTGAATACCTTTCCTGTCAGGGTGGAACAGTGCTGCGAGGTGGTCGACGAGTGCACCCGGAAGGCGTAGAAAACGGCTATTACCTCGAGCCAGCTGTGATTACCGGACTGAAGGTTAGTCGTTTGCTACTGCCGCTGTATGTGCTGCCAACTTCGAAGCTTCTTCTGCTGTTTCAGGACGATTCTCGCGCTGTCCGAGAGGAGATCTTCGGCGCGTGCTGCCTTATTCTTCCGTTTGACACTGAGGAGGAAGTAGTGAAAAGGGTCAACGACACTATGTATGGGCTTGCGGCCGGAGTATTCTCCAGGTACGCGCTGGGTAGCTGTGCGCAAGAGCCCCATATTTCGGGTTTTTAGCCGCTAACTATCCGCTGGCTGTGGGACCGCTGATTTGCAGTGCTGCGAGCGTTCGGAGAAACGCATTCCTACTCGTTTGTTCGTTTCAGCAACCTGGCCCGCTGTCACCGTATCGCCGCGAGACTCGAGGCCGGCACTGTGTACATCAACAGCTACAATGATACGGAGGTCTGCGCACCCTTTCTTTCATTCGGCAGGCTTTTGCATCTTACTTGACCCCTTAAGAATTCTTGCTGCTTGTAGCTACAATTGCACGCACCATCGAAAGAGCAGAACATTTACAAGTTAGCTAAGCTTAACGAAGGCTTTTGTGGGTTGAACTGAACCAACACCCTCATAATATATACGGGTACATGCTACAACGCTCCACAATGTCACGTCAGGACTGAGACCATCGCATAACCCTTCCTCCGAGCCGCTTACATTTCCTGAGCACTTTTAAGGTGAACGCTCTGTCGGTCCTTGTTACTGACCATAAACGACCATCTGTGTTCGCGGTTCGAAATTCTGAAGCGATTAGCCACGCTCGACTGGCTGTTAACCTTGGAACTGTACAGTCTTTCTTTAAACACTGAAAGGAATGCTAAGTAAGGAGTTCTGAACCATACATACACATACAAAATACACCATAACCATATTACAAAATACACCATACCCCATATTCGACTGGCTCCGGCCCGTGATTTGTTTCGCTTTTCTAGTATTCACGGCCAGTGGCTTCAAAAGCCCCAACAGAATTCGTTCGTTTGCATTATCACTCGCTAGCCCCCAATTAGTAGAGTAACGCTGCTACATTCTGTAGCCACAGACAAAACATGAAGAGTCAACGGTCAGCACCCCTTCCAATTCGCCGTGCATTCTACATTCGCGCCACTCCGTGTACTCGAATGCATATCTGGAACATATTACGCATGCAGCCCAATGCAGGCGTCTTTGCCTTATCGTTCCTAGCCCCATCGTCCGTCCTCTAAGTTGCATCGCACCAACGACAAGGCGTTCTTGTCCACAAAAACCGATGCGGTGGACGTGCCTATTTCTGAAGCAGCCGAATGAGAAAACACTGACCGCGAGATGAGTTGAGAACGCAGGATTTAGGAAGGCAGAAGGAGTTCGATCTACGTTCGACCTTCGAATCCTGGCGTTATAACGTTTTATTCGCTTGGACTAATTATTTAGCAGAGCCAAGATGGTTACAAATATTTATTGCGGCTGACGTTTCGGCTTGTCGCCTTCTTTGAAGTCTGGAAAAGCCGGAGTCATTTGAGAGGCTACCTTCCCAAATGCCATTTCATTCTACAGGAAACGACCCAGAAGGCAAAAATAGGGTACCCTGGTAGGGTAATTTCTGAAATAACCTCGGCTTTTCCAGGCTCCGGAAGGCGACAACACAGAAACGTCAGCCACAATAAATATGAATTTGTACTAACCTTGGCCCTGTGAAACAATTGGTCTAAGCGAATAAAAGGATTTGTCCGTGTTTGTATCTGAAAAAGTATTCCCCTAACTGCCAAAAAAGTTGCGTCATAAGCATGAAAAGTGGCCAGATCAATTCATGTCGTCAGCGCACAGCTCCCAGAAGACACCTGCGAGAGAGGAAACGCGAGAGCGACGCTTTCTCTGTGCATCATTTCCTACAGGCTGTCCTGTTCCTGCTGGCGCTGTCTAATGAACATCGTTTCTTTCAAGTTAAACGAACATTGCCTAGTAGTGAACTGCACAGGTTGCACGAGCATGGTTCAGATGAAGTCGTTGCGACAGTTTAAGTCTCAATTATTCGTCCTTCGGGAAAGTTAGAGGCAAAGAGCAAAGCTCGGCTTCAACCAATTTCGTGCGCCGTGTCTTCTATTTTCAATAGACATCCCCTCTAGAATGCGCATGTTACTGATGTTCCCTAGTTTATTCATTAGACCAAGACTGCTATCTACCTCCGTATTTCACCTATATATTGACCTGGGAGGACAACTAATGGCGAAGTCGCAGTCCGTGTGCTCAAGACATAGCTCAGAGATTGAATGCTTAATGGAATATTAACTTCAGGTGAACGTGCCCTTCGGGGGCTTCAAGAACTCTGGACACGGACGTGAAAACTGTCTTGACACTCTGCGAGCCTACACTCAAATGAAGGCCATCTACGTGAACATTCAGGACACCACAGAGCACTGCTTCTAGGTGGGGTGGCGCCTCTATCAGATGGAGGATTTTTCAGGACAAGTTCGTGTTGTGTATTTGCCCAGACCGTAATAAATGCTTCATATCTTTAGAACTAGAGCCAGCATCCGTAGAAGTCTGAGGTGTTGACGGTCAGGAATTGACCGAATTTTGCTTTTTTATTACCCCTTGTGTCTATATGAATGGTCCACAGGTTAATCCAAGGCTTTGCGAGCACCAATGCCCTGCGCGTACGAACGTCCAAGAGTATATAAATAGTATATAAAGTCGTGTGGTATATAAATTCAAATAAATATATTCAAATATTTAAGTCTATACTAGCAATAAGGTAAACTTGAGGACAGGGGTCGACACATGTGGCAATAACAAGAGTAGCGCTCGCTGTCTTTACGCTCATAGTGCTTTTAGGAGAAGGATCACAATCTGTAGTGCTTGCCTGCTATCACCCCTCTTCCTCTGATACAACGCAAAATAACAGATTCGAGATTTAAAAGGCGGATGAGACTGATTAGTGGTCACCGGGCTTCCCTGCTCAGCGCAATTCCTATTCTACCGTGCCAGATGTTTTCAGGAACGTCCGAGAAAGCCACACAACCTTGTTCGCTTTCGAATAGAACAAGTACTCACAGAACACCCGACCGTGCACTTTTATCAGCTCTTCAAAGGCGCAGTGGTCAAGTCGGATCCCTCAATGCCTTATCAGCTAGAGCTCACCTGTGTATACCCATTCCTTCTACTCAGCGCAAGAGAAGTTAAACGGAGAGCACTAACAGGAGGAGCGGAAGTGGCATACACACCACCAGATATCACTCGGTTTCAAAGAGCTTTCGACAGGTGATGTAGCATCTTTGCCGTAACAGAAAAAGGAACGCACCCCACGATTGAATGGCGAAGGATTGGCGTCAATAAAAATGAAATAACTATGCCAACGTTTGAGGAAGAAAGCGAGCAAGGAACTGCAAGCCGCTTGTAATAACGTTCAGCGTCCTATAGGGTTTGGATGTTTCTCAGCGTAGCCAATCTCCTGCTGTTCAACGTCATTGTAACCTCTCTGAATAGCTCCACCATTCGAGAAAAATATCTGAGAACATCGTACAAGGAATAGACTAGCATGCGCAGCGATCTGACGCTTTTGAACCGGAAGACGAAATTCACAGACGAGTATGAAGGGTAGGCGTTGGGAACAAAGAAGTTGGAGCAGAGAGTTTTCTAGGATCAGAGTGGCCATTTAAATTGTTACTGAATCTCGACAGAACAGAGTTTCTGCTTTGTTTCATTTCAAAAATACAGTCACAGCTTGTACAATTCCACTGAAAAGAATATGGTATCCAAACCCAGTTTCAAAACGGTTCCAAACGTGGTCAAGACATCGAGGTCGGCCACTTATTGATGGCACGCTCGAATTCACAAAGGGCGAATACAATAATTAAGAAATCTACAGTCGGAAGTTTCTGCTGTCCACACATGTTATTAGTGAACAGCTTCAACAGTTGAGCCTTACCGATCTGGATAGACAGATTGACAACCCGGGGAATTCCATTTCGTTCGGATTTTGCCAACACCAATAAGGAGTACCTCCTCAATGCTAGGCACTCGTCATGGCGGCAAATGTTCTAGATAAAGAGGTCACGCCTTCTTCGATGTGAAAGATTCTAAGGATTCAGAGGCAGTTTTAATCCCGAAATTGTTGTGACAATGTTCGACCAAATTATCAAGAAAGTTGGGATACTAGAGGTGAAAGCGTTCGTCCATGACGATGATTGCTTTGCTTTCGAAAACTAATCTTTCAAAAACTTGAGCTGAAATTTAAGTGAAGAACCAACTAAAAACCTTCCTCTCACAAATTTGGTCCCTTTACTAGCTAGAAGTCCAAAATCTTATTTTCGAAACAATATTAGCCAAAATTCCTGTTACTGACGTTTTTCATGGACTTTCGTAGTTATCAAGGATACTTTCACTTGAATGCGACGCTTAGAATCTGTCAACGGTCCTGCACCATGTTAAAAGACAGGCCATAAAGAACCGTTCGTAGAATATAAAGAATGGGAGACGCGGAATAGTGTTCTCTTGCGCTGCAGAAATGAAATGAGACCAAGAAAAAGCTCGGCAAACTTTGAAAAAGGAGTATTGCCTCTCGGGGTTCTTCTTCAGGGGTTCCTACTTGAGACTTCAAAGACACCGCTCGCGGTTTCCATTGGCATTCAGGCGGGTCAGCGATGTCGTGACCTTCTTTGGACTAGTGACAGACGTCGTCTACAGAAGTCGCGGCGCCGCTTGCCACTGATACCAGCTCGGCGCCTGAGGACCGGCCCTGAGGGTGGCACGACGGCGCTCCAGAAGACGTCGGCTCATCAAAGGACATCAGCTGATATAAGATAGCCACAGAAGTCTTTGGCTTTTAGTATATCCTCTGCTGCAGGGGCAGAGCTCCCACAGCGCTCCCGCTCTTCATCGCTGGTGGCCTTCCCAGGATGTTCCAGCTAAGGAGTACCAACGTTGCTATAATCCCACCTCGGGCGAAAATGCTTCCCGCATGCTCCCTATCGACGCTTTGAGAGGCTAAAAATTGCTCTAACACTGTCCAACTTGTTTGAGGTTTTACTATTACACCGCTGCCACACCCCTACGCTCTCTGTTGCGATTCAGTATTTCAAACGATTTTTGCTCACTTGCTGTTTCGTGCAGTGCTAAACTCACCAGTAATGAAGAAGCACTAAATCGCATCAACTCACTGCAACTTGCTAGCGTGAAGCCACTTTTTTCAGAATTCTCTGCCATGTTTTCGGAGACGCTCTACGCCCGCTACTACGATCCGTGTTGCTCAGGGAACAGCACTATGCCAGGTAAATACACCAGCGATAACGAACGGCATCGGGCACCTCAGCCGAGCCACAGTATCAAGCACGCTTTGCTCCTATCTAATCACTCGCACTACTGTAGCCGCGCTGCTCCTTGGGTCATCATCGTCGTCGTCTTTCACGTCGTCTTCGTGTCCATTATCTAATCGTCCTTGCTCGCTTTCCACGCTTTTCTCCTAGCCAGCACTGAGCCCACTATCGGCGTTTCTCTATCACTCACTATCGATCTGTGTTTGATCGGAATTTCCTAGTGTTTGATTTGTTTTATCGCTACAGATACGGTCATGTGCGACACCACATTCCAGTTCAACAACGGCTCTCAGAATGCGGCCACCGCAGGTGGGTACACTACTTCTCTTTCAAGACCGCATCAAAGAAACTTATTTTTCGCCCTGTAGACTCCACCAACTCCTAAGTTAGTAGTCGTAGAGACATTGTTAGTCTTGTATCAACGCAGCCGCAGCTTATTCCGATAGAAATGGACTAGCCATTAGATCGGCAATTGCTTCCCTATCACCTGGAATTAAGAGGAAAACCGAACCGGTCCGACTTACGATCAAGTCTATTTTGCACCTATAGGGTTAAAACCAACAATAACAAGTGCATTTCTATCCACTGGCTCCTTGATCCTGCCTATTTCCAGTAATGTCATCTCTATTCAGCTAGTTAGAAGCCACCTTCAATCTGTCCACTGCCTCTAAAATCATACTAAACATCCTTTCCTTCTGAAGCTTATTTGGCTCTTAATGACAATCGAGGTAGAACCAGTATAAGAACCTTGCTCCTTAAACGATACTTGGAAATCAGCGCATCGTGGGTGGGAATACTAACTGAACCGGAATGAAGGTGTTTAGCCCAGCAGAGATCATGGGATGCAACAGAATACAGAGCAACTGGAGGCGAAGATGAGCACCCGGGTGTACCCCATGTGGTTGCTTTTTAATTATAGTCCATGCATATTCAATAGTACACCCATATGAAACGCATAGGTGCGGAGGAATAGGGGAGGAAAGATAGATGTCGGACACCTTACCGCCATCGTTCTCGTTCAGGCGCCCAACCAAGGCATTTTTGCTATGGCTCCAATCTTCTGTGCCACACACGTTTGTTATGGTGGATCAACGTCTATTGCGGCCTGACGCTTCCACACAAATCGTCTTTTTCAAACACCTGAAAGAATCTCGAAACTTTGGACCGCGCACTCTTTCCTTCAAAGCCATGCCTCTCCTACTCTCCGGTTGCGAGAGGTTCCTAGAGTGTAAAGGGGTACCCCCCCCCACCCCCCTACATATTCCGGATGCACCACTCTTCCACCACCGCTGAGAGGGAGCTTAGCTATATACGGCCACAATTGTGCAACTGGGACTCGTCGGGCATGCGAGCCTATACAAATGCGTATAGAATGTGCAGTCTCAGAGCTCGCAGAACGCGATGAACGGCAAGGACTCACTGGTGACGGAAACGCACTCGTTCCGTCGTTCATTGCTGAATTACGTTCGCTAAACCAGAAAGCCTCAAGAGTCCTTTTGGCACCGAACTCTCTGTGCTGTCACTCATATAACAGCGCGGAAAAACAGAAATTTTTGAGAGACGGTGTAAACGGGCTTGGATTCCGCCGTGCAAGCATCAGAAATTTCACATTTCGGACTTTACTGATTGTGCACGTTCTAGATGCTTGTTGCAAATCTGTCGTAAAATGGTAGTATTGCTGCCCTACGCTGTTCTTACGTTAACGAGAAAAATAACAGTACGCAAAGACAGCGTCGGCGAGTAAAAACGGCAACGTGAAAGAGAGTCTTGATTAGTGCTCTTTTGGTGTGGAGGACGTAGGCCCACCGCCTTATAATGGAGTCTACGAAAAACGATCTGATTTGTCTACAGGAAAACTGAAACCAGACGTCATCCCATCGTAATCAGTCGCATCTACGTCTTTTTTGAAATTAAAATTAATGTTTAAATAAATTTCAAATTCAGAAAGAATACATGGCGCGCAATCTTGGCATCCCATAGCAGACAATATGCGCATTTTTTGTCTATCCTTTTCATTCCTTAACCCTAGCTGGCAACGAAGTCGTAGTCCCCCGTATCTCTGGGAGTATCTCTGGGAGCACCTACGTATTTTAAGATAGGCGAATTTTGCGCGTGTTTTTGACAGTATCTACATATTTTAAGATAGACGAATATGTAGGTACTCCACAAAATACGGGCACTCGTCGAGGAACTACGACTTCGTTGCCAGCTAGGGTTTAGGAATAAAAAGGATAGACAAAAAATGTGCACATTGTGTGCTATGGGATGTCAAGATTGCGCCGTGCACTTTTTCTGAATTTGAAATTTATTTTAAAATTAAAAACAAATAGATGCGACTGATTGGATGGTATGGCGTGCTGATCTCAGTTTTCTTGTAGACTAATCCAATCGTTTTTCGGCTGCGAAACTCCATTATAAGGCGGTGGGCTTACGTCCTCCACACCAAAAAGCACTAATCAAGACCCTCTTACGAGCCTTTCACGTTGCCTTTTTACTTGAGCTGCACAGCTCGTTCCAGTTATAAAGTGCTGTTGAGAGCCCAAATGTGCTGAGGCCGTAGTGTAAGCATGGAAAAGAGCGGGGAACTGCCGTGGGATCAGTTAATTAAAGAATTCTGACATGCATGTAGTCTTGCCAAACATTCGTGTCTGCAATTTGAAGCTTTGGGACAGTAGATAGTGCCATTTTGACATCGATGAGTCATACGGTATTTTTGGGAGCACCTATTCTGTAATTTGCTGTTGTTTACTTTTGACGTCAAGAGTAGCGTAGGACAGTGATATGTTCAGTTTACGACGGAGCTGCAACAGACGATGAACTCAAACAAATCAATCGACTTCAAAATTTGAAGCCTTGCATGGATGCACGTCGCAACCGCTATTGTTTAAAGGCCTCCTAATTTTCTCCTTCGCTTTCATGTACGCCTCAAACTTCGCCATCGGCTTCACAAGCACAAGCAGTAATGTTATGGCCATTCAAGAAGTGGTTACATTTGTGGGACACCATACAGTTTTAAAGTAACCGAAATACATCTACTCAGATATTGCCAACGATATCTGATAGTTCCACTCATCTCCTCCTTAAGCATATTTCAAATGCAAGGCAGGTATGTACCTAACACCTAGCACCCGAGGTCATGCTTTCCTGGCCACCCATCCGTTGCTCTACTTATGGGGCGCTTTCTACAGGTGTGACACAATCAAGTAATGCAGCTATTTAGGCGCTCTGTTCTCGCTCAAATCCCAGCTGATTACGGACAACTTCAGACCCTAACTTTCACCAGAACGAAGCCTTTTGCTTTTATTCGCTTCATCTGTCGGCCACACAGCAGGCAACAGTGTGATTCCAGAATCGTACGATTTTCTCCAAGTCGACGTCGAGATGGACTCATTGATGCGCACGCTGAGCGACAACCCGGACTTTTTCGGTACGTTGACCACCTTCGCCACCGCTACCACTACGAAGCTTAGGAGCTCCAGGCCATTCCTCTACTCACCAGAACCGGCCCAAACGTGAAACTCCCGCCAAAGAGCTCTATGATAACCTAAAATCCGTGGATAGGTTGGCACGCCACGAGGAGAGTATAAAAGCGTTTTCTTCTTCAGACCATGCAGCCTTCCCCGCTCCAACGTCATCCACAACGCTACAGGACAACTACATAGGAGAGTACGCTCCAAGCGAAGGACCGCGGATGTTCGCCGCGGAGTTCTACGAGCCAAGGTATGTCCGTTCCTGACGTGCACTTCGGCGGCATCGAGGACTTGGCAGCAGCGCACGCCCAACGACGCTCCGTTTCAGCCCGACCACTCCAACGCCAGTGGCGAGTCCCGATCCGCCACCATCACTGTGCGAGGGTTCCGCTCAGTTCGAGGACTTCTCGCTCGCCACCCACCTGCCGGTGTTGAACGGCTACAACACGGCCTATACGGTTCCGGAACCGACGACTGCGAAGTTTCAGGTGAGGCATTACTCCCGCTCTCATGGACAGTCGTGTGCAGCAGCATCCTAGTTCCCCGCTATTCTTGCTTCAGACGTTCGAGCCGTACTCGGCGCACTACTTCTTCACCACTCCTCCGGACACTCCGCCTAGCGTCTACCCAGCGACGACGATTCCGGCGCAGCCAGCACCCTACCCGCGCCACTCGGTCTCCTCCAGTTCCGCAGACTCCACGCCCACCATTCGGAAGCTCCTCCAGCAGAAGAAGAAGCGCATCACGGTAGGACCTCGGCAACTTGTCGAAGAGAACAGGCCGTCGTACCGAGAAAATCACTCCTCTTGCAGGCCGTCCCCTGTCATGTCAATTCGGTGTGCACTACTTGTCAAACCCGAACCACTTCATTATGGCGCCGCAACCACCTAGGAGAGATCGAGTGCAAGTAAGACCTTCGCCGAAAGTTCTTAAGAGAAAACTGTGCACGGCTCCTCCACCACTATATTTCTGGAAGACCCATGTGCTTCACACGAAAGCAGGAAAGCTTGTTCACATAGGGAATCGTTGGCCCGTTTCCTCAACCAAATCTTCTGCAGACGCCGAAGACTAAACGCTGTCACGTATCAAAGGCATCGTATTTCAGTGCGTGTAACCTCTACTTTCGGAAGAACAACTGCAAACGGCCAGTGACGCTTCGGAAAGACGAGATCATGAAGAGGAAGAGAAAGCCAAGAGTGGAGTCAGCTCACCACTCCACTGACACCACAGCCGCAAACTCATTATCCAGCGTCGACGTGAAGCCATCGTTGTTCTCTTGACTATGTTCTTTCTTTTTCAAGGCTAACTTTGCATGATTTTTAAGCATAATTCTAATTAGAGTTAACCTCTGTTTAATGCGATAATCTCTTGATAAATGCTTGTTTATCTCGTACAAGATCCTTCGTCGCACCTAACTTTTGCATCGAACAGAGTCACCGACGCTAGATCGGTGCTGGAGCTTCCACATTCATGCGTTCAGATGATTTTTTTGGGGCAGTCGGACCAGCACCTGAGAATACAACTCCTGACCAAGACCGTTCAAGGATGCACTATAGACAGGACCCCGTAGATAGTGGACCCACCATCAGCCGAAAGTTATCCCTTCACCTATGTCATCAAAGTCTGAACACGGTATCGGCTGTGAAACTCAGAAAATCGACAACCGCAACTTGATCAGAGAGTTCTATGCTATTTCATGTTACACCAACAAGTCACTTCGCCAGCAGTGAGCACTGGAAGCGCTAGGAAACAGTACTATGAGTGGGCTGGAAAGACAAAACGCTCAGTTGTCCATCGGCTGCACCATTCAGGCAAGAGATTTCTGGCGAAGATCTCGGTGCTGTGTAACCGCTGCTTCGTGCAAGCTTGGTCCGATCTAGCACTGTATCAGCACAGAGCATCGGATCAAAGTTCAAGTTTGGATCTCTTAACTCGCCAGATTTTGTGGAGGAATAGGCCTCTGCTAGACTTCCACCAAAAACACCTTATACTGCAGGATGCTCCTAACTGCTGCTCCCAGAGTTTACCGACAACTGGCTTGTTGGACGGCACCTTGATGCCAATCATGACAGAGTCCGCGAAAAATTATAACAATTTATCAACAAAAACTGATAACAAATCACTCTTGAACGATGGTAGTCTTCTCAGACACGTAAATTCCGTCAAGGAACTTACGAATATCCTTCTCCTTCACCGTCGTTGACTGCTGGAGACGAGCGGCTGAAACAGAGGTTTTAAACATGCCATAGAAAGCCACACATTGAACATACCAGCTTGCGACACCAGCTGAATGTCGTTTCCCTCTACAATGAGCTCGTCCTTCGTTGTGGTAGACATGACCGCGCTGACACCTTCCGGGAGTGGAACGCGGCGGACAATCTTCTCGCCAAGGAAGTTACGAATCTGAAAACATCTGGCTAGTACGCACAAAGAAGACTACATTACTCCGCTCGACTATCAACACGGATCGCTTCCAGCTATGCATGTCGATGAAAGCCATACCTCGACAGTTCTACCACCATCTTGAATTGTGACGTTGATGGGGAAATGAGCATAAACGGATCTCATCTTGTAGCGGAATCCCTTCGTGACACCCTTCACCATGTTCTGAATGTGGGAGCATACGGTGCGAATGGCAGCAATCTCCTTACGGACTCCGAACCACTTTCGCACACGCAGTTGGTTCTTTCCGACGCGCTCCATCTGAAAAATTGCTATTGGCTAATTTGATAATCAGAAGCTAGAACATACTTTCTCAACAGTAACTTCCTCTGTTCTCACATCTGTTAGACAGCGTTAACTTAGTGGGAAGACATAGATGGAACGCAAACAGCTTATGCCGACCAGTAGGCATGGGAAGTTATTGTATAGGCCAAATACGCATCCACATTGCCACATCGAATCCCGCAGAAGCAATAAATACAGACGGACTGATTAACGTTCACATTTATCCTCTATCCCTATTGAGACATCAAAACATTGGAGCAATACTAGTTCTGGGAAGTCAACCGTAACTGACGTAACTGCTTCCCTCCCTTATACGCCACACTCCTACTTTGAACTTGCTCAAAACGCTATATCATGAGGCAGTAGCTGAGCCGTATAGGAAATTCAGAGATGGAAAGGTCAGCGATGGTGGACATTTTGGAAAAAATAGAAAGACAAGCTCACTGCAACAATCCAAAATATAGGGACAATTGCAAATAAGGAAAATCGATACATTTATGGTTCGTTAGGCAAGAATATGACCTTTTGCAGAGAACGAACATGAGCGAGGCTCATTCACTTTAACTTGCATAAATTAGCCCTACCACTCCTGGGACGCTTTTCATCGTTGCAGAACTCTCTAAGCTCTCAGCGTGTTGCGAGATTTGCAGAGAAATGCTGAATGCAGCAGTGTATACTAACAACCTTCGGAAGGTCGCTTTGCCAACAATGAACCAGGCCCTCGTATAGTCAAAAGTTTCAATCTCGACTTACCGATGCCCCTTTCAGGTCGTATGTTAGCTGTTTGCAGATCCTTAGCAATGCAAGTATGTTCTATGCTGATTAGATTGTTCACAGAGCAACAAAGGTCTTCATTGATAATTTCGGGAGACTTCTCAGGAATCCCTTTCTGGGTAGAAGACTCCTCCAACGTGTTTGGGGACGGGCAGTCCGATTCTCCGGGGCACGGGCTCACCTCCTCCTGATAATGCAGAGTGAACAAATGAATGTCTGAAGAGTTCTAATACTATGACCACCCAATTTGATTGCGGTTTGTCATTATTGAACAGAACACGTTTTTCTACGCTCCGGTCGCTCCACTTCTGAAGACTTTCCACCCTTTATTTATGACTTGTTTTAGCATCACAGAAAAGCAGAAAAATCACATTCTATGTCGTCACCTTCACATGTGGTCCTCTCACAAATATTCCGGATGTTTTCTTCTAGGCCGTTCCACGTGATTCGTCTCAACTTCCGCCACTCAAATACGAGCAAGCTTTTCTACACAAGTTTGATCTTCGGCAGAAAATATATGAGGGCGAAGCAAGGTGCAAAAGCCTTCGGGAGGGGGACGTTCTGCCCGAAAGCGGAATCTGAGCATCAAAGCAGCTACTCTGCTTTGATGCTCAGATGTCGGCATCAGGGGTGCACACAAAATTCTGTGCGTTAAATTTTTTTAACGAAATTTTTTAACGGAAAATTTTCGTTAAATTTCCGGTAAATCGTTAAATTTCGTTAAAAAATGCGATTAGCTGCAAATCATTATTTCAAGTGAAAAAAAAATCAAGGAAATCATCATTTTCGGTAGCGTTTGTCCCGCTTGGTGGCGGGGTCCGCTCTTTTGGTGTAGTGACGCCATTTCTCCCGATCAAATGCTTGATCGGGATGCACATCAGCTATCTTTATGTCCAAGTGCAACGTGTCTAGCCAACGTTGCTTCGGGCGTCCTCTGGGCCGTTTTCCAGGGACTTCAAGATTCAGGCCAATCTTAGAGGCAGTGTCGTCGTTAGCGCGAAGGACGCGGCCATACCATCGTAGACGAGCTTCGCGCAATTTGTCGGCTATCCGGACGACACCGAACCTCTGTCGTATAGTGTCATTGCGAACGCGGTCCAATCGCGTTACTCCGGCCGTCCACCTTAACATCTTCGTCTCCATTACACTGAGGCGGCTTTCAATTTCCCTCGTCACGGGCCAGCACTCAGCACCGTACGTCGCTACTGACGACTGTTCTATAAACCTTCGACTTGAGGTACTCGGGTATTGTCTTATCGCAAAGAACCCCAGTCAACGACCGCCATTTGGACCAGGCTGCACTCACACGTGTGTTCACCTCCAACTTTAGACTGCCATCGGACGTGACTGTTGATCCAGGATACTTGAAAGATGTGACTCGTTAGAGGTCAGTACCATTGATCTTGATAGATCCGAGCTCATTCACATCCGTCGTCAAGTATTCCGTCTTTTTGACGTTTAGCTTGAGTCCGAACAATGCCAAGCGATCGCACCATTCCTGTGCCTGTCGCTCGAGTTCGGCTCTGTCTTCACATGCAAGCATGACGTCATCGGCATACAGCAACGTCCAAGGAGCTGCCTTTTGGAGATCTCGTGTAATTGCATCCATGACGACCACGAAGAGCAGTGGGGATAGCGCAGACCCCTGGTGCACTCCGACAGAGATGAAAAAAAATCAAGGAAAACCTTCTACGTCTCCACTTCAAGAGGTCAACAGCTAAAGTTCAAGGAATGGAGTGCAATACTGCAATGTAAATTAATCGATTAAACATCAACAAACATAAAAAATAGAGAAGCTCTCAGCAAAAAATTACCCACAGTTGTGGAGTAAGAACAGCTATGGATTTATCATTGATGATGACCACCGACAGGGCATCTTAAAATGTGTCATCAGGCAGAACCCGGATTCCCCCTTCACTCCTTTCCTAGTTCTTTGCGAAACTGTTCTGTGTGACTGTTCTACGAGCATATACAATCTCGATGCGGGCACCAGCCCGCTAGTATAGAAAGAGTTAATAAAAAATACAATTAAAAGCCCATCCGTGGCATGTTAACGCGCTGTCAAACACATATTTTTCAAGTGCTTGGTGTGTGGGACCAATCCATTTTTTTTGCAACGTCGGGACCATGATGCGGCATCGTGTCACACCGTCCCACACTGCCGAAAGGGTGTGACACGTCATCAACGTGTTAATGTTCGCGATAAATAGCTTTTCTAATTTTTGTTATTAGCGTTTTTCTAAAATCTTTAAATACGTCCAGCAGCCGAAAACATTTTCTCCGTCTCCACTGTTCTAGGTGGCTGGCAAACGTATCTGGGACAAACAACGCCAAGTGAGGATAGGCATATCATATGAGGGGTTAGATCAGTACTTAGTGGATTCGTTGACGTGCTTGCTGGCTCGGCGAACAAATTTCTAGCTCCAAAATGCATAAAAGGATAAGGATAAAGGACGGCGTTACTCAATCTCCTTTGGGATGCACCACGCATTCTACTTCTAAGGGATATCCTGAAGGCGATTTGATTGCGTATTGGCCCGTAAAATGGCTTGCGGTAGCCAGCCGATGAAGAAGTCAGCGTCCTTTCCTTCCCAGACAACTCTGATATCAATTCTCCGACACTGGAGGGATGGAAGGTTTGATTGGCCTGAGCGGGAAATTCGAACCAGGAAACTGGTATCGGGTGCAACCGAGCATCCCCTCCGACTGCTCTACACGTGCCCCAAAACGCATTATTTCCAAAAAGCCAAACAAATTTATGAAAATATTAAAATATTCTTGCTGACAACAATAGTTTCTTCAAGAGCAGTCCTAATCGGGGGGATGAGAGGTGATAAACTCACTGAGAAAAACGTCCGTTAAAAAATCCGTTAAATTTCAAAAATTCCCGTTAAATCGTTAAGCCAGATTTTAACGAAAATGCCGTTAATTCGTTAAATTCGTTAAATCGTTAACCGTTAAATGTGCACCCCTGGTCGGCATGACCTAATCGAATGCTTTGGGTGAGGGACGCTCTGCGCGAAAGCGGCGCGGGCAAAGACGCGGGACAGTGCCTGCGGAGACAATTAGCGTCGACTCGCGCAGTGACACCCGCCGCTTCGCGCTGAGCCAGACAGCCCTCGCCGCGGAGGCGACCTGGCCGACCACGAGAGCCCACAGGTCGACCAGATTTGGTGTGATTACAGTCGATAGAGAGCAGGAGGCTCAGACGGCTTGCAGTGGCAGTCCAGAAACTCGGATTGATGAGGACCCTACCATCTCCTATAATAGAATTTCGAGCTCTATCGAATGAGCCAGCAAAGAATCTCGCATCAATAACTATTGTAACGATTTTTTCAGGCGCTGTTAAATTTTCGTTAAATACCACTTTTCATTTATGCTGCATTGCCTGCATGACCTAACAAGGGAACTGTCTGAACGGTACGCAGGAACGGCAAGAACGAGTACTATAGGGGGAATCTCCGTCCTGAATTAATTGCGAGGATGCTTCCACACTAAAATTGCACGAGGATTCCAATTAAATAGACGAGAGATCTTTTAATATAAGTTTAAAGCATTAGTTTCAACACGACATCTCTTTAGCATTTCGTAACCAATTTTTCTATGGTATTTTTTAATGCACACATCATATATCTCGAGACTAAGACTGGATAAGTGGTTCATCAAATTTAATGTTCACCGAGAGTAAATTTCATCACACAACACTTCGAATTGCTCGTCTAGTGACGTGCCTTGACATCTTGCTGCAAAATTTCCTTATTTCTCTGGCACTAATTGCTCTGGAATGGTATCGCTCGTCCCTATAGAAGACAGTTGACCATAATTACTATACATTTTACTTGAGCTATAATACCTTGACATCTCTCTGCCTATATTATTTCTTCTTTTAGCATCGCGCCTTCTAAGGCGCTTCATTTCATCAAGTATCTGGAAGCAGTCCGATAAGGTTGCATCCTCCACGAGATATTAGTAAGTTCTACGAACTAGTACCATTACTTTGATATTAAGTAAATATTTCGCCTCCAAGTTTATGTGTGGAGGAGCTTTATCAATGTGGCCAGTGCAGGATATTTGCATCCCAAAAGCCTCTTCAAAATACTGAAATATAGTCGTTTTGAACGTGCACATTACACAAGATTAATAAGGTTAGAATGAATTCCACGTATCACATCCCTTTTCTAACTTATTTCTTGCTCCTTCCCGAAAAGTTTGTCTGTGACTTCCAGCGGTATTTTGACCTTACAAGGGAACTGTCTGAACGGCACGCCGGAACGGTAAGAACGAGTACTATAGGGAGAATCCCCGTCCTCCAAATAGTAACAGAACATGTTTTGTTTTTGCCGAATCCTTGAGGCAAACGAGTACGAGGGTGTAATGGTTAAGGTCAGAGCGAGCTCTTCATGGCAGCGCAAGATGCCGGTGCCGTGGGCGGGGTGGCGCAGTGGTAGAGGGCACGCCTCATGTTCGTGAGTTCTAGGGTTCGCTTCCCATGCTGCCTCGCGTTTTTGCACTTTTACCACTTTTACCTACTTTTCCATAGATTTCTACAACTGAACTTGTGCTTGGCTTCACAGTTCCTGCCCAGTGGTACTCCGCTGCAGCCCAAGCCTGGAATCGCGATACAGTCCCATTTCCCCAGTTCTCAAACTTGTATAGAATAACAATTCTAGCATAGCCAAACCTTTTCCTCCGAAACGATCCGTCCTCCCGAAAACGTGATAGTGCCTTCACTGGTTAGTGGTGTCGTGACTCCGGCACAATCCTCTTCTGGTTAAAACTCTTGGTCCTCTTCTTGCACTACCTCCAACTTGTCCACTTCGTCGATTTCCAGCTGTCGCAGTTCGAAATCCTGTAGGATACTTGCTATCCTTTCCGCCAGCTTCATCTCGTCTCGAAGGGACAGCATCCAGTGGAGGTCCGCATTTCAGTGTCAGTAGGTGAATGACCATTGGAGGGTTAGCAGACATTGTAGAGTCAGTGTTGGGGCAGCAGCTTGTTGTAACCGCGCGACTTTGCAAGCATAACAGAGGCGAGAATATTGATCGAGGTGGTAGGTCAAGTTGAAGATCATGTGGTCCCCTCCTACACTGTGAGTACACTGGTGGCACTCACCTCACCGATACTGATAAATTGCATTTGAAGCATTTTTCTGGCATCGTGCCGCTGTTTCATGTTGTTCCTGTGTCAAAATTTCTTACATTGACAATGAGAACAATTTATTGGAGTAAAAGCTCCATACAAAATCGCATTTGGCATATTTCGGACATTGCTGGTGAATTACGAGAGAGATGTCGACAAATAATAAGTAGTAAAAACATCTTACAGCAAACTTCAAGAACAAGTTCAGATATGGAAATCTCTATGGAAATCCGATACTATGGTGAAAGTGCAAAATCGTGACGCAGCATGGGAACCGAACCCTAGGCCTCACGAACATGAGGCGTGTCCCCTACCACTGCGCCACCCAGTCCACGCCACGGAGGTCTTGCGCTGCCGTGAAGAGCTCGCTTTGCCGACCCTTAACCATTACACCTTCGTACTCGTTTGCCTCAAGGATTCGGCAAAAACAAATCATGTTCTGTTACTATTTGGAGGACGGGGATTCCTCCTATAGTACTCGTTCTTGCCGTTCCGGCGTACCGTTCAGACAGTTCCCTTGTTAGGTCATGCAGGCAATGGAGTTGCATGACTCTACCAATTAACGAGTTAAGAAACACTCATGAAATGCTTTGAGAAAACTGGTACTTAAATGTTCTTAGGAGATCTACCAACTATCAAACCGAACCCGTCGGGCAATTTCAAACTGGAAACGTGCTCTACGCACTGAAGGATCATAATGTCGTTTTCAAACAGGTTGAGCACTTGGGGTTCTCTTAGGTTTGTCGTCTATCTAATTAGATTCCTCGCCCAATTTCAGCCTGGAAGCATGCCTTGCAACTAATTCTGATATAAATAAAAACTGATATTCAAGGAAAATAAACAACGTCTAAAAAGTCGCCTTAAGGGTTACTTAAGCAGGATAACTTCTGGCTCGTTCGATAGAGATCGAAACTCCAATACAGGAGATGGTGGAGTTCACATCAGTAGCCTGGAAGCATGCCTCGCAGTTAATTCCGATATAAATAAAAACTGATATTTAACGAAAGTTAAACAGCGCCTGAAAAAAATCGTTACAAGGGTTATTGAGGCGAGATTCTTTCGTGGCTCATTCGATAGAGCTCGAAATTAATATAATATAGGAGATGGTGGGGTCCACATCAATTCGAGTTTCTGGACTGCCGCCTTCTGCTCTCTATCGACTGTAATCACATCAAATCTGGTCGATCTGCGGGCTCTCGTGGTCGGCCAGGTCAGCATCGCCTCCGCGGCGAGGGCTGTCTGGCTTAGTGCGAAGCGGCGGGTGTCACTGCGCGAGTCGACGCTAATTGTCTCCGCAGGCACTGTCCCGCGTTTTTGCCCGCGCCGCTTTCGCGCAGAGCGTCCCTCACCCAAAGCATTCGATTAGGTTATGCCAACATCTGAGCATCAAAGCAGAGTAGCTGAATATTAGGTTAAACGATGTCGGTTTTCGGTTTCTTTGACACCACCTGGAAGAGAAGCTGCATTCTTTTGGATGCCCTTACTGCAACTGCATGGGTAAGCGGTATTGAGGGTGAGGGGTGGGGGTAGGAAGAATGACTACAAGAATAGGAGTATAATTGGAGTCAGGAAGTAAACGGTATCTACCGGTCGACCAATACCGACTGTTCTTATTTGTTGTTCAGATTATTTTATTTATTTATTTCGTGCACACATGAAAGTGCGCCCAAGAATCATAGGGGAAGAAACAGCTGATGACAAAACCAATCGATGACAGGTACAAGGAATAGAATAGCGCAGGCGGTTCCTGGAAGCTAGAGGTCATTATGCACTTTGGACTGGCACTCTCACAACCCTCCCAGCATTGGCAGGGCTTTGAGTAGAAGGCCCGCTCGCCATGGACCAAGCTAACAGCGACCCTATGGTAGTAGTATCATGGGTGCTAAACTCATGAACTGAAAATGCATCAAAATTGGTGGATTTCTTACCTTCAGCCTTACCAAGATTTTATGCCTTCGTGCATTTCTTAAACAGAGGTTATCCATGAGAATGCGGCGCATTTCTTTTTGTTCTTTTTCTTCCCTATTGTTCACACCTATCTCCTCTCTTTTTCTTATTCATTTGTTTTCCTCTGCATTTTTTTTTGTAGCGCCGGTGCCCCCGTTGCCTTTTAGTTACCCATTTGTTCTCCTGTTGCTTGCAGTGGCACAACTAACTAACTAACTAACTTTCTCGCCACATAGAGACGGATACTTCGGAGAATAAGTCGCGTACATGCGGCAGAGGATGGACAGGCTTCATAGGAGTACTTTCGAAGATTCTGCCCTACCGAATCCCGCTATACTATTCTACATAGTGATGTAATGAAAGCATGAAGCCCTAAAGAAGAGAAGGAAGACGTTGGACTCGAGGTATTCTCGAGTCCAACGTCTTCCTTCTCGACAGGCTTCATAGGAGTACTTTCGAAGATTCTGCCCTACCGAATCCCGCTATACTATTCTACATAGTGATGTAATGAAAGCATGAAGCCCTAAAGAAGAGAAGGAAGACGTTGGACTCGAGGTATTCTCGAGTCCAAGTAAATGGGACAACTTAATTGAGCACGCTTGACATTAGACCCTCAACTGCGATAGTTTGAACACCTGGAAGCGGGATAAGGCTATCGGGTTAGCCCTAGTTTGTACTTACGCCGCTGCGCGGCGCGGCACGATGGTCGGGATAGATATCGACCGGGCGGCGCGAAAAATCGATATCTATGGCGATCGTGGTGCCGCGCCGCGTGGCGGCGCAAGTATAAACTAGGGCTTAGGCGCCAGCTCTAGCGTACAAGCAAGGCACACGGTTCGAGTCCACCTAAACCAATCAGACTTCCTTCTCATCCCTCCGGAGTCAGCTAGCTGCTACTACGTTTATCTGGGAAGAACAAAACACTGACTCGTATACTGATCGGCCACCAAATGTCTCTCCGATATCCGTACAAGTAGAATGCGTGGTGTACTCCGCGCAGGGATTAACTGATGTCAAACTACTATACTTTAAACGCATTTCCACGCCTCACATACGTGGTGTTACTGAGAAACGCAGCGGCAGAATTGGATTCTCGGAGAGCGAGCTAGCTCGACCGATGCGGCACTGCTGTGGCAAACGCGACGCCTATGCAAGTTCTCTGCTACGTTCAGAACGTTACTGCTGTTCTGCGCACACCCCATATGCTATTTCGGATCTAGGCTTCATTCAGCTGGGGAAAGTGATTTTTTTTTTTGAGAACAATTGGAAATCGCATAAGAAACCCTTCTATGGTGAAAGATTCGTGGTTGTGTTTAATAATTTTAATTTTTCCAAGCTGACTTCTGTAAAGTGTGGCATCACCTCGCAGTTTGTTCGAACTCAAATTTTACACCACAGTCGTTAGGGAGCATTCGTCGGCGCGTAAGAGCAGCGACTGAGGCGCTTGCGACAGTGGCCAACGCGCTCGTGGCGAGCGTTCGTAAGTTCAGGCGCGAAAGTCTATAATCTCTAATTGAGCAAATCTAGTGGAAAAGAATGATTTGGGAGTCACCCAATTTTTTAATCCTCACAGAGTAGCAACCTATCAATGTCACTGTTAGTACAACTGCAACTTAGTATAAGACATAAGACAGTATCTTCTCTCCCCACCATATAACCTAACCAAACGTCCAGAAGCCTAACGGCCGCCATAGGTCTGGTTAGGGGCTTCGCCCCAAGCCCCGAGAATTGAATACCTCACCGTCTCCTTTTCTTCTTTAGGCCTTCTTACTCTAATTACAGTGCAAGACTTAAAATACTACGCAGAATAGTATGGCCAGATTTGGTAGAACGGCATCTTTAAAAATGCTCCTATGAAGCCTGTCCATCATCTATCTCATGAAGGCGGTTTATTCTTCAGAATATCCATTCCACGTGGCAAGAAACAGATCGTAGTAGTTCCAATCCCAAGTGCCGAATAAGAAGAAAAAAAAAATCAGTATTGGCCGACCATCACTACCATTTAATGCCCAACGGCAATAATACTCCTCCGATTCCTGTAGTTACTCTCACCCTCCCCCACTCATACCTTGCCCACGTGCTGGCAGAGAAACGGAGTTAGAGTCAAACACTCGCACGCTCGTTACACGAAGGAAGTAAAAAGTGTGCTGAAATTCCAACGCATGCAGCGTAAAGTCTGATCTGTGGCACGTCTTCTGCATCTGAACGCACGCCATACGACATTCTTGCCACATGTTCAGAGTCCTGACGCATGCTGCATAACGTATCTGACGCATTTGCTGCGCTCTGACCAAGACCTGAGTCGGCGACAACAACGTCACAGATGCATAACATAGGCCTATGCAGCGTCTTCTACACCTCGTCACATGTGGAACGACGTCTGTAGCGTCTTAAGAAACCCACACACGTTGGACAATACTGAGAGAATACTCTGGTCCTTCCTTACTGCACTCCCTCCCCCCTTATTGGTCCCCTTCGCTGGTCCCCTTTTACTGAACCCCTTACTGGTCCCCTTCTATTGGTCTCTTCCCTGATCCCCCTTTACTGATCCCGCTTACTCTGAATCCCGACGCACGTTAGGACGACGTCTACGGCGGGTCTTCTGAATCCCGACGCACTTTAGATGACGTCTTCGGCACGTCTTCTGCATACCTACGCTCGTTGGGCGACGTCTTTAAGTCGTTGATGAATCCGGCCCCTGGTGTTCCGCCGCCAAGGTTATAAGTTTGCCAGCAATCCCCCATTGGTTAAGCACAAAGAAAACGCGCTGGCACACGCCGCCCTGTCGAAGGCATCCTTTAGCTTTAATCTCCCCTCTCCGTGAATGACGTGACTCACGGATTAAGCGAACTATATATAGTAAGATAAGGAGTGAAGTAGTCGGTGGAGGTGTCACCTTGTATTCAGTGGTTATCCAACTAGAAGGCACACGTATGTTCAATTAGATCAGAAATGGTCTTGTTAGGTCCACGACACGGGTAGAACACATCAGTGCTACATACAATTATTAATTCCATGCAGCACGTTGTATAGGGTTTCTATGTGGTGATACCCTCCCCCAAGCCGCTTTGCGCCCATAACAGTACCAACAATACAGAGCACCATGAGTTTTATCTGCGATGCACGGCTTAAGTCACATTGTCCCTAACTTTCCAGTCAGGCTCGACCGTTTCATTTCAGTTTGTTATGATGGAAACATATAGTGTCCTCGGAGCTGCGATTATCATACTCTATAATAACGCGCTAAGCGCTGAGTCATACTATCGATCGGCGCCGCCGCAGAAATTAGTCATGAAATAGGGGGAAATTATGGAAAAAAATACGGCACGAAAATAGCGAAAATACCCAGACGTCTTCTCCCTGTCCGGGAACTTCAGCCCTGGGGCAATCGAGGTCGCTAAACATTAATCGTAGATTCGTTTTTGAAGCATGGATCGCCATCAATCGATATTGATCAAACTATCGCTTTTGTGAAAGTCGTCCACGCTTTACAAAAGTTTTAGTCCTGGGGTAATCGAGGTCGCTCAACATGAATCTGAAGTTCGTTTTTGAAGTGTCAATCGGCATCAATCGATATTGATCAAATTACGGTGCGGGAAAATAACGGAAAACACCCTAACGTCTACGTGCCTGGGATTCAGAAGACGTGCCAAGGACGTCGCTCAACGTGTTTGGAGATCAAGGTAGACGCGCCGAAGAGGTCGTCCAATGTGCCTGGGGATTCAGAAGGTGTGCCGAAGACGTCATCTGCTAAGGGGGATCATTAAGGTGGACCAGTACCATAGATGGGGGATCGTCTCACTAAGGGAAGAGCAGTAGTGGGAACCAATAGATGGCCCTATCATACTATATACTGTACGTACTGCGAACCTTTTGTACTCCTAGGTAGGGAAAAAAGTTGTACAAGTAGAGCAGCTAGCTCTACTTGTACAGTGGTTGTCCTTAGCTTAGTGATAGTGCAACATCAAGCGAAGCACGCAAATGCGAGGCACGTCGATAGGCGTGACAGAGCACTTGTATCCTATATTACAGCTCCAATTTTCAACCATCACACTGCTACTCAAACACGGAAAAACTAAATGGTAAAGTAACTTGCTAGAACGTACCTCCATGTGAAGATGGCGGAAGTCACGCTTGAGCGTGCCACGAGGTCCGGTGACATGCACAACACGATTCTTCACGGTGAAAGTGACTCCCTCGGGAAACGTAACGGTATCGTTGGACTCGACCAGCCTCATGATCTTTCCGGATTACCTGTAGAGCTTTTCTTATCTTTGGCGACATAAGATGGGATCGCAGGCATCGACCAATGAAAAGTACGCCACAACACACTATCAGGAAGCAGCAACGACTTAGGGCTGCGCATGAGTGTGGGCGCCAAGTGGCACCTCGTATTCAGAGGTAATACACCTATTTTCAGAAAGAAAATGAATATCTGTACACATCAGTAGTCCAACACAAGGGTAGAAACCACCCGTATTGCATAAAATTTTAATATCGTGAAGCACGTATGTCATATGTACATTTCTGAAGTATGCACAAATCAGACACACACTAAGCATTCTCCGATATGCGAATTTTTCTAGCTAATAAAAACTAAATATAACGGCATTTCCAAGCTAGATGCAATCGAAAATCTCAACCCTACAATGTTTCCATGTGTCGAACCCGCGTTAACCCCAATTGCTTCCAGAGACTCGTAGCTCGTATCGAATTACATCAGAAATAGCCCAGCTCAGCTCACCACAGGGATGTAGCACACCAGTGCTGCACAAAAACTTGAATTCTGTACAAGTGTCCTACATGGCGACCCCGACCCACGTTGCACCCTCGTTCCATCTTTCGCTTCTCACTACAAGATACAAGACATCAGGTTTCTACCTATTTATTTTTATCTATTCATATAGGGGGATTTCCGTTTTCTATTCATTTGCTCTGTAGCGTTCCTGGCGCTATGGTAGTTGGGAGGGGTTCACCTTATAAAGTGTCAGTGACACGAAAAAAAAAACACGAGACACACTGGTAGCAAAGCAAACAAATGAATATGTTCGCCTGACCAGATAGGTCCACTCTTAATCCAAGACAGAAAAGCATCACCATCAAGATGGACGAAAAAATCATAAAGCAGCGACCACACCGTTTCGAAACAGATGAACGCAAAGTAAGAAAGGACCGACTTCTCAAACCTCGCCAGCAGCAGTTTCGAGGAAGAAAAATTTTGCTCCAATCCCACTGCATATCAGCATGCTTTAGTGAGCTGACGCGCTGCACTACTGATTCACAGGAATGCTAGCTTAGGTCCCGCAGCGATAAGTGCTTCACGCACTCTCTGCTCAATTTGCTCCGCCCATTATTTCGTGCGGCGCTTTTGGTCGAGCTTTAGGCTTTCCTAACTGTTGATTTGGTCCCATAAATATGACAGCTCTCTTCCTGCTTGCGCGACCTACATTGACTTTGGAGTGGCATTTATATATTGGCTCAATCCTCTTCGTCTAGACTGGCCACAGACTGTCGTCGTCGTTTGTAGACAATTTCCAATTTTCCGACTTAACAACAGGACCACAATTCTGGACATCCGTATCTTATCCCATCGTTTGTAGTATATCTAGCAGTTTATTGAGAAGAGTAGTAATGTGATACTACATTAAGTAGCGCTAAAATTTGAAGAAAATTTGCAATGTTCTATCCTGTCCTAAAAATTCGTGAAGAATTCGTGAAGGAGGACGTCACATGAAATTGAGACCGTTGGCGAAACGCTAGGACGGAATATTTCCATTTTCTGGCGCCGGCCAGTCCCCACACGACCGCTATGCTGCAATGGGGAACTATAGTAAGAGAAATCGTAACGAAACTCATCGTAGCAAACGTTCTCCTTCACTCCTTCACCACCCGTTCTTTTTGAACATTTTGGAAACATGTGGTCTCCTATTGCCCAATCCTTTTGCATAATTGTTTGATTATACGGTTTGATTCTCCCATATGGTTCAGCGGCTCATCGTGGTGTGGGAATGGACGGTGAACTGCGATGTACAGCGGAGGCAATTAAGCGAAGACGTAATATGCAACAGTCTGGAAAATAATAGACCACCGCATACACATACCTTAGATACCTGATCTTCCAGGGGCCAGTTTCGACAGCCGTTTACCACCCTCTAATGGTGAAAATACCGCCAAACCCCCTGATATGACCTTCATCAGCATCAGGTTTGGCGGTGTTTTCACCGTTGGAGGGCGGTAAGCGGTTGATGAATCTGTCCTCAGGATGTGTCCAAGAAACGTTAGGAACTCTTACCTAATCAGCTGTTTCCTTCAGTGCAGTCGTGGATAGTTGAGACGCCTTTCTCCATAGTAGTTTTCCTGCTGGGAAGGCAAACTCATTGTGCACGCTTCCGGAATTTTCTGCACTAATTTTGACGCTGTGGTAGTTGGGAGGGGAGGGGGAGGGGGTCACCATAGCTTGCCGTGGCGCGCAGACACCAGGCATAGTTTCGTTCAACGAATGCTTCCGCCACGATCCATCAGCTGTGCTCTATGCTCTCATCCGCAGACGCAGAGGAGAGCATAGAGCGCAGCTATTGAATTGTTTGTTTTCTTTACTATCAGTGCGTCCAAGGTTACCCCTCCTCAACTACTATGGCTCCATTTTTTGCTACAGTGTAAAGTAACGCGACTCAATGCAATGTGATGACATTTTCAGGAGCTCCAACTTGGACGATGAAGGTCAGAGTGAAACCGAAGGTAATTTGATCTATTGCGATATACCTTATTTCAGCTGGTATTTTAAGTCGAATATATTCAAACTAGGGACATGTAGTATACAATCCAGGGAATTAGAGATGAAAAAATAATGGGATGATCCTTGGTTGTTAACTAATTTTCCATCATAGCATGCAGAACTGGGTTCAATCCCAAGGCCGGGGGGGGGGCATTCTCATACTCACGTTTAAACACTAAATGGAGTTGAACACTTGCAACATAACATGCCTACCTGAAGCCGTCTTGTAACTATTGAATGCACTTGTTAAACAGGGTTCTTGGGTTTGAAATTTGCGTAATTAATGAGGAAAATGTATGAATATTTACGAGGAATAAGGGTTAGAGTACATCATCACTTTAGGAAGTTCCGCCCCTAGGAGGTGCCACTGCTAGCATCTTGAGTGTGTTTAAACAACACTGTGGCTTAAACACTAACTCACCTTCTAACTGATGGACAGAATAGCATTGTATCCGCATATACAAGTGTGTACACGTAACTACGAATGGAAGACATGGTCGGCCTGCGCGCGAAACGAACGGAATGGAAATTGGTTCGCGTTGACATCAGCGCCTGTGCCAACTCTGCATTATTGACCATCGAGCAGTCTTATTCCTCATCTTGACATCATGAGATACTGTGCTGGTCAGGGCACGTTTCGATGCGAAGGGCGTTTTTAGAAAAATGTTAGAGGTCCAAGTTCAGCATTCTATTTGTGGATTGCTCCACGAGTCATTCTTGCACTGACTCATTCAGTTCAGTAAAGTATGTTTCCTTGGGAGATTTATGAATTCGGTGTCAGCACGACATGTCAAGAAAGCAGATTTTATATTGTTTTTAGGCTTACGAAAATAAAAAGTAAAAAACCATAAGAACACTTCGGTGCATTATTCGACCCTTCCCCAGTCAATTGTTTTGCTCCATCGACACTGGGGCTGATTGGCCTGTGCTGAATCCGAACCTTTCGTTGTTTCGGTTACATGTGAGCGTTGGTATTTCCTACTACGCTGTGTGCGCCCATAGCCTTTTTCGCAACTTCTTGCAATGAGTATTTGAGGCTTATTCTTCCATCTTTTTTCAGAAAGAGTTGAAAGGTTCTTAATTTTTAATCACACGAGAAAGTCTCATGGTCCATATTGTTGCTTTTTTCTTTATCCGGTACTATTGTACTTAGTGTACCGCACTAAATCTTGTTCAAAACAGGGTAAGGGTAATCTGCTGTGAGAAGAACGAATATCATAGTCGTTTTTTGCGGAAATGCCGTATAAGCCCGCTATATTAAGCTCGAATCGCCCAAGGCCTTGCGAAATAGCGCACGCTAGGAAGAGACGCAGAGTGCGCGCCTCCTACCGATGCGCACTATTTCGCCGTCTTTAGTCTGCAGCAGAGCTTAGCCAGGGGCAGAAGCCTTGAAATCTCGAAAAGCCATGAAAGCTGTTCTGTGCTCTCCTCCGCTGACACAGGTCGGGCAGGGGAAGGGACTCCGGGGTGTGGGCCCACGCCCGTGTTAAAATTGCCCTCATCCTAGAGTTCCCTCCCTTGCCCAATTCGGAAGAAAATAAGACCCGAATCTGTAATCGAAAAGAGGAGATAAGACTACATCTCCATTCACTGTGTGTATCTAGTTGCCATGCCTGCACGCCACGGCATGCTGTGGTAACTCTCCCCCCCCTCGGAGACGGCCGCGAATGCGTGCTGGTGGGGGCGGAGTCCCTGCGTCTCTTATCAGCGCGCGCTATTTCGCAAGGCCTTGGGCGATTCAAACTTAATATAGCGGGCTTATAAGGCGTTTCCGCAAAAAACGACTATGATATTCGTTCTTCCCATGACAGATTACCCCTAGTACACCTATTTTGAACAAGATTTAGTGCGGTACATTAAGTACAATAGTGCCCTTTATCCTTTTCGGAGGTTTCAATGTATTGCATTGAGATAAAAATGGTGCTCATCTCCTCAAGAGATGTTGTTGGTAGCAGGCTACACCTTCGAGATGCCTTGTTAAGGAAAAGAGAAGTCTACACTTTCAACAAAGAGTTATTACCTATTTCAGTACGAGGCAGGAGCGGCGGTCAATTACATTTCGCGTCGGGAAGCGTTAAAGAAGCTTCAGTTGTCACTGAAGGACTTCAGACGCCTATGCATTTTGAAGGTATTTCGGATTTACAATGCTGCGTTTCCCATGTTTTCTCATAGTAAGGATTGCAGTTGCTTACTCTTTAGCTTCACGAAGTATTTCTGGAGAGCATTATTTAGGGCATTTATCCTCACGAACCAGCACACAAGAAGAAGGTCAATAAGGGATCCACAGAAAACCGTGTTTGGTACTATCGAAAGGATATAAATTTCCTTGCTCATGAACCTATTATCAACAAATTCCGTGACTATAAGGTACGAGAATTTTGATGGAGCTTTCCGTCCATTTTACAGGGCTTGCTGAGAGTGTTAGCTTATTTCAGGTTTTTCTGAGGAAACTGAATCACTATAAAGCGAAAAGGGATGAGTCTAAAGTGAAGAAGTTGTATGCTAATAGGCCAGAGTACGACTTGGACCGCATGGTCAAGGAAAGGTGAGTTTCCAATGTTCGCTACGCTTCCAGTTCCAGGTAAAACAAAACTGTTAAGGTATCCTACATTTGGGTCAGCTATACGTGATCTCGACGATGCGTTATGCCTGTGTTTTGCTTTTGCTACCCTTCCACATACACGAATTCTGAAAGAGGGTCTGATCGATAACTGTCGACGTTTGACCGCAGAATTCATGCACTATGTGATAGAAGCGCATGCGCTGAAAAACACGTTTATTTCCATAAAGGTGGGTCGTGTTTATCTTTTTTCATCAATTTCGCTGGTATTTTTGAAAAGGAACCTTAATGTTTCCCAGTAGGTTAAGCGCAATGTTTCCTGTTTGAGATTGAGAGCACTGTTTCTTATTTACGCATTTGTTTTTCGAATGTCTAGGCATCTCTTCTGCCACAGCTTTTCCCATAAATCGTGGATCTTAAATACCTGTCCAGTTATCAGGCTGTGCACAAATATTGTAAATTGCATCTTTGGGACAACGATTTTTAGCATACGGTTTTTTGTGCAGCTCTCCATTCGATGGTCATTTTCTACTACTGAGGTAATTTTCTTTAAGCCACAAGTGCCTATTACTGAGGTTATAAGCTATTGTAACGATTTTTTGCTGCGATAAAACAATGCCACGCGGGACTTGGATCCCATCTTACTGCTTACAATGCTGGCTGCTACACCATTATACTACCGTCGTGGTTGGATCGAACGGAACATCCACTCCCCATGGGACCAGTTTGCACACACATTTGTATCGGGATGAGCCAACCGCTGACATCAGCATCAAACAAGTTAAGCTCAAGGTCTTGGTAGAAATGATTGAAGAAATGTTCCTTAAGCCTCAAGTAGCTGTTGCTAAAGAGCTATAACGGTGTTCTGTTGCATATATTGCCACTAGCATATATCATTTTGAGGCTTTGTGGTTTGTGATTTTCATTTGTTTCGATTTTCATTTTGCGTTTATTCCAAGCCGAACATCTACAATGTTATCAAATTGTAAGGTGTAGGTTTGCGTAATTTTGCTTCATAGGTTCAAACTTGGACGAAAAGCTGTGCAGACCCGTCTCAAAGCGAGGGACCATATGTTTTTCGATTCCCAGACCAACCCTGGTTCCGAAAATTCCGATCCGAAGACACTGGCCTATAGGATGAACCAAGCCGCGGTCGGATCCCTGAATTTAACGACTGCCTCCAGTCGCAGGTGGAGCTCCATGCGTGAAAAAAAAAACTGCTCGCGATTATCTTCGCGTATCTTTTTGTCCGTCGCCCTGCATTTGGAAAACTTAGAAGGGTGAGAAAGTTGGATCATTGGGTACTCATTGGATTGAACGCTCAGCAGCTGTTCATGGCCTATGAGATGTCATCGACTAGTTCATGATACCGGGTGAATCGATCAACGCGGATAACTAAGATCGATACAATGCGTGCGAAACTTGCGCGTGTAATTCTAACAGTGGAAAAGATACAGTGATAAAACTGCCTTCAACGAACTCACTGCTCCCAAATGTTTGGATTTCCTCCGCAGGCGTACTTTTGATGTCACGAACGTTGAAGGAAATGTGTCGATGCTAATTGTGCTATTTCTTTAAAAGGATTTTGTTTGAGCAATGAGCATTTAATGATGTGTGCTAAAAAGCGTTTTATTCGAACACAACCTGATATTTTAATGGTTTGGAGCTGTTGCTTTCTTCTTATTGTGCGTATTTCATTACTTGTACTGAAGATGAAGGTTTAATGAATATTATTCCTGTTTAGGGGATTTACTATCAAGCGGAAATATGCGGTGAAAAGGTTACTTGGATTGTTCCACACGAGCGAGGTCTACCGCATGTTACCGACGTCGACTTTACTGTTATGGTTAGTGAATTTTAACAACTACAAACTGGTAGAAAGAAGCCCAGTCAGGATTAGTTCCCTACGAAGCCCTCAGTAGATGTGTACAACTTTTATTTGCCCATTAAGCAACGATTGGAGATTAGAATACGCTCTATTAACTCGTTAGTGTTTTGGAAAACATGTAACTACAGGGACCATAATGCTCTGGTATGGCCTTTTGGTGGCATTGCAGTTGGTCATTATTTGATTTCGATCTTTATTGTCTCCTCTGAGTCCTACCAGTTCACGGTAACACTACCGTAAAACGCGTCATCGTTGTATGACGATCTCTATTTTCAGGTCACATTCGCTGAGTTCTATGTTGCTATGCTTGGATTTGTAAACTTCCGACTGTATCAAATGATTGGACTTTATTATCCGCCTCAAATTCAAACTGGTCAAAATACTATTGCTGCAGGTGAGAGATGATATCGAAGCTCTGTACCTGGAAGGGTTGCTGTCCCAAATGTCGTCTATACTTTTGAACATCTTGTTTTGTTTCCTAAACTTTAGTTTGAATGTCCTTAAAGACACAGTTAGGATTAATTGTCAGCAGCAGCGGTTCTGTAAGCCCTGCTTTTCAGAAGAAGGTGATGACGAACAGCGTGTAGAAAAGTTGTACAGCTTGGCTCGACCCTTAGCAAGACGAACGGGAGCTGAAAGTGGGAAGGATGAAGAGGCATGTATTCTCGTTGGTGTTTTCATTTTCGCTTGCAATGTAATTATTATTTTAGGAAGCTGTTGAGATGTTTGGGGACGATAACAACGCTTTAGCGGAGAAAGTAAAAGAATCAAAACTCATTAAGTACGTGATATCATGCCGTAAGAAACCGCCTCTCTACTCTCTGCAGAATACCAAGGACCAATTTTAAGGAGCCTCTTCAAAGGACTTGTCTTCTTTCTGAATCGCGAAACTCCTAAGGAGGCGCTAACAATGATAATCCGAAACTGTGGAGGTGTGGTTGGTGAGTAGTACCAGTCTTCTTTGCTCCGCAGCAAATTATTTTGTTTGCTAAGGATGGAGCGGAGGTCCAGCAAATCTGGAGGAGTCGAGTCCCTCAATTACTCATCAGATCGTTGATCGGCCGATGTCAAAGTTCGATGTAAACCGGTACATAATTACACTCTTACGTTGAATGTGTACAATATTTTGTTCTCGAGTGTGTTGACAATGTCGTTTTATCATTTAGGCGCTACATTCAACCTCAATGGGTGTTCGATAGCTTGAATGCTCGTCGCAAATTACCCACAGAGATGTATGTTGTTTGTTAGAGACTTGTTCAGAAGTGGTCTTTGTTGGCTTTTCACCTGAGTTTTAGGTATATGGTAGGCGTGCAGCTGCCTCCACATTTCTCACCGTTCACGAAAGAGCAACCGGGAGACTATGTGCCACTTGAGAGATTGGAAGAGTTAAGAAGTCTTGGACAAGGTAGGCGTCGCTATGAAATAGAACTTTGTTTCTCTAATCCGTTGCATAAGCGTGTACTGCATCATGTCTGACCATACTGCAATTGTTTAAAGTATTTTTCGAAACCTGATCGCCGAGGAGTCCACTTCAGTAATGAATCCTTTTCGGAACGCGCCACATTTTTGGCTGGTTGGGCTCGAACATAGGATCTATTCGTAACATGAAGAAAGAAATAGTGCAGTAAACGAGGACAATAAAAGTTGATATGCTTTTACTTGTTTTACAAAAGCAACATCCTTACTCACTGCTTTGTACGTCAGTCGTGTGTAATTGACTTAATTGACTGCAGTATTTTAATGTTACAGATGTGTCTGCTATTGTTGCAAGCGAGCCGCCATTGCCGCCGAAACCGAAGGCCAAGAAGGTCAAGAAGGTTGAAGAGGAACCGAAGGGCATGAGGGCAACGCTGGGCAAAATGCATAAGAAGAATAGGCA
Source organism: Heligmosomoides polygyrus polygyrus (assembly GCA_947396885.1). Classification (NCBI taxonomy): domain Eukaryota; kingdom Metazoa; phylum Nematoda; class Chromadorea; order Rhabditida; family Heligmosomidae; genus Heligmosomoides; species Heligmosomoides polygyrus. The sequence continues at coordinate 68,692,147 of OX377203.1, forward strand.
GCTTGAGATTAATCAACAGGTCAGTGGAAGTGTTATGTAGAGAATTGGTCATAAGCTCGAGAGTAATGGTTGCCGCACACCCTTTTCTGATCCACACATGTAGCGGCTGCGGTCTAAAAATACAGTTTTGCTATTCGTTTGTGTACAAGCCATCATATGATGTCAGGGATTGAGCCTATTACGTTCATATAAGGAAAGCGTTTGAAGAAAACAACCACTAACAACGACACTACACCTTTTTAACCTGACTCGAGCAGTATGCTGATCTCTTTACCGGTCCAGTAAAAAAACAACGAGATTCATATTGCTCGAGCTAGGCTAAAAAGCTGCTCTACATAAAAAAAAAATCGGAACAAAGATAAGTAGTAACGTGAGGACAGTCACTTTTTAGACAGATTCTGGTTCCATGTGCTTAGAAGTTTCTTTTCCACTCCAGTGATACGCGCTACTCATTTAAAAGGAAGAATATTGGGCGTGAACCGTAGGGTTCTGTGGGTAAGGTAACATTTCAAAATTTGATACTCCACTTCTTGAGGGAAGCGCGGGACAGCAGAGTCCGGCTTTTCTGTGCTCTCCTCTGTCGCGGAGGAGAGCACAGATTGGGCTAGAGAACAGACTCCGGGGTGTGGCGAGCACGGAGGCGTGGAGTACGTGAGACGACACGACGAAAAACCGCACGCCCCCTCGGCACCATGCCAAGCGGACCAATTCTTTAACGACCAAACAGTTTCATTGACATTCCAGTATATGTAACCCTAGATATTTGATCTTCAACATTTTGTTAGAAATTTTTGAATAGAAAGAACCACCAGTTCTAACAACAGGCAGCCTTGCAATGCAATTGCTCTGAATCTTATGAACAGCATGATCAGGGTAGCCCAAAAGACCGTTGAACAAGATTCTACTACCGGTCAAATATAAGCATGTGCTTTTTGTAGCAGATTATTCTCGAAAGAAGATGCTTAAAAAATTTGAAGATTTCTGTTTCGGGCCCACTTACACCGTCCAACAGTGTAACCAAAGAAAATTAGTATTCTTGTAGCTAAAATCGTGATAGGGCGCGTGCAGCGCAGTCGGAGGAGGTGTGGGCTGTCGCGTGCACCCGATACCAGGTTCCTGGTTCGGATTTCGCGCCCTGGCCAACGAAGCCTTTCATCTCTCCGAGGTAGGTGAATTGGTACCAGGCTTGTCTGGGAAGGATAGAGCGCTGACTTGGTCATCGGCTGGCCACCGCAAGTCATTGTATGTATGGTACGCATTCAGAACACCACGACATCCCATAGAAGTGGAATGCGTGGCGCATCCCAAAAGGGATTGAGTAACGCCGTCCTTCATCCTTCTCCTAAAATCATGATACTTAACCTCATCTACGGGTAAGGGGAAATTAGCGAACTGAATAGATGAGGCGAGTACCCAGATTCTCTCCGAGACTGGATGTTGACACACTGGTTGACAACATTCTTAAACTAATAACAGCCGTGTGCTCCTATTCAAGTATGGGCCAAAAACTTATTTCTGTATGCATGAGAAAACTGAGAATTAGCTCGTTGTTTACAGCATTCCGATGTGAAGATGCGGGAGATCATGATGCCGAAGAAGCACAAGCGAGTGTACCACAGCATTCGTCAAAAGATGAGAAAGGACAAAACTGAGGCGATAAAGTTGAAAACGAAAAGGGCGCAGAGAGAAGGAGAAGCTGCAGCGCAAGAGGCTTGATTTTCCTGCTGTCGCAAGGCTAGCCAGTGTTTGTTTCTCGTCTCCAGGTGCACATCTGTATCTTGTAGTGACTTGAATATTCTGTCTAATCTCTGTTGGGATGAGGATACTATGTCGGCGAACACGGAACATTACAGAACATTTCCTTCCAATCCTATCTCATAGACCTTACATCCCAGCCGATGTGTTCTACATGAAGATGTGCTCATTCCCGCAGAAACTATTTCACGAATTTGTTGAGTTTGTTGTTTGTTCCCCTCTCGCTCGTTGTTACCTTGTTGGTTGTTTTCTGTTCAGAAACTGTTAGAGTTGATGACATATTATGTCGTGACACATATAAACACTACTTCTCTGTCTAGACGAGTATTTATTTTCTTATCAACATATGCAGTACTCGTATTCATTGAGCAAACGAATTTACATAGAATCACATTACGCATCTCCTGAGCCTGAAAGTTCGATACACATATAGGTTTGTACGTATAGCTCATGTGTAGTCAAAACAGATGGAGCCCTAAACTCAGTCACAAGCAACAGACGTTTGCTCCATTCTACTCAATCAAACCAGTGATTCCACTGGCACTCTTCCGTCCACGGTGCCGCGCAGATGAAACACCAGTTCATTCTGCAGTTTGTGCAGTGGATATGGGTGCACCCCTCGTTCCGCTCTGTGGGCGCACCGCATCCAGGGCACTTCCTTAAGCATCACGAAACTGAGACGATCTCGACAAAGTAGCATCGAGATTGAAAGATCCTATCGTTATCCGGGTACGCGAGTTCCAGAAATCGACTTTACTTGTCCTCTAAGAGGGAATGCTTGCACCTGTCCCTACATAGTGACAGTGGGGTCTGGGAGCGTCGAGGAACTCACTTGGTTGTAGCCTGTATAGTTATCGTTGTTGGATCATCAGTGCCACAGACACACTCGGCTGATTTGCAGAGCCTGTGACAATCACGTTTTTTGTTGTGGACGAGTTTGGTGAAGAGAAAGCGAATTACCGGCAAAACAGCCGAAGACAATCTGGGCAAGACGTTCTGCCGTCATCGTCCTCGGTCTCCCAGAAGAAGGAAGAATTGCAATCGGGATATGGACAAAATACACCTAAGAAGTTGCCATCGTTTGAGAGAACGTCTGAGTTGCTACGAACTATACACCCTCACCTCGGTCATCAAGTTCCACAAGCTTCTCGGCAGCAACTCTTTGGTAGAGCTGGTATTTCTCTTCGCCTAAGATTCGGAAATGATGAACATCGGCAACACACCCTGTGAATGTGATCTTACTGAGGTGTTGAAGTGGTTATCGATCCATAACGCTATCCAAACAGAAATAAAGGTGTACCTTGTGCAATCTTTGTGCTACACTTGCTTCAACAGAACAATATCGGGCGCAAATAGGGTCGGGAGGGGGGATCACCATGGCCTGCCGCGGCGAGTAGCTAGATACAGCAAATATAAATACAATCTTATCTACTTGTGTTGATTACATATCCGTGCCACACGCCTCCCCAAATCTGTGCTCTCCCCGCGTCAGACAGAGCTACCGCATTGTTCGTACTTTTTTTTTGCTATCAGTGTGTCTTGTCTCTTTGATTCTGTGTTGGTGGCACTTTTTAAGAGGTGACCCCCCCCCCCCGACCCTCTTTGCGCCCACGATCGCTCAGTGCATGCTCATACTTCAAGACCGCAGCGCTAACGGCGACGCTAGCGCAGCAATGGGAGCGGTAGTAGCGATGGGACCCATTCCACCTTCTTCTTTTTAGGCTGGTTTGAACCGCAGGAATACTGCAAGCAGTGCGAAATTTCTGTGTATCGGCACGAAAATCTAAAAGAACCTTGGAAATGCCTATTGCCGCCATCTTGGCGAGCAAACCACTCTCTGTTCATCAAGCTAGAACTCACTGATGATACTTTTTGGATCATAGATTGAATTGCACGAGCGCAGTGCAAATTTTTGGGCTTCAGCGGCGCTAGGTTAAGCGCTCCAACGCTCCAGCGGTGTCATCACCTTCGCTCGAGTCGCAAGCGGGAAGTATGAACAGATCTCACGGCGATCGCTTGGCTTCAATCGATTTTGATGTTTTGCCAATCGTTCCCGTCACGAAGTATGAATAGAACCCCAGAGGCTTCACTTTTCAACTTGACCGCTTCGCTCGCAGTATCTACCTCATGACCAACATCCTGCCACTTAACGTACACCTAGGAAACTTGGGCCTATGAAAGAAGTTCCGTTGATTTTTGTGGATCAAAACGTCTAGCATCAGATAAATACATCAGGCCTTCCGATGGCAGCAGCTGGAAGGCAGGATAACACGGAAGGTCAGAACAGCTTTGTTAATCGCAATAATCGTGTTCTAATTACCTTATCCAAGCCTTGGATGGAAGCTTCTACACTTATAGTTGGTATGCCTCCCAAGTCTGATCAAATGGGCTACTATGACAGAAAAGGAAGATCAGTTACCCTCTCAAGCAAGCCAACGACAATCGGTGCAACAGGTGGACGTGTAGGTGACTAGAGCATGAAACAGGAGTACTTAATACGTTCGTAAACTCACTTTCGCAGCCTGGGTATGGACAGGTGATCGTGTAACCGAACGGTGGTCGGAAAACGAATCGTGTCTCCTTGAGGGCAAGCGAGATGCATTCGAAGAAGCACTGACGGCAAACCATATGATGACATCCAAAATCGAAAAGGTAGGTAGTGTGATCGTCTAAGCAGACACTACATTGGTTGCCTTCCCAGTTACCACGTATATGAGAAAGTACAGCTCCCATCTGAAAAAAAGTATAATAAGAGTTTAACGCTGGAACACGAAAGATCGCCTTGCAATACGAACTGCCAAATGCTTTACCAAAAATGTGGTGAAACCATCCGTAGCTCAGCGGATGGTAATTATTGCTAGAGTGTTGGCTTCGGAAGGTTCGGAATCGGTATCAGGCTGGGGTTTTGTTAATCATTTACATTACCAGGACAAATTTAGTCAGCCGATACCTTTTTAGAATGCTCCTCCCAGATGACAGTGCTCGTGTACCTAGTTCCCATCCACAAAATTATAGCGCTGTCAGCAGGAATTATGCAATCAGAAATCAGAAGGGTGTACTACTCACTACGGTATCACTACTACCATACCTCAACGTATCGCTAACTTTGCAAGAGCAGCAAACACAAAGACTGGTAACAGAAGAAAATAATAAATGACCTCGTTGCAGGAGATGCACTTGAAATTAAACACGGCGTATGAAATTGAGTTGCAGTTCGCACAATTGACCTCGATCTGCCGGCTGAAACAGTGAATACGACTCGAAATGCACTTCATCAAAGCCAAACCGGAAAGAGTTCTCTCTACCTTCTCGTCACATCTTTCCAGCACGATGGCTCCTTTTGCACGATAAGGGCAGACGATGCACACGTACTGCAGTATACGCGTAATTTAGCACGTTGTATGTCGTTGCAGTGCTTGCACCATACATAGAACGACCCAATATCTGGGGTGTTCCGCACCAACGGCTCGTCCCCAGAATTAGGATTTTGGTCATGGGGGACTGCGGGGGAGCGGCAGTTCTCAACGAAGACGATAAGCGAACTGAAATTCTATGCGATAGTAAAAACCACCAGAACCATGCGTGCAGAATCTAATGTCGAAAAATGAAGGCGACGCTGCTCTCATAACAGATAACACCCTAGTTAATAAAGTACTGAGCTACTCAATCATTTGTTTGGTGTGTGCCGCATCATCAACTTCTGCGTGTCACTACGCAGAAAACGAGAACGTGTATTCGGAGTAGGCAATATTTTGCGGAACAGCCTATAGACCCGACTTCGTGTTATTTTCGTACACAGTCCTGGTACTATTCCCAGATCGGAATGTGTGAAACAGTTGTTTGGCCTGAGCGCTCAACGTGCTAAAAATCGTCTTTTTCATTTACACAACACTGCCATCCGAAAACAGCGCGTTCTCATTTGAATAGGAGGCACTTCGAAATAATTGCACACTCTAAAAGAGTCCTACTATACTGATCTTCTTTCTAGGTGTATCCACTCTCATGAACAGCAAACAACTCACGTAGCAGGCCCTAGGAGTAGATCCTTTATGAGTGTTGACTCTTCCAGAGCCCTTCCGCATAGAACGACCTTAAATGAATTTAGTTCAGAGTGAGCAAAATATGAAGAAAATGGATCGGGCCGTCGTCGACCAACCCGCGTTTGAGAATAACCCATGCACTCCACTGCTGCGGGATATCGTGGAGGCCATATAAATAACCTGCCTAAACAATTATTCGTGGTGGCCAGCCTTTCGTCGAGTTAGCGCTTTCTCCATCCCAGACAGGTGTAGTACCTAACTCGCGACCCCGGAGGGATATAAATCTGGATTGACCTGGACGGAGCTAGGACAGAGAACGACCATTCTGGGTGCAGCACGCTACCGCCATGGATACCACGATCGTGCTACCACGAGCCTTGTACACACTCCCCACCCCCTTAATAGGCCTTGTCACTGCACACGCGCCTATCATCGCTCTACAGGGAATCGCGAAGGTGCTCAGGAATGACGAAGCAAAAGTATGGAATACCGCAGATAAGCGTAGTTCAGAGCCTAGATGGCGCGGCACCAAACAATTCACCAAGAGCAGTCCCTTGCCGTCACACGAACAGTGTCAGCCGCGCTACCCACTATACGCGACGTCTGGTATGCCACACCTGGGCTTCGCTCACGCTCATACCAGCGACGAAGCCGCAAAAGCGTCGAGCACTTGAGACAGCACAGTTAAGGACAGGCGTGGAGCGGCTGCCATATCACACACCCGCGCTACAGCACGATCGCCATTCAGCGTTCACCATTTGCTCTGTTTATGATCGCCCTCTATTTTTTCTTCGGAGTATTTTGTACTGCTGCGTTCTTCTGTCGCCTTGACATTACGCAGTAAGAGACTGAGCAGCAGTGGAATATTGTACAATTCACGAAGTTGTCTCTTTCGCCGCATTGGTCATTTTGCGCGGCGACCGTTCTTACTTTGCTCTTCTTATAAGTTCCTGTTCATCCTTCGCGACAAGAGCAACAAGAACGACGGTAGCGCCCGGAAAGTATGAACAGGTGACAGCAGCGACGGAAGCGACAAGTGCGACAAGTGCGACTGGAGCGACAGAGGTATTTGTACATATTTGTTTATTACATGCACCCAAACAGTAGTATGGCAGTAGAACAAAAACATCATATAAAACAACGCAAGAATATAACAACACGAACGATAGTGGAAGCAAAAGTAAATAGTGAAGTGGATTTGGATTTACAGAGACTGGTCAACTGTAACGTGATGGATGGCCGTTTTGTTCAACCTTTGGTGTTCAGAACCCGCCCTATGAGTAGAGAAGTTTGTCGGTCTGTCAGTCACTTCAGTCTCTACTCCAAGTAGTACAACTTGTGCGGGTCATCCCTCGTGTTTGAGTTTTGCAGGACAAATAAAGTGTTACTGGCGATCTTGACCGAACCTTTAATGATCGTATGAGCCATTAGGGCGCGTGTAGTGCAGTCGGAGGAGGCGCCGACGGTCGCGTGCACCCGATACCATTTTCCGCCCAGGCCAATCAAGCCTTCCATCCCTCAGGGGTCGGTGAATTGGTACCAGACGTGTCTGGGAAGGATAAAGCGCTGACTTGTTCATCGGCTGGCCACCGCAAGTCATTGTATGGCCAAATACGCATTCAGATCGCCTCCACCATATCCCTTAGAAGTAGAATGCGTGGCGCATCCCAAAAGGGATTGAGCAACGCCGTTCTTTATCCTTTACGAACCATTAACAGGTCGTTTATCTTTCTTCTGCCCGCTAAGGTGTCTAGAGAGAGAAGTTTTTTCCTCTCTGCACAACGAGGAAGATCACAGTAGTCCATACCAGTTGCTCCAGTGAAACTATTTTGGAATCCTTCCAAAGCATTAATGATCGATTTCTTCGTGGAGTTGAAAACAGTGGTGGTGTGGTGCACGTAATTAATTACGTACTCCACACTCCGTCCATCGCTCCTGTCGCTTCCGTCGCCGGCGCGAAGTATGATTAGGTGACAGCAGCCACGCGAGCGACGGGAGCAACAGCGATAACGCTCGAGTATGAACAGATTTCGGCGGCGATCGCTCGGTTTTAATAGATTTGCATGTTTTGCACTGGCGACGAGTCGCTCTCGTCGCGAAGCCTGAACAGGCCCTTAAGATAGACGTATTCTTATCAAAACCGTACCCTATTTAAAGTGACGTTCCCCAAGGAAGGCGCTCTCATGCACTAAGGCCTGTTTATGGGGAGCACACATAACTCCAACGCTGTGAGAACCCTCTTTCCTGTGGCCGTATGCTATTTTCGCCCGACTCGGGGACGGTACCCGGCGCGAAAAATCGATGGCGCATGATGTGCATACTGGGGATGTGGGCGGAGACCGTCTCATACCCGGCCGGAGACGGTTGGGAAGATAATAGCATACGGCCCTTGTCGTCGCGCATTTTGCGCGACAAATTTGGGCAAGTTGTCGCGGCCCGACTGCTTGGTGGAGTGGCGTTCCACCCCCGTCCTTTAAACGGAGGCGTGGCAAATGTCTGCGTCTCCACTATCTTGTAAGGCAGCCACTGGACTCTCGAGCAAGCCCTGGGTGTTGGGGTGGGCGGGCCAGGGGGACGAGGGGGTAGAACGCTCGACCACCCGACTGCTTCCGACTGGGACGGCTAGTGACTCGCGCCAGAGCGCAAAAGTGTGTGTCCCTGACGCCGACCGCGCAAGTCGAAAAAACTGATTAATGTGCTGGAAAAGGTACAGAATAACTTTACTCGTAAAGTGCCTATTCGTATTGGGGGCTTTTTGTACTCCAGGGTACCTAAAGCCTCGATAAGGAATAAATACCTAGGTCTCCATTCTTTGGCATCTCGTAGAAAAATCTTTGATATTTGCATGGTCTATAAGCTACTCCACCAACCGCGCTACAGAGAATCCAAGTTGTTTACAATGCGAGCTTCTCACACTAAAAGTGAGCATGAAAAGATTTTCCTCTCCTGCCCTAGGAACAGGTTTAAGGTAGGCCTCTTCCTTCATAGGGCAGCAAGCGCTTGTATTAGGGTAACGAAATGCATGCAATCCTCCTTTTCTCTGGAGCAGCTTAAGCGGTGGATTCAAAAATCGTTGCTGAGTTATGAGGTTTAGAACTGAGGTGTCTTTTTTTTATTTCTTTGACGCTGGGATGATCGTTAAGTAAGCTGTGTTATGCTTCTTTTGATGGCAGATCTGTCATCATTTCATTTGATTTGTTGCTAGGATTGATTGATGCTTGATTTGCAAAGCAGCAGTGCAGATTATTCTGCGTACACCCCGTTACTTACGCTTACCCACCGTAGCCTTCTGTCATCCATCGTTTCAACGGAAATAGTTGCCAGATTGGTGATCTGCATCCCAGATAAACTATAGATGAATTTGGAACGGAAAAAATCATTTTCGATCTCCAGAGTTGAGAGAGTAAGTACAAGTGGTCATAGCTGCAATGCCCCGACTCTCAACTCTGGAGATCGAAGATTTTTTCCGTCCCATATTCATCTATAGTTTATCTGGGATGCAGATCACCAATCTGGCAACTATTTCCATTGAAACGATGACAGAAGGTTACGGTGGGTAAGCGTAAGTTACGGGGTGTACACAGAATAATCGGCGCTGCTGCTTTTCATGACTCCAGAGGTCGAGGAGAGGACGAAAGAAAAAATTTCGCCCAAACATCGCCCACGGTAGTTATTTAGGGCGCTGACCACAGATATGATACCAGTTTTTAAAATTTCGGTATATTACGGCAGGTTACGGTAAATATGGTTGTGTAAAGCTATCCACGTTAGTAGGATTGCTTTCTTCTCCAATGTTGTCAGACCTATTTTCTAACCGTCGACTTCAACGTTAGATAGAGAGTAGTGCAAGCAAAATGATAATTAAGAAAAAGAGTGACAGATTCATGGTCAGCAGCAGGGGTGTGCGTAAATGAAATTTGAAATTTCGTAAATCGTAAATCGTATCACCTGTATCACCTGTCGTCCCGTTGATCATCGAATTGCTCGAGCGGGTGCCAGCAGCGTCTCCATTCGTCCCTGTCGCGTACCAGAGTGGTCCAATGGATCCTCCTCGCTCGAGGGACACGAAGAGCGTCATATCGGTCGTTCAGGGCTTTCACGAAGAAGTCCGACCAACGCGTTGGTGGGCGTCCTGGTGTTCTTTTGACACCCCGCGGAATCCAGTCGGTGATGGCTCTCGTCCAGCGGGTGTCTGCGAAGCGCATTACGTGGCCGGCCCACCTAATTTTCGACAACTTGACCCACGCGACAGCGTCTCTGATCTTCGAACGTCGGCGAAGCTCGGAACTCCGGAGGCCTTCTCTCACTTGCGTGAGTCGTTTCACTCCAAGCATCGTCCTCTCGATTCCACGCTGCGCGACGCTGATCGCGTGTTTATCCTGCTTTCGCATAGCCCAGGTCTCTGAGGCGTATGTTAGGGCAGGAAGAACAGTGGAGTCGAATAGGTGGGCACGGAGTCGGACGTTCTTCGTCTTCTTCGCGACTTCTTCGACGCTCTTGAAAGCTCCCCAAGCCGCTCTTTTCCTTCTGCTCAGCTCTGGTGCTAGGTCGTTGGCCATGTTGACTTCGCGACCCAGATACACATAGATGGAGCATTCGGAGATGTTCGTTCCGTTGAGCGAGAATGGGGCATCAGAAACCCATCCGTTCCTCATGAACATCGTCTTCGTAAGATTCAGCTGCAGTCCAACGTTCCCACATACACGATCGAAGTCGGCCAGCATTCGCTCCGCCTGGCAGATGCTCGGTGTTATGAGCACGATGTCGTCAGCGATGATGTAGTTGCCGGCCGTCGACCTTCACTCCCATGTCTTCCCATTCTAGTTCGCGCATGACGTTTTCGAGAGTGGCGCTGAAGAGCTTCGGGGATATGGTATCCCCTTGCCGAACCCCTCTCTTCACGTCGACGACGACGTCGTTGTAGAATGGTGAGATCTTGGTCGTGAATCCACTGTACAGCTCTCGAAGGACTCTGATGTACTGAGTAGGAACGCCCTGAGTGAGCAGGGCTTCGATGACCGCTTCAGTTTCGACAGAGTCGAATGCCTTCTTCAGGTCGATAAACGTAAGGCACAGCGGCAGCTTGTACTCTCGCGACACTTCGTTGAGCTTCCGTCGTAAATCGTAAATCGTAAACCGTAAATTGTAAGCGTCACCTAAACTGTAGTGCAGTACAACTAATTTTCCAGAGGCTTTTTCTGCTGATGTTAATCAGATGTGATTCAATATTTATTTAACCATCGTGTTAGTTTCAGTTTTCAGCTTAATCTGAACAGTTTTCTTACCAAACTGTTTCTCTTGCCACGGCTTCCTGATAGTAAAACATAGTCCGAACCAAACTTTACACCTTTCAGGAAAGTCGATAAAAAACTGTAGATTCAAAAACTTTACTCAAACCTATGCCTGGCTTGAATATAAATCTAGGATTTAGCGGAAGCAACAGCAGAAAAATCGCTTCCAAAACTAAAAATTAAAAAAAAAACTTTTCACCATTGACTAATGTGCCGGTTTCCTGCTCCTGCACTTGTAGGATTTCGAAAACTTCATAACGCTTTCACGACACGCGCGAGGAGTTTTTCAGGTGTCTGCCGCCTCGGATAGCGCGCATTTTTTCCCCGCGCTGATTACTTCTATTATTCTAATTGTATTACTGATTCGTTAGGTATGAAAAAACAGTAACAAATGAAGTTTTCCATGGACCATCTTGACTGTAGTTATTAGCGGACTCATTGATTAAAATTGTTTATAGAATATGTGATAATTTTCCATGAACCATTTTTGTGATGGTGTCCGACAACATCTTCGGACAATGCCGCGAAAGGGATAACATTGCTCTACCATTTAACAACTCCCAGCACTTGCACGGGCTACCCTTCGCCAGTAATGAACGTTTGCTCTCCGAGAGCCTGCAGCATCGTAAGCGGATTAGATAGGGTGAATGCGATAAACTCCATCACATAGCCGAAATTGGAAATTAAGACTGTCAAAACCAGTTCGACCTTTTCTAAAAATGCTACGCGGTCGATTTTACTGCACCTTCTATGTCAATTTGCTCATAAGGCACAATGCAAACCGATAGAACCATTGGTACATGTCGCGAAGATGAGCAGTATTGGTAGGTTGTGGCACGCCAGCCAATAATAACCAGAGCACAGACCGAACACATGTCAGCCGATCAGGGTTTCAACTGTACATACACGCCCTCTCTGGATGACATGCCCATTCAATGCGGTCTGATTCGATGAGGAGTTCCCATCTCACAATGCTCCCCGTCCTTGCGACATATAACGAAACGTTAGTGGTTTGTCCTTTCAACATAAGTGTAGCAACCCTCTAGACCCCGCTTGCAATCACGAATGATGTTCGATCATGGATTTGCGTTAATTCTGTTCGATGGGATTTACATGAATATATTATAAGCAAATTGACTAAACCTCACTACAAACAGGACGTGGATCTAGAATATTCATCCCTTTTTCTCTAAGAAACTGCCTCCAATGGCTTTCTATGGGCTGGAATGGAACAACCGTCGCCAGTAGGAATACGATGCGCCTTGCTAGCTCTGGACCAGTAACGGAGGACCCCAGCCTCCCCTGCCTTCTAGACATGAGCTTATCATACTATATAATAAGATACCAAAATCGATCAGATCTATCGAAAATGTCGATTTTTGCCTGAGGTTGACTGTTTGGGGACGAGAAGTGAAGGTGTTCGTAGTCAACCTGGCGCTAGAGTATTCGAATAGTGCCTTTTGTACTGTACACGCAGAGCAGCTAGATTCTCCTCAGCTTAGTGATACTGCAACATCGCGCGAGGGCAAGCCGATTGGCGCGACGGAGCATCTGTTTTCTATTGTATTGCACTTGCTTCCCCTCTTGAACCATTCCGGTTCCAAACGGGAGCCCTTACAATGTCAGTGAAATGGGAAAGTTAGTTAAGCGAAGAGAGAAGTCGGATTCGAGAAGCCAGTGCACAAGACGATATTGTCTAACACTGTAACACATTAGAATACATCATCAGAAATCAACTCTAAAGAGAAGTGGGAATGAGCTACATATAAGGCCTATGTCATACCACCGCTCACCCCGAGCGAAGCCTAATGATTAGCTCCCATATCGATCGTGCGAAGCGATGAGTCGATATGGGAGCCTATCATTAGCCTTCGCTCGGGGTGAGCGATGGTATGACATAGGCCTAATAGGGGACCATTAGAGTAGCCACATCTTAACAACCCACTCCACATAAATTTGGTCACCAGTTGGTTGTTGATCAAAGATCACATTTACGAAAATTTACGATTTACGACCCAAAATGCCGTAAATCGTAAATCGTAAAAAATTTGCCTGAAATCGCCGTAAATCGTAAAATCGTAAATCGTAAATCGTAATTACGCACACCCCTGGTCAGCAGCTTAAATAATTCCCAAAGGCGAAGTCTGGGCAAAATCGCTAGTCATGACTTCGTCACCGTTATTCACCACTAGCCACGAAGCCAAAATGTACTCTTTATTAGCCAAAAAGAGAGCACTCCACAGAACAAATCGCACAGACGCCCCCCGGGATCGGACCCTTGACCCGCTCCCGTAAGTCCGCCGCGCTATCCACTCGGCCATTCATTCGTTGACACCGTTGATGCGAATAAATCACTTGAATGTGCACTGCAGCTTCGTGTAGGAAGCGTAGGAAGTTATCCTATTACTATAATCTAGCTTTAATTTGAGCCCCAAACCTTTTGTAGGTCTAGTTCTGAGCACGACAGGACCATTCCAGGTGCCACTTTTACCTTATCAGCCCGCCTTCAAGTGATACCATTTTTTGCCATTTTTGGACCACCAAGGAGCATTTAGCAAAAACGAAACACAGTTCTGTGATCCTCGTCCGATGCCCTACAAGACAATATAGGTCTCATTCAGAATCTCCGGACCAAGCCCTCTGACCTCCCTCGTTAGTGCATGAGAGCGCCTTCCTTGGGGAATACGCCTATGCCTTCTTATCAAGGCAGATAGCCACTGAGTACATGTTGACTCCCCCCCCCCCCCCTGCGAGCCAATTCGCGCCTACAGAAATGTGTCTTATGTTACGTAGATCCTGACAGGTTCGCAAACGCCTCGAAGGAACCTCACTGAATACCTAAAGACGCCCAGGACTCAATTTCTGGCGTTAACACAGAAACTAAGGGCTCGGTGTCTGACGCAAAGCTACCATCACGCACAGGCCAAGTCTATTAGAGGTAAATATGGTAGACCTCTCCTTATCCCTGGTTAGGATGCTCGAAGCACTCCGCATACTGATACAGGATATGTCGAAGCTTTGAAACAATTGCTTTTCCGAGATCTCCCATTGTGGAGGCAGTCTTCATCAGATACCTACCAAGCCTACCATCTAACAGACTCATCTTATGGAGGGGCTCCAGCCGCTATAAACTCCTTGTACGAGGTCTACTTGAACATCTACAAAACATCCTTCGCACCAGTGCGTTTGAAAGCATTGTCATGCTCCTGTCTGGGAGTGAGGTTCTACAAACCTTTATTATTAGTCTATATTATATACAACAACCATGTAGCAAGAATGCAGTTAGGGAGACTGTCAACCTTCCAACTCGTGTAGGGGCGTGGTTTACAGAGGCGGTGGCCACTATACCGTGACACGCCCGCCCTTTCGAATTGGTCGGCCTCGACAAAAATATACAACACGAAATTTTTTAAAATAACAATAGAAACCAAATATTCACGCCAATGATGGGTTAAAATGATGGTTCAATGGACATAGAGAACGATTATGGGAGGATGCATGCAGTTCGCACACGGCGTAATTTTTATGCATATGTCTAGGTGAGGATTTAGGCGTTTGGGGCGGAGTTGTTTCTCTGAATAGTATCTACCCTAGTATTAATGCTCAATAAATTCCTGCAGCTATCAAAGTATCCCGGATGATCGCAGAAGTGGCAAAACCTGGTCAGGTCGTAGGGCCTCCGGATCATGTGCCTTCGAGGCGTCGCTCGAGTCGCTGACCGCATACAGCCACCGGCATTACTTGCAGCTATCGCATCTATAAAGCCATCAACGATTTCTAGGGCATGGTTTATCGGCGTGTTCCACATTGACAACCAGATTTAAGTCCTTGTTCGCCATCTTTGCCATCGCATCCTTCTGCTCCTGATAAGCCGTGAGTGGTTATCGGAGCTCTCGCATTTCCTCTTCCAAGATACCAGTTCGAGCACTGGTATCCTCGCATAGCTCCTTCATTATTGATTATATATCGTTATGAGTTTGGTTTATGTTAAATTGCCATTCTTAAAATCGTTATTTTTCGACCTTCTGTTGAAAATGTTTAAAGTAAGCTCGAAAAAAGTTTTTCGCTGGAGTGTGCTCCTGTCTTAATCGTAGTTCGAATATCACTATGTCCTTATCAGTTCTACGGACATCGCTATATACTGTAAGATGTCAAAAATATTTCAAAATCGTTATGACTTTACCTTCCGTTAAATGACGCGGCTTAGAACAAAACTTGCTATTTCGTTAATCATTTTCTTCCAGTAAAATCGTGCGCGAATCTTTTTGCAAGGTATTTTTACCACTCAAGTGGCCTCCGGCAAAGGGGTTTTTGTGATTCTGCTACAAAATCTCTTTTTGGGGACCTTCGTCTGCTTTACCTAACCGAATATTATCCCCTATCGTTATAATAAAGAGCGTTATTTTGCATGCAATACATTCATATGCCGTCACAGTGATTTCTCAGTTGTGCGGGAATTCATCATTAGAATAATCCCGATATCGACCATCACGTTGATCATCATTATTTCTCACGTAATTGTGAGAAGCGTTATTTCAGGGATTTGAGAGTCCCGTCCGTGATATCCACGCTGGTTCCGAATTTCTCCGTTTTCGTTGTAGCCGCTATCGTTATAGGATTGAGAAATGCTCGTGATATGCTCTATTATTGTTTCAACGTGGTGAAAAATTTCGCGATGCACTAACAGCAGGATTTGGCGATTGATACCACTGTTGACGCTGGTAGTTCCTTTGATTTTGGCAATGTCGATTTGGACAGCTTTCACTAATGTGTGCGTTTTAACGGCTTCCGTGATTGCGTTCACTAGGGCGTTATCAATTATTCCCCTCTCACGCTTCACAATTTCAAGAAGATGATTTTCGTTTTCTGCAGTTTGTTGCAGATCTTTGGAAGTCTGTGGCGACTGCCTTTTTTTCATTACCGTAATTCGAAGATTCGTATTAAGGTCGCGCACAAATGTCTCGCATACTTCTTCGATGGCGATAGGATTGCTTTCGACAAAAGCCTCGGCAGCTAGATCGCTCACCCGTTGACCATAGATCACATTTTCATCGGGTTCCTGCTTCACGTGATAAATTTCTGCTTTCGCTATTTCGACATAGTTAGGGCTACGAAAGTCTTTTTCAATCGTATTTGATTTTGCCCGCTTAACTGCAGAGGAAGGAGCCTCGCCAGTTTCTGCTCGTCATATCCTGCTGCATTGGCTTTTTCGTTCATCTTTCTAACAAACTTCACCACTGACGTGTTAGTTCCGTTATAATTCGGCCAGCATTGCAGTGCGGGAAGGAACAGATCCGCTATATTGACCCGAATATCAAGAGGCCTTTCTGAAACCTGGACAAGCCCCCCGATTGGTCCGTTATCATTGTCGCCATGTTCGTAATGAGCAACCGTTCTACTAATTCCCGTGATTCGTCAATAAGTCGACTCTTTAGTTTCCCTTGATTTCTTTGCTCGGTGCGAGCAAACCGTTTCTCAGCTGGTGAGCTGTTCGGCACTAAGTAATTATCGGTTATGTTGATGAGTCGCTATTAAGATGAAGAAATAGGAGATAGATGCTGAAGAGAGATGGAGAAGCAGAAAGGAGCGCAATTGAACCATCCAATTGCAGTCACGAAGACGTAATGTCTCTTAGATGACCTCAGTGTGAGTTACCGCGCTCTTTCTCCTTCAAGTGGGATAATCCTAGCCTCGACGATGCCGCTATTTTTAAGTGAGTACTTGCGTGAGCTCTGGCCGACGCCATCGGGTGTATGCTCGAAGCCATGTTTCGGCTCCTTTCTAATGCCGACATTACCTAGTATACGGTAATGTTGCCAATAGGCGAAGTTCTATTAACATCGAATAAAAATAAGTCTAAAAAATATTTTTTGTTCTCTTTTGGTTTTTTTTTTGACGTCCTATGTACAGATTGTATACAGGCTAGCGGTGGCATGAATGGCAGAGTAGAATGTAGCAAAAGAATTGACGATAGGTTAAGAATAGACGTTTCAATAAGCTAATAGTGAAAGATTTGATTAAGCTATTAACGTGATAACGAAGAAAACACGAATGCCAAGAGATCATCTAGGACGTGCGCCAAAAGAGAAAATCGGAAAAGTACGACTTCACAAGGCAGGTAGTATGCACTCGGCAGTGACTCATGTGAAGAACGTGCTTTCCGCACACTTAAGTGTTTTTGAAGACTCCAGGTCGGAAAATACAATGATCGCTGCAAATCGCTATCGCGAATAGCGAAAATCGTACTTTTCGCAATCGATAATTAGAGTTAAAACAGCATGAAGTAAGGAAACTCAAATTCTTTGAAAATAGTAGTAGTAATTCTTTGAAAATAGCTGTTAGATTACATGCCCTGCCTCATTCATGCGCCACGATGAAGGCAAACGAAGAAGTAGAAATTATAAGAAGATCGTGCTCAGTGCAAAAAAAAAATCGTGCTAGCATGCTTCGTAAGAAATGTGCATTGTGCATGCGGTGTGGTGTGTATATCTCGAGATATAAATACGTTTTGATGGCCGTTAAAACGGAGTCTGCCCTACTGCTAACTTCTTTTAGAAATTTTGAGCAAAAGTCTAAAAGGATCTCCCCGTGACCTCCATGCCATGCTCCTGCCTGGGAGTGAGGTTTTACAGACCTTTATTATGTCTATATTATATACAACAACCATGTAGCAAGAATGCAGTTAGGGAGACTGCCAACCTTCCAACTCGTGTAGGGGCGTGGCTTACAGAGGCGGTGGCCACTATACCGTGACAGCACGCTAAGTTAAGGCCTAGTGTTAGGTCACAGTTGACCATCAGAACAAGATACGAAAGTTTTGCTAAGGAATCCCAGGTATTCGATCCGTTCGGTCAGCCCTAACATTAATGCCTATGGTATACTCCCGTCCGCTGCAGCGACGCGGGAATGCACAGCGATGCGACGGCTCGCGATGCGCGTCGCGAGCCGTCGCATCGCTGTGGCTGACATAGTCCGCGCAGTTCTCCAGACGGAGACTTTTGCAGAATTTTAGCGAATCAGCTGAAACAGCATGCCTACGACTTGTGGTCCCTTTTCATATAGAAGTGTGGACGCGTACTTCCCATAAGTCTTAATTGTTGGAGCTAAATTAAATGCAGTACTCTTGTTTGGAGCGAAATGAAACGCAGTACTCTTAGAAATGCGCGGACGCGAAAAACCGAGTTTAAAACATTATTTTTAAAAACATGGAGCTGGAATGGCAGATTTGTGATCAACGCGTCACGATAACCCTCTAATGACCTGACAAGCGCAAAACTGTGCGTCTTCATGCCTATGTGGAACCTGAGAATCAAAAGAAATACAGCAGTCAGCGAAGACGCGAAAAAAACCGCGCTAGAAAAACATGACTTCGAAAAAATCAGTGTTCAATTGGCACACTTCTGTGCCAGATATGCCAATGGGACCTCCCTGTGACTTGTACGGCACAGAAATGTAGATTTCGGTGCCGGCAAGGAAGTTCAGAGGCGAAAAAATGCTAGGATCAGCACAAAAGTGGGAAAAAACGGCCTAGAAAAATATCTCCTCAAAAAACTAGCTGTTCAAGCCGTCGAAAAAAGCCCCAAAATGAGTCTAGCTACGACGAAAACCCTACGAGGAGAACAACAGAGAAATCACATTACCACCCAACATCACCAGACGTGTGTTGAAATTGCTGTGGTATGGTCGCGAACCAAGGAAGTGTCGAAATAAGTAAGCGAAAGTGCATAGAATAGGGCACTACAAGCGATCCCCCTCCGCGACCATCGCTACCCGTCGCTCGTCGCAGTGCACTGCCCTGCGACGAGCGATGGGCTGCGACGGCCGTCGCACGGAAGTATGTTTCACTCCCGCGACGCGGAGGTATAACACCCCTTTGCGACGCATCGCGGGAGCGATGGCGCGTCAACTGACAACCACGCCCCACTGCGCCGACCGCCACTGCAGCGAATGCGCGCCGTTGACAGTTGCCCCGCGCCCGTCGCTGGAGCGACGCGGGAGTATACCATAAGCTTAAGCCGCGTGCACACTCTGCTGCGGCAATGCGGCAGCCACGCATAGCGCGGAGGGGCGGAGTTACACAGTGGAGGCCGCAGTGAGGGGGTGTGCACACTTTCGCTGCCGCAGTGCTGCCGGCAGTGGCCGCAGCGGCAGTAGCAGCGAGGAATGACCGGGCATTCCTTAAGCCCCTTTCATACTCGTGGCGGCGGCGGCGGCGGCGGCGGCCCAATGGTTTAGCATAGGAAGGCGGCGGCGATGACGTGCCCGAGCGGCGGCCACGGCGGTGGAGGGGTTTTCATACTGGCAGTGGCGACGTCGCCGCGGCCACGCCCCGCCACGCCCCTGGCGGCGCCGCCGCCGGGGCCGCTGCCCGAGATGGCTGGGGCCATTTCGGGCGGCGGCCACGAGGGGCAGCGAGAGCGGCGGCACAGACGAGACCGCTGCGCGTACGCGCGCGCCAAACGCAATTAGCGCTGGCGGCGGCGAGAACGGACACCGCCCCTCCACCTGCCGCTGAAGCGGCGGCCGCCGCCGCCGCCGCCCCTCGGACGAGTATGAAAGGGGCTTTACTGTCGCTGCGGCCGCGGCACAGTCCAACAGTGCCGCCGTGTGCGAGAACAGTTCCGCCCACATTCCACTGCCCGCTGCTCGCTGCAAAGTGTGCACGCGGCTTTACTTCGCACCACTGCGCGGGTCCTTCAAAACATCGTAATGGTAGGATGTCCGACGCGCCTGTCGACACCCGCTCCATACTGTGCGATTACGTCACGAGTTTAAAGGACCGACTGCGCCCCAATCGAACGCCGGGTTACGGTGTCAAATTCTGGATTACATGTGAACTGGTCCCCGAAAAATTCCATCACGCGGGAGCGGTGAGAGTCAGACGAGCAGAGTGACTCTCCAGATTGGGCTAGGGAAGGGACTCCGGGGTGTGGCGAACAGGGAGGCGTGGAGTGCACGAGACGACACGACGAAAAACCGCGCGCCGCCTCGGCACTATGCCAAGCGGACCAGTTCTCCGGCAACGCAAATTCTGGGGTCGGATTTTTATAATACTGTGTCGGCATGGTGCCAGCACTGATCCGAGGAGGTGGTGATCTCTTGACGATTGTTGTTACGGTAACGATTTGAAAACGTGCTACCCTAGTAAGAACGTCTTGTCTCAAAAGGCAGACCAGCGAGGTTGTTCTCTTTCCAACTCTTTTATTCCCACGGCGAAGGGGTCAACATAAAAAGCGCCGTGCGTGCGCAAAGGGTGTGACGGATTGGTCACCGACTCTGTTCTCGCTTGCCTTGAGTAGTTGCCTCGGAGTTCCTGTTTTCGCACTGATCCTTTCCTCAATGCTCCACACTGTATCGCTCAGAGTGAATGGTATGGAGAGCGAACGCTTCGAGTGGTCCGCTCTGTTATGCAGCACCACCAGCAACTCGTCCATCCACCTGTGGGCGCTCTGAAAACGTGCACGTCGCACGGAATCTGTTGTTACTGTTGTTGAGAAAGACGGACGACGGAATTCGGGATGGAGGAGGAGCTCGAGAATGCCGGAAATTGGAACTGGAAACATAGAAACGGAGTCACAAAATGAATTGCTTCATTTATTTTTTAATAAATAGACCCAGCATTGATGCAGTAGCTGCTGTGTCATTTACGAACAGGAAGCAGGTGCGATTCTTCCTCAACAAAATATAACACTAAGATATCGTTGAATTCGTGAAACTAAATGGTTGCTTTTTAACGTTCTTCTCGTGATCCTCTCTAAAACTCAAAAAGACTTGTCGTGAGTAAGAAGAAAACTACTTCCCAATGAAGCTAGCATTTTCTGACGAATCAAAACCAGACATTCCGCCAGTCTTCAATACCGGACACATAGACGGCATTGTTGAACCATCCATCCGGAAAGCAATGTTATCAGACTAAGGCCTATGGTATGCTCCCGTCCGCTGCAGGGTTCAATTGGCACACTTCTGTGCCAGATATGTCAATGGGACCTCCCTGTGACTTGTACGGCACAGAAATGTAGATTTCGGTGCCGGCAAGGAAGTTCAGAGGCGAAAAAATGCTAGGATCAGCACAAAAGTGGGAAAAAACGGCCTAGAATAATATCTCCTCAAAAAACTAGCTGTTCAAGCCGTCGAAAAAAGCCCCAAAATGAGTCTAGCCACGACGAAAACCCTACGAGGAGAACAACAGAGAAATCACATGACGACCAGACGTGTGTTAAAATTGCTGTGGTATGGTCACGAACCAAGGAAGTGTCGAAATAAGTGAGCGAAAGTGCATAGAATAGGGCACTACAAGCGCTCCCCCTCCGCGACCCCGTCGCTCGTCGCAGTGCACTGCACTGCGACGAGCGATGGGCTGCGACGGCCGTCGCACGGAAGTATGTTTCACTCCCGCGACGCGGAGGTATAACACCCTATACTTGTGTCCTTCCAAAATTTTTTCGAATAAACGAATAATTGAATATATTCGGTTTCACGAAAAACCGAATATTCGAATAATGAATATATTCGAATTTTGGACCTTGTCGAATATTCGAATAATGATTATATTCGAATTTTGGACCTTGTCGAATATTCGAATAATGAATATATTCGAATTTTGGGCCTCGTCGAATATTCGAATAATGAATATTTTCGAATTTTGGGCCACACCGAATATTCGATTGATGAATATTCGAATATTCGAATTTATTCGAATATTCGTTCGAAATTATTCGATTCGGTCCGAAGTATACGACAGATGTATTTGAACTGAAAGTCAAATTGAGCCCTAGGCTAAATGCCTTTTCTAATTTCTTCTGGAAGATCGTGTCTTCAATTTTCAAACCCAAACTTTTCTAATCTTAATGAATTCCGACCGTAACGCACAACTGACATAGTGCCACAAAATTTATCAACAGCGAATACTTTGGTTGAAATTGTAGATATTCTACGGCTTCTAATGACCCTCGTAAAGCAAGTACGGAATTAAACGTAATCTCAAACACGACATGTTATTTGAAGGAATTCGCACGAAAACAGAAGAATGGAAAAGCAGATGTGGGCCTGCAAAAACACATTTTCCAAAAATAACAGATACACTGAAAAGTTGTAAATCATAATTGGCGACAAATCCACGCTTTCATTACGATTTCATGATGACGATTCCGATGAATTTTCTTCTTCATCGGGAGAAAGAACGCTTTCCCAGCATGCCTTACCTTGATCTGAAGACTGACAGAATAGGAATCGTTTCCTTCCAACATTAATGCGCTATGGCGTGATTACGTATTCCACGCTCCGTATGCCGCTCCGGTAGTTCCCGTCGTATGAACAGGCGACCGCTGGGATGAGAGCGACAGCGACAGCGCTCGACTACGATCAGATTTTGGCGGCGATCACCCTTTTTTAATCAATTCGCCTGTTCTGCACGGGCGACGAGTCAATCACGTCGCCAAGTATGAAAAGGCCCAAAGGGTGTCGAGCGCACGCTAAAAACGGTTAGACACATACACCTGCCTTCACACCAAGGTGTACAACCACTTAGTAGGGGTGACCCATACCCCGGCCCTATTTGCGCCTACTTACACTCTAGAATCAGCAAAAATCGGCAGCACAGGAACAAACAAGAAAAGCATAATAGAACACAACCGACCGCTGATCGATGATGTTTGCTTAATACGTATTGTGTCTTCTTTGTTTTTGATGATGTCTGCGCCCTCTCAGCTTAGAGATCGTACGTGGAAATTTTCGGGCGCCCTCTTAGCTCCTCACGCTTCATCACATGCCGAGTTAGTTAGGAAGTGATCCTAAATGAATTGAAATGAAGTATCATACATCATTTATCTCCAGAATTCGACTTGCTAGGTGGATCGAGCTGATACTCGAAACAATCATCTAGGGTCACTTCCTAACCAAAAACCGCCTAGCAAGTCCAATTCTTGAGACAAATGATGTGTGATACTCCATTTCAATTCGCCCAGGCTCACTTCCTAAGTAACTCGACAAGTGGTGAAGCGTGAGGATCTCACTACACACCGAATCACGTCGCTCGACGACCCAGTATAAACAGAACCTAGGAGGGTTACCCCTTTCACCCAGAGGCACTAAGAGACGCCCACGTTTATTCGTTTCGCGGCGACCGAATAGACACGGAATGAATAGACACGAAAAAAATCAAAACAAAAAAAGATGACGGACGCATACCCGGCAAGGATCAGTGGCGGGCACGAAATGTGGGGCCTCGCACGCGCTCGCACGCGCTTGCGATGGACAACTCGTCCGCGGCCGCCTTTCAAAATGGAGCGCATGGACACCGAAATGACAGCTTCAACAATAAGAAAGCTGCATCATTATGTTAATATGTATATGATGTTTTATGTTACAAAGCCGCACAAGAGAAAACAACAATTGAGTGAGGAAACACCTCGTCGTTAAGCTGAGAAATAAGGTCTCCTACAAGTGAATCACGAAAAAGGACTTTGAAAAAGATGAATGATGCTGTGGCAATTTGGGGTGAGATCGCAGCCAGTCTATACCCTTCCGACTGAGAAGATGAATATCAAATAGTCCGCCCATGCGACACCTTTCGAACGGTACGACTGGAAGACGGTCTCCCAGACACATATTACTATTAACCAGAAGATCGCTCCTATGGCACTCAGCGTGACATACTTCCGATTGGTATTGGTGGCCGGTGATTGCGGTCGAAGAAAGCCTCAACCAAAGAACCAGATTGTCATAACGATGTTTTGTTGCGATCAAAGTTTTGATCGCAACAAAACATCGTTATGACAGCTCACAACCTCGATACCAGCCACTTGAGGCTTAATGAAACTGATTTGAACCAGATTGTGTTCCAAAGCCACAAAAACGGTAGACCAAGCAAACCGACGGTGAAGTACTTTCGACAGAGGTCGACCTTGGCAGCATCGTTCATGCTTCTCAAGTCCATTGGTCGGCCTTCAAGCTTGGGTAGTTAAACATGTTTCCAATTTCGAATAATTCCATGGCTCCATATGAAATATGTATACCGAACGATAGAGCTCGAGCTGCTGAGCTCAAATATATCCTTGGTTTTTCATATACTTGACTTTAGGCGAGTTACATCTAGAAGGCGCAAAAACTGACTCCCAGTAGTCTACCTCAGTAGCGTCGAATATATTCGAATTTTGGGGCACGTCGAATAGTCGAATAACGAATATATTCGAATTTTGGACCTTGTCGAATATTCGAATAACGAATATATTCGAATTTTGGGCCTCAGCGAATATTCGAATAACGAATATTTTCGAATTTTTGGCCTCATCGAGTATTCTAATAATGAATATATTCGAATTTTGGACCTCACCGAATATTCGAATAATGAATATTCGAATATTCGAATTTATTCGAATATTCATTCGAAATTATTCGATTCGGTCCGAAGTATATAACACCCCTTTGCGACGCATCGCGGGAACGATGGCGCGTCAACTGACAACCGCGCCCCACTGCGCCGACCGCCACTGCAGCGAATGCGCGCCGTTGACAGTTGCCCCGCGCCCGTCGCTGGAGCGACGCGGGAGTATACCATAGGCCTAAGATTGCTTATAGAACCCTGATCTAAACAGAAGCTCCATGCTAGACCTAGGATTAAGGAGCATTACCTTCCGATAAAAGGGACACTTCGCACTTCGTTTCCGAACAGTCCCGAATCAGGATGTTTGACGTAAAGCAGCTCGTCCACTGTGAAGCTGTATCCGCGATTCATTTCTGAGTCGAAGGTGGATAGCGGATGAACACAGCTCGTGGTTTGATCCATGCCGCCACACCTCTCAATAATCTTTTTACCGTTTGATCCGTGGATCTTCTTCCTTGAAAGGGATATGCAATTCGTAGATGCCCCTTAACGCGTTACTTTCATTTCGACGTTTCATGAGCAATTTAACGGTAAGTAAGACCGTTCCACACCGCAGATCAGGTGAGCACCGCAGGAGGTTTCCTAAAGTTCGGAGCAGTTTGGGGATCTTCTGATTGGGGCGCGCGATTCTCGTCGGGGCGCGTTATTGTCTGATGAAACTAATATTGCCCGTCTGGTCACAAAATGCACTTGAAACTGGAGTTACGCAGTTAGAGTGTATGGTAAGTCCAGCACAGCCGATTCAACCGCCTAGGAGGACCCACAAGTTACAGTTTTCGTTGTCGTTGTGCTTTTTATCTCCTTTACATTCACCTGGCAAGTGGTATTTAGAACAGGAAGGAAACGTGGGAGAAGGTACAAAGTATAGTATTTGAAGTACACCGAGAGATCACCATGAGAGAGATTTTAGATGCTGTTGTACTGTGGGTCGATAAAAGGATTCAGATTAGGTCGGTTTCCTACGCAGTTTCGTTTTGTCTCATGCCCATAGTACACAATTTTATAAACAACAATCCCATATGATTGCTTATTTAGAGACAGGATGCGCTCACTAGTAATAGGTTGCACGTACTATGAACTCATCACAGAATGGTACTCTTGGAGCCGGCATTCATCTAATCTGCGGATACGCCGTGTCCACCGGCCAGATGGCCGTTGTCTCCTTCAAAAGAATGGGTAACTCCACCCATTTTGCCTATAAAACTTGATATTTAGCTTTGGAGTGATCTCAAGTCGAGTCACCTGCTGCCTCATTTTATGAAAGGTGTTTGGCAATTTATGTTGCTTGATGACGAATGACCTGTCATGTACCCTGCATCTGTTGTCACCGTCTATATACATCTATATATTGCTACCATGCATAGATGTCAAATTTTATTAGAAATCTATGCAGCTGTTGACTTACCTGATCAATTTAATTCCATTTTGAACGAATACAGTGTATGCTTCTTTTGAACTCTCTCATAGTGATCTCTCGGTGTACTTCAAATCCTATACTTCCTACCTTCTCCCAAGTTTCCTTCCTATGTTGTCATCATAGTCTCGCGAGAGATACTATGAGGAGTTTCAAAGTTTACTATATATAACAGGCCTGTTTAAAACATTGTACTTCCATTGTGATCTCTCGGTGCACTTCAAACCCTACACTTTGTACCTTCTACCAAGTCTCATTCCAATGTGTTCACCATAACCAGCTACACTAATAGGCACTCCAAAGCTTACTATATATATGTAATATACAATAATAACACCCAATAAATGTATCTAATAGAATCGTTCTTTAACGCCACGAAACTAGCCACACATTTTAACTATATAATTCCTGTTCTAAATACCACTTGCCAGGTGACTGTAAAGGAGATAAAAAGCACAACGACAACGAAAACTGTAATTTGTGGGTCCTCCTAGGTGGCTGAATCGGCTGTGCTGGACCTACCATGCACTCTAACTGCGTAACCTCAGTTTCAAGTGCATTTTGTGACCAGACGGGCAATATTAGTGTAACTCTTGACTAGCGAGCGAGCCTGTTTTGGCGCTAGCAGTTCTTCGCGTAATATTTTGCTTCCCGGTCCTCCAGAGTTCAATTTGTAGACACGCTATTCCCAAACCAGAACAGTGATTCAACACCTCCAAAAACTAAGGTAGTGAATCGATGCACCGCCGTTTTCGTTCTGTTTACGTGCAAGCGGTAAATAGTCGATGTAAAACAACGTTGTTTCTTCTCGAGTACGGATGATGAGTGACTTTTCCGTGCAGTCTTCCGGTACAGGAACGCGAAGCACGAAATTCGGAAGGGTCTCAAAGTGACCGGAAATAGGAACTCGGAACATGGAAAAGGAAATTCCGCACAATCCTGGTGCACAACGAATGCAAGTCATCCTTCTAGGTGGGTTATAACAACCTCGTTCCACTGAGAAGGCGGTAGTCGAGCTCATCAGGCACCCACCTGGAAAATTGCTCACTCCTATCCACTCGCGTCTAAATTGCCACAGGTAGCGACGAGTTTTCCGAGGAGTGACTGGACGAGTTGTCGCACCGTATGCATGCGGTCGTTGCGGGACCGGCCGCCGGCCGTGACTCGGTCGCAGTTCACAGGAACCTCGTTGAGTTGAGCTGTTCGGTGACTCGATCAACTGTGGGCATGTAAGTAGTAAGTATTCCTTTCAGGTACAAAGTAGCGGTAAGATGTAGATAACTGGAGCTTTTAGTATAAATAGCCGCAGAGAGTATTAGAAAATGATCTCTAAAGCTGAAAACCAAGAAAGTGCAGATTTCCGCCCTTGTCTTCCTCTGTGCTTGCTTCTTATAATGGTTATACAGAAATATTTGCTGGGAGTGACGTGCACATGGTGAAGTGTTCAGTGGTGGTAAATATAATACAATGTCTACACACATTTAAGACCTATCTGTCGATGTAACTCCAAGTGGGCCTATGATTCTTAGGTTCCATCAAGGGAAAGATGGGGGTTTTGAGTACGGATTAAACGCGGGACAAGACTTCTGCTGAAACCGGTCTACGACGTTCTTAAATAGATCCATATTTTATGTTCCTTTTTTACCTACAGGTGGGAACGGAAAAGGGCCTTCTTCATCACTAAACGATTAGGATTTTTTAAACTCGAATTTGATAAAGATTCTTTTATCGTGCTCCTTGAAGTTACAACGTTGCGAGTGATGCCAGCAAAGAAATAAAGCGTTTGCTCCACTATTATTTGGAGAAGTAGGCTATCTAATTTTCAGCTGCTCTTGTAAGTTTCGAACAAAGTTTTGGGGGCAGCCTCAAGCAATTGAGATATCTGCTGTAAAAATGGTTCGTTAAAGCGAGTTAGGAAAATCGTTCAACTATCTGTTGCAGAACCCGGCTTAAATGGGATTTCCACCATAAATAAAGTAATCCGGACAGGCGTATAACAGACAGTTCCTCAAAACAAATATAACATATCATGTGCGCCATAGACACTTCATTAGTTAAAGCGAGAAGAGAAGTTCATGCCCATCTTAACGGTGCAAACACTTGAGGAGTCGAGCTTGCGGCCATCCGTGTTTTTAGGGAAATAGAGGTTTTCTATTATTTCCACCTCCATACTCGTGTTGTAGTTACCCCTCATTCCCAGCATTCATATTCTTGTTAAATACAACTTCCACAGATTCCTGCTGAATATGAAACCCTTAAGAAATGCTCGTCGATGATATCAAATAGTGTCTATCGGCGGGGGTCGAGCATTCTACCCCCTCGTCCCCCTGGCCCGCCCACCCCAACACCTTGGCTTGCTCGAGAGTCCGGTGGCTGCCTTACGAGATAGTGGAGACGCAGACATTTGAGTGGAGACGCAGACATTTGCCACGCCCCTGATTAAAGAGCGGGGGGGGGGGGTAGAACGCCACTCCGCCTCTATCGGCGAGATGGAGGCTGGTAAGCGTTCGACCATTTCTTAGTGGCTGGTCGGAGCAGGATTGTTGATTGTTGGGTCCCGCAACGACCGCCTGCACACGGTGCGATAACTCATCCAGCCATGCCCCGGAAAACTCGTCGCTACCTGTGGCAATTTAGACGCGAGTCTCCTATCCTAGATCGCGGGTTTCCATAGTGAGTCCGCGCGTACTTTTCATAGTCTCACAAAGAGCATAGGAAGGAGATAGAAAAGCCAGTCCTTGGCCCCTGAAAATGGCAGGCGAATGAAGCTCGTCAGGAGCCGAGCTTCTCGTGACCGTGGGTCGTCGGCAAGTGCGCCCCAGCGCCCATGTGCTCGCCGTAGCTCGCACTACTTACATGTGAACTGGTCCCCGAAAAATTCCGTCACGCGCGAGCGGCGAGAGTCAGATGAGCAGAGTGACTCTCCAGATTGGGCTAGGGAAGGGACTCCGGGGTGTGGCGAGCAGGGAGGCGTGGAGTGCGCGAGACAACATGACGAAAAACCGCGCGCCGCCTCGGCACTATGCCAAGCGGACCAGTTCTCCGGCAACGAGCACTTGTCAGCGTCGATACGTCGAGTGCGAAGGTTCAGCTGGCCGGCCGGGACTCGTTTCTATGGTGCAGCAGTCCGCCGAGCTCCTTCCACTCGTGCTGTGGTTCACCTGCTACGAGCTCGATCCGCCGGCCCCGTGCGCCAATTCCTCCTCAGCTTTCTTCCTTCACCTTGTCACATTGTTCTTCAGCCTCCCGCCGTCTGTTCATGGCACGAGGCGGATAGAGAAGTTATATGCTCTTCTCTGCGTCAGCAGTACTGCAGCGGGTCCTGAGAAAGGCTTATCCCATCCTGTTTTACGACCTAATGCAGTGTGTAATGTCGACTCATCTTGCTCGTTTTCCCTACTGCGGTTTTTTCAATGGAATCCTAGGACTGGTGGCCCACATCATGGAAACCACAAGCTGTTGTCCTACCCTAAGCTGTACATTGAAGAAGCCCACACCGAGGAGGGAGTGTCCTCGTCTCTCCACACTGGGTGTCAGTCGATCGAGGGAAACGCTTTGCGAAAATTTCACAACCTATTTTTGTAAAGTTTCAAGTTCCTTTCCTTAGGAAAGGGTTCAGGTTTGGGCGTGCTTCCCTAGTAGACCTCACATAATTCCTTTTCAACACTAAGGCGTTCGGTTGGTGGTGATGTCAGTTCTTCCACTGGCTGCCACTCGAAGCTGCCAGCTTTGCGAGCCGAGTCACACTCGCGTCTAAAGCTACACGGTAATGGCGAGTTTTCCGGGGCGGGTTGAACGAGTTTTCGCATAGTATGCAGGTGATCGTCGCGGGACCAACTGGCGGCTGTGACACGGCCGCAGCCGGCCAGAACCTCATCGAACTGAGCTGTTCTGTGACCCGATCAAGGGTGGGAATACAATACAATGTTTACATACATTTTTTTACATACATAAGACCTTCCATCCCGCGAGGTAACACCAAGTGTACCTATGATCCTTAGGTTCCACCAAGAGAAAGATAATAGTTTTAGGTGCTTATTGAAAAAGACGGTAGGGCGCTACTGCTGAAACCATTTTCCGACGTTCTTAAATAGATCTATATTTTATGTTCCTTTGTTGTTTTTGGACTTGCAGACGGAAGCGAAAAGGACCTTCATCAATAAACGATTATAGCATTTTTTATTCGAATTCGAAGAAGATTTTGCTCCAGTGCTCCTTGCAGCTACCACGTTGGGGGTGATGCCAGCGCAGAAGGAAAGCGTTAAGGCCGCCACAGACTTCTGCGGCGCCGCTGCCCTATGCTTAACCATAGGGCAGAGACGCAGAGCTCGCCTCCAGCGGCGCCGCTGGGCGACGCCGCTGGCCGGCCGGCGGCACCGGCGGCGTCGCTGGCGGAAATGACTTGAATCATTCCACCCGGCGGCGCCGCTCCAGCGTCTGTCTGTCTGCGCTCTGCGCTCTGCCCTTTCGCGGCGGGATCCAGAGCGGAGACGGTCGATGCGGGCGCGCGATCGTCATCGGGGCGCGGGCGCTATGTGACAACGGAGGGGTTGGCAAAATTTGAAAAAATATATATGCCTAGGTAGACATTTATGTAAGCAATACAAAACCACTTACCATTTAACCGGAATGGTCCTCCATGTTGCTTGGGGGGGGTCGTCCGAGTGACCTAAGTAACCTAAGCCTGAGGGTTAGAAATTACCTTAAAAATCATAAATAGCTGTAAATAGAGGAGATAGAGGTACCACTAACCTAGTCTGATATTGGGTATTTCTTCGCCATCAACTGCCACAGCAAGAATAACTTCGGTTCGACTGCATTCGAATTTTAATTTTACGTCATTCCCACTCGGACCCTTTTCTCGGGAAATTGGGCGCGGACAACGACAGTTTGGGCATTTCCTTGTTTTCCATAAAAGGCCCCTTTCAGACAAAAACTGGTCGAATTCCTCCGTGGTCATCCGATCTATTTCTCCCCAGGAACCAAACAGTGTTAGGTCCTTCAGGCTTTCCAGCTTCTCGGCAGCAGACATTTCACCTGGAATCAATCCAGGTTTAAGTTTACGATCACATATTGGCTTAAATTTGCTTCCAGATTTTAGGCAAGGGAAAGGACTCCGGGGTGTAGGCAATTTAAACACGGGTGTGTAACTCGGCCACACCCCGGAGTCCCTTCCCTTGCCCAAATCTGTGCTCTCCTCCGCGTCAGCGGAGGAGAGCACAGAACAGATATTCCTCTTCTTAAATTTGCTTCCAGATTTTAGGCAAGGGAAGGGACTCCGGGGTGTAGGCAATTTAAACACGGGTGTGTAACTCGGCCACACCCCGGAGTCCCTTCCCTTGCCCAAATCTGTGCTCTCCTCCGCGTCAGCGGAGGAGAGCACAGAACAGATATTCCTCTTCTTAAATTTGCTTCCAGATTTTAGGCAAGGGAAGGGACTCCGGGGTGTAGGCAATTTAAACACGGGTGCGTAACTCGACCACACCCCGGAGTCCCTTCTCTTGCCCAAATCTGAATCCCCCCTCACTCCCATCCTCCTCGGCGCGCCTCCTTTTCCTTCCGAATCCACCCCCCCCCCTCGCTCCAACCCCCCTCGGCGCGCCTCCCCTCCTCCCTCCCTCCCACATCATACACAAGTAAAAAACTCTAAAAGAACTCTAAACAAAAAAAAAAACATAAAAACACCGCGGCCGGGCAACCTCCGCTTGGAATGGTTTTTCGTCGCGCCGTCTCGCGCACTCCACGCCTCTGTTCTCTCTCCTCGTGCAATATCATATTCGCTGTAGGACCCACGTCCGATAGTAGGAGCACGCCCTTTAAAGTTTCCGGTAAAGTGACGTATGTGGGTGCTTTTTTAAAATTTTCCCTATTGTTTCCGGGAATTATTCCCTTTTAACGTATCACCTAGGATGTGCTGAGTCGCATCCTAGGTGATTCGTTGAATTTTGCCAACCCCTCCGTTGTCACATAGCGCCGGGGCGCGTTATTGTTAAGCACCAGTCGGTCCCCACTAGAAACAGTACAGTACCTCGCCGTCACCGCTCCCACTGATGATGAGTCAAGCCGCTGAGCGGCGCCGCAGAATCTGTGGCGGCCTTTAGCAACAAAAGGTTTCAAGCGTTGCTTCGGAGAGCAAAAGACCAAATCTACTGTTAGTTGGAGTAGGCTATTTAATATTCAGCTGCTCTTGTAGGTTTGGAACCAAGTTGTGGGCAGCCCCAGGCAATCGAGATTTCTGCTTTAAAAATAGTTCGGGCGCTATGGTAGTTAGGGGAAGGGGTCACCATAGCATACCGTGGGGTGCAGGTTGGCGAGTAGCTACATACAGCGAATATAAATGCAGTCCCATCTCCTATTTTCGATTTCAGATCCGTATTTTGTCTGCTTTCGTATTGGGCGAGGGAGGGAACTCCAGGATGTAGGCAATTTTAACATTGGTGCGTCACTCCAGCCACATCCTGAGGCCAAATTCATCAACGACTAATCCGCGGGTATAGGGGGTAGAGATACCCACGCTGGAGCCTGCGTCTCTGACTCCTACATTATCTCTACCTGACTCTTGTCGTATCTCTAGCCCTTATACTGTGCATACCCACGGGTTTAATTGTTGATGAATTCGGCCCCTGGAGTCCCTTACCCTGCTCAAATCACTCGCGTCTAAAGCGACATGGTAGTGACGAGTTTTCCGGGGCGGGTTGGACGAGTTTTCGCACAGTATGCAGACGATCGTTGCGGGACCCAAGTACTCCAATCAATCATCAAGAAACCAACGAGCGAGCGTAAGCTTCTGTACTCAGCAAGAATCTATGGAAGTTGAATTGAAAAGGAGACGAATGCTAGGAATGAGCAGTAACTACAATCATGGAGCTGGAAGGAATAGAAAACCTTCAATCCCCCAAAAATGATTGCAAACGTTTGCACTGTTGGGATGGGCATGAGCTTCTGCTTTCGCTTCCACTAGAGAATTGACTATGGCTCACATGTTATATTTGTTTTGAAGAACTTATCCATACACCTGTCCACATTGTTCATTGATGGTGGAAATTCAATTTAGGCGGAGTTCTGCAGTAGATGTTGAACGATTTTCTTAGTCTGCTATAACGAACTATGCCGCTATGGCAGTTGTGTGGGGGGGGGTCACCTTATAAAAAGTGTCACTAACACGAACAAAAAGAAATGATGGCAAACCTATAATGAGGAAAACAAACAAGCAATGCTATAGCTATGTTCTATGCTCTTGATTTAAGCAGGGGAAGGGACTCCAGGGCCCGGATTCATGAACGAGTTACCGGCGGGTAAATGCAAAATTTACCCCCACTCCCCATTTACGCGCGATTCATGA
The DNA here is from genome assembly GCA_947396885.1 of Heligmosomoides polygyrus polygyrus. Classification (NCBI taxonomy): domain Eukaryota; kingdom Metazoa; phylum Nematoda; class Chromadorea; order Rhabditida; family Heligmosomidae; genus Heligmosomoides; species Heligmosomoides polygyrus. Next base: position 68,725,370 of record OX377203.1, read on the forward strand.
AGGCGCGGCGGGAAAAATCCGAGGTAAGTGTCGAGGTAAATGCTACCCCGTCAGCGCGTCGGGGAACATTTACCTCTAAGGCAAGGGTTTTGCTCCGCGGCCAACTTCTGACCCAATGCATGCCTCCGCTGGCCCTTAGCCAGCTCTGAGATGGCCGCCAGCCGCAAATTCAATGCGTGGCTGGGGCGCCTAGTTGAAGTCGCCATGCGCACGTCTTTCGCCGCACTTCGGTGAGTTGTTTTACCTTTTGTTTTTCTCTATTAGGCCTGCATTCTATGATTTTTTGGGCTCTGTGGACCGTGGCGGCCCACAATGCCACTTATTTTTAAGAGAAGTGCTTCCTTTAGTGGCATTGTGGGTCGGCTTGGGCCACCATGAGCTTAGTCCACCACGCACCAATTATTGGATGGCACCCATTATTAGTCATGAAGGTCCACATTTACCATTGTTTCTCTACTTCCTGCTATGCTACTAGCTTCCACCCCTCTCCCTCCCTTCCCCCCCCCCCCTCGCCCAACCCCACATTTCACACTTCATTTCCCCTAAATACGATGCTGCTGGTGTCGATGCCAGCGACGTCCCAGCAGCAAGTATGACTGCTTGGTTTCGCTGTTAGCTGATGCCAGTGGGCTAGCGGAGGCATGCACATTGGATCAGAAATTGGCCGCGGAGCAAAACCCTCGCCTTGGCCGTCATGAATCAGAAAACGGAGGTAAGTTCGGGGAAAGTGGCGGGTAAGTTCGGGGAAAGTGGCCGTCGAGGTAAGTGTGGGTAGAATTTACCTCCGGCAGCGTTCATGAATCCGGCCCCAGGGTGTGCGCCATACAAGCTGCTCGTATGGAAACTGCTTTCCTCGCTCAGGGGGAGTCCGCATCTGGATTCTGCGCTCTTCGAGCGGCGAAGCACATACGGCTGAAACAATGCACAAAAAACGCGCAATGTCGTGTAGACGTCGATACCTCCCAGATCTCAGATACTAGCTGAAGTGCAAGAACGCCGCGGCGCCCGGGAACCCGTGTTAAAATTACCTACATCCTGGAGCTCCTTCCCTCGCCCAATATGGAAGCAGACAAAATACGGACCTGTAATCGAAAATAAGAGATAAGACTGCATTTACATTGGCTGTATGTAGCTACTCCAACTCCCGCACCCCACGGTATGCTATGGTGACCCTTCCCCTAACTACCAAATACCAATAGTTCTCTATTTTAAAGCAGAAATCTCGTTTGCCTGAGGCTGCCCCACAACTTGGTCCCAAGCTTACAAGAGCAGCTGAAAATTAAATAGCTTTTCTAAATAACAGTGGATTTGGTCTTTTGCGCTCCGAAGCAACGTTTGAAACCTTCTGTGGCTAATGCATTCCTTCTGCGCTGGCATCACCCACAACGTTGTAGCTGCTAGGAGCACTGCAGTAAAATATTCTTCGGATTGGAATAAAATATGCCATAATCGTTTATTGATGAAGGTTTTTTCGTTTCCGTCTGCAAGTCCAAAAACAACAAAGGGACATAAACAAAGGAACTTAAGAACGTCGGAAAATGGTATTAGCAGAAGTGTCCTACCGCTTTTAATCCGCACTTAAAACTATTATCCTTCTCTTAGTGGAGCCTAAGGACCATAGGTACACTTGGTGTTACCTCCCGAGATGGAAGATCTTATATGTGTGTAAACTTGTATTGTGTTCCCACCCTTGATCGAGTCACGGAACAGTTCAGCCCGACGAGGCTTCGGTTGGCTGCGACCGCGTGGCAGGGTTACAGGGTACGGGTCAACCATGACATGTTTCGGCGGTTTCGTCGTGCCGTCGGTGCCCTCTCGATTAGAGATCCCGCTCTCTTGCCTCGCTGTATCTCTCCACCGTTGCGCTAGAGTCCAGACAACGGAGCACCCCGCGCTTCTCTACTGCAGGCGAGATAGGGCAGCTCGAGGACTGCGCTTCATGAACCATTATCTCGCATATGAACGATGTCGGTTAGGCGACCTCTCTTATTAGAAACGCTGATGCGATGGGTTAGTCTTGCCTTACCTTTTCGACTTTTTTAAAAGAATGTCACGCTAAGGACACTGGTAATAGTACTCGCAACCAGTGTCCCGGCTCAAAGGTGAGATCCGATTCCTCCTGCGTTGCGAGTTTGGGACGCGCCGTGGACTTGCCAGAACGTCACATTGGTGTGCTTGATTGGTTGCACAAAGTTGCACGCAAAGTACTGAGCGGCTTGAAATCGGTTATATCGCTTTTCTTGTGTAGACCAATGGGATTTCAAGTCCGCTACTTCTCGAAACCTGACTGCAGAACGCTTCGGAGATAAGTTACTGCAGTGCTGTGTGAACACTGATTGGTTCTTATCTCAAAGCGAGGTCCTTTTTCAGAAGTTTTATCCTAAGGTTTATTGCTTCTAGCTGTATGCAAATGGGTATATTCCATCACTACCGTCTGTAAAAAGAAACAGACCTAAGGCTCCCAAAAAGCTTAAGAATCAGAGATCGGCCTTAAGGATTGTCATCTGTTCATAAACGCAAATGTTCTGCCGAAGGAAGGCGAATAATAGAAAAGCGGTGGACCACTTTGTTGATTTGATGACTCCTGCCTTACACTGGCATGTGCTTCATGAAAACGTTGGCATTATGGAAGCAGGAGCCAATCTTGTCTCCTACAATTTCCTTTTACAAACTCATTGCGCTGGACCTAAATACCTCCACTAATTGATGTCTGTCGTGCCGCCAAAATTAGCAGCCTCCAAAAGTCTGTTTCGTGACCTTTAGGAACGTATGTAAGCTACGGAAGTTGCATCCCCTTCCCCTTCTCGAGATTCAGTCTCCTTTCACCGCACGACTCCGCTACTGCCAGTGGTTGTTGAGACGCAGGCGACGAGAATGTACTCTCACGTGAGCGCTGAGTCAGCCCACTGGGCTGGCAGCCGTCGGATCGCAGCCGATGTGTCTGTTTCTCTGCGCTCTCGCCCTTCCACCCGCCTGGTTGACCCGTGTTCTTAGACGGCGTGGCAGCCGCCAGTCGGTCCCGCGACGATCGCCTGCATACTGTGCGAAAACTCGTCCAACCCGCCCCGGAAAACTCGTCACTACCATGTTGCTTTAGACGCGAGTGCTCAAATCTAGAGCGTAGAACAGAGCTACAGCATTGCTTGCTTGTTTTCTTCATTATAGGTGTACCATCATTTCTTTTTGTTCGTGTTAGTGACACTTTTTTAGGTGACCCCCCACAACTACCATAGCGGCATAGTTCGTTATAGCAGACTAAGAAACCATCTACTGCAGAACTCCGCTTAAATGGAATTTCCACCACCAATGAACAATGTGAGCAGGTGTTGGCAGACAGTTCCTCAAAACAAATATAACATGTGAGCTATAGACAATTCTCCCAAATAGCACCCACCAGCTAGATGAGGGTTGACAAGCATCCGTTTATTTTTTGATGGCGATTGATTGGAGCGCTTGGGTCCCGTAACGATCGCCTGCGTACTGTGCGAAAACTCGTCCAACCCCGCCCCGGAAAACTCGTCACTAACGTGTAGCTTAACAGCGGCTTGACTCATCATCAGTGGGAGCGGTGACGGCGAGGTACTGTACTGTTTCTAGTCGGGACCGACTGGTGCTTAACAATAACGCGCCCTGATGACGACCGCGCGCCCGCATCGACCGCCTCCGCTCTGGATCCCGCCGCGAAAGGGCAGAGCGCAGAGCGCAGACAGACAGACGCTGGAGCGGCGCCGCCGGGTGGAATGATTCAAGTCATTTCCGCCAGCGACGCCGCCGGTGCCGCCGGTGCCGCCGGTGCCGCCGACCTGCCAGCGGCGCCGCCCAGCGGCGTCGCTGGCGGCGAGCTCTGCGTCTCTGCCCTATGGTTAAGCATAGGGCAGCGGCGACGCCGCAAAAGTCTGCGGGGGCCTTAAGAGAGCGCCCGAGAGTCGCAGAGATAGAAAATTAAGATGTGAGAGAAATATGGAGGGCACTATATCTGCAGCGCTAATGTCATGTTGTGATATTCCGCTGACTAGGAAAGGGTCTCGACCTCCCATGGAACTTCAAGTTGAGACCAGGATCGTTAGAAAGAGCTTAGAATGCTGTTTACGAATATTGGTGTCAAAATTGCAAAATGAAATTCCTGAGCGTGCTATGACCTGCTAAAGTTGGGTGGTCTGACCATGGGCTGGCCGCGCGTAAGAGGTGACGCGAGAGCGATGAGTTATAGGGGTTCTGTAGGAACTGGTCGCCAGCTGCGGCGGTGGTGTAGAGGTAGTGCTCCTGATCGTTACGTCTGACGTGTTTGGTTCAGTCCCGTTACGGCGTTTTTCATTCCACATCATGATCTATCCTCGGAATGACATTTGGATATAAATTATGAATTATGTGTTTGACTAAATAACCAGGAATACATTCTTACACGTTTGTTAAAATGCTTGACGGCAAATCGCTGCTATGGTGACGTTGGTGACACCTCTAGACGTTTTTTTCTTCGGTCCGATGAAAACTTATATAAAGGGTCAGGTCTTTTGAAATGGCAAACAGTGTGGAGTTCAATGTGAGGGAGACAACCTACTGAAGGTTCTATCACAGATTTACCGTAGGTTTTGCACTCATAGGTTTTCAAACATTATGAAATACTCATGGTAAGTTTTTTTTTTCTTTACAAGCAGGTTACATTGATGATCATCCAGGTGTGTTTGTCACTTCTGGTGAGTATTTGTTTGATCTTGCTACAATTGACTGTTTTTTTTTGCTGGCTGTAGAGAGGCTGCACATATAAGATGTGCAGTGTGTTAGCAACATGTCTGCTTCACACATTTTTTGCTTTGTTCCATGAATGCCAAGGTTGTAAGAAACACCTCTAGTTGTTCACTTCAAGATTTGGATTCTATTATATTTGTGCACAGTAGTTAATAAAAATGTCACCATAGCAGTTTTTGCCTTCAAACATTTTTGCAAACGTGTATGGTTGTTTTTCCGGCTATTTAATCAAACATCCCCCCATATATTGTGTCATAATTTATTAGGTTTCCCATAAATCCTTGCAGTTTTTTTTTGAACGATTCACTGCAGATTTTGCCGGCGGTCTCTTGCACAGCGCTGCATAGCATTCGAAAGAGAATGATTTGCTCTATCAGAACATGTATTGCATTTCTTTTTTCATCTTGAATTTTGTCGATTTTTAGGTCGTTGAAGTGAAAAGTGAAAAAGTGAAAAAGTAGCCATTTGCGCACTTGTTCTCTCCACTTAGATCTGTATTTTTTTGCGCAGTTTTTTACAGCATTTGGAAGACAATGTTCTGTACTACAAGAATGTGTGTTAGTGCTATTTGCTCATTTGTCCTTTATTGATTTTTAGGTCATCAAATTGGGACGTCCGAAGGAGGGTGTTAATTTTTGCCGACAGCTCCTGCTCTGTGGTTGGACTTTTTGGGTTGGTGTTATATGTCATTCGAAAAAGAATGTCTTGCTCTATAAGAATATGTGTCGCGTTTATTGATTTCTTTTGAATATCAACAAAATACCAAAAAGAGAAAAATCGTCTTCACCAACAACTCCTTCTCCTTCTTCAGTTGTTAATATTCGACAGAAATCAGCGTGAGCCAATGAAAGCGACACAAATTCTTACTGAGCAAGACATCCTCTTCTTCTTCTTTTTCTTATTCTTCAGCGTTTGTCCCGCATCGTCGCGGGGTCCGCTCTTCTGGTGTTACGACGCCACCTTTCCCGATCCTGCGCTTGATCAGGGTGGACACTAGCTATTTTCATGTCCGTGTGTAACGTATCGGACCAACGCTGTTTCGGGCGTCCTCTAGGCCGCTTTCCAGATACTTCCAACTTAAGGCCAATCTTGCGGACGCTGTCTTCTTTCCCACGCAGAACGTGGCCGTACCATCGCAAGCGAGCTTCGCACATCTTGTCCGCTATCGGCGCGACACCGAACTTCTGCCGAATAGCATCATTTCTGATGCGGTCCATGCGCGTGACTCCAGCCGTCCAGCGCAGCATCTTCGTCTCCATGACGCTGAGGCGTGTTTCAACTTCCTTAGTCGCAGGCCAACACTCAGCGCCGTACATCGCTACCGGGCGCACGACGGCTCTGTAAATCTTCGACATCAGGTGCTCTGGTATCCTCATATCGCAGAGCACGCCAGTCAGCGAACGCCACTTGGACCAAGCTGCACTCAAGCGTGAGTTCACTTCAACCATCAGACCGCCGTCAGACGCTATTGCTGATCCCAGGTATTTAAACACCGAAGTGCGTGCAAGTTCAGTACCGTTAATCTTAATGGAGCCGGACTCGTTCACGTCAGTCGTTAGGTACTCGATCTTCTTGACGTTCAATTTGAGTCCGAACCTCGCCAGACGGTCGCACCAAGCTTGCACCTGCCGCTCGAGATCGTCTTTCTCTTCGCAAGCGAGCATCACGTCATCAGCATAAAGCAGCGTCCATGGAACAGGCTGCTGAAGATCTCGCGTAATGGCATCCATGACGACAACAAAGAGGAGTGGAGAAAGCGCAGAACCCTGGTGCACCCCAACAGAGATGGGAAACTCCATTGAGGTTCCAGCTGCAGCTTGCACTCTACTCTTTGGGCAAGAGTAGAGCATCCGCACCCACTCTATAAGTTCCTCAGGTACGTTGTGTCGTCGCAAGGCGTACCATATAAGCTCACGCGGTACGCGGTCGAAGGCCTTCTCCAAGTCGAGAAAGGCGATATGCACCGGCTTCTGTCTCTCGCGATGCTTCTCCACCAGGAGGCGGGCGGCGTGTACAGGGTGGCTGAAAAATTCGGGCAATTTTTTGCGGCGCTACTTTTGGCCTTGAAATTGAGGTTTTTTGTTATTTCTGTTGTTTCCGTTGTATTCCTCGCGCAATTTTGATCTAGAATCTGTTGCTCCAGTTTTCTCGTTTTCAGTTGTGCTTGCGTTATGTCTCGTGAAAGTGAGCGTATCACCGTCGTCGAGCTGCACAAGACGGGAATGAGGACCGCGGACATAGTTCGAACAACCGGCTTCAAACAAAGGACCGTCTACAAGATTGTAAGACGCTACAAGGAGACTAGCGGGACCTCGGACCGTCCCCGCAGCGGCCGTCCCACCATTGCGACAACACCGGAGAACATCAACAAGGTTCGTTGTCGCATTAGCCGGAATTCTGAGGTATCGATGAACAAGATGGCTACGGATCTCGGGATCAGTAGGAAACGAGTCCAGCATATTGCCAGGAGGAAGCTGGGATTATTTAGCTACAAAGTAGCTCGTATTCACTTCCTCAACGACGCGATGAAAGCTGAGAGGTTGGGAAATGCAGGCGAATGCGTCAGCTGGTCGGCGATGGTCGCTTGTCGAAGGTGCTGTTCACCGACGAGAAGATCTTCACGGTCCAGCCGGTTCACAACCATCAGAATCGCCGGCAGCTGCTTAAGAAGGGTCAGCAGAAGACGTCGGCCGCAAAGACCATCAGCCGCCGCCATTTTCCAGCCTCGGTGATGGTGTGGGCTGGAATATGCGCTACCGGAAAGACGCCGCTGGTCTTCATGGAGCAGAACGTCAAAATTAACGCTGCCAGCTACCAGCAATATGTCCTCCGCGACGTAATGGAGCCGTGGGCGACGAGCCATTTTGGCGAAACCGGATTTTCTCTTCAGCAGGACTGGGCACCAGCGCATTCCGCCAAATCCACGATCGCCGTTTGCGAGGAGCTCTTCCCAGGGTTTTGGAGCAGGGACATCTGGCCATCCAACTCGCCTGATCTCAACCCGATGGATTATTCTGTGTGGTCGATCATGGAGCAGAAGATCTCCACTACAAGATACGCCACCGTTGAGCAGCTGAAATCGGCGTTGTTGAGCTCCTGGGACGAGATTACAGCGGAGCAGTGTGCGACCATCATCAGCGACTTCCCAAAACGACTGCGAAAATGTATTGAAGCCAAAGGAGGAAATTTTGAGCACTTGTTGTGAATTTTCCTGTTGTATTATGTTGTTGTTGATCTAATGAAGTTTCTGTTATTTTTGTTTGTAAATCTTTGGCGTTTATGTAGTTTTTTCGTACTGCTGAAATACTTTGAAAAATTGCCCGAACTTTTCAGCCACCCTGTATAGCATCAATGGTCCCACAACCAGACACAAAGCCGCACTGGTTGTCGGAGAGCTTGACGATTTCACGGATTCGTCTATGGAGGATTCGCTCGAAGATCTTCATGCTGTGCGAAAGCAAGCGAATCGGACGGTAATTGAAGCAGTCCGCAGGACTGCCCTTCTTCCAAATCGGAATCGTCGTACTGTTGTGCCAACACTCCGGTACTTTCTTCTCCTTTACTACCTGGTTGAAGAACTCAGCCAACCACTCAGCAGGATACCAGAGCTTCGACTTCCAAACATCGGCTGCCAGATCATCCGGCCCTGTCGCCTTACCGGGCTTCATCTTCTTTAGAGCCGCTTCTGTTTCCTCCACGGTGATCTTGCGAACGGGACCGTGAACAGAAGCCACAGAAGGGATGGCCGGATGAGGAAATTCCATAGTGGAAGTTTCCTCAAAGTAATCACGCCATCGCTTCAGTGCCTTTTTGCGGTCTGTCAGAAGATGGCCGCTCTCATCATTGATGCCAACAAACTTTTCAATGTCCTCGGTTTGACGATGGCGGGTCTTAGCAAGTCGGTACAAATACCGCTCACCATCGCGCGATTCGAGCTTTCGGTAGACATCACCATAATGAGTGGCTTTCGCAACAGCCACGGCTTTCTTTGCAGCCTTCTTCGCCTTCTGATACTCCTGCCAGTTGTCGGCTGTTCTGTCGCCGAGAAACACATGATACAGCGACTTCTTCTCTCGAACTTTCGCTTTCACATCGTCTGTCCACAGCCATGCCTGCTTGTCGACTTTGCGTCGTCCAGGCTTCGTAGTGCCGAGTTCCAACCTTGCAGCTTGGCGTATCGCGTCAGTTGCTTTCTTCCAAGTTTCATCGACAGTCGTAACTGTCGGTAACCGCACGCGAGAAATCACAGCTGCTTCCTTCTCTTTCATTCGCCACCACTTGATTCTTGCAGCACCGCATCGCTAGACCTGCTTCAGCCTCGGAGAGGCGATCTTCAAAGTACAGATCAGCGGACGATGCTGTGGGGCGACCGTTTCATACGGCACGATCTTCGCGTCTGTGACGAGATTTCGGTCACGATCCTTCACAAGCACAAAGTCTATCTGAGACTTGGAGCTCCCACTATAATATGAGATGAGGTGGGAGTCGCGTTTTCGGAAAACGGTGTTCACAATGGTGAGGCTATGCGATTCCGCATACTCAAGAATACGCTCACCATCGGGGTTACGAGACCCGTATCCGAAACCACCATGACAGCTGTACCCATCCTTCGCAGCACCTACGTGCCCATTAAGGTCACCAGCGACTATGATGACATCTTTCGACGGTACCTCTGCTGTCTTCTCATCAAGCAGGTTCCAAAACTCATCCTTGGCTTGATCGGAGCAGCCAGTCTGCGGAGCATACGCAGAGAAGAAGTGATAGAGTCGCTCCTTAGCGGCGACAACGATCTTCATCAATCGATCGTCAAAGCGCTCGACGCTTACAATCGAGTCACGAAATCGTTCGGAGACGATTATTCCGACACCGCTGGTGGTCCTGGGACTTCCACATAGAACGGCCTTGAAGCCACGTCCTATGTCCCTTGACTTGCGGCAGGACCACCTCGTCTCCTGCACCGCACAGAAATCAACTCTTCTTCGCTCCAGTGCTTCAACCAACTCGCACGAGCGGCCCGTCAACGTACCCACATTCAGCGTAGCCACGCGGGTCCTGCTTACGTTACGGGACTTTCGGACTAGCTCAGTTGCCCCCCGATGCCGTCCTCGCATCAGGGACCCTCGCATACTTCTCACACTCGCCGGGCTCTGCGAGTACGCGTCGGCTCCCGCGGACGCCGTAGCACTATCTCGAGAAACTTGACTTATCATACACCATGTGATGTGACATGGGTCTTCGTAGGCCGGCCTGTCACAAGGGCCTGTCGCCTGCATTCGAATGTCCGTGATTAGCTTAGCTCGCAGAGCGAGCAGTTTCCAGTGGCACCACGTGGAGGAACGGACATCGCCACCAGCAAGACATCCTCTTCCAAACGACATATAACACTAAGCAAAAAAGTCCAACCACAAAGCCGGAGTATTGGTAAAAATTCGGACGGAGAAGTCGGACGTTCCAATTCGATGACCTAAAAATCAATAAAGGACAAATGAGCAAATAGCACTAACACATATTCTTGTAGTAAAGAGCATTGTCTTCAAAATGCTGTAAAAAACTGCGCAAAAAATTACAAACCTAAGCGGAGAGAACAAGTGCGCAAATGGCTACTTATTCACTTTTTCACTTTTCACTTCAACGACCTAAAAATTGACAAAATCCATGATGAAAAAAGAAATGCAATACATGTTCTGATAGAGCAAATCATTCTCTTTCGAAAGCTATGCAGCGCTATTCAAGAGACCGCCGGCAAAATCTGCAGTGAATCGTTCAAAAAAAAAACTGCAAGGATTTATGGGAAACCTAATAGAATAAAAGGTCATTTCGAATATAAGTCATGACGTGCAAAAAACCCGCACCAATGGGGACCGAACCAAACACAACACGTGGGGTTTCGCTGGAGTTTCGTTGTGCAATTTTGACACCCATACTCGTAATCAGAATTCCGAGGTCTTTTTAATGATCCTGGTCTCAACTTGAAGTTCCATGGGAGATCGAAACCCTTCCCTAGTGAGAGATGTTTTCCCTCCTGCCATCAGAGTGCGATGCTGATTTATAGTATGCGTCAATGGTTGTTCGCGGTGGGGCTGTAGATTCCATTCTTCTAGCCTATTTTCATCTTTCAGAAGTAATGGTAGATATCAGGGAAGAATCGTCTGAGCCCTACAACGCTTCTTCGTCGTCAGGCTCTTCTAGACCACAGTCAAACAGAACTGCACAAGACACAATTACAATATCGGTATGTGCGTTCTGTTTCTTATCCGTCTGTTTTTGAATTTCAGACTCCAGTTGGTGATCCGTCCTTTGATCCAAAGCAATACTATTATGCTCTTGTACCTTCCTTGCTGAAACCTTTAGAATGCCCCATCAAGGCAATTCAACTTTGATCATACCTGGTATGGTATTTTCCGTTTTTTCTTCATTCCTGACATAAGGAAGGGGTAGGTCTGAGTTATTTGAATGCGTATTTGACATGTGTAACGGAAAAAGGGTGCGACCTTGGACATATCGGCGTCTATCACTTCCAGGGTGGGTGAATTGGCAGTAGATTTGGTACTATTGTACTTTTGGTACCCCACTTAATCTTGTTCAAAATAGGTCTACTAGGGGTAGTCTGCCATGGGAATAACGAATATAATAGTCGTTTTTTGCGGAAATGCCTTATAAGCCCGTCATATTAAGCTCTAATTGCCTAAGGCCTTGCGAGATAGCGCGCGCTGATAAGAGACGCAGAGACTCCGCCTCCTAACGATGCGCACTACTTCGCCGTTCCTAGCCTGCAGCAGAGGTTAGCCAGGGCATAAGCCTTGAAATCTCGAAAAGGCTTGAAAGCTCTGTTGTGTAGACAGGGGAAGGGACTCCGGGGTGTGGGCCCACTAGGACACCCGTGTTAAAATTGCCTTCATCCTAGAGGTCCCTCTCTTGCCCTATTCGGAAGAAAATAAGACCCGAATCTGTAATCGAAACGAGGAGATAAGACTGCATTTAATTCGCTGCGAGTATCTAGTCGCTACGCCTGCGCGCCACGGCATACTATGGTAACCCCCCCCCCCCCCCACACTCGAGACGGCCGCGAATGCGTGCTGGTAGGGGGCGGAGTCTCTGCGTCTCTTACCAGCGCCCGCTATTTCGCAAGGCCTTGGGCGATTCCAACTTAATATAGCGGGCTTATAAGACATTTCCGCAATAAACGACTATGATATTCGTTCTTCCCATGGCAGATTACCCCTAGTAGACCTATTTTGAACAAGATTAAGTGGGGTACCAAAAGTACAATAGTACCGTAGATTTGTCTGAGCTTTGGCTTGTCCATCGTTTGGCGAACCGAAGTAATTGTATTGGTGAAATTCACGTTTAGATCATCTCCACGACATTTTTATTTATTCATGAACGCACGGTCAGTGCGCGTAATGAGTTGTTAAGATGCTTCCACTATAATGAGCATTCAGCATACGTGTAAGACAGTTGATTTCAACCTAGTCAACTGTGGGGTAGATTAATTTTTTCCCTGAACAGCACTAAAGAACTATCAACAATGGCGTAGGTACTGCGAAACGGTTACAAACAGCCAAAAATAAATATAGGCTAGTAAATATCAACGAAAAGTCAGTAGAGACAGAGACGAGAGTAGGGACGAAGACACGTAGTACTGTTCTAGGAATCTAGTGAATCTCCGAAGTGATAACTTTATGAAACCATAGATTGAAAGTGCTGAATTTCGCCTAATCCGAATCGGTACTGAGCAGGCCGGTGCCCGCTGTACACCAGCAAGGTACCTTAAAACGGATAAGCTAGATCAGCCCACCCTAGAGTTCCTTCCCTTGCCTAGTTCTGTGTTCTCCGCTGACCCGGAGGAGAGACTATACTATAGATCTCTACTTGGTTAATTACAAGCTGCATTTTTTGCCAGATCACTATCCTTTCTTGTGACGTTGTAAATCTTTGCTTCATCGGCACACATTTGGCATTCTTCGTTCAACCCTCAAAGAAGAAATCGGGAAGGATCAAAGGTGTACACTAGTGTTGTATACTTTCCTTGTATACAATTCTGCTGGGTCTCCTTCATGTGACCCGTTGCTCCGAGAGCCACTTGATGCGAGAGAAGAGTAGAGAATATTTAAGAGAAAATATAACTCTTCTGGCATTCCGGCAGAGCTATCGGTCTTCCCCTTTTACTAAGGGCCTCTATCTCTAACCTCATTGCACGATTGACCAAGCAGCATACGTTTTCTACCTGTGTTAGCATGAACTCGCCTGTGCGAGATTATAGTGAGTTATATATCACCATATTCTACCACTGACCGTTACATACGAATAAACCTTGCTGAGCCATCATATCCACAGGGGTAAGAAGCACAAAATAACCATAATACTTCTAGTGCATCAGATTCATGCGCTCATAACAGCACATCTTCCTTGGCGAACGTCACTTGAAATAGGGTACAGTTTTCATAAGAATACGGGCTGTCCTAACTATAAAAGTCAGGATTGTTAGAAATCTATGAACACGTCGAATTCTTGTAGTGTGAAAGCGTACTTCTTTTAATTTACAACAAATGTTGTTCGTAGAACTTTGCAAAAGTTTTGACCAAGACGAAATAGATCACGCGAACCTGTCTTTTGCCTCCTTTTTTCTTGTGACCAATATAATTTAATAACGTGAGAGGAGTAGTTTCCGTAGTATCTGATATCTTCTTCGTAAAACTACACATTATAATATGGTTGGAAGCCGCGATTGCGAACCTTCTTCCATCCGGTCGCTATGCTATTTCTTGATCTTGGGAAAGAAGTTCAACATCTTTAAGTCAGCTCCCCGTTTTCTTTATCAAGGAAATTAGGAAATTTTTCACCATTTTGCAGGCGAGAATTTACCAACTCAGGTGGATGGCCACGAAACGCTCCCAAAAAAGACTATCTTGACGCTCAATGGTCTGGAAGCGCATCTCTCTTCTCGCCGGCGCGTCACGCCTCACACTAGGACATGGTGCTACCGATTGCTTGAAAGTTGCCATTTGCTATAACTTGCTTGGCAAAAGGTGAGGTGTGACACGCTGCCAAGAAGAGGGAGGCTGTTCCGAACAGTGGAGCGTTAAGAAAGTCTTTCTCGGATGCGCCTCGCGACCGACCATCTGAGAATGTATCAACTTGCGAGCGTCCCTAGACGTAACAGATTTCCTTTTTCAAGTACGTGTTGTATTTATAGTCTTGTTTATGCGATTGCTGGGCACTTTATAACCTTCCCAGAGGGTGTCTGCGATTCCATATACCGCGCGATTCCAAAGTTTATTTCCAGCATGGCTTCTAACTAGTTAGGCAGGTCATCTGACTTATCAAAATCTTGCAAACCTTACGAAGAGGCACAATCTTCTCTTCGACATCGTGAAGTATACTGAGAGCCACCTTAGGTGTCGTCTACTGGGAGAATAACGGCGAAATAACCAAACCAACCAACTTCTGTATCCAATACTCCTGAAATCAGTTGAACGAAAATCTGTTTTCCAAGAAGCATCTGCGAACGAAAATCTCTTTTCCAGGAAATGTCTTCCTGAACTCTTTTGAAAGAGTTTTTTTATTGTTGAAGCGTAATAGCAGAATGGTCACTATTATCAATGGGGGTCAACTACAACACTTCCGTTCTGATTACAAGAGGTGGGGAAAGGACGGACTCACCTCTAGTTGGCTAACCCACCAACTGACGAGAGGGATGGGTAAAAAGGAAATTTAAAAATGCCTGATTTTTTTACCCGAAGGAATGCTGCAGTTATCCCTATGTAGATCTGAGAGTTTAAAGTCCCCTATCACAACGTGCGTGTTATCGCACAGCCACTTATTGCCTTTTTTAATAATTTCACGAGGAAACAGCGCAACTAACGAGGGAGGTGTTTCAAGCGGATTGGTTAATGCCGACCTATATCTTTTATCCTTATCCTGCTCAGACGAGTTTGTCACCACTTCACCAATCCCACCCCGACGGATGGTTGTCCTAAGTGCGAGCTGAACCATGACTCGATTCGGGCTGTACGCTAATGGTAAGACCGACAACTCGTCCTGTGCATGCGTCCTTACTTCTCAAATTGGTTCTTACGTTTGGAAAACATGGAGCACACCATTCTTCATTTGGACACGTCAACATGGTTTTTCGTGTGGAAATGAGAAGTTTTCAAGAGGGCCTTGAGGGCATACTTATCATCACATATAGCAAAACATTTGAGTTAGTATTAATCATAATACTCAAGACAGTTGCGAAGAATCGTCTTCCAGTCCTTTCTTTCAGCAGTATGTTTCCGCCAATCTTATGGATTGCTGTCTTCTGGCGACGAGGCTGATGACACTGTTTTTCACGATATGCTATCTCCTTCCCTTCATATCTCCTGTTGCACCAGATTCGGCTTACTACAAGGCTTTCGCTGCAGGTGAGTACCCTAGTTAACTATTAGCATTGCTACAAGGGAGGTGCATCAACATACCAGGGTCCTTTCTCAACGGTAGGTCGGAACGGCCCAAGTGTTGTATATGGGCAGAACCGTCTCTCCCTGGGAAGTAACAAACTGCAGGTATCTCGACCCCAATACAACTCTGCGCAGAGTTAGGAGCGACGGAAGTCTGGTGTTGGCGGCATGTTGATTCATGTGCTCAGCAGCTGACGGGCGCGCGCGGGATGAGGGCTCGTATGCGGCCCAGTACAGTGCACAGGTGGCGTAGTGGGGAAGCTCCCGGGCTCGAAAGCGAGTGGTCGGAGGTTTGGATCCCGCAGACTGCACTTGTTTTGCACTTTTGCAAGACCCATGTTTATCAAATATTTGATCCAACTAGAGGTATTATAGTATGTTATAGGGCATGTTTACATATAACATATGCTTCAAACTACAGATTAGCTAATATGTTTACTTCTAAAGAACAGAGGCAGTTCTCCATTCTCCACAACCAAAACAGCACATGTTGACCGCTATAGCTTACCCGCTTTGGATACGATGAGCTGATACATAAGGAGATACGTTAACTGGGAACAGCTTAAATTGTACGGCGTCGTTAAAGTCATGCCCACCAGTGCTCGTGTTGCTATCCACTTGCTAACTCTGGAATGTGGATCACCTTTGGATGCGCCTCCATCTAGGAGGTGAGGAAGTAAGCAGACAGGATAGCAAGAATTTTGAAGTTGTTCGATGATAATCAGTTGGAGGAAATCCATGATGAAGAGAACCTGGAAATTGAAGAAGACGAGCTCGACGACGAATCGAACATAGTTGGTAAGGAGGAAGACCTAAACCTGGATCACCTCCTAGGTGGAGGTGCATCTAAAGGCGATTCACATTCCAGAATTAGCAAGTGGATAACAACACGAGCACTGGTGGGCATGACTTTAACGACGCCGTGCAATTTAGGCTGTTCCCATTTAACGTGTTCCCTTATGTATCAGCTCATCGTATCCAAGGCGGGTAAGCTATAGCGGTCAAAATGTGCTTTTTTGGTTGCGGAGAATGGAGAACTGCCTCGGTTCTTTAGAAGTAAACATTTTAGCTAATCTGTAGTTTGAAGCACATGTTATATGTAAACATGCCCTATAACATACTATAATACCCCTAGGTGGCTCACTTATATGATAAACATGGATTTTACAAAAGTGCAAAACAAATGCAGTCTGTGGGATCTGAACCCGAGATGCCTCGCTTACGAGTCCGGGCGCTTTCCTACTACGCCACCTGTGCACTGCCCTGGGCAATATGAGCCCTCATCCCGCGCGCGCCCGTCAGCGTCAGCTGTGGAGCACGTGAATCAACATGCCGCGAACGCCCGACCTCCGTCGCCCCTAACTCGGCGCAATGTTGTATTGGGGTACCTGCAGTTTGTTAAATTCCAGTGAGAGTGTTACCTCTCAGACACTTGTCGCGTCCGAGCCGCGTCCCATTACCGTCTCGTGAATTTCCTACATCGCGGACGGGACGCTAGTCGGACGCGGACGGGACGCTAGTGGAACGCGGGCGGGACGCTAGTCGGACGCGGCTGAGACGCAAAATGCGGATGAGGTCGCGCGGATTCATTGCTCCCCACTGTGCCATGTGCTCTTGTATCGGACGAGGTTCGCATGTGGGCCAACAGCTGCCGGCTTGACGCGTTCTTCGACGTTTTGGTCGCCTCGGTGGCTCAGGAATTCGCCGTTAGAGCGACATGACGTCGGTACCAGCTCCATTGAGCGTTATTGTGCGACAACAGTTTAGTAGTAATTTCTTATGTTGTTCTCTAGTGCTATACCATTAATACTGTTAATACTATGAAACACTCCGGCAAATTTATTGTTTTCCAGCACGTTAGAAGCAATCAAAAACAATTCCTTGAGGTTAAATAATGGACATCTCAACTCATTAGCAAAATGTCCAAGTTAATTCTACACTTCTCCAATTTTAAATTAAGTGAGTGTCTAGTTTAACATGAAAAATGTCCGGTTCAAAGCGAAAAACGTCCACTATGAAGTGAAAATATACGTGTACTAGACACTGGAAAACAATGAACTTGCTGGAGTGTTTAATAGTATTAACCGTATTAGTGGTATAGCACTAGAGAACATTATAAGAAAGTGCTATTAAACTGTTGTCGCACAATAATACTCTGTGGAGCTGGCGCCGACGTCCTGTTGCTCTAACGGCGAATTCCGGAGCCACCGGAGATGACGAAAACGTCAAAGCACGCGCCAATCCGGCAGTTGTCGACCCACGTGCGAACCTCGTCGATCGAGGTTTCCTCGTGCATAAAGTATGCACGCTGTTCAGATCAAAATCTATCTGAGATATCGCTATCACTTCGACATGAAAACTAACTCCCGGCTAGATGGATCCTTTACCTTAGTAATAACAAATGCTCGCAATTGCGTAGTTTTTGTACAACTTAAAATTCGCTAACATCTAGGTTCTGCTGCGTACTTTAATGGCATAAAGTTGTTTTCCGTGCGTTAGTCTTAAACACTCTCTGGATTGTCCAATAACGCCATCGGCTTGTGCTGTGCAGTACTCCTGCCCTCAGGTTGCTCCTCCGCATGTCCAACGGCTTGTGTTGCCGGATATCATTGAAGCGCCTTACGAATCCGGAGGCCAGGTTCCCCCTCACCCGTTTCTTCTTACTGGGTCTAATTGTTGGTCCACCCTTACTGGTCTTCCCCCTTCCCTGCCCCACCTTCCTGGTCCCAACTCCTGGCCCACTTCCTTGTTTCCACTATTGACCCCCTACTGGTCTCTTCTTGATGGATTCCCCGTCCTGGCCCCTCCTCCAGGTTGTTCATTTCCTTCCTAGTAACTCTCCTGGTCCACGCTAGGGGCTCCCCTTACTTCCCTTCTCCACCACCCCTTACGATTAGTGGTCCTCCCATGCTTACGGCAGACGTCGATGACATTTATTCGGAATCAGAACGCCCAGAAACGCGCAAAGGCCGCTGTGTGAGAAAGGCCGCGCTTCCTCTGCTACGGCAGCATCCCATGTTGAAAGGCACATTTTGTCCGCGCGGAGGCGTATCTCACGCAGGTTTGACCACTCAAACGTCATCGAAGGCTAACTCAATTATATAGTGGTAGATATCCTGAAAATTCACGTGTATTACACCGAGGACATCTGAGGTTACCGGCTGATATTCTAGGTACTGAGTGGTTATCCGTCTTGGTAGGAAGACACATGATTGCCAAACTACATTGGAAATGGCCAACCTCAGTTCAACCCTAGGGTAGAACATAGCAGTTCTGTGTAGAATCGTTAATTTCGTGCAAAACAGAACGTATAGGCCTGCCATACAAGGTGACCCCCCCCCTCCCCCCGCCTTCCGAGCCGCTGCTCATCAGTCGGACACCCGAAACCGCTAGAGGTGAGTTCAGTTCACAAGAAGCCAGACCGGACGCGCAGACGGGACGCGGATGAGACGGTAACTTCCGAAACTTTCTCTTGTGGGACGAGGATGGGACGCAAGAGAAGGTCTCACCACGAAAACTACCTTTGTGGGACGGAGCTGGTACGCAACGCGGCTAATAGGTACGCGGATGGGACGCAACGGTCCTAATAGGTACGCGGCTGGGACGGAACAGCTGTTATGGGACGCGGCTCGGACGCAACGAGTGTCTGAGCTTTTGCCCATATACAACACTTGGGCCGTTCCGACCTACCTTTAAGATAAACCCCTGGTTAGCCTAAGGCTTCGAGGCGAGGATTGTCACAGAGGAAAGCTCTCTGGTTATTGTTATTAGCCGTATGTATCGCAGCTGGCACGAGCAAGGGCGGAGGAATTGCACGAGGTCAAGGCTCAAGGGATCGCCTAGATGATCCGATGTTTTTTGACTTCGAGGAGGCAGTAGTCCGTAAGACGTGTGAGGTACAACGATCTTCGAACATATATGGCTAGGTGGTGTAGATAGTACACATTGGATCCGATCGGAAATATTCGGATAAGGGCGATTTTGCGGACCCCGGATTTCTGGATGATTCGGATAATGGCAAATGTGAGGATCCCAGATTTTTGGATGATACGGATAATGGCAGTTTCTCGGACCCCGGATTTCGGATATCCTAATCGAATATCCCACTCATTAACGCAGGATGCAGGTTATTAGAGTACCATCGCTCCTTAAAGAGGAACCTATCTTTTAACAACAACAGTGCATGTATCGAAAGACTCTCACTTCTCGTCAAGGAAGGAAACATCAAAGAGCTGGATCATTCCAAACATGGATGTGCGGAATTTCCGTTTCCAAATTCCGGTTTCGGCCGTTTCCAGTCGTTCCGTTCCGTGTTCCGTTCTCGGAAGACGGAAATGGTGACTCGTCATTCATTGATCGTTTTGCGCTGCCTTCAGTCACCTCTTGAACATAAACGAAAGGCTGAAGAAAGAGATTAAGGATCTATCCTAGTCCGGGGGGCCACATAACTAAAAAATAGGTAACAAAATAAATTGAAACTTACCGAGCGGCTACCAGAGGAAGAAATGGAACCTAAAAGGGACTAAAAAGCGAACGAACAAACAAAATAAATAATCGCCGTGGTTTTACAAATGTCTCGGCGGGCAAAAAGCCAGGCTATGGAGCCATGCCGCGTGCTGACCGCCAGCTGACATGTTATAACCAGAGTTTAACATGATAAGGAGGGCGCATGAAGCCGCATACCGCGTGCTGACGGCCGCCTGACATGCTATAACGAGGATCTAACATGGTAAGGAGGGCACACAACTTTGCCTGCTTACAACCACAATAAATGTGATTTTTTTCGTTTTTTATTTGCCACTTTTCTTGTTTAGGTTTAGACGTTGTTCTGTAGGAGCCGCTCGGTAAGTCTCAAATGGATTTGATACATATTATGCTTTAAGTTGTGTCCCCCCCCCGGACTAGGATAGATCCGAGATTAACTATGTGTTTGTGATTTGTTGCTTTCAAACCAGCGGTGCATCCTGATGTCGAAACAGTAACCAAATTGGATTCTTTTTCTTTGCTTAGAACCATGTACTATCGTAGGTCCACAAAGATTCCATGAGTTTTTGAGTAAGGAATCGAATTCCTTATCCGGAGCATGCTTACCTTTTTCCCTAGTAATCTTGGGTCTGACCTGGATCATCAAATCTAGATCAGTGTTTTATAAGCACTCTTAGGCTGCTAACAATGCGCTCCATAGGGGACATTGGATCCATCCTAGTCGGAGGAGGGCATGCGGTGTTTTGCCTCTCCAGTCTCCTCTTCTGGGTTTGTTTCCGAGCTTCAGCTACTGCCAAATGATACAATGGTACCCATGCGAACTCAGAGCGTGGATGTCGTATCGTGGGTGCTGAACGCAACTGTAACCTTAACTCTGTCCCCTCCTAATTGGGATAAACCTGCTAGGTGATCTGTGCTCTGCGCCTGTTGCACCTTACATGCTCTACAGACTAACTTCCTTTCGCATGTCAGGCAACCCTCCTGATCTAGCAACCGACTCGATATCCGCTACAAATGACAACCGCCGTTTTCGCAGTAGTCAAGAATGTTCAGGGAGGTTTCCAGGTTCGACTCTCCATGAATCTTGGTATGACGTTAGGCGCGATGCCGCCGGTGTTCATATCGATCCTACCATTAGCCCGAGAAAATGATATCTCGGCATGCAGGACACTTGGGGCGCTTTCGATCGTGGTTAGGAATGCCCAGCCAACTGAAATAAAGAGTTTAGCGATAATGCAAGAACTGACACCCGTCGTTGGTCTGTGTAGGTTCTGATCCACTATTCGATGTGACCTATGGGACATTCAAGTCGGATGATCCAAGGGGCTCAAGTTCCCCATGTTACTTCCAGCACGTGTGAACGGTGGACCTCTAGGGCAGCCACCACTTGTCAGCTTATTGGTCCTTTGCAACTACCATGTCCGATCTTGTCTCACGTTCCCTTAAAAAAGACACTGTGGGATGAAATGGTGCTTGGGAGGGTCGAAGTCGCCGAAACGTCAGTCAAATAAAAGCCGTTGACAGTCTTGGTCAACAGCTCAATAAGATCACAGCGATAATCAAGAAGCATTCGTTTGGCGTAGGTCTCGTCTCAAGTTGCTGTTTAGAGCAGAAACACTTCTTTTGTTAGCAGCTGTAAATGGCAGGTGGGTTCGCAACCTTTGTATGGCACACGTTTCAGCAGCAGCAACAAATGCGCTTCGAATGCAGCAGCGAGTGGGCACAGTTTCGTTCACACGAGAATTTCTGGCTCGTCTTCTTCTGGAGGATAGCTGTCACTACCTATTCTATGCCATACTCTTTTTGACGTCTGCGCCAGTCACAATGGCTCTCCTTCCGATTTCCTTGTTCGCTGGTCTCCATGCTGCAGCTCAGATCGTAAGTACACAGCATTTTACATAAACAACTTGCAGTGATCTTTTCGGGATACACAGTACTGTGCGAAAGAACAATACAAATAGCACGCTCCTTATTGAGCTTCTGTCATATACATGCTACATATATATATTCCAAAAATTTCCAATGCACACCGATTTCGAACGATTGGACAATTAATCGATACATTGTGCTTCCTAGGTAAGGAAATAGTTATTCTTCCTGCTCAAGTGCTTTTCTGGCAGTTCCTCAACATTCCTGATTTACTAGGGAGGTTTAGTTACAGCACTGGCAAAACGGCTTTGCGAACGGTTTCACTTCACGAGTTCAAATTTGGTCGAACGGTAGTAGAGACAACTGCAAATGCAAACACACAGCCTGGGAAAAGGCGCCTTTTCGGATCGAACCGTTTTCCGCTTTTCCGTTAGTAGGTTTCGTAATGGAAGCGAATCGACTTAAGACAACACGCGAGCAGAAAGACCATCATTCATTGATCAGTATGCCTTAAAGGAATCAGTCGAAAAGGACCCACGGCAACCACTTCGAGATATATCAGGAAACCTAGGCATCTCTCATACAGCTGCTGCGAAGCACTTCAAGCAGTTAGCTATGGTAAAGACTCGACAAGTGGGTGTCCTACAATCTCATCGAGGTGCAGACGGATCGAGGTTGCGAATTCACTGGTCAGAAGGAATTTTAGGAGCCGTTTCTCCATCGGCTTGTAACCTGCGATGAATGAACAAGAAGGAGTACAATTCTAGAATTTTTAATGAATCCTCAGTCCACGGCGAGTCCATCGTGGCTGATCACGCCGCGCCGCGCTCCTCTCTTCAGCGGCGCGATACAGTAACCCAAAATTGCGTCCAATCTGGACAAGAACGGAGGCAGCGGACGGTTGACATCGGGTCTACCGTAATCCGCGCGCAATACGTGATTCTGGTGCGGTCACGGACGCACGAGATGACGTACGAGTTGACGTCTATATTGAATTTTTGTGGCGATAAACACGCGATTGTGGTGTGCGAGCAAATGTGTACGAAGAAAAAATATTTGCCCCCAGATAAATTCATTGTCGTGCTTCGGAAGAGGGCGATCACCTTCTTTAATTACGCGGACAAGGAAAACGAGAATTGATATTAATGAAGGGGACAAACAATTAATAAACTGATTTTTTCTCAGCAGGGATTTGGACAGAGGAACTCCTTGGTGTGGCCCAACCAACTTATCAGTGTTGGAATTACCTACATCCTGGAATTCTTCCCTTGCCAAAATTTGAAGGCAAACTAAGTTGAATGTGTGATCGAAAAGAGGAAATAAGAGTGCATTAAGATTCGCCTCATGCAGCTACGCGCCAGGCGTGGCGCCACGCTCCGTACTGCGCCCTCCTAAACGTATCATAGCTTCAAAAAGCCTTCAGCAACGCGAAATGGAAAACAAGAACTGATGATGATGTGATAAGATGATAAAATGGTATGCGACTCATACTGATGCAATGTAATGAAAGTTTTTCCTGCACCGTCATAGTGTCTTCTGCTGATTTCTGCGTCCCCGTATGGTGTGACATCAGTGGTTAGCTTAGTAGCAGTCTTTAAAAAGGAACCGTTGCTATCTCAGCAACCGCTGAGTTTTGCCGTCTGGTTGTTACACGTCTGCGTTTTGAGGGCTACAAAGATCATTTGCTTAGTCAGGTGGAGTACGATAGCAGAATGGTTTCGGAGCACGAACTGTTTCTGAGTACCTGTGGTGCATCAAAAGTGTTTCATGCAGTTGTAATTTCATTGCAAAGAAATCAGTATCAAAGAAGAATGCGGTTCGACTTTATTTATAAATCCGTTTGCATTTTCGTTTGAATGCTTTGCATCTCGTTTTAAGTTTTTTCTCCGTTCTTACCAGCTTGCTCATCTGATATTTAAGTGCGTCGCCTTATTGAGACACCGTTTTGTGTTACTTCTTTTGTGCCAACGAAGTTGGAAGATGAAAATGTTTGTTCCCCACCTGTTCCCCCCGTCTACTAACCCCTAGTGGCAACGACATCACTACATTCTGTCTGGCCGTGAAGACGAGACGATTGAAATGGCAGACCTAAAATGGGCATTTCCACCTACCATCCTTGTTGGCGCAGAAGACATAAAAAAGTGAAGTGTGCGTCCTTAGGTCCATATGCTGCTACTTGATGCCTTTCTATAAGCCACGACATGGCCTCTCAAACTTATTCTTCAGAAGCTTTTTCCTGCAAGGAATTCAATATTTTCTTTGGACGTCCCCGTGATTGCACCAGAAAACGAAACGCGCGCGAAGATTACGGTAGACCCTGTCAACCGTCCGCTGCTCCGTTCTTGTCCAATCTGGTGTATTGGGGCTGTAAATGCGATGCGGCGCCGCGAAAATC
>OX377203.1:68749506-68975224 GCA_947396885.1 Heligmosomoides polygyrus polygyrus
AAATCCACCTGATGGGTTATGTTAGGTGTCAGCAGCAGCGGGACAGGAGGTGTGACAGGATTTCTGCAAAAAAGTAACTCGGATGTTTCGTCTTCAAATCTACCGCATGGGTTACGTTGGGTGTCCTCGGCAGCGCGACAGGAGGTGCACCCGCCCCCTTCTGGGGGGCGTGGCGTCAGGAGGTACACCGCTGTTCTGCGGACCGGAAACTTTTGTTTGCTTTGAGTGTCAAAGATTTCGTAAGGCAGCCGTTAGTCTTGGTGAAGCCTAGGGGTTGGGGGTGGGTGAGCAAGGGGGTGAGAGGAAGATCGCACGCCCCCAGCAGGGGCGGGTGTACCTCCTGACCGTCCCCCGGTGTCTTCCACTACTGTAGAAGGCGGAGCGACGCGCTTGACTACCGTAGGCTGACCGGGTGGCGCGCCCGCCTCGGACGAGTTTTCCCTACGAGATGAGGCGAGTTGAGCAGAGCGCGCATTGCTGCCAGGGGTGTGCGTTTAACGATTAACGATTTGCCGACATTTTTTGGTAAAAGTTTTTAACGAAATTTAACGGCGGAAATTTCCGTTAAATCGCATTAACGATATTTACGCACCATTTTTGAAATGTTACTTCTTCTGGAAATACATTTCGGGCGAATTTTTCGGATGAGGTTTCGCAGCTTCGTTGCTATTCCAGGCAACCCTTACTTGAATCTGTGGAAATAGGCAGTTGATATCGCCCTCATAATTCGAGAATTGTTGGGATTCTTGTTCATTGCCCCAATTATTTGCGTGCTCCCCACTTTTCTATTCAGTAGTTTTCTATTTTTAGGCTTTCTCGACCGTTGCTTAATTGCCACACATTAGTTGTTCATAACTCCAAGCCAGTCACTTTTTGACAGTTCTTTTGCGCTATTTATTTCATAAGTGGGGCTGAAAAGGCATAGAACACGACGAAGAAAACGTTACGGAATACAGATAAAGTGAAAAATAAGTGTAAGAAACGAAACATAGGTAGAAAACTTATCTTCCCCACAAGTTTCCGGAAAACTGGACGGGTTCCTCTTGCAGCAACAGGTGATGACTGTAGGACTATGTTAAGGCAATGTTGACCGCCGCCCAACCAATAGAGCGTCGCTGCTGTTACTATCATTGTTTCGCTTTTACTGAGTTTCATGTCGTGCTTGTCAACAATTTTGCTTAACCTCTTCGTCTTCTTCGAGGCTTCTCTTGGAATTTTTCTTTGGGAGAAGCACAGTCAGTATACATGTGATGCAGTGAACACATAGCATAAAGGGAATAAAATTTAGGAAAAGTAGGGAATAAGCCGATGACCCTTTTTCGTCACTTGTTATATACGGGGTCATCCATGTGGTTGGTTGGTGTTTTACATGCGGTCTGTTGCATGAAGATTTCTTCAAGTTCTTCGAAAAAGGTATATCAGCAAAGGTGCAGCTTGGCTCTAACAAGAAATGCCCTTAAGGCCTATGGGTTTTCTCGACGATTTGCAAAATTGCTATGATGTTGTTCATCAATCCGATATATGCTTTACAAAAATGGGAGAAAATTGAGAAACCCATGACACATTCCAACCTCAAGCAAAGCAGTGTGCTGAACTGTATGGGACCAGGTGCTTCAAGAAGAAAATCAGAGTGGTCAATTGCTGAAAAGTAGAAGAGTGATAGACAGTGACGAATTTTATTAATAGGAATTAGGAAGGATAAAGAAAAGATGAGGTACTGTTAGTATAGGACGAAAAGCGGCCTTTTAAAAGCGCCTGTTTCTTATGGATTTCCTTAGGAACCTGGAACAGGAGAAAGAGCTTAACAATTGATAGCAACGTTATGGGTGGCAACGACAAATTGCACAATACAATAGAATTCGATACAACTAAAATTCGGTCAACGGTCCGTTAGTGTGAGTTTGATTACCTGCTGTCGTGAGAACAGAATCTTGGGACCAAAGGACTCATTCTGTGGAACAGGCGATCTGTGGACTTCGTAAACATCTTCCAAAAACGAACTGTACCAAAGATTTAGCTGTGATCACTACCGGACATGGATTCTTCATTAAAACATTCTGTGGTTTTCCGAAACAATTATGGTGGTGTGGAAGAATGTAGAGCTATAAAAGTCTAATTAGCATAACGTTTTTTTTGCGGAACGCTTTCTTCGGATAAATGAAAACACGGTCTGTATTAGCCTACTATGGTGCATAGCACTATGGATCTTCGCAAAGGCTGGACACTTTCCGCAATGTAAACGAACTAGGCATACTAAGAAATTTGTAATTCTAGAGGTTTTGTTGTTATTGCTGCTACTGCTGGTTTTGGAATGATTTTTCTCGTTTAGCAATTTTATTGTTGGTAGATGGACTGTTGTTATTCTGTTGTGAAGACGAAGAGTCATATAATTGCCACGGAGGTGGAGACAAGAAAAATCAATAAAGAAACAGAACTGGCTTTTTACATACCAAGATACAACCAAACTGACTGCAGCTAAGGGAAAGTTAATTTAATGAATTTAACGAATTTACTGATTTTAACGCAAAAATTTTTTCGTTAAAAAACAGTCGTTGAAAATTTACCGATAAAAAATTAACGCACACCCCTGATTGCTGCTTTGAATAGGCCATTTCTAGGAGCTCTCCTCCAGTAACGGTCTCATTCTCTAGCTCACTTCAAGGAGCAGCCTTATGCTGCGTTCGGAGCTGATTTAGCACCTAAATTGAAGGAAGTCCTTAGTTTGATTAGACTGACAAACTGGCAGCAGATAATTATAGTCATGAACCGCGAAGACTAATTTTATTGATTGAGATCACATCAGATCGAGCTCAAACTGGTTAGGAAAAGCGAGAAAGACTTCTAATCTCAAGACTTCACATAAGATTAGATGCGCTGCTACTGCTTTAGCAGCAACGAACGTAAAGCAGAAGTTTTCAGTAGCATGTGGGTGTGGCTAATTCAATCTTTATTGCCTTCGCTAAAGTGTATTACAAGGAGAACGCCCCCCCCCCCCGCCCCCTAGGTGTCAGTCAACGCCTAAAAGCATATGAATACCAGAAATGCAAAGAGAAAGCAGGGCAAAAACGACTAAAGTCCTCAATCCCCACCCTGGACGGAAAAACTGCTCCGCGGCGCGCCGTCTGCTCTGTTCATCCGTTATGGCTCGTCCAAAGCGGGCTCAACAATACGCCACGCTACCGTAATCGGGGGCGGTGGCGGGCCGCGGTGGACCGCTACCGTAACTCAGGGAGACACCTAACGTACGAACCCCAAATCCACCTGCTCGCTTTCATGGGCCCGCTGCCCCTTAATCTAAAACATCCGTAAATGATGTGTGGTATTAAATAAAATACTAGCAGCATGAAAAATATTTAAAGGAACTGCAGACAAGGGCAGCAGTTCGCAGTGATCAGTCGTCCACCTCCACAAGAGAATGGGTACGCACTTCTTCTTCTTCTTCTTCTTCAGCGTTTGTCCCGCTTCGTCGCGGGGTCCGCTCTTCTGGTGTCATGACGCCACCTTTCCCGGTCATGCGCTTGATCGGGGTGGACGCCAGTTACTTTCATGTCCGTGTGTAATGTGTCAGACCAACGCTGCTTCGGACGCCCTCTAGGCCGCTTTCCTATTACCTCGAAGTTAAGGCCTATCTTGCGGACGCTGTCCTCTTCTCCACGCAGAACGTGGCCGTACCATCGTAAGCGAGCTTCGCGCATCTTGTCCGCTATCGGCGCGACACCGAACTTCTGCCGAATAGCATCATTTCTGATGCGGTCCATGCGGGTGACTCCAGCCGTCCAGCGCAGCATCTTCGTCTCCATGACGCTGAGGCGAGTTTCAACTTCCTTATTCGCAGGCCAACACTCAGCGCCGTATATTGCTACCGGCCGCACGACTGTTCTGTAGATCTTTGACTTCAGGTGCTCTGGTATCTTCCTATCGCAGAGCACACCAGTCAGCGAACGCCACTTGGACCAAGCTGCACTCACGCGTGAGTTCACTTCAACCATCAGACCGCCGTCAGACGCTACTGCTGATCCCAGGTATTTAAAGACCGCAGTGCGTGGAAGCTCAGTACCGTTAATCTTAATGGAGCCGGACTCGTTTACGTCAGTCGTTAGGTACTCGGTCTTCTTGACGTTCAATTTGAGTCCGAACATCGCCAGACGGTCGCACCAAGCTTGCACCTGCCGCTCGAGACCTTCTTTCTCTTCGCAAGCGAGCATCACGTCATCAGCATAGAGCAATGTCCATGGGACAGGCTTCTGAAGATCTCGCGTAATGGCATCCATGACGACAACAAAGAGGAGTGGAGAAAGCGCAAAACCTTGGTGCACCCCGACAGAGATGGGAAACTCCATCGAGGTTCCAGCTGCAGCTTGCACTCTACTCTTTGGGCAAGAGTAGAGCATCCGCACCCACTCTATAAGTTCCTCAGGTACGTTGTGTTGTCGCAAGGCGTACCATATAACCTCACGCGGTACGCGGTCGAAGGCCTTCTCCAAGTCGAGAAAGGCTATATGCACCGGCTTCTGTTTCTCACGATGCTTCTCCACCAGGAGGCGGGCGGCGTGTATAGCATCAATGGTCCCACAACCAGACACAAAACCGCACTGGTTGTCGGAGAGCCTGACGATTTCACGAATTCGTCTGTCGAGGATTCGCTCGAAGATCTTCATGCTGTGCGAAAGCAAGCGAATCGGACGGTAATTGGAGCAGTCTGCAGGACTGCCCTTCTTCTTCCAAATCGGAACCGTCGTACTGTTGTGCCAACACTCCGGTACTTTCTTCTCCTTCACTACCTGGTTGAAGAACTCAGCCAACCACTCAGCAGGATACCAGAGCTTCGACTTCCAAACATCGGCTGCCAGATCATCCGGTCCTGTCGCCTTGCATGGCTTCATCTTCTTTAGAGCCGCTTCTGTTTCCTCCACAGTGATCTTGTGAACGGGACCGTGAACAGAACCCACCGAAGGGATGGCCGGGTGAGAAAATTCCATAGTGGAAATTTTCTCAAAGTAATCACGCCATCGCTTCAGAGCCTTTTTGCGGTCTGTCAGAAGATGGCCGCTCTCATCATTGATGCCAAAAAACTTTTCAATATCCTCGGTTTGGCGATGGCGGGTCTTAGCAAGTCGGTACAAATACCGCTCACCATCGCTTGACTCAAGCCTTTCGTTGACATCACTATAATGAGTGGCTTTCGCAACAGCCACGGCTTTCTTTGCAGCCTTCTTCGCCTTCTGATACTTCTGCCAGTTGTCGGCTGTTTTATCGCTGAGAAACACGTGATAGAGCGACTTCTCTCTAACCTTTGCCTTCACATCGTCCGTCCACAGCCATGTCTGCTTATCGACCTTGCGTCGCCCAGGCTTCATTATGCCGAGTTCCAACCTTGCAGCTTGGCGTATCGCGTCGGTTGCTTTCTTCCAAGTTTCGTCGACAGTCGTGACTGTCGGTAACCGTACGCGGGAAATCACAGCTGCTTCCTTTTCTTTCATTCGCCACCACTTGATTCTCGCAGCACCGCATCGCTCAACTTGCTGCATCCTCGGAGGGGTGATCTTAAAGGTGCAGACAAGCGGCCGGTGCTGTGGGGCGACCGTCTCATACGGCACGATCTTCGCGTCTGTGACAATGCTTCGGTCGCGATCCTTGACAAGGACAAAGTCTATCTGAGACTTGGAGCTCCCACTATAGTATGAGATGAGGTGGGAGTCGCGTTTTCGGAAAACGGTGTTCACAATGGTGAGATTATGCGATTCCGCATACTCAAGAATGCGCTCACCATCGGCGTTACGAGACCCGTATCCGAAACCACCATGACAGCTGTACCCGTCCTTCGCAGCACCTACGTGCCCATTAAGGTCACCAGCGACTATGATGACATCTTTCGGCGGTACCTCTGCTGTCTTCTCATCAAGCAGGCTCCAAAACTCTTCCTTGGCTTGATCGGAGCAGCCACTCTGCGGAGCATACGCAGAGAAGAAGTGATAGAGTCGCTCCTTCGCGGCGACAACGATCTTCATCAACCGATCGTCATAGCGTTCGACGCTTACAATCGAGTCACGAAATCGTTCGGAGACGATTATTCCGACACCACTGGTGGTCCTGGGACTTCCACATAGAACGGCCTTGAAGCCACGTCCTATGTCCCTTGACTTGCTGCAGGACCACCTCGTCTCCTGCACCGCACAGAAATCAACTCTTCTACGCTCCAGTGCTTCAACCAACTCGCACGAGCGGCCCGTTAACGTACCCACATTCAGCGTTGCTACGCGGGTCCTGCCTACGTTACGGGACTTTCGGACTAGCTCAGTTGCCCCCCGATGCCGTCCTCGCATCAGGGATCCTCGCATACTTTCCACACTCGCCGGGCTCTGCGAGTGCGCGTCGGCTCCCGCGGACGCCGTAGCACAATCTCGAAAAACGTGACTATTCATACACCATGTGATGTAACATGGGTCTTCGTAGGCCGGCCTGTCACAAGGGCCTGTCGCCTGCATTCGAGTGTCCGTGCTTAGCTTAGCTCACAAAGCGAGTAGTTTCCAGTGGCACCACGTGGAGGAACGGACATCGCCACCAGAATGGGTACGCATAAGGAGGCTAAATCTGATCATTAGTTTGCTGTCTGCCAACATACATATCAGTCTTTCAGTTTTGTTCGCGTTTTAGGTTTGGTATCAAGTTCCTTATTGTAGCCGACATTTCGGCGATTTCTTCTTTCTCAGGTCTGAAAAAGGCTCGAAATATTTGACTCTGCGAAGCTCATTGGGTCACAGATATCGCGTCCACCCTTACAGGGATAACGTGCTCCTAGGAGTGTTAAGGAGAAACATATCTGCCCAAATTAACTCCCCGATATCCCACCGGCGCTAAGAAGTGGCTCAACTGGTCACTATGGAGCAAGTGAGACAAATTGGTATGGTAAAATAAACTGCTCCGAGTTCCGGAGGGTTGAAAGTGTACGCGAAGAAGAATACGAGATCTCACAGCTCGCACAAAGGGATAAAAGCAAGAATTCACTAGTAATAGAGATGCACACGTTTCTGTTATGTCTGGATGGATTACGCTCGTGAATCCAGAAGGCCTCCTGAGCCTTTCTGGTCTATATTTCGTTTTGACAATAGTTGTGCAGTTATCATTAAAATTATTTTCGGAGTGGGCTTGCCTCGGTGCTTTTACCAAAGGGCTAATAATCTTTAATTTCTCTTACCAGTAATATGCTCATTGACCCTGTCACGACCTTGTCCGACGATGTCGTCGGACACTATCATAAAAATAATGTAATCATGGAATGTTACCAAACATTTAATAGTACCATATCAATCATTGAGTCCACTAATATCTACGGTCAAGATGGTTCATGGGAAACTTCATTTGTTACTGGTTCTCATATCTAACAAATAATGCAAATAAAATAATACAAATAACCAGCACACGGGAAAAATACGCGCTGTCCCACGCGGCAGTCACTTGAAAATCGCACGTGCCGTGAAATGCCTCAGTGATTAATATTGTACTAATAAATGTTTGGTTACTTTTCATGAACTATTTTTATGATGGTGTCCGACGACATCGTCAGACATTATCCAATGCGGCAAAAAAAGTGTCCGACAACATCGTCGGGCAATGTCGTGGAAGGCTTAACGCGGATCCCCAGCAGCCTCCCACCTTCCCCAATATACAAACCACCGAAGGTTAACACGTTCACGACAATGTGGTTCAACGGGTTGCGATAGCCAGTCTCTCTCGTGGGACGATGTCGCTCAATGGTGCGCGACGGTATATTACTTTAAGAAGAATGATATCCGGTCTATCCAGGTTTTGTTCAGAAAGGTTTTTAGAATGCTGAACACGATGTCGGTGTTCTTTCGGACGGTCACAGCCGATTTCCTTCCTAATAGGTAGTCGTGTCAGGACCACTGACTTTTTAATTCAGCTACCCAGCAGGTGAACAGACTGTTTATAAAATTTTGTTTTTTTGAGGAAAAATAATGGATTAAAACTGATGCTAAAAGCAGGGAGGCGACCATTTTTAGTGCCAAAAAACGAGATTGCGTCATGCCTTCTTCACGTAAGGCAGAAATGATATCAGGTTGGCAACTAAGTTCTTGAGCTCTCAAGAATCTTCAACAAAAGTATTTATTAACAAATAACAAATGTCAATCTCTAACCAAAATAAGATTTCTTGAAACGCAGAAATGCTTCCCACTTATCAGGTAGCTGGTCTATCTCACGGCTGTAGAATGCTTGTGCTTTTAAGGCCAAGAAGCTACGGAGGTGAACTTGACCTAGTCCACATTAATAAATCGTCTTTTAACCAAGGAGAGCTGCACCAAACTAAAAAGGTGGTAACCACTCGGCGCAC
Source organism: Heligmosomoides polygyrus polygyrus (assembly GCA_947396885.1). Taxonomy (NCBI): domain Eukaryota; kingdom Metazoa; phylum Nematoda; class Chromadorea; order Rhabditida; family Heligmosomidae; genus Heligmosomoides; species Heligmosomoides polygyrus. The sequence continues at coordinate 68,757,857 of OX377203.1, forward strand.
GTCTGGGCTGTAAGGTGGATGAATTAGACGCTCCTAGCCAAGGTCTTCGATTTTTGAAGCGTCCAGTTCGCGAAGTGCTCCCAGTTTGATGATGTCAAGAAGGCGTCAACTTCCGGGAGATCATCAACAGCTGTTCCAGAATTGTGCTGAAATCCACTCTTCTCAACGTGGCCGCGTGCAGGCTGAGCTCCGCTAGAATCGGTTCAGACAGCTTTTATTACCGAAATTACCTTTCAGCAAGACAGCGCCAGATCAGACGTCGCGAAACGTACGCTTCAAAAACCGAAGACCTTGGCTGGGAGCGTCTAACTCATCCACCTTACAGCCCAGGCTGTGCACCGAGTGACTGCCACCTTTTTAGGTCTCTGCAGCACTTCTTCATAGGAAGGCGATTTATTAATGTGGACCATGTCAAAAGGCACCTCAAGGGATTCTTGGCCTCAAAAGTAGAAGAATTCTACAGCTGTGGGATGGGCCAGCTAGCAGATAAATAGGAAGCAGTCTAGCGTTACAAGCGTCCTACTTTGAATGAAAATTGTTATTTGTTATTTGTTAATAAACACTTTTGTTGAAGGTGCTTGAGAGTCCACGAATTTAGTTGCCAATCCAATATATTCGCTGTTCATCAGCGAAAACAACCATCAAGTGGTCTTCAAAAAAAAAAAAAAAATTCCTGTGCTTTCTAACTCGCACGAGCGGCGCAACACTCCGCTACGCCGACCCTGCTTGAATTACGGGGTTTTGGACCAGCTCAGTTGCTCCACGATGACGATGATCCTCACATCAAGGACTGTCGCGCAGTTCTTACGCACAGCGCCTTTGCGACTGCGAGTCGGCTCTTGTGGAGATCTCAATAATCAAAAACGTCACCAGTTTTGTGGTGTGACATGGGGTCTCTATATGCGGCCTATCACAGATGCCTGTCGTCTGCACTAATGTCTGTGTTCAGTTGAGTTCGCAGAAGCGAGCTACGTTCAGTGGCACCACCTGGAGGGATGGTCGTCGCCACTACGAAGCTGTCGTGACAAAACCAACATTACCGGCGACTTCGTCACGAAAGTCAGCGCATTTGTGCAATTGGCAGAACATTTTGCCCTGCGCCGTGTCGACCGCGCTTCTTCAACGGCTGGTTTCCGCAAATAATGTGGTGCAGTACATTTAGAGGACCTCAATAATGCTTCGAAAGATCTGAGCGATGAGTTCCAAAAAGCAGTTCAGAGATAATTAGAGGACTAACTAAGGTTAGAAATGACAAGGGATGCCTATTTTTTATAGTCCGTGAACAAAAGCAATGAACGAAACTCACCATTGTCGCTGAAACTAACACAGTCACTAGTTGCTCCCTGAAGGCCTTCCCTGCTTGAACGAGTCTGATTCCTACAGAGGACCTAAAGGTATGATTTCTCTCGTTAAACCCTTTCGCTTGCTCCAAGAAGTGGAGCAGACCTAAGCAGACCATAATTCCACTAGTTCCTCATTTCCAACGTTCTGTACCAACGTATAAGTAATGAATTCGACAAGAAGCCAAGTAGCTGATGATCGGACCGCTCGTCAAGAGAAAACAATGCAGATGAGCGATTACTTACTCTGAACTTCCGATGGTAAAAGAACCTAAGCTCCCACCTTTACCTGACGCTTGTGTGGAGTTATCCCACACATAGCAGAAAGATCCCGGCAGATGACTTCATCGACAGCATTCAAGGTGGAGATATGATCTTCGGGGCATCGCATCTCTTCTTCCAGGCTACTATGGACAATCGGAAATGCGCGCCCGGCCATGCAAGCCGTTAACACTGCATACGAATCTGGAATAAATGTTGTAGTTCATAAACTAGTACACTGCGGCGTATAAAGCAATTTATGGACACCTCGTGTGAAGAAGTACACACAAATATATGTCGTAATCAACAAAAACAAACTCTTCATCAAGTCCGATGCGAGATAGGGAAACGTTTGAGAGGATTTCTTGCAGCGAGAAGCCTGAAACGGCATCGTCTCTTTGAACGGCAATTTAACGGTGGTTCTAAATCTAAACACTACTTGTTTCACCGAAGCATGGATGATGGTACTCGACATTCTAGAAGGGAAACTAAAAAGAACGCAACTCGCGTTCGTGCAGACTGTCGCTGTCTGCGATGTGGGACTGGCAATATAGGTAACAATTACATATCTTTCTTCGTCATTAAGTTTTTCTTCTTTCCACGAAAGGCAGCCAGATAGTTTTTGGGAAACTTCTTTCTAGAATAGTAAAACTGCGAACCAACCGCTACCATGGACAAGGGTCGTGTGAGGTGCGATCATCACTTGTTCGCACCTTATTTAAGGTGGGAACGAGACAGCTTCTCCGCATTATATTGTCGTTCATACAATTTTCATTGACGTCATATTTACACAACCATAGGTAAGCAAGCAAGTCTATTCCACGATCAGTTTATTCGATACAGTGCTGGTGACCTGTTGGCAGGATGCATGGTATCGCGCCGCATCATGTTGCTTTGTTTTAGGTTCAGGCGGAAGTCACTCTCCGCCATCTCTTGGGGTAATAAAATGCTTTGGAAACGCATCCGCAAAGACAGAACAAAGTCTTGATTATCAAGTGGGCAAGTAAATTACAGTCATCTTCTTCTTCAGTGTCTGTCCCGCTTTGTACGGGGTCCACTATTCTGGTGTCATGACGCCACCTTTCCCGATCCACCGCTAGATCAGGGTGGACACCAGCAACGTTCAAGTCCATGTGTAACGTATCAGACCAGCGCTGCCTCGGGCGCCCCCTAGCCCGCTTTCCAATTACCTCGAAGTTAATGCCAACCTTGCGGACGCTGTCTTCTTTCCCACGCAGAAGGTGGCCGTACCATCGCCAGCGAGCTCCGCGCATCTAGTCCGCTTTCGGCGCGACACCGAACTTCTGCCGAATGACATCGTTTCCATGATCGACTGTCGTTGAATCTTGGCATGACGTTGATACCAATAGGACTGTTCGAGTTGTGGAGCCAAGATTGTTAACCACACTTTATTCGGCTGACGTTTCGGCGTAACCGCCTTCTTCAGAGTCTGGAAAAGTCAAGCGAGGTTTGAAAGGTCACTCGTCCAAGAACTATTTCAAGTCACAGTGGTTTCCGGAATTAATAGGAAAGGGGACGAAAGGGGAGTGAGACAGCCCAACTAACCTTATGGAAACAGCCAAGAGGCTGGTGCGTCACCTTCGGATGGAGGCAGTTTGGGTGAATGAGACTACCACCTAAGGTCAACCTCTCAGCGACCCTCCGGCTGTCGCCCTCCGGGGTCGAGCCCACAGAGGTCAGCAAATGGGGCCAGCTCCTGGGGTAGCGCAACGCGCTCTTCCCTCCTATTGATCGTGGGGTTCTTGAAGGCAATCCACAGCGCTTCGAAAGTCTTGCGTGCTGCGATATCGACCTCTCGAGCAAGGATTGTAATCGCGACCCCAACCATTGCGCCACCGTGGCTACGCTGCCTGTGCTCCCCCAACGGCGTGGAAATCTGGCATCTCCAAAGCCCGTCCATGTGTTCCTTGACCCTCACCCAAAGCGGCCTGCCCGTCTCACCGATGTATTCCTCATTGCACTCCGTGCAAGTGATGAGGTATACCACACCTGAGGCCGTGCAATCCCCTTCCTTTCCGAACGGGCAGACTATGCAGGACGGGGTATCACAAGTGCGGTCGTACAGCCGTTTCCTAACAAGTTGGGTCCTGAGGTTAGCAGGCGGTATGTTAACTAGCCTGACCAGACCTTCTAAATCAGCCTTGCGTATACATTCCCGTACTTGAGCACTAAGAGCATCCGTGATGAAGGGCACCAAGAAAGGAATTTTGGTGCGCTCTTGTTCTCTGCGTTTTTGTGCTCCTGCAGGCGGACGACGTTGCTTAGGCAGGCTGTCGGAAGTGTACCCATTGGACAACGCTATACGAGATGCCATCTCCCTTGAAGCGGACTCGAATTCGTCGTTGGAGGATACCAACGCCGCTGTGCGAAACATGTTACTTACAATGGCCCTCTTGGCACTGCTAGGGTGTGCAGACCTGCAATGAACAGTGATGTTCTTGTTGCTCGGCTTCCGGTACCACATAGTCTGGAAGGTGTTGTGAGAGACATGAGCTTGCACATTAAGGAACGGCAACCAGTTGTTCGTCGATTTCTCCCTTGTGAGCTTTATATGCTCAGCCTGATGATTGAGCAAATCGAAGCAGGAATCCATTTCGTTCTTCGTTGCACAAACAATGAAACAATCATCTATGTACCGACAATGAAGCAAAGGTCTACGTTCCAGTAGGGGTCTCTCTATTTTTTGATATACGCTATGGCCAGCACCGGAGCCAGACGTTGTCTTATGGCAAGCCCTCTGTCCTGTCTGTAGTACTCGTTGGACCATCTAAAGATGTTACACTGAAGACACTCGTCCACGAGCGTCATTGTTTGACCGAGCCCATATAGTGAGATATGGTCCTGGTGTTCCAGGAGCATTTCGTAGACTGCCTTGCGTCTACTTTGGAGACATTTGTGTACAGTGAAGTAACATCAAATGACTCCATCACGCAGCTCCCTTCTAACCTTGCGTCTCGGAGTTTTTCCAAGAAAGCGCAAGTGTTAGGTAGGTGGGCAGGTACGTACCTGAGCAGTTCCACAAGAACCAAGTTTCGCAGCCAGGAAATCCGGTCCGTTGGGCCACCCACACTACTTATTGTGGGTCTAACCTTATACCGCGAAGGATCTCTAGGAGTTTCCCTGAAGGCAGCTTATGGGTCTTGATCAGGACATAAAGGACTGGGCAGACGGGATGGTCACACCTCAGCCGTGAAATCAGAGCTTTAGGTAGGTTTGCTGATTTTGAAATAGCAGTCCACTTCCGATTGAGTCGGCGGAACTGCTTAGCAAACTCCTCACAGGTAGACTGGCTGTAGACGGTAGTGTCTTGCAGATGGTGTTTAGTGATACTCCTATCCAGCTGTTGTGGGAGCACCACAAACTCCCCTCCTTTGTCACTAACGCTAACTTTTATTGCACCAGATTCCCTTAAGCTCCTGATTTTCTTAAGACCCATCCGCTGTTCGGCTGTTAAATATGGTATTGCCCGCTTCGCCATGTTCCGCTGTAGAACCGTGAGCAGGGAGGTAGCCAATATGCGGAACTTCTTATCGATCGCGCAATTAGGCCCCTGCGTACCGAGAAACGAATTGGGGAAGGGCGGGGGTGGGATCGCCGCGATGCTTGCTGAACCCAGCTGACTGTCTTGCGCATCGATTTTTGCCCTACAGCGCAACTGATCGCGTAGCCTCTGCAGGCTGCCGACAATTTTGCGCACTACCCATGCGACAGGCGTTGGCTGGGAGCGACACTGGGGTCCATTTCCAATGCGGCAAACGCCTCGCGCGTCAGGGACAGATCGCCAAGGACGGTACCCTCTGATGGTGCTCCTCGCCCTCACATTCCCCACGACCGAGGGTAGAAGTAGTGGTGACATATGTAGAAGAGCTATCACCTCCGCAATTACTCCTTCCACCCACTAGCTCCCGAAACTTCCGCTGCAACTTTACTTTAATTCGCAGACCTAGAGACCCTTCGCAGTATAAGGTTAGACCCATATTAAGTACCATGGGTGGCCCAGCGGACCGGATTTCCTGGCTGCTAAACATGGTTCTTGTGCAACTGCTCAGGTACGTACCTGCTCACCTCCCTAACAATTCCGCTTTCTTGGAAAAACTCCGAGGCGCAAGGTTAGAAGGGAGCTGCGTGATGGAGTCATTTGATGTTACTTCACTGTACACAAATGTCTCCAAAGTAAACGCAATTCAGGCAGTCTACGAAATGTTCGTGGAACACCAGAACCATATCTCACTATATGGGCTCGGCATAGCCCAAATAATGACGCTCGTGGACGAGTGTCTTCAGTGTAACATCTTTAGATTGTCCAACGAATACTACAGACAGGACAGAGGGCTTGCCATGGGACAACGTCTGGCTCCGGTGCTGACCATAGCATATATGTCAAAAATAGAGAGACTCCTACTGGAACGTAGACCTTTGCTTCATTGTCGGTACATAGATGATTGTTTCATTGCTTGTGCAACGTAAAACGAAATGGATTCCTGTTTCGATTTGCTCAATCATCAGGCTGAGCATATAAAACTCACAAGGGAGAAACCGACGAACAACTGGTTGCCGTTCCTTAATGTGCAAGTTCATGTCTCTCACAACACCTTCCAGACTATGTGGTACCGGAAGCCGAGCAACAAGAACATCACTGTTCATTGCAGGTCTGCACACCCTAGCAGTGCCAAGAGGGCCATTGTAAGTAACATGTTTCGCACAGCGGCGTTGGTATCCTCCAACGACGAATTCGAGTCCGCCTCAAGGGAGATGGCATCTCGTATAGCGTTGTCCAATGGGTACACTTCCGACAGCCTGCCTAAGCAACGTCGTCCGCCTGCAGGAGCACAAAAACGCAGAGAACAAGAGCGCACCAAAATTCCTTTCTTGGTGCCCTTCATCACGGATGCTCTTAGTGCTCAAGTACGGGAATGTATACGCAAGGCTGATTTAGAAGGTCTGGTCAGGCTAGTTAACATACCGCCTGCTAACCTCAGGACCCAACTTGTTAGGAAACGGCTGTACGACCGCACTTGTGATACCCCGTCCTGCATGGTCTGCCCGTTCGGAAAGGAAGGGGATTGCACGGCCTCAGGTGTGGTATACCTCATCACTTGCACGGAGTGCAATGAGGAATAAATCGGTGAGACGGGCAGGCCGCTTTGGGTGAGGGTCAAGGAACACATGGACGGGCTTTGGAGATGCCAGATTTCCACGCCGTTGGGGGAGCACAGGCAGCGTAGCCACGGTGGCGCAATGGTTGGGGTCGCGATTACAATCCTTGCTCGAGAGGTCGATATCGCAGCACGCAAGACTTTCGAAGCGCTGTGGATTGCCTTCAAGAACCCCACGATCAATAGGAGAGAAGAGCGCGTTGCGCTACCCCAGGAGCTGGCCCCATTTGCTGACCTCTGTGGGCTCGACCCCGGAGGGCGACAGCCGGAGGGTCGCTGAGAGGTTGACCTTAGGTGGTAGTCTCATTCACCCAAACTGCCTCCATCCGAAGGTGACGCACCAGCCTCTTGGCTGTTTCGATAAGGTTAGTTGGGCTGTCTCACTCCCCTTTCGTCTCCTTTCCTATTAATTCCGGAAACTCCTGTGACTTGAAATAGTTCTTGGACGAGTAACCTTTCAAACCTCGCTTGACTTTCCCAGGCTCTGAATAAGGCGGTTACGCCGAAACGTCAGCCGAATAAAGCGTGGTTAACAATCTTGGCTCCACAGCTTGAATAGTCCTATTGGTATCGACATCGTTTCCGATGCGGTCCATGCGCGTACTCCAGCCCCCCAACGCAGCATCTTCGTCTCCATGACGCTGAGGCGCGTTTCAACATCCTTCACTCAGTGCCGTACATCGCTACCGGCCGGAAGACGGCTCTATATATTTTCAAGCGCTCTGGTATCTTCCTATCGCAGAGCACGCCTGTCAACGAGAGCCACTTTGGCCAAGCTGCACTTATGCGTGAATTCACTTCAGCCATCAGTTTGCCGTCCGATGCTAATGCTGATCCTAGGTGCTTAAAAGCGATATGCGTGGGGTCTCGATGCCGCTAACCTTGATGGAGCTGGATTCAGTAACGTCCGTCGTTAGATATAACGTTGGAAAAAAGTCGTTTCTTCTTTTTCAAAGATTTATTACTTCACAACTACAACGTCAAATCAGTTGAGATAAACTCCATTTTCTTCCACTACACGCTTCCAAAGACTGGGTAATTTTCTAATTCCTCTCGCGTAAAAGACTGCAGTTCTGGAGTCGAACCATTGCTGAATCTAATCTTTGAGGTCTTCGTTCCTTTCAAAATATCTCTCCAATTTCTTGCTGGAGAGCACGGAGGAGATGGCTATCGGTATGGGCGAGGTCAGGGCTATACGATGAATGCGGCATTACCTCCCAGCCCAGCTCTCTGTTGTTTCTCTTGTGAGTCTTGCAGCATGTGGTTTTGCATTGTCATGCAGGATTATCACCTTTGACTTCTCAGGCCTCTTCTCTTGGAGATCTGCGGCAACTTTGTGGAGTTGGCCACTGTATGTGGCAGCAGTGAGTGTCTTTCCACTTCTGGGAGTTTCCCAGTAAATCACTCCTCGGATATCCACCAAACACTCAAGAGAATCTTCCTTTCGTGAACATTGGGCTACAAATCAGGCCTAGGGTTCTCTCCTTTTTGTACGCATTGTCTTTTTCTTCGAAAGTGACATACAGAACCCAGGACTCATCGCCTGTCACAATCCGCGGAAGAAACGATTTTCTCTCGTATCTGGACAGAAGAAAAGCAGCGATGGAGAGCCGTTGACCTTTCTGAGTGTCTGACAGGGCATGTGGAATCCAAGCTCCAAATTTCCATGCAAAGCCAAGATTCTTCAGATGGATTCCCACTATCCTATGAGACACGTAGAGCTTCACTGCCAGTTGGCATGTCGTCTGCCTACTATCGGCAGAGGATGGAGTAGTTCAGTGTCGTCCAATTCATTGGCCTTCCTGACCTTGCTTTGTCCTCGAAAGAATAATCTCCCTTTAAAAACTTTCTGAACCATTCATAACAGGTGCGATGAGTAATAGATCTCGGGCCATATATATGGTTAATTTGGTCGGCTGCCTGACGTGCTGTAGATCCTTTAATGAATTCATGAAGAGTGAGGTGTTGAAAATGGCCCTGAGGTAGATCTGGCGCTGAGTCCGAAAGAAAGTGTGGATAATGGTCTTGACCTATGTCCGTGTGCGAACGGTAGACAAGTGTGATAGGATTACGAAATCAGCTATTAATATTGGCTTTAAACGGAGAACGGTTAAAAAAATTTCGAAGTGTGAAGAGACTTTTTTCCAACCCAATATTTGGTCTTTATGTTGAATTTGATTCCAAACCGCTCCAAACGATCACACCAAGCAAGCACCTCGATCGAGTTTACCTTTATCATCGCAAGCGAGCATTACGTCATCAGCATAAAGCAACGTCCAAGGGACGAGCTTCAGAAGATCTTGTATGGCGGCATCCATGCAAACAACAAAAGGGAGTAGGGAAAGTGCAGAACCCTGATGTACCCCAAAAGAAATAGGAAACTCCATCGAGGTTCCAGCTGCAGCTTGAACTCGACTCTTTGGACAAGAGTAGAGGATTCGCACCCATTCTATGAGCTGATCAGAAACTCCATGGTGTCGCAGGGCGTACCATACCACTTCACGCGGTACGCGGTCAAAGGCCTTCCCCAAGTCGAGTAAAGCGATATGTACTGGCTTCTTTTTCTCGCGATGCTTCTCTAACAGGAGGCGGCGGCATGTAAGGCATCAATGATGCCACAGCCAGCTACGAAGCCGCACTGATTGCTGGAAAGATAGACGATGTCACGAATTCGTCCGTGGACAATTCACTCAAAGATCTTCATGCTGTGCGAAAGCAAGCGAATGAATTGGACCTTCAATTGGAGCAGTCAGAAGGACTGCCCTTCTTCCTCCAAATCGGAATCGTCGTATTTTGGCGCCAATACTCAGGTGCTTTCTTCTCCGCCACAACCTGATTAAAGAACTTCGCCAACCACTCAGTAGAGTGCCAAAACCTTGACCTCCATAAATCAGCTGCCACGTCGTCGGGCCCAGTTGCTTTGTCAGGCCTCATCTTCTTCAAAGCCGCTTCAGCCTCGTCCACGGTGACCCTCTGCACGGGACCGTGGGTTGGAGCCGTTGAATGAGGAAATTCTTTCGTAGAGATTTCATCAAAGTAATCGCGCCATCGCATCAATGACTTCTTGCGGTCTAAGAACATGGCCGTTCACATCATTGATGCTTCTCAATATATTCTCAATACTCATACTCTCAATATATTTCTCAATATTATAAAAACTTCTCAATATTCTCGGGTTATCGATGGCGATTCCTGGAAAGTCCGTCCAAATACCGCTCACCATCACGTGACATTCAAACTTCTCGTTGGCATCTCTATGAGTGGCTTTTACAACAGCCACGGCCTTCTCTGCAGCTTTCTTTTCCTCTTGGTACCTCCGCCAGTTATCAGCTGTCTTTTCGTCGAGAAGCACGTGATAGAGCGAAATATTCTCTCGAACCTTCGCCTTCTCATCATCTGTCCACGGCCATGTCTGCTTGTCTACCTTCCGTCGATCAGGCTTCGTAATGCTGAGTTCCGACTGTGCAGCTTGACGAATCACGTCAGTCGCTTTCTTCCACGTCTCGTCGACAGTCGTGACCGTCGGTAATCGTACGCGAGAAATCACAGCTGCTTCCTTCTCATTTATTCGCCACCACTTGATTCTTGCTGCATCACATCGCTCGAGTTGCATTAACCTCGGAGCGGCAATCTTTAGGGTGCATATCAGCGGTTGATGCTATGGTGCGATTGTCTAATACAGCACGATCTTCGCGTCTGTGATAAGACTCCGGTCGCGATCTCTCACAAGGACAGTCTATATGAGTTCTGGTATTCTCACTATAGAACGAGATGAGATGGGAGTCACGTTTAAAAAACACGGCGTTCACTATGACGAGGTTATGCGATTCCGCGTAATCAAGATTGCGCACACCATCGGCGTTACGTGATCCGTATCCGAAACCACCATGACAGCTGTACCCGTCTTTCGTAGCACCTACGTGCCTATTAAGATCACCAGCGACTATGATGACATCTTTCGACGGCACCTCTGCTGTCTTCTCATCAAGCAGGCTCCAAAACTCATCCTTGGCTTGATCGGTGCAGCCAGTCTGCGGAGCATACGCAGAGAAGAAGAGATAGAGTCGCTCCCAAGTGGCGACGACGATCTTCATCAATCGATCGTCAAAGCGCTCGACGCCTATAATCGAGTCACGAAATCGTTCAGAGGCAATTATTCTGACACCACTGGTGGTCCTGGGACTTTCACATAGAACGGCCTTAAAGCCACGTCCTATGTCCCTCGACTTGCAGCAGGACCACCTCGTCTTCTGCACCTCCACCTGTCACCTGTATCACTGTCGTCCCGTTGATCCAGCGACTTGCTCGAGCGGGCGCCAGCAGCGTGATCTTCGAACGTCGGCGAAGCTCGGAACTCCGGAGGCCTTCTCTCACTTGCGTGAGTCGTTTCACTCCAAGCATCGTCCTCTCGATTCCACGCTGCGCGACGCTGATCGCGTGTTTATCCTGCTTTCGTATAGCCCAGGTCTCTGAGGCGTATGTTAGGGCAGGAAGAACGGTAGAGTCGAATAGGTGGGCACGGAGTCGGACGTTCTTTGCCTTCTTCGCGACTTCTTCGACGCTCCTGAAAGCTCCCCTAGCTGCTCGCTTCCTCCTGCTCAGCTCTGGCGCTAATTCGTTGGCCATATTGACTTCACGACCCAGATAGACGTATCTGGAGCATTCGGAGATGTTCGTTCCGCTGAGCGAGAATGGGGCATCAGAGACTTGTCCGTTCCTCATGAACATCGTTTTCGTAAGATTCAGCTGCAGTCCAACGCCCACATGCGCGATCGAAGTCGGCCAGCATTCCCTCCGCCTGGCTGATGCTCGGTGTTATGAGCACGATGTCGTTAGCGAAGCGAAGATGATGTAGTTGCCGGCCGTCGACCTTCACTCCCATGTCTTTCCATTCTAGTTCTCGCATGACGTTTTCGAGGGTGACTCTGAAGAGCTTCGGGGATATGGTATCCCCTTGCCGAACCCCTCTCCTTACGTTGATGACGACGTCGTTGTAGAATGGAGAGATCTTGGTCGTGAATCCACTGTACAGCTCTCGAAGGACTCTGATGTACTGAGTAGGAACGCCCTGAGTGAGCAGGGCGTCGATGACCGTTTCAGTTTCGACGGAGTCGAATGCCTTCTTCAAATCGATGAACGTAAGCCACAGCGGCAGCTTGTACTCTCGCGACACTTCGATGAGCTTCGTAATGGTGTGTATGTGGTCGATCGTGCTGAATCCTCTTCGAAATCCTGCTTGCTCGCATGGCTGTCCTTCGTCCAGCGTTCTGCTAATCCTATTCAGGATCACTCGAGTGAACAGTTGTAGACTACGGACAGGTAGATGTAGTCAGATCGGGCGATAGTTGCCAATGTCGTGCACGTCCCCCTTCTTGTATAGCAAGACGGTCCTGCTGATCTACCACTGAGATGGAACCTTGCACTCCGACAGGTATCGTGTGAAGAGCCGTGCCAGGGTGTTGATGAGCGCTGGTGGGAGGTTCTTCAGGTGTTCGGGTCTGATCCTGTCAGGGCCGGGTGCTGTGCGTTTCTTCACCGGGGGATGGCGTGTCGGATCTCGTAAGGGAGAACAGAGAGGGCGACGTATCCATCCTGCGGAATATGGCATGGGGGCAGGTGGACGTGGCTATCGAAGAGATCGGAGTAGAAGTCGTGAATAACCTTCTCCATGGTCCTTCTGGAAGGGGTGACGGTTCCGTCAGGACGTCGGAGGGCGGTCATCTTGGTCTTGAAGTTGGCGAAGTTCCGGCGGGCATTGCGGATGCTCAACTCTGCCTCTGCAGCTTCAGCCAACACTTCCGCCCTTCTCTCCTTAAGATCCTCCTTTATCGCCGCTCTGCATAGCTTCGCAAGCTCGGACATCAGCTGGTAGTTGCCTGACGCTCGTGCTGCTCCACGCTGGCGTATCAGCTCGAGTTTCCGGAGACAGGCTTCTTTCTTGGTGGTCTTCAAGTCTCGGCTCGCTTAGCACTATCGCGGAGATGGTGCACGAAGTGGTCGTATTCCTCATCGACGTTGTCCATGACGGCATCTTCCCAAAGGCCGACAAGAGAAGTGTAGAGGTCCCAGTTGATGGTCGTTCTGGGATTCCTCTTCTTGAACTTCGCGGCCTTCTCTCCTTGACGCGAAAAGCGGAACCTTGCGCGAAGGAGGCGGTGGTCCGATCCCGTGTAGAACTTAGGGACAACGGAAACGTCGGTGAGGCAATACTTGCGGTTGAAGATGATGTGGTCGATCTCGTTGTGGAACTGGCCACCGGGGGATTTCCAGATCCATCGTAGAGAGGAAGGCTTCTGGAACTGTGAGTTTCCATGGATGGTCTTGGTCGACATGATAAACTCAGACAGCCTTTCACCTTGCTCGTTCCCTCCAAACCGTGGGTTCCGATGTGAAGTTCTTCCGGCGACCTTCGCGGTCCGACCTTGGCGTTGAAGTCGCCGACAATCAGCTTGTAGAAGGTGTGGTTTTCCATATAGAACTTCTCCAGCTCCACGTAGAAGGCTTCGACCTCTTCGTCGTCGTAGTCGGATGTTGGCGCATACGCGACGAATACAGTCAAAGCTGGCACGGAGCCACATCGCTTCAGTCGTGGATGTTCGATTCGGGTTGTCAGAGACTGGTACGAATCGATGTTCATGGCCAAGTGCGTGTTGACGAGGACACCAACGCCGCCTACTCCCCTGCAGTCGCATGTTCAGAGGAACAGTTCTTCTCCGGAGTCGTAGGCGACGTGTAGGGGGTGGTGTCTTCTCTTCTCGGTCAGTCCGATAACGCCGTACTTGATCTTCCTGGCTGGCATCATCAGGTCCTCGACGGATGCTTCCGCTGCGAGCGTTGTAAGTACAGATCGTCATAATAGTCCTTCGCAATTTGCTCAGCCTGGTTAGGCCTTGAGATTTTAGCAGCTTCTCCGTACTCGTCCTTCCCATCGCTGCAGAAATGGGGGCTCTTTCGGGGTCAGGGGAATGAGGCCCTTTAGTGCTGTGACTGGAGTACACACGGGTAGCTAGTCGGGCTCTGTCGTGCGGGCGAAGAACTCCGGGCAGCCAGCCAGACTGTCCGAAGGGAAAGGCGAGACTTAAGGCGGCCTCGAATCTCCTTACATGTACTCAAAGTATACCGAGTGCAAGCTTTTGGCCGGGCCGACACAGTTACAATCCGCACAGTCACGGACACATCCACGCACACTGTGCATGAACATGCCGCTCCCACGCACAAGGAACGCGTCGACTCGACACACTGGGAGCAAGCCTCCCCTGCATCCCTCCTGCGTCTCTGGGCAGTACAATCCCTCTTAACAAGAGAGCCCTAAGGGTCTCTATCGAGGGAGATCCGTGGTTCTGCACCACACAGAAATCAACCCTTCTTCGCTCCAGTGCTTCAACCAACTCGCACGAGCGCCCGTCAACGTGTCCACATTCAGCGTTGCCACGCCAGACCTGCTTATGTTACGGGACTATCGGGCTAGCTCAGTTTCCCTCCGATGCCGTCCCCGCATCAGGGACCCTCGCATACTTCTCACACTCGCCGGGCTCTGCGAGTGCGCGTCGGCTCCGCGGACGCCGTAGCACTACCTAGAAACACGTGAGCTGTGATGCACCACGTGATGTGACGTGGGTCGCGCTCGCCACACACGCAAGAAAATCACAGTACGTAAGTGCGAACCGCGTAAAGACTTCTAAAGGCACAGGATATTTATTCATTCAGTGCTTTTATTCAACTCATTTAGCTTATGTGCTTTCAATGGCAAAAAGCTAGGTGCTATACATCTAGACAAGATAAAACCTAAACAAGAATTCAAAATACATTGTGCAAAACCATTCTTTGTAGGGCCCAACAGCACGGAACATCGCGAATAACATTTGGAGTCCGCTGGCCAAATACGCATTCAAATCGCCTCCACGACATCCCGTGCGTGGCGCGTTCCAAAAAGGAATCGAGTATCCTTTATTTTATTTATTGTAATTTTTATTCCTATATCCTTTATTTTTATTCCTTATATATTATGGGATATGGGTAAATATAAATAAATAAATAAATTAATTAATTAATTAATTAATGTCTCTCCCGCTTGTCTTACAAACCGAAATGGCCGATCAGGAAATTGATAATGTCGAATTCTCGGACAGGTTGAGCGACATGTTAGGACGTCTTCTGGATCCCAAGGCATGTAGAAGACGTCCGAGTGTTTTCCTCTATTTTATGACTAATTTCTGCAACGGCCGTCACGCCTATCTGCGTGCCCCGCACTTGCGCGCTTCGCGCGATGTTGCGGTATCATCATCACATCAGTATCGACCAGGGATGAGCGGATTAACCGCTATACGTTATTCGGTTCCCGGCGGGCTTTAAAGTATCCGTTTTATTGTTCGTTATCCGGAAATTTTTGGCCAGTTTGGTTGAATTCTGGTGCTACAGCTTAAGTTTTCGCTGATTTCCTTTCCCTGTTGGTAGTCGCCTGTGTGGGATTGATTCTTCGATCTGGTTTTTCGATTTGATTAGCATCGAATATGTCGCAGTCAAACTGGCGTACTAGCAACAGAAGAAAGGAAATTGCTGCCAATTCTAAGAGTAATAACACATCTAAACAGGTTATAGAGGAGATATCTCACCATGAAACCGTTTTATCAGAGCACGCTGTTCTAGACTTTGCTACGATGTCTACTGCCGATATAATGAATTTAACTCTAGAAAAAAACGGACATCCAGAGATCGATAGAATGGTAAGAGTTTTTTTTTTTTGAGTCGAATACCTCAGGATCTTAGAGACGCTGTAGAAGCCGATAAAAGAGGCAGAAGCGTAGGTATCCGGTTCGCCAGAAGCCGATCCCAGCTTACCACCATCGGAAAAACAAAAAAACTTGGAAACTAAGTTAAGTGAAGTTTTAGATGTTGTCGATGTAGAATGTAGGCCGATAGAAGTGTATAGGCTGGGTCCGCCGATCATCACAGCTCCGCGCCTGGTCAAGCTTGTTTTGTATTGCAAATCTCACTGAAACACAGCCCTTTCAAATGCACATCGCTTATGTAACTGAAGCTTTGCTAATGTATACATTCGCAAACGCATGACTTTGGAGGAAAAGAAACGTGAGTTTGATCTTAGACAAGAGTGTAGAGAGAGGAATAATGGTCTTAAAGCCCGCGCCTGGGTGGTGTACAGGGGAGCTGAGGTACGTTCAGAACCTTTCCCACCTCACAGGTCAAGAGAAACTCTTCACTCCGCCAGGAACACACCCAGGCCTGACTTGCTTCTTGCTAAATTCCCGGAGTCTTGTTAACAAGATTCTACATTTACGTTATTTCCTCAGAATGTATGATCCTGATTTTCTCTTTATTACCGAAACCTGGCTATCTGCAAAAATTTATTGTCTCGAAATCATCGACAACCTTCCCTACAGAATTTACCAAAGTAACAGAAAAGGCCGTAGAGGAGGTGTTTATTGCCTAGTGAAGGATGTGATCAATGTTTTCCCTATTCTTCTCCACTCTTGGCTAAAATCAGACCTGCTTTGCCTCGAAGGTTCAAATGCTGATGGCACTATTCTGTTTAGAATCGTTTTAATATATCGTCAAATTTGTAGCGACGATAATTGTCTTTTGGTCAGCCTGACTGAACGGTGTCTTTCTTCCAAACATCTGATAGTATTAGGCGATTTAAATATCGAGTTTAATCTTGCTGAAAATGGATATCGTAGTTTAAACATTAAGAAATTCGAAGAATTTTTCAAACTTTTTGCCCTTAGTCAACAGGTAGCGGCAGCTACTCGTGGAAAGTCTGTGTTGGACATCATTTTAACTTCGTCGCCAATTTTGAGAAGCATATCCATTCTACCACCGCTGGCTTTTTTGGACCATAACATGGTATCGAGATCACGTGGTCTTATGCTATGCCACACAGAATGCCTTCCCCTGATTTCAAGAGAGCCAATTATGTTGGTCTATCAGAATTTTTTTGTCACGTTTACGTAGGTATGTCGAAATTCGTAGCTTTTCAAAAGATTGGAACACAAAGGCAAGGCTTCCCAAAACATATTACTAACTTGATCAGTAAAAAGGATCGCCTTTTCAATACTGTGCCAAATCCGACGTCACATCCTGAGTATAAGAAGGTCAATCTCGCTTTAGATTTTCACTTGAGGAGATTCCTAGCCAACAGAGAGAGAGTCGATTAATCTCATCGAGAAATAGGAATGCAATTTTCTCCCTGGTTAGGCAAAAATAAAGTGTTAGAAAACTTCCTGTGCTTCTGGATGATTCTGGCAACCGATACTTAAATGACAACCAAAAGGCAGAAGCGTTAGCGGGTTACTTCGCTTCCGTCTTCGCCTCGGATTATAGCATTGCTGTTTTTACTGCTGAAAATCAAAGCCAAGTCAACGTACTCCCTTTCAAACATCTCTGTGGAACCATCTGAGGTGTTGGGAGCAATGAAAACACTCAGCACCTCAAATGCCTTCTCGTGTGATGGTATTCCCCAGATCGTCTACAAAGAGTGTGCTCTTGCTTTATATAGACCGTTATCTATGATTCTTAACAGTTTCTTGTTGTTTTGCGAGGTTCCCCTATGTGGAAAAAGTCAATAGTTACTGCAATACAAAAAGCCCGAATGCGGCTTTATTGTCATTATATCGTCCAGTGAGCACTACTCCAATGAAAATTCTGGAAAAGCTTGTTTGTGATAAAATTGCTGAATGGTTTGATAAGAAGAACCTGATTCCACTCGAACAGCATGGGTTCATGAGTGGCGCCTTAACTGTTGCCCATATTGCTGATTGTATGTTTGACTGGAATTGCGAGTTAAATGAGGGGAAATCGATCGTTGTAATTTACTTCGATCTGTCTAAAGTCTTCGACAAAAGCAATCATAGGAAACTTTTATGTAAATTAAATAATGATGGTGTTGGAGGAGAACTATAACGTTGGTTCTTTTCTTACCTATCGGAGAGGTATGTGTGTCAAAGTCCGGAACTTGATTTCTAGGTGCTTTCCCTGCTCCACTGGTGTCTCTCAGGGGGGTGTCCTGTCTCCGTTACTCTTTCTCATCCACACATATGATCTGCCACAAAGACTTAAAACACATTAGGCCGTAAAAGTGCAGATATATGGAGGGGGCCTGTTCTTCCACCCAGCCTGCGGAGGGGCGGCGCTAATTGTACGAGGAGCGCCCATCGCGGACGAGTTCACGCGCTCGGCGGACGGGGGGAAGAACGGGCCTTCTCCCAGCGATCAGCTGTTACCACCGAAGGGATCGATACGATATTCTGCGCTGGATTCCACCTGTTTCTCCTACTTTCATCGTCCGCTTTGTGACCTTCTATTGGAAGGCTTCGGCATGATTATAAATCACGCTGAAGCCTTCCAAAAGAACTCCACCTTCCAAGGAACGACGATCATGTTCCTTGGCGCTGCGCTGGGGCGCTACGTAAACACGTCAGAGCGTGCGCCGCGTGAATTCGTCCTCGATGGGCACTCCTCGCGCAGTTAGCGCCGCCCCCCCCCCCTGCGTGCTGGGGGGAAGAACACTACCCCACCCAGATATATGCTGATGAAATCAAGATGTACGGGGCATACAACGACCACAATCAAGCAGAGGTTTGCCAGGCTCTTTCTCAATCTATCATAAATAAGATAGAGTGGGCTGCAGCCTGGCATCTTCTGGTAAATATCTCGAAGACATGTGTTCTACATTTCGGCAAGAACAATAAGACTTAGTATAGGTATCATGATTTGCCATTTAGAAGAGTAACCGAAGTGTGCGATCTAGGGATTTGTCTTAACTCTCGTCTAAATCAAGTCCCACATAAAGGCAATCATTAAAAGAGCTCTCTCTACCCTCTTCTCTATTCTAAGAAGCATTCAGTGCAACGACTAGCCCACCCTAATAAGAATATACAACTTACGTTTTACCGATCCTAGAGTACTGTTCGCAAATTTGGAGTCCGTCCTCTAGGAAGATGCAATTGAAACTGGAACGGGTTCAAAAGATTTTCACCAAAACGCTATTGTGGAGATGCACACCAGTAATTGCACACCGAATGTCTAGTTATAGCGAAAGACTGAAGTATTTCAATCTAAACAGCCTTCTTTATAGGCGCACATTCAACGACATTAGCTTTTGCTATAAAGTTCTTAAGGAAAACTTAGAATAAAGCCCTCGAAATACTGGATTTTCAGGCCATGTAGTGAGCGTACAAGTAAACTTTCTTTGCAACTTGCGCCAGTAAACACAAACCGTCGGACACAGGTGCTTAACACCTTGTTTTACAGAGGAGCTCGTTGGCTTCAAATGCTACCAAGCAGTATTTCAGAGCCAACAAGTGTTCCTCTCTTTAAGAAAAAACTGAAGCAAGTTAAGCATCTTCTTTTAGATCTGCAAATTCAAGAGGTCTAGGCGGTCGGGCTTAGCCACATGCAGAGTTACCACATTCGCTTGTTGCAGTGCTGCTCGTTGAAAGGGTCTCGGATCGTCGATACCAGTTGCATAGTGCAGAGTGATACTAGTGATACGGGACTAAGTTTTACTACCCAGTGTGTGTTGTGTTTATTCACAGTTAGTGAATCAATATGCCTGCATTTCATGACTGAAGTTAGAGCTATTCATAGCTTAAATACAGTGGAGCCCACCATGGATTTTTTCTCAAAACTATATTTTATTTAAATAATTTATACACATACTTAGTGCGTAGAGTCATGCTTTACATTGAAACAATTTACATCTGCATGTTCGGTTTGACTACCTCAGTTCCTATGGAAGCAGCATCGAATGGAAGCGTAATGAGGGCCTAGGTATGACCGGACTTAAGAGCGGACTCCTAGGTGCTTCTGCTTCACTAAGCCGCTCCAAAGTGATTCTCCACATCGGAATTACACCATAGCTATACTGAGCGCAAGCCGACCTCTGCTACAATATCATAGTAAAATTATCTGCCCTCTAATTCCTATTCATTTAAATTGACATTTCATTTTTAATCTCTTTAGATGTTTGGTTCGTTACAACAGCCTCCTTGTATTTAGTATTTCTGAATCGCTGCGAAACACTATACTTTATCAATTGCAGTGCATTTTGATATCATGTATTTATTTGTTTCACCAGTGTTGAGTTTGGTGGCGATGTCCGTTCCTCCACGTAGTGCCACTGGAAACTGCTCGCTTTGTGAGCTAAGCTAAGCACGGACACTCGAATGCAGGCGACGGCTCCAGGACCTAACTCCAACGCGACGTCGCGCGCTAGCCGCGTGCGACGTCGCGGCACTGAAACTCGGACGTGCGCTCGGTGCGTCTAAGGACACGGGTCAACCATGCGAGGGGAAAGGCGAGAGCACAGAGAAAGAGACACTCCGGCTGCGATCCGCCGGCTGCCAGCCGAGTGAGCTGACTCAGCGCGCGGATGAGAGTACCCTCTTGTCGCCTGCTTCTCCATAACCACTAGCAGTCGCGGAGGCGTGCAGTGCAAGGAGACTGAATTTCAAGGAGGAGAAAGGGATGCAACTTCCGTAGCTTATAGACGTTCCTATAGGTCACCAACAGACGTCTGGAAACTGCTACGCTTTGGGTGGCACAACAGAGATCAATTAGTGAAGATACGCAGGTCTAGCAAAACTAGATTTGTAAAATGAAATTGGTGGAGACAACATTTGGGTCCTGCCCTACATAATGGCAAGGTTTTCCAGGAAGCACATGCCAGTGGAAGACATGAAGCAACAAACTTAAGTGGCTCATCCTCATGGTATTCTATTATCCGCCTTCCTTGGGCAGAACATTTGCGTTTATGAACAGATGACAATCCTTAAGGCCAATCTCTGATCCTTAAGCTTTCTTTTTTTCTGGTGAGCCTTACGTCTTTCCTCTTTCCTTTTACAAGCGACAGTGATGGAATATACTCATTTGCAGCAAGAAGCAATGAACCGTAGGATAAAACTTCTAAAAAAGGCCATCACTTTGAGATCGAAATCAATCTGAGTTCACATAGTACTGCAGCAATTGGTCACCGCAGTGTTCTGAAGCCATGCTTTAAGAAATAACGGACTCGAAATCTCGCTGGTCTACAAGCGATATAACCTATTCCAAGCCGTTCAGTACTTTGCGTGAGCGCAAATAGGGTCCGGGGGTCACTACGTAGTAGTGACCCCCGGACCCTATTTGCGCCTTTGCGTGTAACATTAAGTAACGAATCAAGCACACACTGTAACGTTCTGGCAAGTTCACGGACCCGCAACGCAGAAGGCATCGGATCTCATCCTTGGAGCCGGAACACTGGTTGCGACTACTATTAGGTTGGTGCATAAGTTCTCGGACATTTGATCCCTCCTGAATTGAAGCCGCATTTTCCCGCCAAATTTCTCACATGTATCAACGCGTAAATCATCGATCGATAGAGAAAGGAAAGGGCTACAAAACTGTTCCTAACATTTACTTCTGCGTTGTTAACGTCAGCTATTATGGCTAAGCAATTCATCCCAACTGAGACGCATATTCATGTTATTCCTGCACCAATCTGGCCTCAATGCCAACGAATCGTATCGCCTGAAGGATGTTTACAACGAGAGTGCTCCTGCTCGAAGTACTGTGTACCAGTGGTTCTCGAAGTTGGCAGTTGATGAATTCTCCGTTGAAGATAATGAACGAGAAGGGCGCCCGATGACACTGAATTTGGATGGCCTCCGAAGTAGAGTGGAAGCGGACCCATATCAAACCACTCGCGAACTATCAAGCACTCTTGGTGTTAGTCACTCAACAGTCGTTCGAGGATTGAAGTCGATTGGCAAGGTGCAAAAATTGGGTCGCTGGGTACCTCACGACTTGACACAACATGACATGGATCGCAGAGCCGATGTCGCTCTGTCTCTCCTTACCCTCAGAACGGATGGCTGGACAACCTTGTCACCGGGATGAGAAGTGGATACTCTACTCTAATTGTCACCGGCGTGCACAGTGGTTCGACGCAACTGGAGAGGCAGAGGACGTTCCGAAACCCGACCTTCACGTGAAAAAGGTGATGCTTCGCATTTGGTGGAGCGTTCTTGGCGTAGAATACTGGGAGCTGCTGGACGAAGGAATAACAGTGACGGCAGAGGTGTACGTCAACCAACTGAGGAAGTTGAGGGCCCACCTTCAAACCACACGAGGAGAGCCAGTGAAGGTGTATTTTCAACACGACAACGCTAGACCGCATATTGCTAGAGGACGGCGGCTGAGTTGGCGGACTAGGGATGGACTGTTCTTCCACATCCACCTTACCAGATTTCGCTCCTACTGATTATCATTTGTTTTCAAGCCTTCAACGCCATTTGGACGGCCAGCAATTTAGGAACCGAGAGGATGTCAAGGAGGCACTGCTCACATTTTTCGAATCACAACCGGCCACGTTTTGGAAAAGGCATCCATGACTTACCAGCACGTTGGCGAAAGGCAATTGATGTAAAGGGCGGTTACTTCAAATGATTTGATATTGTTGTTCGTATGTTGTGTTAATAAATATTTCATGCTCCAAATGTCCGAGAACTTATGCACCAACCTAATATTACCAATGTCCATAGCGTGATATTCTTTTAAAAAAGTCGAAAAGTTAAGCCAAGACTATCCCATCGCATCGACGTTTCTGGTAAGACAGATCGCCTAACCGACATTACTTATTTGCGAAATAACGGCTCACGAAGCGCAGTCCTCGAGCCGTCCCATCTCGCCTGCGGTAGAGAAGCGCAGGAGTGCTATGTTGTCTGGACTCTAGCGCAACGGTGGAGAGATGCAGCAAGGCAGGAAAGCGGGATCTCTAATAGAGAGGGCACCGACGGCACGACGAGACCGCTGAGTCATGGTGACCCGTGCCCTGACTTAAGATCCCACACAATGTGGTAGTCAACAGTCTGCAGTAGGGCAATTGATCCGATGGGTGATAGTGACCTTTCTGCGCAGTATAACCATAGTCACGGGTAAAAATTGACCAAAGAAGTTGTAGATGGCAAATACTGACCCCAAAAACCATCCACATGACCAGGATTCCTGTATAAACTGTCGCTGATCGTCCCACTGAAATCACATTCCTATACCATCTCCAAGAAACGCTGAGTTGAGGCAAAGGCGTGCCGCATGCCCAGTAGGAAGTGTTTCTAGCCGTCGGAAGCATCGGACCGCGACAACTCGTCCAATTTCGTCGCGCACCGTGCGCGGCGTTGGAGTTATGTCTGCCCCCGGCAGGCGACAGGCCCTTGTGACAGGCCGGCCTACGAAGACCCATGTCACATCACATGGTGTATGTCATGTTTTTCGTGATTGTGCTACGGCGTCCGCGGGAGCCGACGCGCACTCGCAGAGCCCGGCGAGTGTGGAAAGTATGCGAGGGTCACTGATGCGAGGACGGCATCGGGGGCAACTGAGCTAGTCCGAAAGTCCCGTAACGTAAGCAGGACCCGCGTAGCAACACTACGGGGCGCTCGTGCGAGTTGGTTGAGGCACAGGAGCGTAGAAGAGTTGATTTCTGTGCGGTGTAGGAGACGGGGTGTCCTGCCGCAAGCCAAGGGACATAGGACGTGGCTTCAAGGCCATTCTATGTGGAAGTCCCAGGACCACCAGTGGTGTCGGAATAATCGTCTACGAACGATTTCGTGACTCGATTGTAAGCGTCGAACGCTATGACGATCGGTTGATGAAGATCGTTGTCGCCGCTATCACTTTTTCTCTGCGTATGCTCCGCAGAGTGGCTGCTCCGATCAAGCCAAGGAAGAGTTTTGGAGCCTGCTTGATGAGAAGACAGCAGAGGTACCGCCGAAAGATGTAATCATAGTCGCTGGTGACCTTAATGGGCACGCAGGTGCTGCGAAAGACGGGTACAGCTGTCATGGTGGCTTCGGATACGGATCACGTAACGCCGATGGCGAGCGCATTCTTGATTACGCGGAATCGCATAACTTCACCATAGTGAACACCGTCTTCCGAAAACGCGACTCGCACCTTATCTCATACTATAGTGGGAGCACCAAGACTCAGATAGACTTTGTCCTTGTGAGAGATCGCAACCGGAGACTTGTCACAGACGCGAAGATGGTGCCATATGAGACGGTCGCCCCACAGCATCGACCGCTGATCTGCACTTTGAAGATCGCCCCTCCGAGGCTGAAGCAGGTTGAGTACAGCTGTCATGGTGGTTTCGGATACGGGTCTCGTAACGCCGATGGTGAGCGCATTCTTGAGTAAGCGGAATAGCATAATCTCAACATTGTGAACGCGTCTTCCAAAACGCGACTCCTACCTCATCTCATACTACATATAGTGGGGCACAAAGACTGAGACAGACTTTGTCCTTGTGAAATATCGCGACCGAGGTCTTGTCAAAGATGCAAGGGTCGTGCCGTATGAAACGGTCGCCCCACAGCATCGACCGCTGGTCTGCACCTTTAAGATCACCCCTCCGAGGGTGCAGCAGGTTGAGCGATGCGATGCTGCGGGAATCAAGTGGTGGCGAATGAAAGAGAAGGAAGCAGCTGTGATTTCTCGCGTAAGGTTAGCGGCAGTCACAACTGTCGATGAAACTTGGAAGAAAGCAACCCACGCGATACGCCAAGCTGCAAGGTTGGAACTCGGTACAACGAAGCCTGGACGACGCAAGGTCGACAACCAGACATGGCTGTGGACGGACGTTGTGAAGGCGAAGGTTTATTTATTATATACGTCCTAGGACGCGCTCAAAACAGAGTACCAAGCGCATAGTGGACATACACTGGCAAAGGGTAAAAACCTAGAAGAAAAAAAAACTAATACACAAAAAAAAACTTCAAAAATGATCGATAAAAAAACCATCAAAGGATAAGATCACACAAAACCATCCATCAGTTATAGAAGGAAGACAAACACAAGCCGCTAGGAGGAAACTGGAAGTAGAGGAGTCCAGAGTGGTCTCACTATGGTATTGGCATTTGTGAAAGCCATGAGACTTGGGTCAAAACTAACAACTTAGTCGTCTAAAATTTGGTATCCCTGCTGCACCAAACACAGTCCACTTTACAAAAAAAAAATCTATTGCACCCAAAAGTTGAAGAAAATCCAAAAGAATTAAACGGAGGGGCTGCCACCTTGCTTTGCCGAAAGACTAGCCCAGCACTTGGGTGTTCGGCAAAGAAAAAAAAATTTTCATGCTCAAAAAAAGCGCGAAAGGCAAAAAATCCTACCGTAAAGACATATGGATTGTGAGCGTAAGAATGCGCTACGTCTACGACCTTTATGCGCACGATCCCAGGGCGGGCCCTGTATCTCAAAAGCATCTTTAAACTGGTACGCAGGTTCGAGAGAAGAAGTCGCTGCATCATGTGTTTCTCGGCGACAGAACAGCCGACAACTGGCAGGAGCATCAGAATGCGAAGAAGGCTGCAAAGGAAGCCGTGGCTGTTGCGAAAGCCAGTCATCATGGTGATATCTACCGAAAGCTCGAGTCGCGCGATGGTGAGCGGTATTTGTACCGTCTTGCTAAGATCCGCCATCGCCAAACCGAGGATTTTGAAAAATTCTTTGGCATCAATGATGAGAGCGGCCGTCTGACAGACCGCAAAAAGGCGCTGAAGCGATGGCGTGATTATTTTGTGAAAATTTCCACTGTGGAATTTCTTCACCTGGGCAACCCTCCTGTGGGTTCTGTTCACGGTCCCGTTTACAAGATCACCGTGGAGGAAACAGTAGCGGCTCTGAAGAAGATGAAGCCATGCAAGGCGAGAGCACCGGATAATCTGGCAGCCGATGTTTGGAAGTCGAACTCTGGCATTCTGCTGAATGGTTGGCTGAGTTCTTCATCAAGGTAGTAAAGGAGAAGAAAGTACCGAAGTGTTGGCACAACAGTAAGACGATTCCGATTTGGAAGAAGAAGGGCAGTCCTGCAGACTGCTCCAATTACCGTCCGATTCGCTTGCTTTCGCACATCATGAAGATCTTTGAGCGAATCCTCTATAGACGAATTCGTGAAATTGCCAGGCTCTCCGACAACCAGTGCGGCTTCGTAGCTGGTTGTGGGACCATTGATGCTATACACGCCGCCCGCCTCTTGGTGGAGAAGCATCGCGAGAAACAGAAGCCGGTGCATGTAGCCTCTCTCGATTTGGAGAAGGCCTTCGACCGCGTACCGCGTGAGGTTATATGGTACGGTGTATGGCTATATGGTATGGTGCCTTGCGACAACACAACGTACCTGAGAAACTCAGGTACGTTGTGCTGTCGCAAGGCATACCATATGAGCTGAGCTTGCACGCACTTCGGTGTTTAAATACCTGGGATCAGCAATAGCGCCTGACGGCGGTCTGATGGTTGAAGTGAACTCATGCGTGAGCGCAGCTTGGTCCAAGTGGCGTTCGCTGACTGGCGTGCTCTGCGATAGGAAGATACCAGAGCACCTGAAGTCGAAGATCTACAGAGCAGTCGTGCGGCCAGTAGCGATATACGGCGCTGAGTGTTGGCCTGCGACTAAGGAAATTGAAACGCGCCTCAGCGTCATGGAGACGAAGACTCGTTCAAGAATTACATCGGCTTGTAATAATCTTTAAAGCGGATGGATAGACGTAGTGAAAAAGGAGTAGCAAAACAACCCAACTGCCACCCTTGGATGAGTGCAGATATCAGTGAATGAGATGCATGAGTCACATCTAATTCTTGCGAAGATATTTACCAGGTTTTCCCCTCTTCATAAGGACAGTTCCGTTGCCCAACGCCTCTTTCATCCTATTTTCCCACCAATATGAAACTACTGAACTTAAAATTACCACTGGATTAGCAAATCCACTCTTTTCTGGTCTTATCCAAGCTCTTAAGACGATGCTAGCGGCAGACGAGAGAAGTTTGTTTAATAGCGTTTGTTCCCCAACTTGATGAACTTATTCATTTTCCCCAAATGCGCTTAAAAGCAATTCACCTTCTTCGGGGCAGAAGAGAGCTTTGTGGACAGGAATTAGTGTGAAGTTCGATTGGAGACAGGCTCAAGCGTGGGCTGCGATTTCTGCCAAAAATCTTCACAGAATACTTACCCATAATGGATTTAGCACAGAATTCACAGCCACCAACATAAGAAAATGCTTAAATAAAAACAGACAAATATTATATAAATATGGCAGGTTGGACAACTATAATAAAGCGAAAAACTTAGTAGGAACACTCGTATAGTTGGAAGTTTTTTGCTTAAATTTACTTTACATATATATACGCCCATATATAAGAGATCTTATTAATATGCCGGTGAAGGGAATGTGGAAGCAGTGACATTAGTTGATATAACTGTGAAATGATGGATAATACTGATCTAATAAAATTATTACATAGTGTGCCAATGTAACAAGGATTGAAGAATGAAATGAATACCGTAATGATAACACATATCATAATACATATCCATACAGATACCGTATAACAGATCACGGTATGGTTACTTTATATAGGAAAACCTCTGGAGTCGGTTGGCACGAGGAGCAGTGCGTAAGTTAAATGACTTTGGTATTTTCTAAATATTGACAATAAATATTTATAAAAGTAAAAAATGTGTATAAAAAATGAAACGAAAAATAAAAATAAAAATAGAAATAAAAATAAAACAAAAAGAAAGCAAAAATAAAACTAAAATAAAACTAAAACCAAATAAAAACAAAACAGAAACATATTTAAAAATTATAAATAAAATAAAATAAAACAATAATAAATTTAAAAAAATAAAAAAATAAAAATTAAAATTAAAAATAAAGATATAACAATATAATAATACAAAAAGTAAAATTATTACACCTCCTTCTTCACTGATGAGCCCCCGAGGAGGTGTTATAATAAAAACGGCTTGTCTGAAGGGAGAAGGCGAAACAAACCATTTAGGTTTGATATTATTTCTCCATAAATCTCAAGTATATTCAATGTTAAGTTGACTCATGTGTTGCAAACAATTTTAGAAAATGTGAAAAAAAGAAAAAGTAATTATTAATATTTAATTAACATAGTTTTGACGCAAACAAATCAATGAAGAGATTTTTCAGACATAGCAACGACAAGGTGACATCCTGCACCGCGTCTTCTACGGAAAGCAGACGTCATTCGGATTTGGAGAGCTATTGCATTAGATAATAAATTTTTTAACCATTTTTCAAAGCAGCTGAAATGGATCAATTGCTGCTCAATTTTCGCAGTGACGGCGCGACGCATTTTTTGGTTGAGAGATGTAGCTACTGAAGCTGAGAATGGATCTGACCGAAATTCAACCTTCAATTTGTAGCAGGAAAAAAATCAGGCCTCTTCAAAGCCACCTTTCATCCGATCAGGTGGAGTGATATTCGTATATTGGATTTTTCCAAAAATAAAATATTTCCTGAGCAAGGCTACCACTGGAGCTGAAACTGGAGTCCACAACAACACAGCTTTTATTTAGCACTTTTTCAAGAAACCAAGTCTTTCCTAATCGATGTTGCTTGCTATCAGGTGAGGTCATGCTCAAATTTCTTTTTTTTTAAATAAAGAATTTCCTACCTGAACGAAACTGTGTTTAGAGCTGAGATGTAGCTTTAGAAAACGATAATTTCTATTAAATATATAATCAAAAATTAAGTTTTTCCTAAGCGATCTTCCTTGTGATCGGGTGAGGCCATGCTTAAACTTTTTCAAAAATAAAGCTTTTTCTACCTGAACGGAGCGATGTTTAGAGCTGGCTAAGATGTAGCTTTAGAAAACGATAATTTCTATTATATATATTCCAAAATCGACCGTTTAAGAAGTGATCTTCCTTGCGATCAGGTGAGGTCATGCAGAATTTTTTTTTGTCAAATATTCGGTGAGGCCGAGGGGAGCGATTTTTCTGCGATTTTTGACAAAAATCGCAGAAAAATCGCTCCCCCTCGGCCTCACCGAAAATAACTCCAGATAAGCTGCGCTTTTTTTGTTATGTATCAATCTAAGATTGTGCTTTTGTAAAGCTGCACTTCAGCTCTAGACATCGTTCCGCTCAGGTAGAAAATGTTTATTTTTGAAAAAAGAAAATTTTCTGCATGACCTGATCGCAAGGAAGATTACTTATTAAACGGTCGATTTTGGAATATATATATATATAAAATAGAAATTATCGTTTTCTAAAGCTACATCTCAGCCAGCTCTAAACATCGCTCCGTTCAGGTAGAAAAAGCTTTATTTTTGAAAAAAAATTTAAGCATGGCCTCACCCGATCGCAAGGAAGATCGCTTAGAACAAACTTAATTTTTGAATATATATTTAATAGAAATTATCGTTTTCTAAAGCTACATCTCAGCTCTAAACACAGTTTCGTTCAGGTAGGAAATTCTTTATTTTTCATTAAAAAACAAAGAAATTTGAGCATGACCTCACCGTATGAAGATCCCGTTTTCAAAATTTGATCTTGTATTCGAAAGATATAGCATTTCTTCTAGTTTTCTCAATGCCACCCGCACAGCTCTTAGAATTAAGCGGGTTATAATAGTTTGAGTGCGGGTATCTGAAATCTGTTACCTATATCTGAAATCTGCTAGGAAGGAAAGGTCTTACGCAGTTAAACGATCATAACTCACTTACTTTTGGGAGATGTGCAAATGCGAGCGACATTCAGTAAACTGGAGAAAATGTCCTCTCAGATGATCAGAACATCGTTTTTAAAAAAGGCATCTTCATGCGCCGCGCGGGGGCGAGATTTTTGGTAAGTATTTTCGCAAAAATCGCAGAGCCCCTCGCCGCGCATGAAGATGCCTTCTTCAAAATTTTATTTTGCATTCAGAAGATAGAGTTTCTTCTAGTTTTCTGAATGCTGTCCACATTTACACAGTTAAGAGAATTATGGTCGGTTGAACAAAGTACCAGTATAACACCTTCCAATCACATCGACGAGCGATCGACCTATCCCTCTTGATCTCACCAAAAGTAGATCGAGATAAGCTGCATTTTTTATTTATATGTATTAAACAAAGATTGGGCTTTTGTAAAGCTACATCTAAGCTATAGACATCGTTACGTTTTGTAGAAAATGTTTAATTTTGAAAAAAAAGAAAAAATTTGAGCATGGTCTCACCCGATCGCGAGGAAGATCGCTTAGGAAAAACTTGATTTTTGAATATATACTTGATATAAATTATCGTTTTCTAAGCTACATCTCAGCTCTAAACATAGTTTCGTTCAGGTAGGAAAATCGTTAATTTTGAAAAAAAAGAAATTTGAGCATGACTTCTCCTGATAACGAGCAACATTGATTAGAAAAGACTTGGTTTCTTGAAGATGTGCTAAATAAAAGCTGTGCTGTTGTGGACTCCAGTTTCAGCTCCAGCGGTAGCGTTGTTCAGGAAATATTTTATTTTTGGAAAAATCTAATATAGGAAAATCACTCCACCTGATCGGATGAAGGTGACTTTGAAGAGGCCTGATTTTTTCCTGCTACAAATTGAAGGTTAAATTTCGGTAAAATCCATTTTCAGCTTCAGTAGCTACGTCTCTCAACTAAAAAATGTGTCGCGCCGTCACTGCGAAAGTTGAGCAGCAATCGACCCATTCCAGCTGCTTTGAAAAATGGTTAAAAAATTTATTATCTAATGCTGGGCGCGTGTAGCGCAGTCGGAGGAGGCGCGACTGTCGCGTGTACCCGATACCAGATTCCTGGTTCGGATTTCCCGCCCAGGCCAACCAAGCCTTCCACCCCTCCGGGGTCGGTGAATTGGTACCAGACTTGTCTGGGAAGGATAGAGCGCTGACTTGTTCATCGGCTGGCCACCGCAAGTCATTGTATGGCCAAATACGCATTCATGTCGCCTCCACGACATCCCGTAGAAGTAGAATGCGCTGGCGCATCCCAGAAGGGATTGAGTAACGCCGTCCTTTATCCTTTATCTAATGCAATAGCTCTCCAAATCCAAATGACGTCTGCTTTCCATAGAAGAAGCGGTGCTCAGGGTATTGCCATGTTGTTGTCATGCTTAAAAAATCTTCATTTAATCGAGTTATTTGCGTCAAAAATTTAATAATTGAATAAGAACAATAATAATAATATATTTATTAATTGCAGACCTCTGCTTACACTTGCAAAAGAACGATCCCTCCGAAGAATTTTCTCTTATTGTTAGGAACCAAATCGAAGTACGACCTCCCCCCCCCCCCCCCCTCCTCCTCCTCCAACATGAACCAAAGTACGACCCCCCTGCGATTCTCCACCCCACGCTTGAGCCTGATTGGAGAGTATACAAAAGCGAATCTGAGTGACTTTCGACTGCTCCCCCAGGCCCTGGAGACCCATAGGATCTATACTTAGTGACCCAACAGCAGCTGAAAAACATTACAAGGAATGCAGCGCGACGTTAGTCAATACCTTTGGGGGATATGCCACGCATACTCCTACGGCATATTGTGGAGACGGTTCGGCTGCTCGGCCAATGAATTGCGATGGCCAGCCGATGGCCAAGACAGTGCGTTGATTGTCCCGGAAAATCCTGGTGCCAACTCATCGAGCCCAAACGGAGGGAAGGTTTTGTTGACCTGGGGCCGGATTCATCAAAGTTACTGCAGTAACTTTGATGAATCCGACCCCTGGACGGCAAATCCGAAACAAGAACATTGAGTTAGAGTGCATGCGTTAGTTGGCGCCTTCTTCGACTGCGCTAAAACGCGAGGCAAAGAAAAACACCAATAAAAAGTGTAAAGGAAGGGAAACAAAGGGTAGAAGAGTAAGTGGCTTATTCAGTATGTGAAGAAGACAGTGTTACAACCTCCGACCTAGCATTGTAAAAAGAATGGATCAAAGATAGTTTTAGTCTTTGTTGTGTGTTCGTTATCCGTTTTTCCGTTATCCGGCCATTTTTGGACAAAATTATCCGTTATCAGGGTTTCAAAATTTTATTATCCGCTCATCACCGATATCGATTCATATTAACCTCCCCATTTAAACTTCTCACCTGATGTGAAGCACTTCGTCGACCACACATAATACCAGCGCGTCTTCACCCCGACCGACTAAATCTAGGAGAAAACCGAAATTACCGGTCAGAAGATCAATAAATGCCTCCCCATTGGGAGAGGATAGACGAATATTGATTGCCTTCTCTCCCTGCTGTGAAGGCCTTCCGCCGAAGATCATAATCACATAACTCCCACGAAAATCGCTTAAGTCTGAGGGAGAATCGATAAAATCAATCGATATTGATTGCATTCTGTGAAAGCCTTACGTCAATGAGCGTCTGAATCCCCAGGCATGTTGGAGGACGTGTTCGGCACGTACGGCCTCAATCGAGTCTCAAATACAAGGTTTCAGGCGTTTGCATGGCGCAATCTTGACTATTTGCAAGTCACAGAAATCTCGTTACACTGTGCTTTCATAACCGTCCCAAACGTCTTCAAAAGCTTCACTATCAGCGATGTTAGAACCTTTCAAATAGTACTTGCATTTTTTAAAGATACCTTGCATATTTCGCAGGCCATATTATGTTTTTAAGTTTTAAACCTCAAAAGAAGCACACATCAATCGATATGGCCCTTTGTGGAGAAATTATAACAAGTATTCAAAGGAAAAACAATCACTAGAGCCTAAAATGCAAGAATTGAGACGAGTGCATGGTGCAATCCATACCACTCATATGTCAGAAAATTTCTATTTTTTAAAGCTTTCATATGAGCCCATATCTTCTGCAGTACTTTTACTCTGAGCAAGGCTATCACCTCTCAAACAGTGTACACATTTTTTCGAGACACCTTGTATACACACCATTTTCACTCTTCTAAGCAAGCCTAATACTTCTGAGATCACAGCGAACTCCTCCAAATTGGAATGACCTTTAGGCAGATTAAATTACAGACTCACTAAGATAGTTTGAATAAATTTTTGGTAAGGAAAAAATTGGTAGAACTTTCTTTGAAATGTTTTAGTTCACCTGCCCCAAGATGTGAATATTAAAGATAAGAGATGCATGAAGCTCTTCTTAACGCAGTTGAAAGAATAAATTTGTGGACTAATCAGTGGGCCATTCCACTCAACGTCAACAAAAGCATGGTGCATATTGGTGAATCTGCTCCTACGTTAACGCTGTTGCCACGTCGAAATGTAATATAGTGGAAGAACTCGGAATAACGTTTGATGCTGAGCTCAAATTTTCTATGCATATCGACTGTGCAACAAAAGAAAGCGTATAAGACTATATTTATGATTTTCCGTAATATTAAGTGTTCATATGCGCCATTATTAATACGACTCTATAGGGTGTCTGTTTTGCCTCATATCGAGTACCGCACGCAGGTTTTGTACCCGTTCTTAAAAAAGGTACGTTAAAAGTTGAAATAGTTCAAAAGATCTTCACATGAATTCTATGGTACCGATTCACTGAATGCTCGGATCCTTTTGTATTGCAAAACTATGAAGGGCGCTTGAAAATGCTTTTCTTACGTTGCCTACTATGCAGAAGACTACTGGCTGATTTAGCGCTTTGCTATCGCAGTCAAACAAGAGAAGTTGAGCTGTCTCCAAGCAAATATTGGATATTTAGAGCTAGTAGCCCTAGAATGAATAATTTCAATATCCAATATTACAGAACGCACAAAAAACATTTTTCTGCCATCTTCAACTCGTTTCTATACCACTGTGCAAAACGTATTAGCCTCCTACCAGCACCACCCACCTACCTTCTACCTTCCCAGGCAAGCTCAGTGCACATTTTTAAACGCAAATTAATGAGGTTAGATATTCCAAACTCACTTAAGAGCGAACGTTTTTGTTGACATCTAGATTTTTACAGACACCACGTGCTGTCGTTTCAAGATGACTGGAGAACTAGCAGGCCTGCCACTCGAATAGAGGAAGAAAAGGAAAACAGTCAGATTCCACCTTAATTAGGAAGCCTCTGGCTTGCTAACAAGGTGCTTCTCGTTCCTTCGCTTCGCAAACAATGGGACTCTTAACTCACAGCAGAAAATCTCGTCAATCCCTCCAAAGCTTACCTAATTTTCAAACTTACAATAATGTTGAGTCTCTAGTAAATCAAATCCCGATGCTCTCCTTTCTCATCGGTCCTACTACTTCTCTACGTCTGTTTAAAATCCCTTCCATAATGCAATGTTTCAGGTATGGCGTCGGCACAGAAGCATTAACAAAATCATCGCCATCCTCTAAAATCATCGCCATCCTTATTTCAACATCCTCATGATCTTCACCATAATGTCTCCTGTGCACCAAAATCACTGCACTTTATATTTGCCAATGCGAGTTTCTTTCTGCTGCTGTGTTGTGATTCTGTAAATTTCGCATTCGCAATTTCGGAAAGTTCGAATCGAGAAACACTTGAGCCCGTTAAATGTTATGTTATTCTTTGATTTGTTTATTTTTTGTACAGCGTACAAAAATGTGCAATAAATAAATATTAAAAACATTTTTTGAGAAAAAGTTAAAGATTCATTTTTGTTTTGAAGCGCAACAAGGCAGCAATCATGTAGTATATTAAAAGACTGGATCACGCCATGCACTCGAAAAACAAGTCGCAATGCTTATTTGATTGATAGTGTAAATACTGCTTACATGCAGTAAAAAGTTTGGATATGTGTTTTTTACAATTGATTATGTTGCACCGTTTGTAGCTGTGAATAAAATAAATAAATAAATTTGGCAGCAGGGTGTCATGAATTTCGCGCTTAGGCCTATGTTATACTTCGGCGACGCGTCGGCCGACGTCGGCGACGCTGTGCTTTGCGGGCAGCTACGCACTGCGTGGCAGCCCGCCCAACACAGCGTCGCCGACGACGTCGCCGAGAGCTCCGCAGGGGGTGTTATACTTCCGCCGCCGACGTCGCCACCGACGTCGCCACCGACGTCGCCACAGACGTCGCCACCGACGTCGCCACCGACGTCGTCCGTGGGTCGGTCGCCGCGCTGTGCACGGCGACGGGCCGTCGCCGGCCTCATTCAAGGCTGGGAGAAAATGCGCTCAGAGGGAGTATTTTGTTTGTGGGTGGGTTCTTCGTTCCCGGCACTGTCAACATCCTCGGCGGACCTCGAATTACGAAATCGAAAGTGCAAAAACGCCCATCTTGCGGCATCCAGCCAATAGTGTGAAAAAACCAACGGTCGCGTCAGACTCCTAAGTGGTCCAGTACCATTTGGATTGGGTTAGTCTAGAAGAAATAGAGTTCGCTTCAAAATATAGTTCATGCCTACTTTGAATCGACATGCGTTTCATAACCGCACATCAAGAAGGCGCCTCGTTTGCTTACTATCTCTCAATGTCGGCCATCATTTTGACGATGTTTAGCACCTATCGCGCCGTAATCATCTTGGCTCTTCATCACTTGATACTTAAATAGGTTACATATTCGCGCTCACAATCTTCTTTTCCTCGCACACTACAAGATTTCCAATTATGCTCTACCTTAGACAAATCACATTTTATTCTATTCAGATATTCTATCGCCCAATTATGCAATCGAGTCTGCTAAATTTGCATTTCTTAAAGAGACTATATTACCGGTTATGATAGCTTCAAATTAATGACGTCGCCTGGGTTAGAGAGGAGCAATAGATGGCCTAGAACATGCTGAACATTCAGAACTGTTTTACAGCAGGTGCAAGAGTGGTGTGGCGCTGCTAATATGTAGCAGCGAAAAATGTTTTCTTTAAGGCTTGCAGAAGAATATGTAAAAAGTTTCTTTGGTGTGTTCTTTTGTTCTCTAGGTTCGGCAGATTATGGTTGAGCAGACTACCGTACATACAGAACAACAAATCATCATCAAGTCTTGAAACATTAAGAAGAATTAAGAATAAAAAATCCTTTTGAAGATTAAGAAAAGCACAAAATGTATGCAATCGGCAGACTGGTGGCCAAATGATGACATTGAAAGCGCGCTCCGATGCTAAAAATGCGCTCCGATGCTCTCCTGTCAACGACGTCCCCGACGCCGCCACAGAATCTGTTGACGACGTCGCCGACGTCGACCACGCGTCTGTGGCGACGTCGCTGGTGACGTCAGCGTCGGCCGACGTCGGTGACGGGCCGTCGCTGACGTGTCGCAGCGTCGGCGACGCGTCGCCGAAGTATAACATAGGCCTTAGGCGTCCACACTATAGTTGTGCTCAGATGACCTATTCGAATAGGTGTTCGAATGAATTTCATTCGAATTTGAATATTCGAATTCGAATGTTCAAAAAATCGCGTTTCTCGAATGTATTCGAAATACGAATGCTCGAAAATTGCGGGTATTCGAAACCATTCGAATATTCGAAAATTTTGCGAGAGCTCAACTATAGTCCACACGCATTCTTTCGGCCGCGGAAGAGCATTCCGAAAAAAGTTACTATGGTTTTGGACTCTCCACAGGAGACCCTACATCCTGTAAAAATTGCATTGCAAAAGCTCACCGCCAGTTTGGAGGCTCTCCTTGCCAGTACATAGCTTTGCCAATACATAGCTTGAAATTTTATAAAAATTTTGTTTTTTGAGGAAAACAATGATTTAAAGCTTGTTTTAAAGAGCAGGAAGGCGGCCATTTTATACTGCCAAAACAGAGATTGCGCCAACCGACCACATTACTCTGGGTGGCAACAGGGCGTCATGAACATCGCGCTCACGCGTCCACACGTTTTTTTTTACCACAGAAGACCATTCAAAAAAATAACTATGGTTTTGGACTCCCCACTCGGGACCCTGCATCCTGCAAAATTGCATCTCGAAAGCTCACCTCCAGTTTGGAGGCTATCCTTGTTAGAAGAATGTCCAATTTGGCATGAAAAGTGTCCAACGGGACAGAGAAAATATATAGGCATATATATATATATGTTTATATATATATATATATGTATATGTATATATATATATATATATATATATATATATATATATATATATATATATAACCTTTTTACGTCAACACAAATCTACCCGCTTAAAACGCGTTGGATACAACGCTACTCCCGTTATAGTGCGGTTTTGGGAGGAACTCTGCGTTCAAAATAACTCCCGTTATAACGTGACGAGGGCACAGTTCCGGTACCACACAGAAAATGAAGTGGAGCAGGATGGACCTTTCTATTGCCTCGTTCGTAGTCGTGACCATCACATGTGCGACAATCAATTATACGCATATAGACCATCTGTGAAACTTTAGTCTTACTGCGACTTAGGCCTATGTTATACTTCGGTGACGCTGTTGTCGGCGACGTCGGCGGCAGTGTTATGCGGACTGCAACGCAGTGCGTAGCTGCCCGAGCAACACAGCGTCGCCGACGCGTCGCCGAGCTATAACGTAGGCCTTACGGTTTACGACTTTGGCGATTTTATCGTAATTCTGATTTACGATTTCGAAACTTCGGATTTCATTTACGCACACTCCTGGTCGTTACTGTGCATCTACAAAAGAGCACAAAACTATTGAGAAATATGGCACTCACCTCTTGCCTTTTGGCTGCACCTGTTTTTTCATACGTTCTGGACGAAGATAACTGTAGCTCATGGTGTCCTCTGTGTTCCTTAGTTGGCCTCGACTGCACAGTTTTAGCGGGCTTTTGAGAAGCTAGCGCCGCCACAAGAAGGCTCTTCTTTATTACCAGGGCTAGGCGTGGAAGAGAGTTTGTCTGATTTACGACGACAGGTCCTTGATCGGTTAGCCTGATTCGAAGTGGCGGGACTCGAGGATGTGGTGCGTCCTCCTTCAATGCTTCGCTTTTACACACATCGCTTCCTTCGGTAACCAACACCTTGTGCGCTTCGGTCTCTCGTTTGTCTCCAACCACAAGTGGCGTCGCATCCATCATGACAGCATTGACCCTCACAAGGTTGCCCTTTACAACATCCCTTGATGTTTCGCTCGCGGACTGGTGAACACTTGCACTCGATCCGTCTTTAGCACTGGCCTAGAATTTTCGATATGTTGGCTGACGAACAGTAGAAGTTGAAGAAATGCGTTCACCTCTTCTACTTTAATAGTTTGCTCCACTGTAAACGCTTGATTGTCCGGCTCTGCACCGTATGCATTGAACGGAGTAACTTTGTTCACATCAACTGCTGTCTCCGATGACGAATTAACCGCTGAAAGTCAGTGTTTTTACGAGCGAGAACAGAGTCCGTCTGCACGTCTGTTTTCTGCAAAATCCGCGGGTAATCCCACACTTGTGCAGGCATAACCCTCGCTTTATGCATGTCGCGCATGCACTACCGTGAGCGTGAGCATCATAAGCATACGTGAACTGGAGAGAACTGCTAAGAATTGTAAGCCTGCAGATAAAGATTACGAGATTTTCTTGCACCAATGCAATATGCTAGTAGAGCAATATGTCCATTTATACCGATGAGTGGTACAATTCGAAATCACTGTCCACGCAAAATTCACAAACTCCATGCTTAAGTTCCCAGATTACACCATGCGCGTTTCGTATAGGTAAAAGCACCAACTCTACTCGAGGAAGCCTAAACATGAATTACCACACCTTGGTACCACAATTAGTAAGAAAATATGTTTATTTTTTGCCATTACCTCTACGGGCAAGCGGCTCGGAGCGCTGTGCAAGTGCGGTTGCTCCATGCGAGGAATGTCGGGGGATTGTTTCTTGTGCGCTGCTGTATTCTTGCATTGCGACTGACTGGTTGAGATTTGGAAGATTCTGACGTCTATACCATTTTCAGACGTTTTCTGCGCATTTTCCAGCTGTACTCTGTGGAGAGTACCTTTCTTGCGGCTTGTTTATTACTGACCGGTTTTCTAACCACAAGACAATGAGAGAGTTATTCAACATAATGATGTATAAACGTTCAACACCTTCGAAGTCCTTTGGCATGCTAGCCATCCGTCCAACAAACTTGATTTCTTCCCTCGAAGGTTCATTGTCCAAGGATGGACGACATTTCAGCGTGAGCAGGTGGATCACCACTCGAGCATTCTTGGTGTTAGGCTTTAGAAAACCTTCAGCAGACCTCTGATTTCCAGGACAAAGGCAAGGATGAGGAAAAGGGTGTATCGACGGCTGTTTAGGACAATTTGCGTGATCCACACCTAGTTTCACATTTTAACCACCTGTGACGTCACATCCTGGTCTCTTTTGAAAAGCAGTATTGTTTTCCCGAGGTCATTGGTCCATGTATGGAAACAGACTGCGAGCAGCCTGCAGCCGTTATGCGCGGCCTTATTGTGCCCAGTGCTGTTTCATGCACTTTGTACTCGTGCATTACTGATGTCGAACATTTCTACACAAGTGCTCCGACACGCCTAACGGCGTGTCTCGCACTTGCGCGCTTCGCGCGACTTTGCACCATCACTGACCTTGAGACAGTGGCTTTTGTCAAACTTAAAATTCGCTAACATCTAGGACCTGCTGCGTACTTCATCGGCATCAAGCCGTACACCACTTCGGTACCTTTCATCATAGACATTTTCTCCACACCGCCCGGTAACATCATTGGTTTGTGCTGCGCAGTACTTCAGCCCCTCCACTGTTGACACGTCTTCCGAATCCGGGCGCCAGCTTCCCCCTCATTCCTTTCTTCCTTCTAGATCTAATTGCTGGTCCGCCTTTACTGGTCTTCCCCCCTTCACCTTCCTGGTCCCAACCCTTGGCCCACTTCCTTGTTTTCACTATTGACCCCCTACTGGTCTCTTCTTGCTGGCTTTCCCGCCCTGGTCCCTCCTTCAGGTTGTTCCTTTCCTTCCTGGATGCTCACCTGGTCCACTCTAAAGGCCCCTTACTTCCCTTCTCCACCACCCCTTAGTGGTCCTCCCATGCTCAAGGCAGACGTCAGTGACACATATTCAGAATCAAACGCTCAGAAACGCGCGCAGACGCCGCTGAGTCAAGCAGGAGAGGGCTGCGCTTCCTCTGCTGCAACATCCCATGTTAAACGGCAAACGTTGTCCGTGAGAGGTACGCAAAGGCGTACCTCGCGCGGGTAAAATTTTCCGTTCAACGTGGGATAATGCTGAATTCTGAATGCGGCCACTCGTCGCACGACGTCGGTGAACCGCTTCTCGCTCTAGACGATTGTTGCGCGAAGTACGGGACCCGTATTCTGAATCCATATGCTCAGAAACGTGCGCAGATGCCGCTGTGTCAATAGAGAGGAGGCTGTGCTTCCTCGGCTGGAGGAGCATCCTATGTTGAATTTTGGATGCGGTCGCTCGTCGTACGACGACGGTGTCACCTTTTTTGACTCCAGATGCTTATTGCGCGACGAAGGGGACCCGTATTCTGGATTCAGACGCTCAGAAGCGCGTGCAGTTGTCGCTGTGTAAAGCAAGAGGAGGCTGCGCTTCCTCTGCTGCAGCAGCATCTCATGCTCAATTCTGAATGCGATCCGTCGTCGTAGGACGACGACGTCTCCTCTTCTGACTCCAGAAGGTTGTGGTGTGACGAAGGGAACCTGTCTTCTGGATTCAGGCACTCAGAGACGCGCGCAGATGCCGTTGTGTCAAGCAGGAGGCTACGCGTCCTCTGCTGTAACAACATCCCATGTTGAACGGCAGACGTTGCCCGCGCGAGGGACGCGGAGGCGTCGCAAGGGGTTCCATGAGATTGCCCGTGGTTCCACGAGGCGTATCCCAGCTAGGTTTCCAATCTGAGTGAGATACGCCTCACCATCTACAGGGCAGGGAGCTAACTCAATTATATAGTGGTAGATTATCATGTTGAATACCACAGCATATAGCTGGAGACATATACATAGCATATAGACGAAGACGTCGAGGCCTTCTACGTGGAGCTGGAGAAGTTCTATAAGGAAGATCACACCTTCTACAAGGTGATCGTCGGCGACTTCAACGCCAAGATCGGGCCACGAAGGTCGCCGGAAGAACTTCACATCGGAACCCACGGTTTGGAGTGGAACGAGCAAGGTGAAAGGCTGTCTGAGTTTATCATGTCGACCAAGACCATCCATGGAAACTCGCAGTTCCAGAAGCCTCCCTCCCTACGATGGACCTGGGAATCCCCCGGTGGCCAGTTCCACAACGAGATCGACCACATCATCTTCAATCGCAAGTATTGCCTGACCGATGTCTCCGTTGTCCCCAAGTTCTACACGGGATCGGACCACCGCCTCCTTCGCGCGAGGTTCCGCTTTTCGCGTCAAGGAGAGAAGGCC
The DNA here is from genome assembly GCA_947396885.1 of Heligmosomoides polygyrus polygyrus. Lineage (NCBI taxonomy): Eukaryota > Metazoa > Nematoda > Chromadorea > Rhabditida > Heligmosomidae > Heligmosomoides > Heligmosomoides polygyrus. The sequence continues at coordinate 68,798,666 of OX377203.1, forward strand.
GCGAAGTTCAAGAAGAGGAATCCCAGAACGACCATCAACTGAGATCTCTACACCTCTCTCGTCGGCCTTTGGAAAGATGCCGTCATGGACAACGTCGACGAGGAATACGATCGCTTCGTGCACCATCTCCACGATAGTGCTAAGGGAGCCGAGAGCTTGAAGACCACCAAGAGACGCCTGTCTCCGGAAACTCTCGAGCTGATACGCCAGCGTGGAGCAGCACGAGCGTCAGGCAACTACCAACTGATGTCCGAGCTTGCGAAGTTATGCAGAGCGGCGATAAAGGAAGATCTCAAGGAGAGAAGGGCGGAAGTGTTGGCTGAAGCAGCAGAGGCAGGGCTGAGCATCCGCAATGCCCGCCGGAACTTCGCCAACTTCAAGACCAAGATGACCGCTCTCCGACGTCCTGACGGAACCATCACCTCCTCCAGAAGGACCATGGAGAAAGTCATCCACGACTTCTACTCCGATCTCTTCGATAGCCACGTCCACCTGCCCCCATGCCATCTTCCGCAGGATGGATACGTCGTCCCCTCTGTTCTCTCTTCCGAAATCCGACACGCCATCTCGTCGGTGAAGAAACGTACAGCACCCGGTTCTGACAGGACCAGAGCTGAACACCTGAAGAACCTCCCGCCAGCGCTCATCAACACCTTGGCGCGGCTCTTCACACGCTACCTGTCCGAATGCAAGGTTCCATCTCAGTGGAAGACCAGCAAGACCGTCTTGCTGTACAAGAAGGGGGACGTGCACGACATTGGCAACTATCGCCCGATCTGCCTGTTGTCCGTAGTCTACAAGCTGTTCACTCGAGTCATCCTGAATAGGATTAGTAGAACGCTGGACGAAGGACAGCCTTGCGAACAAGCAGGATTTCGGAGAGGAATCAGCACTATCGACCACATACACACCATTACGAAGCTCATCGAAGTGTCGCGAGAGTACAAGCTGCCGCTGTGCCTTACGTTCATCGACCTGAAGAAGGCATTCGACTCCGTCGAGACTGAAGCGGTCATGGAAGCCCTGCTCACCCAGGGCGTTCCTACTCAGTACATCAGAGTCCTTCGAGAGCTGTACAGTGGATTCACGACCAAGATCTCACCATTCTACAACGACGTAGTCATTGACGTGAAGAGAGGGGTTCGACAAGGGGATACCATATCCCCGAAGCTCTTCAGCGCCACTCTCGAAAACGTCATGCGCGAACTAGAATGGGAAGACATGGGAGTGAAGGTCGACGGCCGGCAACTGCACCATCTTCGCTTCGCTGACGACATCGTGCTCATAACACCGAGCATCAGTCAGGCGGAACGAATGCTGGCCGACTTCGATCGTGTATGTGGAAGCGTTGGACTGCAGCTGAATCTTACGAAGACGATGTTCATGAAGAACGGATGGGTTTCTGATGCCCCATTCTCGCTCAACGGAACGAACATCTCCGAATGCTCCAGCTATGTGTATCTGGGTCGCGAAGTCAACATGGCCAACGACCTAGCACCAGAGCTGAGCAGGAGGAAACGAGCGGCTTGGGGAGCTTTCAAGAGCGTCGAAGAAGTCGTGAAGAAAACGAAGAACGTCCGACTCCGTGCCCACCTATTCGACTCCACTGTTCTTCCTGCCCTAACATACGCCTCAGAGACCTGGGTTATACGAAAGCAGGATGAACACGCGATCAGCGTCGCGCAGCGTGAAATCGAGAGGACGATGCTCGGAGTGACACGACTCACGCAAGTGAGAGAAGGCCTTAGGAGTTCCGAGCTTCGCCGACGTTCGAAGATCAGAGACGCTGTCGCATGGGCCAAGTCGTCGAAAATTAGGTGGGCCGGCCACGTAATGCGATTCGCAGACACCCGCTGGACGAGAGCCGTCACAGATTGGATTCCGCGGGATGTCAAAAGAACACCAGGACGCCCACCAACGCGTTGGTCGGACTTCTTCGTGAAAGCCCTGAACGACCGATATGACGCTCTTCGTATCCCTCGAGCGAGGAGGATCCATTGGACCACTCTGGCACGCGACAGGGACAAATGGAAACGCTGCTGGCGCCCGCTCGAGCAATTCGATGATCAACGGGACGACAGGTGATACAGGTGATAGCTGGAGAATTGGCCACAAAAACATCTGAAAATGGTATAGACGTCAGAATGCCCAAATCTCAACCAAGCAGTTGAAATGCAAAGATGCAGCAACGCAGAAGATCCAAACCCCCGACCTTCCCCGCATGGAGCAACCCCACTTCCACTGCGCTCCGATCCGCTTGCCGGCAGAGGCATCGCGATCGTACAAACCCCCAAACTCGTGATCCGCCGTATTCCATTGTAACTTCAAGAACCCCCTACTCCTGGGGTTTAACGACTTGGGAAAAAATAAACACATTTTCATACCAATTGAAGGGTGAGAATTCTCCCTATATGATTCGCTCCCCCGTTCAGAAATACGCTACAGATCCCCTTCCCTTGTTAGTTTGCAGAATGAGGATAAAATAGCACGCAGTTGCAAGAGCAATGCAATGTCCGTTAACAAAATAGTTAATCTGCCCCAAGATATCGGACTATTTCAAATTCTACTGAACTGCATTCTCCCTTTTTTCAAAACAATCTATAAAAAGCATTACCACAACGAAGCGTCTTGTCAAACGTTCGTTTACACCTTCTAAGCTAGGCTTTATAGGTATCAATATTTATAACATCTATAGGATGTTGCGAAAGCTTCAATTCAGAAATTCCATTTCACCTGATAATCATACATTGTTCTTAATAAAGCAGCATTAGGCAATTCTCTATCTTTTATTCAATTGGTTTCTCCTTGGTGAAGTACCCTCAGTTCGGTGTACCAGTTTCGTTAAACCTGTTCTTCAGAAAAGAAGAAAAACAAATGTTGAAAATTACAGAGCTATATAAACATGCTCAACTAGCAAAGTTTTGGAGCGAATAGTTTGCAAGCAACTTTACGAAAATCCAACGCGTGCTGCACAAAGTCTGATCTGTGGCCGGTCTTCTGAATCCGGACGCATGTTGCATAACGTCGTTGCATAACCTCACTATAGTGAACGCCGTCTTCCAAAACGCGACTCCCACCTCATCTCATACTATAGTGGGGCACAAAGACTCAGACAGACTTTGTCCTTGTGAAATATCGCGACCGAGGTCTTGTCAAAGATGCGAAGATCGTGCCGTATGAGATGGTCTCTTCACAGCATCGACCGCTGATCTGCACTTTGAAGATCGCCCCTCCGAGGCTGAAGCAGGTCGAGCGATGTGGTGTAGCAAGAATCAAGTAGTGGCGAATGAGAGAGAAGGAAGCAGCTGTGATTTCTCGCGTGCGGTTACCGACGGTTACAAATGTCGACGAAACTTGGATGATGGCGACCAACGCGATACGTCTGCTACGCAGTCGGAACTCGGCATTGCGAAGCCAGGGCGAGGAAAGGTCGATATGGTTGTGGACAAACAACGTGAAGACAAAGGTTCGACAGAAGAAGTCGTTCTATCACGTGTTTCTCGGCGAAAAGACAGCCGATAACTGGCAAAAGCACCAAGAAGCAAGCTGCAAAGAAGGCCGTTGCTGTTGCAAAAGCCACTCATTATGTAGATTTCAACGAGAAGCTCGACTCACGCGATGGCGAGCGGCAGTTGTACCGACTTGCTAAGTGTTGTAGGCATTGAGCAGTAATAGCATATCGATCCTTACCTAGTTACGTCACGGAACCTACGTCATAGCCCCTAACGTGTACATCATGTCAATGTATTGTCTACGTAATATCCACGTCACAGCCACGTAATCACTGGACCCTGAGTTGTCTATAAATAGCCCCCGATTGTTCTGTATTTGTTCTTCGTGCTTCCTGTCGACTGTTCTTCGCAATAAAGCTGTTCTACCCTGGACGACTACAACACTAAGAATCGCCATCTGCAGTCGAGGATATTGAGAAGTTTTTCAGCATCAATGATGAGAACGGCCATCTTCTCATGGACCACAAAAAAGCATTGAAGCGATGAGCGATTACGTTGAAATCTCCACAGCAGAATTCCTCATCCAGCCACCCCTTCAACGGCTCCAACCCACGTCCCCGTGCAGAAGATCACCGTGGAGGAGACAGAAGCGGCTCTAAAGAAGATGAAGCCATGCAAGGCGACAGGACCGGATGATCTGGCAGCCGATGTTTGGAAGTCGAAGCTCTGGTATCCTGCTGAGTGGTTGGCTGAGTTCTTCAACCAGGTAGTGAAGGAGAAGAAAGTACCGGAGTGTTGGCACAACAGTACGACGGTTCCGATTTGGAAGAAGAAGGGCAGTCCTGCAGACTGCTCCAATTACCGTCCGATTCGCTTGCTTTCGCACAGCATGAAGATCTTTGAGCGAATTGTTGACGGACTAATTCGTGACATCGTCCAGCTTTCCAGCAAACAGTGCGGCTTCGTGGCTGACTGTGGCACTGTTGATGCCATTCACGCTGCCCGCCTCCTGATAGAGAAGCACCGCGAGAAACAGAAGCCAGTGCATATCGCCTTCCTCGACTTGGAGAAGGCCTTTGACCGCGTACCGCGTGAAGTGATATGGTACGCCCAGCGACACCATGGAGTTTCTGAACGGCTCATAGAGTGGGTGCAAATTCTCTACTTTTGTCCAAAGAGTCGAGTTCAAGCTGCAGCTGGAACTTCGATGGAATTTCCCATCTCTGTCGGGGTACACCAGGGCTCTGCACTTTCCCCACTCCTCTTTGTTGTCCTCACGGATGCCATCACACGAGATCTTCAGAAGCCCGTCCCTTGGACGTTGCTTTATGCCGATGACGTTATGCTCGCTTGCGAACGTAAAGGTGAACTCGAGCGAGAGGTGCAAGCTTGGTGTGATCACTTGGAGCGGTTTGAACTCAGATTGAGCGTAAAGAAGACCGGATATCTAACAAAGGACGATAATGAGTCCAGCTCCATCAAGGTTAACGGTATCGAGCTCCCACGCACTTCGGTTTTTAAGTACTTGGAATCAGCAGTAGCATCTGATGGCAATCTGATGATTGAAGTGAACTCACACATGAGTGCAGCTTGATCCAAGTGGCGCTCGTTGACTGGCGTGCTCTGCGATAGGAAGATACCAGAGCGCATGAAGTCGAAAATATATAGAGCAGTCGTCCGGCCGGTAGCGATGTACGGCGCTGAGTGTTGGCCCGCGACTAAGGAAGCTGAAGCGTGTCTCAGAGTGATGGAGACGAAGATGCTGCGCTGGACGGGTGGAGTCACCCGCATGGACCGCATCCGAAACGATGTCAATCGACAGAAGTTTGGTGTCGCGCCGATAGCAGACAAGATGCGCGAAGCTCGCTTACGATGGTACGGCCACGTTCTGCGTGGAAAGGAAGATAGCATCCGCAAGATAGGCCTTAAGTTCGAGGTGGTAGGAAAGCGGCCTAGAGGGCGACCGAGTAACGTGTTCCGTCACGCTACATATGGACTTGAAGATTGATGGTGTCCACCCTGATCTAGCGCTGGATCGGGAGAGGTGGCGTCATGATACCAGAATAGCGGACCCCGCTATAAAGCGGGACAGACGCTGAAGAAGAAGAAGAAGAAGACCGCAGCGGCGGTCCCGACTGGAAAGAGTACGGTGCTCCGGTGCTCCCGCTTTGTGCCGCTTCCTGCCGGCTAGGATCGAGTGTGCGTGAACGACGCGGCAACACTGGTGGGAGCGGCGCTACTTGAAGGCTCCTTCTCATCATCAGCTTTGTCGCAAAAATATGCGGAGGCCTTTTCATTAATCTGATGTTAATACCGTCAGAGCAGTTTTCAGGATCACTCACTGAATACATCGTAGGAACATGTATTCTATATTTTAACAGAAGAATACCTCGGACTTTATTATTTGATAGATCTGCATCTGCAGCAGTTTTCATTCCGAGATCCTCAACTGGTTTGTTTCCATATTTGATGTTGGAAGTGTAAGTAGGCACAACACTTCCCCAACACTTACGCTTTTAAGGGGGCGTTTTCAATAAAAGCTATGCTCAGCGGAAATCCTAAATTCAGTGAAAAAGTGCAACGTGATCAAACTTACTATTGAATGCCTCCCCGGACTGAAAACTGATCAATAAAAATGATGTGGTTCTGGACCTTCTTTAAAACCTGCTATTCTCTCCAAGCATTTTTGGGACTTTTCTGCTGTAATAGGTGGGTTTTTTCTTCATTTCCGGACATTTTAAATGTTTCGATGCAGTGAGACCTTTTATAAGAACTATTTTCCCCATTTCCTTTAGGAGTTCGGAAATGAGCGCGCTGGTTACATCTCAGCCCGCAGTAAATCCTCCAACAAACCTGCCATAGAAGCTTATGGTACCACTTAGTTACCTGTGCTAGAAGACGAGACAGACGGCCTTTTGCATTTCCTGCCATGCCGTCTTTTAGAGGGTTTTGAACGGATGTATTGGCGAGTAGTCCTACAGGACGATGAAGGCTGGAGAAAAAATTCGTGAAGGGCGTTAGGCTAAAAATCGAGCACATACGTTCTCACCAGGACGACACTTCTCTTTGGAACCCTACCTTTTCTTCCTTGTCCGGTTGACACGTAAATGTGGACGAGGAAGTGGAATGCCTCACAAAACCTAGAGAGTGAGCACTTGCTTGTGAGAAGTCGGGCAAAGGCGTTCTAAACGTTCAGTAACTGAGAGCTAGAACTCCGCGCCAGCGATGAAAGGCAAACCACCAACAAGCCTGGTGCCACCACGTAGCTGTCGCTAACGCTTCTCTGCTCCATCTTTATTGGAGTTGTTTCTTTGGGAGGCGAATTAACACTGATGGGGTGAATGGATTTTGCCTTTGGGACAGGGAAGACCGGTGCCTGTAAGAAAGCTGGATTACACTCCAAAACTTGCCTGTCTAGGTATTCGGGTGAACAGTTGGTGGAATGTGATGATAACTAGTATACAAATAGCAGGCAAACTTCTTGCTCAAGAGTTTTAATGTGAAGTGGGGTTATCTACAATTTCAACAACTAAACCTTATTTCGTATAGATAAGAGCGAAGTTGGAATGAGCTTCCGAAGACGGGAAATTATCTTTTTCTGGAAGCCAACAACGTCTTGCAGTGTATGTGTACCTAGTCACAGAAAGCGAATGTTTCTCCTGTCTTGTAGTCGAAAATAGGCTGATCGGAAGAGTTGTATTTACAGAGAACAAAACAACAAAATAAACAAGGGCTTTCTAAAGCCTTACCTTTTCGTACGCCTCTACGGACAGAACCTGCCGCATGTATTCATAGAGCTCAAATCGGCTAATCTTCATTTCCGAGAAAGCCCCCATAACATCATGCAGCGCTGGCTTGCTGCGTCCACCTGAAATATAACCGTTCAATATTTTTTATTCAAGAGAGGGGCTCGACAATAAAGCTAGCAGCTCAATTAAAGGTTTCCCATTCATAGTTCTCTATGAAGAATGGAAGCAAGTGAAATAGCAAATCCTATGAAACGCAGTGTACGCAGCATTACTCATTGACAACGACCTGATTAGGTTATTATCATCCCATCCTTCCCAGTGGATAAAGTGGTGACCTAAGACCCTTTTTGTCAGTAGATCGACTTCTCTGGCACGCCTCGCTTTCTACTCATAGTCAGATGACGGCGACAAATGGTGAGCCGATCTCAACGGTGTTGTCTTCCATGTTTTTAGGACATCCCAGGAAACATTGCTTGTCAGGTTTTGGGCGCTGTTTGGAAGAGTGACATGGAAGAGGGATAAGTGATTGAGTATTCAGCCTGAAAAGAACAACGCTGAAAAGTCCTAGCGGGAGACATCCCTTCATAAAGCACCACTGCTCCACGATTCCACTTCCTGGAACAGTTTAGCTCCGTTCTACGGCCTACATGAACAAGCAATTTCTTACTACCCGTTCTCCGAGTTACTAATGTCAGCTACTCTACCAAAGAAATCCGTGCTAGCAAGGAGATTGAGCCAGAGTTGCGAAAAAGCAAGCTCACATATACGATTTGTATTCCATTACGCATGTGATTTACCTGATCTATTATCTCCATTGGGTGTATTCTATGTTATGTATGCAGATGATATCAAAGTCTACAAAACTGTTGACAACTCAGCGGGTTGCTTATCTTTTCAGAACGCAATTGATCGGGTTTGTAGATGGTCCAGAGAGTGGGCTTTGCCTTTGTCGTCTAAAAAGACAATGATTCTGAGTATTCGATCTACGGATACTGCCACAGATTATGTAGTTGGTTCAGATAAGCTTGACTTCGTTAATGAAGGATGTTTTAATGTTTTAAGGATGATGCCAAGCTCTCCTTCTACATCCTCCATAAGTTCCTAATTGCTTACGCATTTAGCCTTATTTTTAATCTGTTTAGGGCTCTACATACACGCAATTCCAGGGTACTTCTCAAAGCTTACAAAACGTATGTAAGGCCTATATTGGAAACAGGTACGACTTTCTTCCCTTCGCATAGGAAAAAGGACATTGATCTCCTGGAAAGTGCCCAAAACAACTTCACGCGTAAACTAGCTAGCGGTGTTCTGTGCTGAGCTGTGAGTTCATTCCAGACGGAGCTGGCGTACTTAAAGCTTAGTAAAAACGTTGAACTTCCACAGTCACTCCCCTCTCTCAAGCACCTCGTTCTCAAAACACTGTCAGAGCAAGAGAAGTACAGCCCTTTATGAATGGTGATAGGATTTCCAGTGTTCTGTTCACACTAATGTTGTGTTCTTGATAATGTTATGACACTGCGAGTTTTTTTTTTGTTGACGATGTATCCGTGTTGACTTTTTCATGCGCCTGTCTTAAACAGTCGTAATAAATATCAATATCAATTGTAAGACGTCGGTTTTATGGCTTACGCAGTTTGCACCTCAGAAGAGAACGAAATGATCTCGTTATGGCGTTCAAAATTCTTACTGGCAGAGCTTCTGTTAACTCCTCCAATTTTTTTCACAGTTGTTGATTCCTCTACTAGAGGGGGTAGGAAGAAAGCCAAGGTTTCGTCTTGTAGGAAACAGGTAAGTGCAGAATTCTTTTCCAATAGGGTTGCTGTGCTCTTAAATGAGGCGTTCAAAGAGGACTTCCTGTGCCTAACTCTAGGCTCTTTTAAGGCTAAGGCCAGTAAGGCTGTGGCAGGGGTGTCCTGATTTTCTTTTGATTCACTGCTTTATCCAGTAAGTAATGATGTTGTTTTGTCATATGTTGCTCTTTGGTTCTCTTATGCTGATGTTTGTGTTTGTTTGTTTTTTATACGTAGTTTTCGGGCTACGTCCAAAATAAAGCATGAAAGAATGCTTTCAACTGCGCGGCCTATTTAAAACTTTACGAGTAGGTGCCTGCATCGAGATCGCTGACGCAAAGGAGGGCACATAACTAAGGGAAGGAAATCCGGGGTGTGGTTGATCCAATCTACCCCGTTTTAAGATGCCTCGCTGGGGGTATGTGGGCACTAGCGTGTTAAGTGCTCTGTTCGCTTAAACCTTGTTCAGGTGGAAAGGTAATTGGTACATTAGTCATAGTTTACCATACTGTTTTGAGCTGATTAATGCCCCTTCACAAAACAAACAATGGAGCTCAGGGTTAATCAATCGTTTCGAGATGTGTCGTAAAGTGTACCAATGTGCAGTTCCATGCACGTTTTGTCTACACATGCTTTAATTTCGCGCATGTGAGTGGCGTAACGTGAATTTCAAACTGTGTTAAAACAAGGATAATAAGAAGATTTTAAACTAAAACGATGCTAGTATGGGTACTAGGCGGGTTAGTGCCCGCTTCGCACCGGCAAAGTATCTTGGACGGGTAAGTTAGTTCACCGTGTTTATGTGTTCTATGAGCATGTAACAATCTCGATGCGCCCCGATGTGTAACAATCTCAATCTCAACTTACTGCACTCAGCCAGCATCTGCACACGCCGAACAAGCTGCCTCAAATACAAGACGGTGATATCAGATAAGGCATCGAGACTGCTTGCATTTGCCTGAGCGAAACCCAGCTGAACAAGATTTCGTGCTGTTGCGGTGCGCACCTGAAAACCACGATGCAGACTTCAAAAGAAGAACAAATCCAAGGAGCCTCTGTATCACTGAAACGAATGAGGTTCTAGCAGTTTAAGATGTTCTTCGTGGCATTATACCTCAAAGAAACTTTACAGTATCAACTCAACTGAGCCTTTCCGTCTTTGAGCCTGTTCATAATTCGCGACAGCATCGACAAGAGCGACGAGAGCGCAGCGTACGGAAGTATGAACAGACGACTGGAGTGACTAGAGCGACAAGAGCGACTGGAGCGTATACATTGGATCATTTCGGATATCTGACTCGGGTATCCTTATCCGAATTATCAAAAAATCCGGGCCCGCAAATTTGTCGTTATCCGAATCATCAAAGAATCCGGGGTCTACGAAATTGCTGATATCCGAATCATTCATTTATCCGAAGATTTTCGACCGGATCCATTGCATTGAATGAATCATTTTCGGATATTCGATTCGGATATGCCGATCTGAATCATCCAAAATCCGAGCCCCACAAAATCGCCGTTCCGATTCACCCAAAAATCCGGGTCTCGTAAAATCGCCGTTATCCGAATCATCCAAAAATCCGGGGTCTACGAAATTGCCGTTATCCGAGTCATTCAATTATCCGAAGATTTTCGATAGGATTCAATGTACACTGGAGCGACAGCGCCGGCGCCCGAGTAGACGCCCTTTTCGGCGGCTCGCGCCCTGTTTTAATCGATTTGCATGTTTAGCACGGACGACGAGAGGCGTGCGTGCAAAACATGCGAATGCGCGCGTGGCGTGCGCAGAACCGGCAAGCATGAAAGGGCTACGAAAGCGACAAGAGCGACAGCGCCGGCGGTCGAGTATGACTTCTCGGCGGCGCGCGCTCGGTTTTAGTTGATATGCATGTTTTGCACGGGCGACGAGTCGCTCCTGTCGCGAAGTATGAACAAGCCCTTTTTGACGCTCGTTCTAATCCTGCTTCACCTTTTCTGTATGGGAGCGTTTGATGCGTACGCGAAGCGGTGACGCGTGCACACTAAACGCTCTCTAAACGATCCCTTAGGGGTCGTTTAGTGTGCGCGCGACGCGATGCCATATGTAGTGGCCAAACTGATCAACCGCGTCGCTCGATCAATTTGGCCACTGCAAATGCATCGCGTCGCGCGTCGCGCGTCGCGCGTAAACTAAACGACCCCTTAGGCTTCTTGCATACTTCCCGTCGCCGCGATGGAATTGCGGCGATGAGTTTTGCAGAGCGACGCGAAAGGATATGGAGTTCTCAGAGTAGTCGCATCGCTCATCGCTCTGTAAGGGAGCGCGAAGGCGGTTCGCCCAGGACCACTGATAAACATAGCGCGTGGCACGGGAAGGCATCGCGCATGCCGACCGCCACTGTTGCGCCACCGCGGCGAAGTTTCCTTGACTACTCGTCCGCGCGCGGCGGAATGGTCATTAACTGAGCGCAGCGATGGCATCTTGGCGATGAAAGCATGTCCCCGGCCTTAGGCCTATGTTATACTTCGCCGACCAAAGTGTCGCCGAAGTATAACATAGGTTTTGGGATCATTTAGTATGCAGCGAAGCGCCAAGCGATGTTATGATAAGCTGTCATACCGATCGCACGACGCAATGAATCCATATAGGAGCTTATCATTACATCGCGTTGCACATAGCGTGCACACTAAACGATCCCTCAAGGCCTATGTTATACTTCGGCGACCCTGTTGTCAGCGACAGTATTGAGCGGGTGCTACGCAGTGCGTAGCACCCCGTGCAACATTGTCGCCGACAACAGTGTCGCCGAAGTATAACATAGGCCTAGGGTCCATTCACACTGCTGCAACAGTGCGGCGCGACGGCACGTATGGTGGTCAAATTGATTGATCGCGTCGCTCGATCAAGGTGGCCACAATACGTGGCGTCGTGGCGGCGAAGCATAAATGGGCGCTTAGTGTGAACGCGATGCGCAACGCAATTTTATGACAGGCTCCCATATCGATCATGCTACGCGGTGAATCGATATGAGAGCTTCATCGCGTGCACACTAAACGCTCCCTTAGGATACATTTGATTTCCACAGGAATGTGAGGTTTGTGACGGTATTGCAAAGCCATTTAGGGGGGCGACCATCACCCCAGATGAACCACCTTCAGTGAAGTCTTTCTTCATTTCAGTCAGGAACTCTAAGGCTGCAAGCCCACCTTGCGGATTCCTTACTTAATTACAGCAGTACAACAAAGGGCGAATGTAAAAGGGGCTAGGCCTACTGTGATGAAATTCGGAGCGATCGGAAGTGGCTGCAGGTTTTTATGTAACCGTCAGTCTCTATATCCACTCTCTTAAAAGTTCGCACACTGCCTCATCTAAAATTCTAACAACCTTGAACTCGTATCCGGGTTTGATAATAGGAAACGGATAATCGCGTACACTTTTTGAAAAGTGACAGGCCTCATTTTACCTGCCAACAACAAGGCCTGTCACTTTTCAAGCAGTGTACGCGATTATCGTTTCCTATTATCAAATCCGGATACGAATCCAAGGATGTTAGCATTTTACCATTGCCAACGAAGGTAGATACATAGGACTCCACGGCAGCCACGTCAGTGAGGTAATCAAATCTATGAAAAATACAACATCAAGTCTATGAAAGTATCCTACTATATTTGTATAAAATAGTTTGTGTGTGTGTGTGTGTGTGTGTGTGTGTGTGTGTGTGTGTGTGTGTGTGTGTGTGTGTGTGTGTGTGTGTGTGTGTGTGTGTGTGTGTGTGTGTTTCCGTCCGTCCATCCGTCACAACCGAAGTCCCTCGTGTGTCGTGTGTTGAGGTGTCGATTGCCATCAATCGATATTAATCAAATTATCTATTTTTTGTGGATGTCATTCAAGCGTTCCGGAATTTCAGACCTGGTGATAGTCGAGGTCGCTATAGGATAGTCGATAAATGTTTTGTTCTTAGTCTGACATCCACAAGCATTTTAATATCCCCGCCCGGTTATAATGAAATGATGATTCTCTGTTTCATAGCATTCAAAAATGTTGGATTTTTTCAGCGTAGCGTCCTACGTTTAGCGGAACAATTACGCGTGATTTATCGTTGGTCATTTCAGAGTAGTAATTTCCTAGAATAGCAGCCTCTCTTTGTGATCTTTTCTAACTTGCCCCATCCGACGTAGTTGATGTGTTCTTCCTGCGGAAACCATGAAATAGATGGCCTGTGGGCCGCGCTGATGGCTGGTCCATCTATATCACACTGGAAGTCTAACGACTTCCCACTATGAACGTGAATGTCCCGCAAAACGGCCACAACCGCGTCCCAATCAGGCAATGGCGTACGATTCTGGTTGAGTTTTATAATTCAGCGTAGGGCAGCACACCATTACATAATGTTGTGTTCGTAAATTAAGTGAGTTTAAAGGCCTCCGCACACTTTTGCGGCAACGCGGCAGCATTACCTTTAGGCATAGGGCAGAGATGCAGAGATCGCCTTCGGCGGCAAAACTTGGCGCGTCCAACTTGCCGCTGAGGTGCCGCCTGGGCGACAGGCGCGGAGCCGCCAAACCGGCAGCGGTAATAGTGCCTTGACTCATGCCTTGCAGCTGCAGCCGCTTTGCCGCCGAAGGAGTTCAGTCTACCTCTACCCGATCGTTGCAGGGATCTGGAATGGAAACTGATAGTGACAATGGACCGAGTTGGCGATGGAGTGAGGCGGCAAAGCTGAGTGAGTGTCAGGCCACGTCCTCCTTTCACTACTACGCGGCAGTTTTGCCGAATGGTGCTTGCCGTTTTGACGCCTACGTGCCAGTTTTGCTCCCTGTCGCGTGCCGCAAAAGTATGCGAAGGCTTAAGGCCGCATATCAAAAGAAAATGGCCAATTACATACGAATCTTTGAAGTGAGCGAGAAAATAACAAAGAAAAGGCGGAGATAGGGTCGGCAGGGGTCACCATGTAGGGCAGCCCTACACATTTTGTGTTGAAGGAGACCAGAAGTTTTATGCAGCACTGGTTTGCTCTACCCCTCCGGTGAAGCGAGCTAACAAGGGAACTGTCTGAACGGTACGCCGGAACGGCAAGAACGAGTACTATAGGGAGAATCCACGTCCTCCAAATAGTAGCAGAACATGTTTTGTTTTTGCCGAATCCGTGAGGCAAACGAGTACGAGGGTGTAATGGTTAAGGGTCGGCAGAGCGAGCTCTTCACGGCAGCGCAAGATCCCGGTGTCGTGGACAGGGTGGCGCAGTGGTAGAGGACACCCTCATGTTCGTGAGGTCTAGGGTTCGGCTCCCATGCTACGTCACGATTTTGCACTTTCACCATAGTATCGGATTTCCATAGAAATTTCCATATCTGAACTTGTTTTTGAAGTTTGCTGTAAGATGTTTTTACTAATTATTATTTGTCGACATCTCGTAATTCACCAGCAATGTCCGAAATATGCCAAATGCGATTTTGTATGAAACTTTTACTCCAATAAATTGTTCTCATTGTCAATGTAAGAAATTTTGACACAGGAACAACATGAAACAGCGGCAGAATGCCAGAAAAATGCTTCAAATGCAATTTATTAGTGTCGGTGGGGTGAGTGCCACCAATGTACTTACAGTGTAGGAGGGGACCACATGATATTCAACGTGATCTACCACCTCGATCAATTCTCGCCTCTGTTGTGCTTACAAAGTCGCGCGGTTACAACAAGCTGCTGCCGCCAACACTGACTCTACAATGTCTGCTAACCCTCGAGTGGTCATTCACCTACTGACACAGAAATGCGGACCTCCACTGGATGCTGTCCCTTCGAGAGACGAGATGAAGCTGGCGGAAAGGATAGCAAGTATCCTACAGGATTTCGAACTGCGACAGCTGGAAATCGACGAAGTGGACAAGTTGGAGGTAGTGCAAGAAGAGGACCAAGAGTTTCAATCAGAAGAGGAATGTGCCGGAGTCACGACACCGCTAACCAGTGAAGGCACTATCACGTTTTCGGGAGGACAGATCGTTTCGGAAGAAAAGATTTGGCTATGCTAGAATTGTTACACTATACAAGTTTGAGAACTGGGGAAAGTGGACTGTATAGCGATTCCAGGCTTGGGCTGCAGCGGAGTACCACTGGGCAGGAGCTTTGACGCCAAACACAAGTTCAGATATGGAAATCTCTATGGAAATCCGATACTATGGTAAAAGTAGCAAAACGTGACGTAGCGTGGAAACCAAACCCTAGAACTCACGAGCATGAGGCGTGCCCTCTACCACTGCGTCACCCAGTCCACGACACCTGATCTTGCGCTGCCGTGAAGAGCTCGCTCTGCGCACCCTCGTACTCGTTTGCCTCAAGGATTAGGCAAAACAAATCATGTTCTTTTACTATTTGGAGGACGGGAATTCTCCCTATAGTACTCGTTCTTGCCGTTCCAGCGTACCGTTCAGACAGTTCCCTTGTAAGCCATTTCTTATGTAATTGAACATGCACGTGCCTTCAAGGGCAAAAATCCACTGAGTGCAAAGTGACCCCCCTAGATTACCTGCACCGGAAAAAGATCGCGGGTTATCCTTCCTCCGCCAAGCCGCGAGCGCTCATCGCACGCGCGCACCTGCAGCAATATTTGGGCTAAGCCCTAGTTTAGGGGTCGTTTAGTAGGCGTGTGTAGTGGCTAAGTTGATAGGGAGACGCGATTGGTTAATTCGGCCAATACACACGGCATCGCGTCGCGCGTCGCGCTCACACTAAGGCCTATGGTATACTCCCGCGTCGCTCCAGCGACGGGCGCGGGGCAACTGTCAACGGCGCGCCCTCGCTGCAGTGGCGGACGGCGCAGTGGGGCGCGGTTGCCGGTTGACGCGCCATCGCTCCCGCGATGCATCGCAGAGGGGTGTTATACCTCCGCGTCGCGGGAGTGAAGCATAATCCCGTGCGACGGGCAGCGATGGTCGCGGAGGAGGGAGCGCTGTCGTGCCCTATTCTATGCACTTCAGCTCACTTATTTCGACACTTCATTGGTTCGTGACCATAACTCACCATGACTCGTGACTCATTTTGGGTTTTCTCGACGGCTTGGACGACTCGTTTTTTGAGGAGGTGTTTTTCGAGGCCGATTTTCTCACTTCTGTGCCGATAGTCGCATTTGTTTCGCCTCTGAATTTCCTCGCCCGCACCGAAATCTACATTTCTGTGCCGGACAAGTCACAGGGAGGTCCCGTTGACATATCCGGCACAGAAGTGTGCCAATTGAAAGACTCGTTTTTTGAGGAGGTGTTTTTTGAGGCCGATTTTTCTCACTTTTGTGCCGATTCTCGCATTTTTTTCGCCTGTGAACCTCCTCGACGGCACAGAAATCCACACTTCTGTGCCGGACAAGTCTCAGGGAGGTTCTGCTGACATGTCCGGCACAGAAACGTGGATTTCCGTGCCTGTGGATTGTATGAGGAACGAAAGAAATACATGAGTCCACACAGGCATGACGGAAACCCCCTTGTAAAACACCACTTTTGAAAAATTGGGCCACAGCTGGGACGTTTCCGTGCCTGTGGATTGCATGAGGAACAAAAGAAATGCATGAGTCCACACAGGCATGACGGAAACTCCCCTTGTAAAACACGACATCCACGAAATACCATTGAGAGCAACAACCCTATGACGGCGTACGGATCAGAAGGCGATAAAACAGGAAAAAACGCGAAATCACGAACGAAAAGGCAGAGAAAACAAGGAATCCGGGAAAAAATGCACTGAATCAGCTGATTCGCTAAAATTCTGCAAAAGTCTCCGTCTGCAGAACTGCGCGAACTATGTCAGCCTCAGCGACGGCGACGGCTCGCGACGCGCATCGCGAGCCATCGCGTCGCTGTGCACTCCCGCGTCGCGGCAGCGGACGGGAGCAAGTAAACTAGAGCTAACGAATCGACATCCGCGCTTTGCTCGTGCGAAAACTGCTTCCGTCGCTCAGGGGGAGCGCGCAACAAGGTTCCGCTGCATTCTGCGCGGACTGTCCCTGGAGTCCCTTCCCTTGCGGAGCCAGGCAAGCGAAGGGACTCCAGGGTGTGTGCCATCAAAGCTTCTCAAGTGGAAACTGCTTTCGTCGCTCAGGAAGAGTCCGCGGCTGCGCAGAACCAGGCTAGGGAAGGGACTCCGGGGTGTGTGCCATCAAAGCTTCTCGCCTGGAAACTGCTTTCGTCGCTCAGGGAAAGCCCGCGGCTGGGTTCTGTGCTCTTCGAGCGGCGAAGCGCATACGGCTGGAAAAATGCGCAAGAAATGCCTGAATATCGCGTGCACGTTAAAGTCTCCCAAATCCCAAGTGGTCAGCTGAAATGCAAGTATGCCACAACGCAGGAGAGCCGAACCCTCGACCTCCCTCGCATGAAGCGTCCCACTATCCACTGCACCACGAAGCTCCCGCGGGAGTATAACAGGGGCCTAAAGGCCCCCCCCAGAGTTCTGCGGCAACGCCGCTCGCCGCTATGGTTAAGGATAGGGCAGGGACGCCGCCGGCGGCGAGCTCTGCGTCTCTGTCCTATGGTTAAGCATAGGGCCGCGGCGCTGCCGCAGAACTCTGTGGGGTCCTTAAGGCACCTGTTATACTCCCGCGGGAGCTTCCGCAGATGGGCGGAAATTGCGTCGGGACACCGCGCCGGGCCACTCGTCGCGGCCCGTCACGCCCGCCGTCTGCGGATCGCCGCCGACAGACGACGAGAGGAGTGTTAAACGAGTGTCCGCTGACGCGGAGGAGAGCACAGATTTAGGCACGGGAAGGGACTCCAGGGTGTGGCTTAAATGACGCATCCGTGTTAAAATTGCCTACATCCTGAAGTTCCCTCCCTTGTCCAGTTAGGAAGCACATAAAACGCGGATCTATAATCGAAAGGAAGAGATACGACTGCATTTACATTCACTGTACCCAGCTACTCGCCACACCGGCCCGTCGCGCCATGCTGTGGTGACCCCCCAAGCCCCCCTTTCCCCCGAACCCTATTTGCGCCCCATAGCCTTTAAACGCTGGTGTCTCATGATGTCGATCAAAAATCCTGGGAAACACATCTATAAAGCTTATCCACTCCTAACACATTTAGTTATGCGTTCTTATCCCACTCGGTTAAATGGGTGCTGCCGCCATCTGCCCGTCTGCTATATGGGAGACTTGAGAGGGACTTGTGGCAGCACACAGATAAGAGGAACAGAAAAGATTTACACATGTTGATGTGAGAGTGGGAGCACCTAATGAAGCCAATTGTTAGGACTGAATCCCCTACAAAAAAAGCTGGTCATTAGAATTTCGTAGTTATTAAAGTATGAAGCTACCCCCACCCTCCACCTCGCCCCAAAGTTCCGTGCCAGTAGCCCATTGGCGAAGGTCGCTTACAGAGCCTTGTATCACATTTGAAGTTCATCCTTCATAGGGAAACGCCTTCGGTTCGTCGAGCCCATCGATCCTGTATCCCGGTCAAGGGCCCCCTCTTAATAAACACGTGCCCGTGCGTTTCTATGTTCATCCATAAAAAAACATACCGGAGTCTCGCATCCTTGACGAAGATATGGATTAGTTTCTCCCGGACTCCGTAATCCACTGCAGATCTCCTACTACAGATTTTAGTAGGTGGGGCAAAAGGTCGGTGGATATACCTCGCAATCCACCTCAATGTGGGGACTCGAAAGTCAAATGCCCTTGCTCTAGTGTTGCAGCTCAGTCATTTCTTAGGTTTCATAACCCCAAATCCGGCTACGCCCCTTCCCGTCCTCCTTTCCGGGTGCGAGAACTTTTACTCACTTTCGGCCGCGCGCTTCGGGCGCGACGCCGCCGTGCGCGGCAAGCCCGTGATGGCGCGGCGAAAACGCGTACGGCTTGCTAGCTTCGTGCGCGTGGGTTCTGCGACGGCTGGCAAATTGTCAATCGTCACCCCGGCCTTGCTGATTGTTTACTGTTGAACCATGTTGCAGTCTGTACATACAATTATCTCCCCAAATTGGACACTAATCTAAACAAGTCTAACGCTTTTGGAAAGAAAAAAGAGAAAAGCTGAACCTCTTCCAATTCAAAATCAGCTCCTTTCACGTCGAACTAGAGACTCTACAAAAAGATTAGAATAATTTTTGTTCAAGGAAAATTTTCAGAATGATTTCTTTAATATTTAGTTTACCTGCTCAATAAGTGAAGACATCGTTTGAAATTTTTACAAAATTCCATTTTCTCGAGAAAAATAGTGGTTTAAAGCTTGTTCTAAAGAGCAAAAAGATGGCGATTTTTGTTCCATAAAAAGAGGTGACATGCTCTAAGACGTCGCGATGTTTGGTTGATTGATAGCGACATTTCTGCTTGCATGCAATTTCACACCTGTAATACACAACAAAAACAAGTAACGAGCACACATATCTTTACCTTGAAACTTCATTTAAGCGTCATGCTCTTGTCGGGTCACAGACAGCTGTCGGCACACCCAGCTGTCACGTTACACCCGCGCCTCGTCTACGAAGACGAAGCCACGCCTGGCTTCGTCAGTCTCGACTTCGGCTCGCCCTCGGCGGCTCGGCCCGGCCTCGTCACCCGTTACCTGTCTGTCTCCGTGTCCGCTACCGCAACCCTATTCATATAATAAAGATATAATCTAGCCTTATGTTATCATACAAGAAGGGAACTCCCTACCCTCAAGTAAGGAGTAATTGACCTTTAACTTGATATGGAGGTCCCGGGGAGATTCTTGTGATACATAATTAATTTAAAGTTTTTATTTTAATTAAATTTCCTTTGTAAGAATAGTCAAAAAGTTTTTTTTCTTCCTACTTAATAACAACCTAGTTACCCAGTAATTTAATTAACACCCTTCCCACCCTGACCCCACTTCGGACGACCTGACGACTGCCGACCCAGAGGACCGCCAGACCCTTGCAGGTGAGCGACTTCCGTTGTCGTTCGACTCTTTCTATTGCCCCGCGCGGCGTAGATCGTATTTGAAAAAAAATTTAATATGTATATTAAATTCAAAGCTAAAGCGCGCGTAACATCATACAAATCCATTCCTTAAGCTGAGAGCAATATAGTCTTAACGATGGCCATCGGCTAAGATCCTGCTCTAGGATCAGCGTGGGCGGGCGTAAATAATAGCTTGACCGTACACTGTGGGCTACGCACTCCCGTTTCAGAGGCGGCTAGGGGTATTCCCATACAGGAAGGGGTTATCTACGTTTGTCCCACAAATGGATATTGTACTAAAGATCTGTACACAGGGAAATACCTAAGGACATTAGCATGCATAGTAATCCTTCTCATTTCTTTAATAGTCCTGGCAACGAGATCCCACATTTCAACGGCTCCCTTTCTATCTAGGTTGGTACTTAGCATAATTCATTGTTATTGTTATTTTGGTGAATCTTCTTTATTTGGAACCTAGGTGAGAATCGATTGTCTTGACGAGGAGGCCTGGGAATTGCGGCAAAGCTCGCTTTCCACCTAGCGACCACCAGACTCCTGACATGAAGCTCACGTTAAAGGCCTGGTTGTCTCTGTTCAAGAGAACGACCAGACCACATGGCCTACACGGGCAGGTGTAGGTTTCAATTTTCGGCCACATCAGGCTACGTCCTGATGTGGGCCTTTTATGCAATTCACGGGATTATTTTTGATGGTTTTTGCTTAGCCGTCCGAGATCCGAGACTCCGAGAAGCCGGAAGAGATCTTCCCCCCGAAGGTGCTCTAGGGAGAAAAACGGATCAGCTTATCCAAAGAAGGTTCGCTCCTGAGAGGGATGACAGCGTCATCTCCGGAGTTTTCCTTCACCAACCGGACTGAGACTAAGGCTTCTCTGCCTGCAATCTCAGTCCTTCCCATAATATTAGTTTTTCGCTCATTTTTTAGCTTCATGGATCGCGCCTACGTTATTTGCTTCATTGCATTACACATATTTCCGCCGACTGTGAAATAAGGACTCGTTCGCCATATAGTCATGACTCTAAATAAAATAATAAAACACGCCTGTGCACAAGGTAGAAAAAAAAGGATATCGAATTTCAATCCAGTAAGTCTTTCCTGCAATCGAAACTTATTCGAAGGAGTTCATAAAGTTATCCAGCTTTAAATAGCGCAAGGTTCCGACGCACCTGGTTAGCAGAACCCATCTAGCGGACCCTATACACACCAGACGTCTGCTGTTTAATTAGAGTGCGCTGGCGACTTGTCACCCCGTCCCGCGTAATCACGCATGTTGCAAGGCCAGGTGGAATCAGGGACGGCTCTTCTAAAACGACAGAGTCGTACTATCGGTGGTCCTGGCAGTCGTACTACTACAGCGCGACCCCATAAATTTCCTCGTCACATAGATTACAGCGTGCAGAGGCGACCGACCAACTGTCCGACCAACTGTCCGACCAACTGACCAACCAACTGTCCGACCAACTGACCTACCAACTGACCGCAGATAATAAATTATTAGGACAGACACTGTCTTTACACTGACCAAGAAGACGGCAGATTAATCTGGCCACACAAGATGACAACATGTCAATCCCGATAATGGAGTCTTACACTTCGTACTACACGGCACCCACCAATTTGCAGCCTAGCCAACTTACAATGTGCCGCAGCATTCCTGGTAGTAGCCACTCTGGGAACTATGAAAAACATTACACCAGAGACACCACTGTGTACTTCTTGACCTCAGAAGTCTCCTACATAATCCGCTTATAGCGCTGGCGACATGGCACCACCGTTGCCCGCCGTTCATCATGTACGCAGACACCTCGCGGCATATCCTCTTGCCCCAGGAAAATATCCTGATAACGCAGTCCAGGGACCAATATGTTTATTTACTAAACAATATAAAGTACAGTGAAACTGTTAAGTGTTTGCAGTAAGAAACATAGACTGAAATACAGTTTTTGGAGGTGAAGAGATATATGAAAAAAGGTCTTCAAAATACTTTCAAAATTTTTAAGATTGCAACTCTCCTACAAAAAAAAAGGAATTCAGAAAAAAAAACATCAGGCTGGAACCTTATAGTAGAACCAAGTAGTGATTGTATCATACATAAGTACTACAATAGACTAGCCATCAATATTCTTCCTTTACCTGGGTGTGGAATTCAACTCCCAAGCACAGTCATCCAACGGCGCCTTACTCCACTTCGCTATGGTGCCTAGAGATGTCTTAAAATCAAAAGTCGACTTTTTCTCATACCTACAGTGCATATTTCGAACAGCCTTCCAGTTATAGAAAATACCTCATGCATTTTGTTTGAACTAGAAATAGGTTTTGATATCAGACTTTAAATTAAAAAAATCAAATTTGTTCCACACACCTCACTATTTCAAAATCTTTCTTAAAAACTTATTAATTCTTTTAACAAACGTAAGTTAGAATAAAAGCACGACGTAGCATGGAGACATGAAATAGTCTCTGTAAAATACGTTCAGTGAAGCCACTCTACATTTGGCGACTGCTGATGCAAGTTCGTTTCCTATCCCATGCACAATTTTGAAAAAAAAAAAAAAGCTTACAGTCGACATGCCTTTCAGGAGAAGCTAAACCACGCTCCACTTCCTCACTAGTTTAAAAAGATTCTTAAGACAAGTATAAATCGTACTAACTTTTGCAACATTCTTGCATTTTTCTTCAATTTACTAAGCAAATTTTCTTCATAAACCCTTAAAAATGGTCTAAAACTGATTTGTAAGTACACGTGGAAAGGAGCAAAGCTTTTAAAACATTTTGCCTAAGTAGCGACTCAAACCCGCTACCATTCGAACGATGCAGCGCCTTGTAGCAATGCACTATATACTCCTATAACAATTTCTAACGCAGAATCGATCCTTTCACTATTTGGCGCCCTGCTTCCAAAGCATGATTTTAGCTGCGAATTCCTTACTTCTATTTTCACTTAATTTTTTACTTTACGAAACTTTTAAGAACTAAAATCATTTTAAATCCCGAACTATTGTTTATAATTAATAATTTTCGAGAAATTTACTAATTTTGAAACTGCTCAAGTTGGTGGCAGAAAGAATTTACAGAAAAGTTGGACCATGAGATGTCAGAAACCACTAAATCAACAACAAATAATAATTTATATTCTGATCTAAAATAGCTGAAATTTGAAGTAAGATCCAGGATGGTGCAGTGCAAACACGCGTGACTGGAAATCTACACATGGTTCGAATCTCACCCCAGGTACAAATTTTTGCTTGTCTTGTAAGTGATTTGAAACACAAAAATATGAAAAATATGCTTCACTAGCGCACTGGCAAGTCTTCTGACTGCAAATTTTACTGTGCAGGTTCGGATCCCGCCAGGGGTACAATTTTTGCGACTACGCCCACTAGAATATTTGAGACTCAGCTTGCATCATATGCAACCTTCTAATAAATTGAAGAAGAGTCAGCGCTCATAAATAGCAAATAACGCCATAAACTAGCAAGAGCTAAATGCATGAAATTTAAATATGCGGTTTCAGAAAAAAATATTTACATCCTAGACAAAGTTTGCCAAATAGGACGCATAAGACCTTGATAAAATAACTGCTTAATAGAATTGGTGTATGAACAAAGTTCACTTTTCAAATCGCATTGAGCTTAAATAGCCTAACAGCAGATCATAGCCAACCAACGTTTAGAATCTACATGAATGATGGAAATAACCATCACAAACTTCTCAAACTTAGAAAATTGTTATTAGTTTAGGTGATTACAATTAAGTAATTTCAAAATCACATGTAGAATCCTCAAATTTAAATGAATTTCTAACGAGTAGATTCTGAATAAAAAAAACTTTCAAATTACAACAGTTTTATCTTTAGTAAAAGTGATCATGAATTCATTCGTTCAAAAAAAAAAATCCTAAAGACTACACATAACGAAAGCTCGGAACCTTTTCATGAAATCACTTTTGCGCGCATTCGACTACACTTTTAATAACAGGATTTCTTCCAAATTGTCATAAATACTGATCTAACCATTGGATTCTTATAGAAGTTAGTAATAAGACTATAACACACTAGAGACACCCAAAAGTTAAATTTACCTTTTCAGTAACTTTAGATTTCAATATTTTTATTTAAAAAATCTTCTAAAATTAATTTTGTTTAAATTTTTTAAAATAAACCATCGAAGACGATTTGTCGTTACCGTGTTTATAGGTTTGTTATAATTCTATTAGGCTACTTTCGATGAAATCCGGGAAAGTTAATGCTACTCTGAGTGAGCTGGTTTACCGCAGTTTTTTCAGAGAAAGTTGCATAAATCTTCAAAAACTCGGAAGTAACATTAGCAAATATAGAAGATTTCATGACTCTATACTGTTATACAGGGTATAGCCCATTTTTCTTTATACATGGAAGAATGGGTAAAAGCATCCCCAATTTGCCGTCCACACTCGCATCTGCTGTGTACGCATTCGCCGACCAATTCACTGTTGGTCTCAGCGAGAGGCGAAATTGCAGCAAAGACGGAGCTCTACAAATCAAGATACGACCAACTGCATAAGGTATTCCCTACGGAACTTTCCACTGGAGATTTAGTACTGCTTCGCGACGATACTATGCGTCCAAAACTCACTAGCCAGTGGAAAGGTCCTTTCATCGTCGAAGTATTTGATCGACAAATATAAGATTTCACGACCTTGTTAATTGCCAAGAGCGATAGACAGTTCATATCAATCGTTTAAAAATATATTTTAGCACGGCGTTCTATGAACAATGAAGAATTTTCTACAACTTAATCAAGTTGCTAGAATTTTCTTAAGTAAGTTTGAATTTCACCTCACTGCCGCCTCAGCGCAAAGTCATACGAAATCTTCTTTGAACGGGCGATTCAAAGAATTCTAGAAAGCGTCATCAAAAAACACACCTCTTTTCTAAGCTCCGCCCCTGTGTCAACCGCACAATGAATTTTGCTTGAAAGATTTAGGCTCACACTTGACAAACCGCTCTCTATATGATACATAAAAATGCCAATGACGTCATGTATTTTTGCGCCTTCATAGAAATGTTACTCAAACAAATTTCACAAATGTTCAATTTTGTATTCGGGCAATTTGACCATGTCACTGCCCATATTTTTGTTTCATCAAAATTCCACTCCTCAACACTCTGTATCTCAAGCCATCCTTGTCTCCTCTAGAAAATTTAGCATAATATATAACATAAGCAGTGAATTTCTGTTAATCAATATGTTGAGTCTCCTACCATAAACTTCTCTCCTGTACTGTAATGTAACGTTCTATACCATAATTTCCCCATCAACGTCATCATTATTCGTGACAAACGACATAGAACTCGTCTATATCTTTTCCACCATTTATCCTCACACTCACCCTCACACGTGAATGTCCTCCAAGCCGAAATACTTGAACATCGTCTCATTCCACCCTTTATATCTAAGCTCGAGGACGAGCTTATTCTCAATGAATGTGCAGATCCTGCTCCTCCTGATAGGCATCCAACCAACATCACCACATTTTGACTATCCTCAACTTCCATCATACAGTAGAAGATAATAGCGTAACTACTTTGTAGTTCCTATTTTTCCTTCTTCTGTAAATATGCAGAATATGCTTTCTCTCGGATATGAGTCATATGTCAACTCGATAGCGATGCTCCTAAGCTCGAGGACGAGCTTTACCGAGGAATGGAGATGTCGGGTCACAGACAGCTGTCGGTACACCCAGCTGTCACGTTACACCCGCGCCTCGTCTACGAAGACGAAGCCACGCCTGGCTTCGTCAGTCTCGACTTCGGCTCGCCCTCGGCGGCTCGGCCCGGCCTCGTCAGCCCGTTACCTGTCTGTCTCCGTGTCCGCTACCGCAACCCTATTCATATAATAAAGATATAATCTAGCCTTATGTTATCATACAAGAAGGGAACTCCCTACCCTCAAGTAAGGAGTAATTGACCTTTAACTTGACACTCTCAATAAAATCAAAAACGCGACGAGTCAATCGGATGCATGGCGCGATCCCTTTTTAATGTACTAAATGATTGCTGCTTTATTGCGCTATAAAACAAAATTAAATTTCAAATTATAAAAATGTAAGAAAATTATTACGCTCATTCGGGCATGTCAACTAAAAAAAATTTCAAAGAAAATTACACCAAGATTTCCTTGAACCGACAATTATTCTGCTCTCCTTAGAGATCATCTAGTTTGACCGAAAGGCGGTTGCTTTGATTTCGAAGGTGTTCACATTGATTTCAAAAGCATCATGCTTGTCTAGAATAATTCTCGATTAGACGTGAGAAGTGTCAAATTTTGCGTGAAAATCGTATAAATAAGGTTTCTACCAATGATCTTAGACTATCAGATGTACTAGTATCACTAACTTCCTGCTAATAGTAAGGACCTTATCACAATAGTAGTTACAATAGTCAGCTGTTAGTGTTAGTTAGTTTGGCTGGCGACGATGGCTGGCGACGCCGCGCCCGCGGCGGTCGGCGCGGCCAAAAGTGAGTAAAAGTTCCGCCCCCCCCCCCCCGTCCTTTTCGCCTCGCCCGAAGCCTTTCCTTCCTGGGAAAGCACATGGAATGCACGTGAGTTCAGAGACGCGGTGCAGGTGCCGCCACTGGCCTTTTCCTCTCTGGAATCTGCCCCTTTGCGATGACTCAGCATGCTCGGGGCGAGGTGCCCGTAATCAACATGAACGCCAACGCGCGATTTCTGAGCCAGGAGGGCGCAAACAGCAAATGTCTACGGCTCTTTTCTATGACGTGGCTCGACCGCACGCGGTTGCGCGGAGGAAGAAGAGCCGCGATCCCGGAAAAAATCCACAATTTAAATCGGGAGATGTTGCGAATCAGTAGGGAAGTCACCCAATAGAAATAGCTAAACATGATCAGCGAAGTTCGTACCTGTGCGTTGACGTACTCTCCGAGTGGATCCATATCCTCCCTGAAACAACTAGCAGTTAGGGCGCTATGGTAGCCACCTTATTGAAAGTGTCACTAATAGGAAAGAAACGACGGCATATTGATAGTAAAGAGAAGCAACAATGCTATAGCTCTGTTCTGTGTTCGTTTGTTTCGCGTCAGCGGAGAAGAGCACACATTAAGGCAGGGGAAGGGACTCCAGGTTGTGGCACGAGTGACGCACCCGTGTCCAAATTGCCTACATCTTGGAGTTCCCTCCCCTGCCCAGAACGAAAGCAAACAAGACGCGGATCTGCAATCGAAACGAGGAGATAAAACTGCATTTACATTCGCTGTATGCAGCTACTCGCAACGCCTGCACGCCACGGCATGCTATGGTGACCCCCTTCGACTACCATAGCGCCGCAGTTATCAAGGCGAGGTAGGCGCTGTGCACATTCTCTTGAATGAAGGTGATCAGCATCTGCAGATGGCTGGTGCGGAACAAATGACGAATGAGGACGAGGAAGAGCCACAGAGGGGAGGTCGAGCCTAGAGTCCATCACGCGGTGTGGAGTGGAGGCAGGCTGAGCGCCTGCGGCTGGGGCAGGTCAGCGACCCCGCGGCAGCGACCGGAGCGGCTATACCGCGCCCGCGAGCCATGCGAATCGACCAATGGTGAGCGGGCGCCGGGAAAATCGATGCGTACTCTTTGCGCTCGCGAGTAGCGCCCCGCCGCAGACCAACGCATGGCTCGATTGCCAGCGACACTTCCCACGCGAGCGGTCGCTCCGTGAACTCGCTGGTCGCGCTACAGTGCGAAAGTGTGTACCAGCGGCTGTCAGCTGCGCTCTTTCTGCTAGCGCGAGAAGGAGAACACTGCAACTCGCCGATAAGCCCACAGCTAGCAGAATTAGTATTAGTTGTCCGCCGTAATCTGGAAGCGAAGTTCAGGGAAGTCGTTGCGAGACATGTGGTGGCAGGCAGTAGCAGTTGACTGCTCCGAACCAACAGAATCTAAGACTCACTAGGTTCGAGGCGGAATCAATTCTGCTCAAACTAGTCATCACAGCTCATCAACTGTAAGCGTGGAAGTGAGATTGTTGAATTGAGGAAGTGTGATCGGATGTAATCTAACCCTTTCTTCAACCAACCCACCTACTTCTCGCCTTACGCAGAGCACAGGGAAGCAAGGTGCATTTATCCAGAAAGCGATTACATATTTACCATGGGAAGGAAATGGAACGTCAGGCTTACGATTAGTGGAAGGAAAGTGAGAAGACAGCATCAAGGCTCTTTGGATCAGTTTTAAGATCGCTTTTCCTTGTTGCGTCTATATTTCCACCGCGTAGCATTTTCCCACTCAATCTCCATCAGGTGCATACTAGTCGATTATGGTGGCTCCTTCCAGGTTTGGCGAGCGTATTTGCTCACTTTAGGCTTAGAAAAACTGAAGATAAAGTACGGATGGTCCACAGAGAGTTGACTCTTGGTTAATCGTGGATCATGCACAAATTCAAAGCCATCTTGTAGATAAACAAGATCCCAGCTAGGATGATTGATCAATAGGACGAGTAATAAGGAATGGTAGGAGCGAAATGAAGCTACGGCAGAATTGCACTTCCCAGACTCCAGTGGTCGAGGAGAGGTAAAAAAAATCGCCCACGCTTAGCCCAGGGGGAGGGGTAATTTGGGGTGCTGATCATAAATTTGACATCCGTTTTTAAAATTTCGATCAATTACGGTAGGTTACGGTATGTACGGGTGACTAGAGCTGTTTAGGTCATGATCAAGGATTTCGCACAAACTTTGCCCGTGGGGTTATTTGAAGTACTGATCACGAATCTGACATCCGTTCTGAGTGTTACGCTGGAGTACGGTAGGTTACGATAGGTGAGGGTGACACGGTAGTGATGACCTAAGCAAACTTACAAGGACAGATTCCCAACTCAAGGTGAGCTTTTGCGATGCTATTCTGACAGGATGTAGGGCTGTGTGCAGAATTACAGTTAGGCTTTGCTGAACGCTTTCTTTAAGACCTAAAAATGAGGTGTGAAAACGTGTGCGCAACAAGCATCAACCCCTACGACACCCCACGAGGTGTGCCTCGGTGGCGCAGTCGGTAGGAGTGCTGCATCGTAGGAGCGCACCGGCGGGATTTTGAGTTCAAGTACGCGTGCTGCCAATGTTCTTGCACATATTAGTTTGTTGTTATTACGCTTTCTCATGATCACAGGAGTCAACTTTAGACCATCAATACTTACAACAAACCAAGGCTGTCTATTTGAGCCTTCATACGGGTTTTTTTTTCGTGGGCTGCAGTTGGTTACATCGATGATTGCCGAGGACTCCTCACCACTATCACAGATTACGCTTTCAACGAAGAAGTGGTCATTCCTTGCCAGGAAGAAAATTGTTCCTCACTGGCTATTGTGAGATGCAGCTGGTGTCACACGCGCTTGTGTTTTATCTGTTTCATGGTTTTGTGCCAAAGCTGCTGACTAAAAGGGAAGAGCTGTAAGACCTTTTGTTTTCAGAGAAATGATGTGGTGCAGATATGCATCGTTGAAAAACTAGCACATATGGAGGCGCAAATAGACATCCTTGGATTGCTTTATGCATTGATGGTCTAAAATTGACCACTGTGATCATGAGAACTCGTAATAACAACAAACTATTAGGTTGTTGGAGAAGTTCTCGCCAAGACACCACATTTTTTTAGCTTTACAAAAAAGCGAATCACGTCAAGAAACGAAGTGACCACCATCACGTTCTATCACTGCTCTCCACCTTTCAGGCAGACTCCCGATCCCGTCGGCATAGGACTCTTCCGGCTTTGACTCATGGAACGTTTCACCTTGCATGGCATTGGAGAGAGTCGGGAAGAGGTGGTCGTCTGTTGGTGCAATATCTGGGCTGTACGGTGCGTGAGGCAGCACTTCCCATCCAAGGTCGAGAAGCTTTTGGCGAGTCATTCTTGCAATGTGTGGTCGAGCATTGTCGTGCAAGAATCAGATTGTGACATGATTCGGACGGTTTTCTGCGATCTTGGCTGTCAGTCTATCCAGCTGCTGACAGTGCAAGTCCGCTGTTAGAGTTTCGTTACGGGCCAGCAGCTCGTAGTAGATGACACCTTTGTAATCCCACCGAACAGAAAGCATGATCTTCGACGGGTGAGTACCCTCCCTTGGCTGTGGCTGCTTACCCTAGTCAACCCAGTGTCTGCCCCTCTTGATGTTGACGTACACGCACCACGTCTCATCTCCTGTGATGATGGACTTCAGCCAACTGTCTGTGCGCTTGTACGAGAGCAAATGAGTGGCCACCTCAGCACGTCGCTGGCGGTCACGTTCGGTGAGGTCATGGGGAACCTACTGTGCCAACTTGGCACCCTAGCCAGTAGATGTAGGTGCCTGGCGATGGCGGCTTAGGTAACACCCAAGTCCTGCGGAAGTTCACGAGCAGTCCGCCGTGCGTCCGATTCCAGCAGCTGTCGCAGTCGGTCGTTGTCGACATCGGATTCACGTCCTGACCTGAACGAATCTTGAAGGTTAAACTCACCTTTGCTAAAGCGTGCGAACTATTCGCGCACAGTGCGATCGCACACTGTGCCCTCCCCAAATGCCCCATTGATGCGACGACAGGAAGCGGCGGCTGACTCACGAAATTTAAAGTCACACAGTAAGAGAACTCGGGTGTACTCCTTTGAAAGCTCCATTTTTTAGAAGGAGTTACGCGAGAGTGAGTAGCTAGCAATAATAGTAAACTTATACATACCTGATCTCTTTATGTGAACAAAAGATAGGTTGCTATAAGGTAGCGTTAGTGGGAAAAAAAAGCACATCCAAAGAATGGCAGGAACTTTCGCAACAGCCTAATAATATGTGCAAGAATATTTGCCGTGCGCGGACTCGAACCCAAAAACCCGCCGGCGTGCTGCTATGAGGCGGCACTCCTATCGACTGCACCACGGATGCATTTCATGTGGTGTCATAGCGGTTGATGGGTGTTTCGCACAGGTTTTCATTCTTTTTCAGGTCTTTAAAAAATCGTTCAGCAAGAGCTAACTGTAATTTCGGAATTCGCTC
The DNA here is from genome assembly GCA_947396885.1 of Heligmosomoides polygyrus polygyrus. Classification (NCBI taxonomy): domain Eukaryota; kingdom Metazoa; phylum Nematoda; class Chromadorea; order Rhabditida; family Heligmosomidae; genus Heligmosomoides; species Heligmosomoides polygyrus. The sequence continues at coordinate 68,829,541 of OX377203.1, forward strand.
ACACGGCCCTACTTCCTGTCAGAATAGCATCGCAAAGGCTCATCTTGAGTTGGGAACCTTTCCCTGTTAGTCACCCTCACCTATCGTAATCGGCGGAAATGTCAAAAACGGATGTCAGATTCGTGATCAGCACCCCAAATTACCCTCTGGGCGAAGTTTTGGTACTATTGTGCTTAGTGTCCCCCCCCCCTTAGACTTGTTCAAAATAGGTCTACTAGGGGTAATCTGCCATGGGAAGAACGAATATCATAGTCGTTTTTTGCGGAAATGCCTTATAAGCCCGTTATATTAAGTTTGAATTCCCCATGGCCTTGCAAAATACGCACGCTGGTAAGACGCAGAATTGGCGTCTCCTATCGATGTGCAATAGTTCGCCGCCTCTAGCCTGCAGCAGAGGTTAGCCAGGGCATAAGATTTGAAATCTCGAAAAGGAGCGCAGAATTGAGCAGTGGAGGGGACTCCGGGCAGGGTCAAGCTTGAGATTCGGGAATCGAAGGGGAGACGTACTGTGGCCTGTCTGGAGGGAGGGCGGAGGGTCGTACTCTCTCGGTTTTGGCAGAGGATTTTCTTCAAATTCAGGTTTTTGATGATGTGTGCGTCTATTAAAAGTTTCTTTAGGGTGTGGCTACAACAATGTGGAGAATGGAACGGATATTAAATTTTTAAATGCTGATGGCTGAACAGTAGAAAATGAAGATTTTCTGTCCACATACTTAGTGTCAATGAGACGTTTTCAATTTTTAAGATTTCTCCAGGATTTCATGGACAGGACATTTTTCTACCTGAAAGCTGCGACATCTACGTTTAAAATTGTATCTCATACAATTTCAAGTGTTAATTATTGCCGATCACCTTGTAGAAGGTGTGATCTTCCTTACAGAACTTCTCCAGCTCCACGTAGAAGGCTTCGACCTCTTCGTCGTCGTAGTCGGATGTTGGGGCATACGCGGCGAACACAGTCAAAGCTGGCACGGAACCACATCGCTTCAGTCGCAGACGTCCGATTCGGCTTGTCAGAGACTCGTACGAATCGATGTTCATGGGCAAGTGCGTGTTGACGAGGACACCAACGCCGCCTACTCCCCTGCTGTCGCATGTTCCGAGGAACAGTTCTTCTCCGGAGTCGTAGGCGGCGTGTAGGGGTGATGTCTTCTCGTCTCGGTCAGTCCGATGACGTCGTACTTGATCTTCTTGTCTTGCATCATCAGGTCCTCGACGGACGCTTCCGATGCAAGCGTGCGGGCGTTGTAAGTACAGATCGTCATCCTAGTCCTTCCCAATCTGCGCAGCCTGGTTAGGCCCTGAGATTTTAGCAGCCTCTCCGTACTCGTCCTTCCCATCGCTGCAGAAATGCGGCTCTTTCGGGGTCAGGGTAATGAGGCCCTTTAGTGCTGCTGTTTTTGACTTGAGTACACATGGGTAGCTAGTCGGGCTCTGTCGTGCGGGCGAAGAACTCCGGGCAGCCAGCCAGACTGCCAGAAGGGACGGGGCGAGACTTTTGAGGCGGCCTCGAATCGCCTTATGATACTCCCAGTCTACCGAGTGCAAGCTTTTGGCCGGGCCGACACAGTTACAATCCGCACAGTCACGGACACATACACGCACACTGTGTATGAACTTGCCGCTCCCACGCACAAGGAACGCGAGACTCGAGGAGCAAGGAGTCCATCCCCTGCATCCCACCTGCGTCTCTGGGCAGTATACGGTCGCATTTGGTTCGCGTTTAATTCCCCTATCCACCACCCAGGGACGCGCCACGTGGCCCTGCGACAAGCGGCCCGAGATCCCTCTTAACAAGAGAGCCCGAAGGCTCTCTATCGAGGGAGATCCATCGGCGACTTCAACGCCAAGATCGGACCGCGAAGGTCGCCGGAAGAACTTCACATCGGAACCCACGGTTTGGAGTCTAACGAGCAAGGTGAAAGACTGTCTGAGTTTATCATGTCGACTAAGACCATCCATGGAAACTCGCAGTTGCAGAAGCCTCCCTCCCTACGATGGACCTGGGAATCTCCCGGTGGCCAGTTCCACAACGAGATCGACCACATCATCTTCAACCGCAAGTATTGCCTGACTGACGTCTCCGTTGTCCCCAAGTTCTACACGGGATCGGACCACCGCCACCTTCGCGCGAGGTTCCGCTTTTCGCGTCAAGGAGAGAAGGCCGCGAAGTTCAAGAAGAGGAATCCCAGAACGACCATCAACTGGGATCTCTACACCTCTCTCGTCGGCCTTTGGAAAGATGCCGTCATGGACAACGTCGACGAGGAATACGATCGCTTCGTGCACCATCTCCACGATAGTGCTAAGGGAGCCGAGAGCTTGAAGACCACCAAGAGACGCCTGTCTCCTGAAACTCTTGAGCAGATACGCCAGCGTGGAGCAGCACGAGCGTCAGGCAACTACCAATTGACGTCCGAGCTTGCAAAGCTATGCAGAGCGGCGATAAAGGAAGATCTCAAGGAGAGAAGGGCGGAAGTGTTGGCTGAAGCAGCAGAGGCAGGGCTGAACATCCGCAATGCCCGCCGGAACTTCGCCAACTTCAAGACCAAGATGACCGCTCTCCGACGTCCTGACGGAACCATCACCTCCTCCAGAAGGACCATGGAGAAAGTCATCCACGACTTCTACTCCGATCTCTTCGATAGCCACGTCCACATGCCCCCATGCCATCTTCCGCAGGATGGATACGTCGTCATCTCTGTTCTCCTTTCCGAGATCCGACACGCCATCTCGTCGGTGAAGAAACGTACAGCACCCGGCCCTTACAGGATCAGACCTGAACACCTGAAGAAGTACAAGCTGCCGCTTTGCCTTACGTTCATCGACCTGAAGAAGGCATTCAACTCTGTCGAAACTGAAGCGGTCATCGAAGCCCTGCTCACTCAGGGCGTTCCTACTCAGTACATCAGAGTCCTTCGAGAGCTGTACAGTGGATTCACGACCAAGATCTTACCATTCTACAACGACGTCCTTATCGACGTAAAGAGAGGGGTTCGGCAAGGGAAACATGCGCGAACTAGAATGGGAAGACATGGAAGTGAAGGTCGACGGCCGGCAACTACATCATCTTCGCTTCGCTGACGACATCGTGCTCATAACACCGAGCATCAGTCAGGCGGAGGTAATGCTGGCCGACTTCGATCGCGTTTGTGGGGACGTTGGACTGCAGCTGAATCTTACGAAGACGATGTTCATGAGGAACGGATGGGTTTCTGATGCCCCATTCTCGCTCAACGGAACGAACATCTCCGAGTGCTCCAGCTATGTGTATCTGGGTCGCGAAGTCAATATGGCCAACGACCTAGTGCCGGAGCTGAGCAGGAGGAAACGAGCGGCTTGGGGAGCTTTCAAGAGCGTCGAAGAAGTCGCGAAGAAGACGAAGAACGTCCGACTCCGTGCCCACCTATCCGACTCCACCGTTCTTCCCGTCCTAACATACGCCTCAGAGACCTGGGCTATACGAAAGCAGGATGAACACGCAATCAGCGTCGCGTAGCGTGGAATCGAGAGGACGATGCTCGGAGTGACACGACTCACGCAAGTGAGAGAAGGCCTCCGGAGTTCCGAGCTTCGCCGACGTTCGAAGATCAGAGACGCTGTCGCGTGGGCCAAGTTGTCGAAAATTAGGTGGGCCGGTCACGTAATGCGCTTCGCAGACACCCGCTGGACGAGAGCCATCACCGACTGGATTCCGCGGGATGTCAAAAGAACACCAGGACGCCCACCAACGCGTTGGTCGGACTTCTTCGTTAAAGCCCTGAACGACCGATACAACGTTCTTCGTGTCCCTCGAGCGAGGAGGATCCATTGGACCACTCCGGCACGCGACAGGGACGAATGGAGACGCTGCTGGCACCCGCTCGAGCAATTCGATGATCAACGGCACGACAGGTGATACAGGTGAATTATTGCCGACGACCTAACAAGGGAAGGGTCTGAAGCGTATGTCCGAACGGGGAAGCGAGTCATATAGGGAGAATCCTCATCCCTCAATTGGTTTGAAAATGTGTTTACTTTTTGCCAAGTCGCTAAACCCAAGGAGTAGGGGTCACAATGGGATACGGCGCAGCACGCGTTTGGGGTCTTGTACTGTGTCTGCACCCAGTGGCTCGGAGCGCAGGTGGGTAGAGGGTTGCCTCGTGCGAGGGAGGTCAGGGGTTTGGTTCCTCTGCGCTGCTGCATTTTTGCATTTCAACTGATTGGTTGAGATTTGGCGGACTCTGTGTAGTGAATCGCGGTGTCCTCCTCCATGGTTATGAGCACGCAACTGAAATCCAATTGAAGACGTACCCTTTCCTCCGAAAGACGAGTTCCACCCGAAAACGTTCTCATATGCCCACTGCTTGCTTTCCTCTCCACGTCCGTCAGTTCATCTTGCGGATCCCAATCTTCCTCTTCTTCACCACATCCAGCTGTTCGTCTTCGTCACTTCAAGTTGACGTGCTTCGAAGTCCTTGAGTATGCTGGCCATCCGTTCGGTCAGCTTGATTTCCTCCCTCGAAGATTCCTTGTCTAAAGGTGGGCCACACTTCAGCGTGAGCAGATGGATCACCACTCGACATTCGGCGGACATCGTTGGTGTTAGGTTTTAGAGAACCTCGAGCAGACCTCTGATTTCCAGGTGACAGGCAGACATGAGGGAAAGAGTGTATCGATGCCGTTTAGCTTACTTTGCGAGATCCGCACACCTCGTTTCTCATTTGAACCACCTCCGACGTCACAGCGTGGTCTCCTTTGAAAATCCGAGCAGGATGGCTTTTCCTGAGGTTGGTCCATGTATGAAAACAAACTGTGAGGAGCCTGTAGCCTTTATACACTACCCGTAGGGTGCCCAGTGGTGCTTCATGCACTTTGTACCTGTGTATCACTGGTGTTGAACATTTATACACCACCATGTTGAATACCACAACGTACCGCTGGAAAATGCGCAGAAAACGTCTGAAAATGATATAGACGTCAGAATCCCCCAAATCTCTATCAATCAGATGAAATGCAAGGAGCAGAGGAGCCAAACCCTGACCTCTCTCGCATGAGCCAACCCTCTACCCACCTGCGCTCCGAGCCACTGGCTGCAGAAGCATCGCAGGCGTACAAGACCCCCAAACGCGTGCTGCGCCGTATCCCATTGTGACCCCCTACTCCTTGGGTTTAGCGACTTGGCAAAAAATAAACACATTTTCAAACTAATTGAGGGATGAGGATTATCCCTATATAACTCGCTTCCCCCGTTTAGATGTACGCTTCAGACCCTTCCCTTGTAAGTGCTTTCCCTACAAGATTTTGGAAGTGGTCTTCGAATCGATGATGGAATGGAAACAAAGGATGGACTTGCTACGAAAACAATTTTCTCTCTTCTGCAGGGAACAGCATCAGAATGTGAAATTGTACTTTCTACAAAGTTTAAGCCCGTTTGACACATAGTGATAAAAGTTTATTTTTTCTGAAACGATCTTCTATATGATCAGACGTCCCGATTTTGCATCATTGCCGAAAAAATATCGGCTGCCCGCCTAATCACATGTAAGCTGTTTTTTTTAGAACTTGCTTTTTAAAGCATAGAATCCTTATCTATTAAGGTTTTGTGAATTTTTCTGAGGCCCAAAAATCTCCGAGTTATGGCAGTTAGTTTATGTGCGTCTACCTCGTTCTCTGATATCATCGATCGCAACTGAAGGATGAACTTCTCGTGGAAAAGATTTTCTACATATCTTCTGAAGAAAAGAACATCCGAGAGTGAAACTGTACCGTATTAAATTTTAGGTCGTGATTATTGTACAGTAAAAAACCAAGCGTCTTTGCAGCGATCTTCGATATGAATAGGGCGAGTTATGTTCAAAATTTTTGTTTTTCCTAAAAAAAATATTTTCTACCTAAAACAGGCTACCTATGCAATTTAAATTTTGCCACTAGAAGTGTCAATTCCTGATCAGTGCACAGTGGAAAAATCATGATTTGCTGGATCGAACAGGTTGAATTGACCTCTGGTCGACTTTGCTCCAACCTCATGGAAGCAATAAAATTGGACGTTCATAAAAAGGTTCATACTCGGTAAGTTTTTCAGGTTTTGAAAATTCCTCTAGTTTTTCTGAAAGAAGATGAAATGCGCTCTCTTATCATCTAAAAACAGATTTCCAGAAGAGCGGTCTTTATGCGCGGCGGGAGGGGTCTAATTTCTGGTCCATTTCGCGAAAATACGTACCGAAAATCGAGCCCCCAGCGCATGGAGATCCTTTTTTTGGAAATCCGTTCTTATATGGCTAGAAAGCATATTTGCTCTATTTTTTGATGAGCGAGCGGAATTTTTGAATTTCGAAAAATAAGCCGAGTGATGATCAATTTTGTGACGTCGTGAACTGAATCTCGGATCGACCCTTCACCGTCGTCATCGGAGTGATCTCACAAAGATATTCATAACTCGACTAATTTTTCAAAGTTTGAAGGTCCCGCTAGCGTTTCTGAAAGCAGATGAAATGCGCTATGCGCCATATGAAGACCGATCTCCAAAAGATGGGTGTTCATGCTCGGCGGGAGCATTCGATTTCTGGCCGATTTTTGCCGCAAATCGACCAGAAATCCTTCGCCGCGCATGAACACTCCCTTTTTATAAGGAGTGTTTGCAACAGTAAAGAAGCGCTTTTCCTCTGTTTTTCTAAGAGTGAGCGGGATTTTTCACCTTCGAAAAATTAGCTGAGTTATGAAAATTATTGTGAGATCACTCCGATGACGACGATGAAGAGTCGATCCGAGATTCAGTTCACGAGTTCGCAAAATTGATCATAACCAGGCTCGTTTTCCGAAAATCAAAAATCCATCTCGGCCATCAAAAAACGGAGCAAATATGCATTCTATGTCATATAAGAACCGATTTCCAAGAAAAGGGTCTTCATGCGCGGCGAGGAAGGCTCGATTTCCGGTACGTATTTTCGCGAAATGGGCGAGAAATCGGACCCCTCTTCCGCGCATGAAGGCCACTCTTTTGGAACGTGCTTTTTATATGGTGAGAAAGCGCATTTCATATATTTTTCATCCATCGATTTTTTCTGCGAGAAGTCCATTCTTCATTTGCGATCGATGGTATCAGAGAAGGAGATAGAGGCTCGTAAACTGCCGTAACTCGGAGGTTTTTGGGCCTCTGAAAAATTCACAAAGCCTTAATAAATGTGGATTCTGTGCTTTAAAAAGAAAACAGAAAACAAAAAAAAACAGCTTCCATGTGATTATGGGAGCAAAAGCGATATTTTTTCGGCAATGATGCAAAATCGGGACGTCTGATCATACAGAAGATCGTTTCAGAAAAAAAGGAACTTTTATCACTATGTGTCAAACGGGCTTAAACTTTGTAGAAAGTACAAATTCACTTTCTGATGCTGTTCCCTGCAGAGGAGAGAAAATTATTTTCGTGGCAAGCCCACCGTTCAGTTGCATCTCCGTCATCGATTAGAAAAGCGCCACAAGAATTTTTGAAGCGAGAGCACTTAAGTCAGCATTAGAAATTAGCACTCAGAATTTTATTGAGTACAATTTACAATACAGAATCTGCTCTTTCATGTAAAAAAGGATGTGTCGCGTCCATGAGATCCTCGAAAAATCTGAAAAGTTGAACTCGCATTGATTAATTCGAGAACTGCTCTTAAAAGTTCTTTATTTTTAACTGTAGAACAATCAAAATATTACACACTCAAAATTTTTATCGTTTTTCCTGACAAACCATCTAGTCAAGAAATTAGTCAATAATATGAATTACTCTAAGAACGAATTTCCATACTGTTACAACACAGATCAGAATTAGAACGGTGATCTAGACAGGGGGTCGCTCCAGATCCCTCTTGGAGGGAGGGGGGTCGCAAATATTCGGGAAAAATCCTACCCCACGCTTGCTCCGAGATGTGGGCCGGCTAGCGCAGCCGTGTTAAAATGGCCTTCATCCCGGAGTTCCCTCCCTTGCCAAAATATGAATGCAAATAAGACGCGGATCTGTAGTCGAAACGAGGAGTAGTTAAGAGCGCATTTACATTCGCTGTAAGTAACTATCGCCACGCTTGCACGCCACGGCATGTTATGGTGACCTGCCTCCCTCCTTCGCGAGACGGTTGCGAGCGTCTTACCAGCGTGCGCTACTTCGCAAGGACTTGGCAATTCGAATTTAATATAGCGGACTTATAAGGCATTTCCGCAAAAGACGACTATGATATTCCTTCTTCCCACGGCAGATTACCCCTAGTAGAGCTATTTTGAACAAGATGAAGTGGGGTACATTAATCGTGAGTACAATAGTACCGAATTTTTTAGATCTCTCCTTGACCTCTGGAGTCATGAAAGTACAATAGTATCGAAGTTACTCTAGCTGAGCGCTTAGGGCATTGCTGGGCATTAGTCTCTGGGGAGTGCATTAAATTTTACGGGAACATTTCAACGACTTTGTCGACAGAAAATTTTTGCGTTAAATTCAGTAAAGTTGTTAAATCTAATTTCCCTTAGCTGCAATAAGTTTGGCTGCATTTTATTACGTAAAAAGCCGGGTCCTTTTCTTTATTGATTTCTTTAGACTGTAACTACATGGCAATTTTATGACTATCTTCGTAACATATACATGATCTTCATAACAAATAACGACAGTCCATCTATCGTCAACAAAATTGCTAAACGAGAAAAATCATCATGAGGCACTTATGAAGCACCGGTCCCGTGGTGCCCTGGTGGCGCCGCGCTTTCGAGGGGCGTGAGGGGTGGGGTGTCCAGCCAATAACAGCGGAGCATCGATCTGCGCGCTGAGGCTCAACGTCGCGTCGAACGATGGAGGGTGAGGAGAGAGGAGGTAGCACAGGGGAGCGCGCGACGCAGCAACCAATAACACGCAGCTGGCGCGGGTCCCCTCGAATCGGCACGTCGGCGCCGTGCATCTGCGTCTCTGTCCTTCTTTTATTGGTCGGTGCCCACTAGTGGCTCACCCATTCCCCGCCCCTCGCAAGCACAGCGCCACCAGGGACCGTTGCTTTATAAGTACCCACTATGATTCCGAAACCGAACAGTAACAGCAAAACATCTGGAATAACAGACTGCTTACTACGCTTAGTTCATCTAACTTCTAGGAAGAGCGAAATCATGGGGACCGTTGTCGTGCATAGCGTTTTTGAGCGTTTTCGCTTGTCATGAGTCAAAAGTCAGAACTTGCGCTCTTTAAATGGACTTTAGAGCCCAAGATTCCTCTATACTGCCATGATTGCTTAGGAAAATACAGAATGTTTTAATAAAGAATTCAGGTCAGGCATTGAACTCAAAGAATTCTCTGGTACAGTTCGCCTTTGGGGGATACTTCCGAAATCCACTGATCTGCCTGTTTCATAGAACGCTTCCTTTTATCCACCAAGGTCCTGTTTTCACTGCAGACTGCAACAGAGAATCAACCAAACAGTCACGGACCTTTGACCAAATTTTGATCGATTTGAATTCTACTGCATTGGGTTTGTCTGTGCCACCAAAGTAACGTAAATTTAAATGGTTAAGTTTTTTTCTCCATTGCGTTTCAATGGAGATACATAAAGGTCACTCGTATTCAAAAGCTGCCAATTCTCGCCACTCTTTTACAAGTTTTCAGCAATTGCCACTGTGACATTCTTATTGAAGCAGCAGGCACCGAGCTGCGCGGCACATTTGCTAGAGGCTCGAATTTTGTTTTGGATTTCTCACTTTGTTGTTTTTGTAGAACACATTTTGGATTGATGAACGGTTTTACAGTAAATTCGCTAAGTAGACGAAAAAATCCAGAGACATAAAGGAACTTTCGTGTTAGAGTCAGACCTACACCTTCAGGGATATGCATATCTTTTTCGTAGAAGTTTTTTTTTTTTAAATCTTCATGCAGTAGACTGATGTAAAGTACTAGTTTTTGAACTAGCCTCATATAACAGACGAAAGTGGTCATCTGCTTCTCTGTTTTATTTAGTCTTGTTGCTTTTATGTATATACCAGCCATCAGAGCAGCCTGTCGGCCGCACTTACGGTTTCTCAACGGCTTCGCCATAGTAATCGCTTCTCATTCTCAGCTGCCATCCATCTGTTTCATGGCTTACGCAGGAGGAACACCTCAACTCCGTCAAGTGGGGCAAGTTAGAAAACGTCACAAAGAGAGGCTGCTATTCTACAGGTATTGTTACTCACCTCGGAAAAGATTTAGCCCACCAACTATAAATCTATACGTAATTGTTCCCCTAAGCGTAGGGACCACGCTGAAAAAATTAAACATTTTTGGGAGTTACGAAACATTCAGAGAATCACCATTTCATTAATAACAGGACAAGGATATTAAAATGCTTGTAGAAACTATAAAAACAAAACATTCATCGACTACCCTTCAGCGGCCTAGACTACTAGAGCTAAAATTTCGAACCGCTTGAATGGCACCCACAAAAAATCGATAACTTGATCAATTTCGCTTGATGGCAATCGACACTTAAAAACGAACTTCAGATTCGTGTTTAGCGACCTCGACTACCCCTAGGGCTGAAGTTTCGCGCCGCTGTCAGTCGCCATCAATCGTTGAGTATAGCCAATACGCCGTGCCCCCACATAGGTTGTGACGGATGGACGGACGGAAACGGGCGCGCACGCACACACACCACACACACACCACACCACATCACACCACACACACACACACACACACACACACACACACACACACACACACACACACACACACACACACACACACACACACACACACACATACACACACACACACACACACACACACACACACACACACACACACACACACACGTTCACTGTTTTCCGTGAATAATCCCTATGGGCATGACGAGACTTGGCGATTGTATGAGCTAAGGAACAGTGTGACATGCAATAGAGCTCATGAAAACAATTGTTAGAGCAACCAAACCTAAGAACAGTCAGATCCGTGTTTAGGCGTTATTGAGAGCAGCTTAGAACGGCACATCCTTACATACGTTACCACTATCAGGGTTATCGTTATCAAGGAGCGATTTTTAGCAAAGTATTGGAGCGGTGTGACGTCAGCTACCGCACAGTATTTTTATTTTCTTGAGATCAAAGCATTTCTTACTTGAAGCTCGTGAAAAGTTCGCTTGGCAAATCTTGCTGTCCTAAATTCTAGAATTTGTTTATTATTATTATAAGGGTCCCTTATAGAGTAGTCAACCATACAAGTCGTAAAGATTTTATGAAGCTTCCCTAAGTTATCAGAGTTGTGTTCAAAATATAAAAAAGTGATTTCGTTTATCAAACGCTGTATGCTTTAAAGATAGGCTACACATTAAGTAGTGTTCCACAGAACTCGGGTCTGATGATGTTGAGGAAAACTTGGAACTTTGCGTGAAATGGAACATGTTCCATCAGTATACCATCTACGGCCGGAATATCGGCGGCAAAACGCAACGTCTGGATCAGGGGTGCACATTTAACGGTTAACGATTTAACGAATTTAACGAATTAACGGCATTTTTCGTTAAAATCTGGCTTAACGACTTAACGGAAATTTTTAGAAATTTAACGGAATTTTTAACGGACGTTTTTCTCAGTAGAATTTACCCTTTCTCTTCACTAATGATGCAGGCCTCATCCTCCCAATTAAGACTGTTTCTGAAAAAACTATTGTTTGCTTGATTTATGGCGTGAACTCCTTTGGAAACCGTTTCGCTGGAACTTTTCAACCAATGAGAACAACGATTTTTAAAGCACAGACTAGCCTCGCTTGCGATTCTGAATGCTTAAGAGGGAAATAAAGAACTGAGCGGTAAGCGCTACCTAAACGGCATCCAAGAAGTGGATTTCTTTCAAAATGCAGTCCTATGGCGAAGATAGCCAAAGGCTTGTGCCAAAGTGAAATCACGAATTACATTACACACAATTATCTGCCACCCTTTATTGAAAGTGTGGTATTGCGGTTAATCCAATTTTTGAATGACCTCTATCCACCGGATGCGTGGTGGTGCAGTCCGAGGAAGTGTCGGTTTTACCAGAATCGAGGTTCAAGGTTCGAGTCCCATTCAGGTCAAATAGCCACTCCACCCCATTGGTATCAGTGATTTGTGCCAGAGTTAATTGAGAAGGATAGAAAGTTGACTTTCCCTCGCAAGTTTGCGTTGACCAAACACGCAAACAGGCTGCTTCAGTAAGGATAGAAAGTAGAAAGCACATCCCTAATAAGGTGATTAGCGCCTAAAAAGGCTCACATTGCTTTACTTGTGGTTAAACAAAGAAGTCCTTGCGAATAGTTATTTAAAACTATAAGCAACAGGAACAACTCTAGCAATCAACTACACATCGTGAATTGCTGTTCTCATAGCCTTGAAAAAACGAAAAGCTTCAGTTTCCCTGTTCATTAATATAGCGTATGAGACCCTACGGGCGCGTGGAGCGCAGTCGGAGGAGGTGTCGGCTGTCGCGTGCGCCCGATACCAGGCTTCTGGTTCGCCTGCAACATTGTTGAAAATTAGGCCAACCAAGCCTTCCATCCCTCCGAGGTCGGTGAATTGGTACCAGATTTGTCTGGGAAGGATAGAGCGCTGACTTCTTCATCGGCTGGCCACCACAAGTCATTATTTGGCCAAATGCTCATTCGGATCGCGTCCACGATACCCCGTAGAAGTAGAATGCTTGGCGCATCCCAAAAGAGATTGAGTAATGCCGTTCTTTATCTTCATCCTTTAATGCATTTTGGAGCTAGAAATTTCTTCGCCGATCCTCCAAGCACCTCTACGAATCCACAAGGATACTGGTCTAACCTCCTCGTAGGATATGCCTATCCTACGTGACGTTGCTTATCCCAGAATACTTTTGCTCGCAACCTGAAACAGTCGAGACGGAGAGAATGTTTTCAGCCGCTGGACGTATTTTAAACAATTTTAGAAAAACGCTAATAACAAAAATTAGGAATGCTGCTTTTCCTGAACGTTAACACGTTGAAGACGTGTCACACCTTTCTGCGTTGTGGGACCGTGCGACATGATACCGCGCCACGCTTCCGACGTTGCAAAAATGGATTGTTCCCGCGCACAAGGCCCTCGAAAATCGTGCGTTCGAAAAAGTGTTAACATTCCAATGATAGGCTTTTAATTGCATTTTTATTATAACTTCTGTGCTTCATTTGCTATTGCTCCTATCGAGATTGTATATGCTCGTAGAACAGTCACACAAAGCGGTTTCGCAAAGAGCTAGGGAAGCGGGGAACTCCGGGTTCTGTCTGATCGCACATTTTATAATAAGATGCCTTGCCAGTGATCATCTTGTTGATGTTGTTGATGTTGAATTGTTTATTTTCATTGCAGTGCTACACTCCATTTGTTGAACTTTAGCTGCTGACCTCTTGAAATTGAAGCCTATGAGGTTTTACTTGATTTTTTCCTCTTAAAACAATGGTTTGCATCTAATTGTATTTTTAACGAAATTTAACGATTTACCGGAAATTTAACGAAAATTTTCCGTTAAAAAATTTCGTTTAAAAAATTTAACGAACAGAATTCAGTGTGCACCTCTGGTCTGGATGGGAACTTCGTCCCAACACCTTAGAATAGAACTCCCGACCGCCTTCTTTAGGCTTCCTTACTTTCTTTGCAGTAAATAACTGGTTTTATAAAACAGTGTTGCGGGATACGACGGGCAGAAGAACTTCAAAACTGTTCATATCCCTTCTTGTCCTTGCTCACCGTTGTAGCTCTTACCATTCTTTTCTTCGAAGTTATGTTTCGTATCTTATCTAGCACTCCTCTCCCAAAAGCAGACGTTATGCGGGCGTTGATGGAGTGATGGAGTTGACGAATCTACTAAGCTGGTATCCGGAGCCGTTTTCGACAACGACTTGCACTGTTTGGCGGGCCACTGCTCTTCTCCATCAACAGTCCACTAATCAGCCCTCAGTCCTTAGTTCTGCCTTACATCAAAATATTTCACCCCTTTTTCCATCAAATTTTCCCCCTCCTGCAAATACTACAGTACGTCCTGATGTAGCACTTTGATTTGCTGAGGTTTCTTTCTTTGTTTGTTTTTTAACCGCGCTGCATTACTCATCATACACATGCCGTTTGGCCTATATCAGTTTCTTCTACTTAAGAATTGTGCGCACAGTTACGTGCGAATAAATAAATATGATGCCTGTACGCCCTCTATCGGGTGTCCGAAGCGCCCGTTCTCTGCGTGTCGGGAGACATATCGAGAGAGTCCCATTCCAGAAAGCTTAATCTGCAGAAACCTAAACAGAGCCATTCGTTATTGCAGCACCGGTCGATACCGTTTGGCTTATATCATACCATCGCTCATCTCAAGCGAAGTCTAATGATAAGCTCCCATATCGATCGCGCGAAGCGATGAGTTTACTGTTCGACGACAGTAATACTCCTTCGATTCCTGTAGTCTTGTCGTCATTCTCCCTACTCCCTCCCTACCCGCATCCTCCCCCCCCCCCCCCCTCCCCCCACACACGCAGTCCTACCTTACCCATGTGCTGGCAGAGAGACGGAGTGAGAGTCAAAACCGCACGCGCTCGTTATTACACGAATCTTTTAAAAGGTCATCCGAAAAATCCAACCCAAGCTGCGCGATGGAGCGAAACACCGTTTCGCTTTACATTTGATGAGACAAAAGGACTGGCGTTGGAGTACCACCAAGCTCAATGAAAGACGGTTGGCGTACGCCGCTCTGTTGAAGGCATCCCTTGGCTTTGGTCCCTACTAACCGTGACGGAAACGTGATATTAATTGAATTATACATGGTAGGATTACGAATATGATAGCCATCTTTGAAGCATTGGCCGGTTATGGTTTACGGGGGAGTAGCTAGGTAGAAACCAGTGGCAGAAGTTCCTGTTTTTCCAAAGGTTCAATCCCCGAAGACTTCTACTCTACCGCAGTGCCAAAAAGCCTAAGAGAAAAGGACCCCCATCTTCTTCGGCTCACATCCCTACTATTTGGAGAGTACAGATAGATTCTCGCAGTGGTACCCGTTCTCGCTAGTCAACCATTCGCCTGAGATTCTTCCATGGTGAGTTCCTTGTTGTTAAATCCCAACCCCGGATCCGAACGCATTACCCTACTCCTGCGAGGCCGCCTCACACCACTCGGCCATCCAGCCGCTGTCGTGCGCAGCGAACCTCAATGTTCCACTTTGGTTACTGTGTCGCTAACAAGCAAATTGTGAGTTCGCTGAAATTCCGGTACCATTGCAGCCCAAACCTTTTGCAGGTTACATTCTAATCACGACATGGCAGTTTCAGACGTCTGTTTTGTTTCATCGGCCACCACTGAAGGGACACGCTTTTTGGCAATTTTTGAGCTACCCAGCTGTCCGCAGGAAGTTTGAAAACCACTACGGTGATTCTCACAAGGGAGGTCAATTAACGTCCCGTCGCAATTTTAAAAGTGACCTATTGGGTGTTGTATGGGATTGTATGAGAAGCACCGTAGTGGTTTTCAAATTTCCTGCGGACATCTGGGTAGGTCAAAATTGCAAAAAACCATTTCACTTCAGTGCGGGCCGATAAAAACAATACTGACGCCTGGAACTGCCATGTCGTGGTTAGAATGTAACCTGCAAAAGGTTTGGGGCTGGAATAATAGCGTAATTACAGCGATTTTACAATTTGCTTGTTAGCGGTACAGGACCGAAGTGGAACGTTGAGGTGCTTCGCTCACCACCAACGGCGCAATGACCGGATGGCCGAGTGGGTGTGAGAGGCGGGCTTGCGGGAAAAGTGTCGGGGGTTCGGATTCGGAGGTGTTGCTCATGCAACACTGGTCTCACTCCATCCATTTTCGATATAAAGTGTGTCTTGACCACGGTAGGGTACCATACTGACATTATAACTCCATTTTAACCTGGATGATACGATATAAACACAAAAATAAACATCCAAAGCAACAGCGTACATAATTCGATTGGCCATTGAGGAGGAGCAGGCGACTTTTCTTTGCCTACGAAATAGATAACTTCAGAACTCTAAAGATCGAGGAAAAAATTATTATTTTATTTTTATTTATTATTTTTATTTTTTATTATTTATATGGGGGGATATTTTATTTTTATCAATTAATTGACTATATTTATGTTTGATTTTTTTCGATCCCTCTTCGACCCCTGGGGAGAAAGTATAACAGTACTAATCTGTCTTCTTCATCCTCTACCAACCATAATGCAAGTGGTCTCACATACAGCATCCTTCTCACTGTTACAAGGTGACGTAATACTATCCAAATCATTGTCATCGTCCGGCTACCAGGTTACATCCTGCGCTTCGTTCAAGTCAAGCTAACATCGCGAACGAGAGAACAGGCCACTTTTTTTCGCAGTTCCTCGGTAGCATTCAAGGGCCTGTCCCAACTACAAAATAGATAATATTCTTTACCTTGACTTGGGTGCTTTGTGACAAGACAATACCTGAGTACCTCAAGTCAAAGGTGTATAGAGCAGTCGTCCGCCCAGTAGCGACGTACGGTGCTGAGTGCTGGCCCGTGACGAAGGAAATTGAAAGCCGCATCAGTGTAATGGAGACGAAAATGCTAAGGTGGACGGCTGGAGTAACGTGATTGGACCCCGTTCGCAATGAAACCATGCGACAAAGGTTTGGTGTCGCCTCGATAGCTTACAAGTTGCGCGAAGCACGTCTACGATGGTATGGTCACGTCCTTGACGACACCGTGTGTAAGGTTGGCCTGAATCTTGAAGCCCCTGGAAAACGACCCAGAGGACGCCCGAAACAACGTTGGCTAGATACGTATAGCTGGTGTCCACCCCGACCAAGCGTTTGATCGGGAGAAGCGGCGTCACCAAACCAGAAGAGCGGACCCCGCGACCAAGCGAGACAAACTCTATTGAAAATGATGATGATGATTCTTTACCTTGACCGTCTTCGTTAGGCATTGACAGTGGGCCTGTTAGCACTACTTCATGGCTCCAAAAGTCGAAGAGAGATTGAAAAAATGGATAAACAAGATTTATCTCTATTTTTCACTTATTTATTTATTATTTTATTTGTTATGTATTAATAACGTATCATTAATTTTTATTTTTATTTATATTTCAATTAATTAATTGATGTATGTATTTATGTTTGATCGACTGTTGTGATCGTCCTTCGACAGACCATACCACACCCTCCCCCCCTGACTTAATATCATCAATGTATAATACAACGTGTTCTCCGTGCCGAGTTATTGGTTGTCTTGCTAACTGCCTTCCTCCCGACTACTCTGCCCCTATTCGTAGGGAGACTTCCATAGCAGATGCGTTTCGGGGCATACGGCTATCTATGGGGTGATATTGATTGTGCTGATGAGGATGAAACACTTCAGGTAGTTTTTTTTGTTTGATGTTTATTGCATTGACGTTCTCTCGTTCGTGATGTTAGCTTGACTTGAACGAAGCGCAGGATGTAGCCTGGTAGCCGGATGATGACAATGAAGTGGGTGGTATTACGTCTCCTTGTAACAGTGAGGAGGATGCTGTATGTGAGACCACTTGCAATATGGTTGGTTGAGGATGAAGAAGAAGATTGGTACTGTCATACTTTTTCTCCAGATGTCGAAGAGGGGTCGAAAAAAAATCAAACATAAATATAGTTAATTAAAATAAAAATATAAATGTCAAAAAATAAAAATAATAAATAAAAATAAAATAAAAATTTTTCCTCGATCTTTGGAGTTCTGAAGTTATCTATTTTGTAGGCAAAGAAAAGTCGCCGGCTCATCCTCAATGGTCAATCGAATTATGTACGCTGTTGCTTTGGATGTTTATTTTTGTGTTTATATCGTATCATCCAGGTTAAAATGGAGGTGTAATGTCAGTATGGTACACTACCGTGGTCAAGACACACTTTATATCGAAAATGGATGGAGTGAGACCAGTGTTGCAGGAGCAACACCTACGAATCCGAACCCCCGACACTTCTCCCGCAAGCCCACCCCCCATAGCCACTCGGCCATCCGGCCACTGCTCCGTTGGTGGTGAGCGGCGCACCTCAATGTTCCACTTCGGTCACAGTACCGCTAACAAGCAAATTGTAAAATCGCTGTAATTACGCTACTGTTCCAGCCCCAAGCCTTTTGCAGGTGGGATTCTAACCACGACATGGCATTCCAGGCGTCAGTATTGCTTCATCGGCCCGCACTGAAGTGAAATGGTTTTTTGCAGTTTTTGACCTACCCAGATGTCCGCAGGAAATTTGAAAACCACTACGGTGCTTCTCATACAATCCCCTACAACACTCAATAGGTCACTTTTAAAATTGCGACGGGACGTTAATTGACCTCCCTTGTAAGTGACTATAAGGCAGAAGGGGTCATTTGATTTATAATGGTACCAGACGTTCAGCGGCCCTGCGGCCGCCAAACGTCTGGTTGGGGGATTCCCCCCCCCCCCCCCAAACCCGAGAATAGAACAACCCCATCCCATCTGGTTGTGGGCTTCGCCGCCAAACCCTGAAAACAGAACAACCCCAATCTTCCTCTATTCTTCTTTAGGCCTTACAGTAAAAAACGGGTTTTACTATGTAGATTAGTGAAGTGGGATATGGTAGGGCAGAATTTTTACTGCGCGTATGAAGCCCATCCACCCTCCCTCACATGCACGCGATTTATTCCTCGAAGCGCTCGTTCTCTACGTGTCGAGAAACAGGTAATGAGTCCCAATCCGATGCTTAATCAGCAAAATCATAATTAAAGTTAATCGGTATTGGTCGAACCGCTTACTGTCCGATGGATACTAATACTCCTGCGAATCCCATGGTCACTCTCTCTACCTCTCTCCTCCCCCCTCCCGAAATACTTCCTTTCCTATGTGCTGGCAAAGAAACGGAGAGTGAGTCAAGCACGCACATGTGACACTGAGTACCGATTCACGTGTCACTACGTTGCCACGACGTCTATGACACGCCTTCTCCACTCTAACACACGTTCCACGACTTCGGTAAGCAGTCTTCAGAAATCCGACACCACTGAACGATGTTGAGGGAAAATGCTGCCCCCCCCCCCCCTTATTCACGCTCCCCCTCTAATGGTCCCCCTTTGTTGGTCCTCTCCTATTGGTCGCCCATACTCGGAATCCCTGCGCAAGTGGGACGACGTCTTCAGCGCGTCTTCTGAACCTCTACCCACGTTAGATGACGTCTTCAGCACGTCTTCTGAATCCCTGTGCACGTTGGACAACGTCTAGCGCATTTCTTCTGAATCCCTACGCACGTTAGACGACATCATCAGCACCTCTTTTGAATCCCTACGCAGGTTGGACGACGTCTTCAGCACGTCTTCTGAATCCCTGCGCACGTTAGACGACATCTTCAGCACGTCTTCTGAATCCATAGTAGGGTATATAATCGGATAATGCCACGTATCCGTCACGGGGAGGGGGAACTGAAGCCAAAATATGCCTACTTCAGTGCGGCGTATGCCAGCCGGGCTTTCTTTGAGCTTAACCATGGGCGATTGATGACGAACTATATCCTTGGCGTTATGATTTTGCTGATTAAGCATCGGATTGGGACTCTCATTACCTGTCTCTCGACACGTAGAGAACGAGCGCTTCGAGGAATAAATCGCGTGCATGTGATGGAGGGTGGATGGGCTTCATATGCGCAGTGCCCTACCATATCCCACTTCACTAATCTACATAGTAAAACCCGTTTTTTTACTGTAAGAAGGCCTAAAGAAGAATAGAGGAAGATTGGGGTTGTTCTATTCTCGGGGTTTGGCGGCGAAGCCCCCAACCAGATGGTATGGCTGTTCTGTTCTCGTGGTTTGGGGGCGAAGCCCCCAACAGACGTTTGGCGGCCACTAGGCCGCTGAACGTCTGGTAGTAGGATAATGTGTATATCTACATTAAATAGATACTCTGAGACAACTAGAGTAACTTTGGGCCGAAGGAAAATTTAATAAGACTTTTTCTGATTTTTTAAAATTCAATTCATTTAACCCAAAATGTCAACACGCTGCACGAAATTTTATAGCTTTTACATCTGGAAATAACATTATGAATTATGTATAATTTGTTTTTAAGCGCAGAAAGGCAACAACATTAATTGAATATTTAAACATACTATACAATAAGCCGCTAAGCGACGAGTCAGACTACCGATCGACGCTGAGTCATAAAATAGGAGCACAAATTAAGGGGCGCGAAAATAACGGAAAATACCCAGGCGTCTTCTACGTGCCTGGGGTTCGCAAGGAGTGCCTGGGGGTGATCATCGACGGACGATCGCTATCGATCGATATTGATCAGGTTGACGATTTTTATGGTTTTATGGATGTCGTTTAAGCGATTAGAAGAGTCAGCCCTAAAAAATTAGAAAATTCAGGCTTACGTCGGCCCACACTGAAGTGACACGGTTTTTTGCAATTTTTGAGCTACCCGGCCAGGTGCCCGCAGGAAATTTGAAACTACGGTGCCACTATGGTGCTTCTCAGACAACCCCCTACAACAATCAATAGGCCACTTTGAAAATTGCCGCGAGACGTTCATTGACCTACCTTTAGTGCCGTCTAAGCTTTTGTTGTGTATTCATGATCAGTTATTTACTGTTCGTACAGGTTTTGAAGAAATTATTAGTTTTCGCAGGCGCGACTTCTTAAAGATTTTTATGACTGATGTACTCTTCGAATTCAATCCATACTGAACAGATTATCTGCCTCTATTACTTCTGCATTATCCGGCATTACTCGAATCTGATAGATATCCGATGCGAAGAAAGATCGTTCATCTGAATCATCCGAAAATCCGGCCTATCAAAAATTATCCTTACCAGAATCATGCGAAAATCCGTGGTTTGGAATAATGGCCTATCCGAATTTTCCGATTACTCGAGAAATTGCCGTCGGATCCAATGTCTAGCGCACAACACGGAATCGAGGAAGGAGCGCAGGCATCGCCTCGCTGTGCCGAGGTGTTCTCTAGGAAGCGAGCGGTTAGCGTTGAAGAAATGCACGTCCACAGTAGCTCTGTCCGTTTGCTTCGCCTCAGCACGAACATGATAGGAAAAAGAGGGTGCTTCTTCTACACTGGATTACGTAAGCCTTAGTAGGAGAAGCACACCTACAAGGTCACTTTCGAAGTTGGAGAGAGGTTGAGAAATGCCGACACTGCGTTTGACAGGTGTCGGTTTTGCTCCAAGGCCCTACGGGTGTCGGCTTTTGCATGCATATCCTCTATTCCTTCACTAGCATTTTTCTCAAATCATTTAAAATACGTCCACCGACTGAAAACATTCTCTCCTTTACGGTTACTTTAGGTGGCGAGCAAAGTATTCTGGGATAAGCAGCGCCAAGTGGGGATAAGCATATCTTAGAGGAGGTCAGCGGCTCGACGAAAAACTTTTCTAGCTCAACTGTATTATTTCCAAAAATTCTAATGCGCCATAGAAGGTATGAGAATAGCACAAAAACATTAAAATATTCTTGCTGATTTCAATAGATTTTCACGAGTAGTCCTAATTGGGAGGATGAGGTCTGCAATATTAGTGAAGACTGAGGGGAAAGTGATAAACTTACTGAGAAAAAAGGTCCGTTAAAAATTTCGTTAAACTTCTGAAAATTTCCGTTAAGTCGTTAAGCCGGATTTTAACGGAAAATGCCGTTGATTCGTTAATTTCGTTAAATCGTTAACCGTTAAATGTGCACCCCTGGTCTGTGGGTCCTTTAATCTTCATGGCCTCTACGAGACTTTGGTTTTGCATTAAGAGTAACCTATTAGCCTAATACACAGAGCACATAAGACTGCACGAGTGCTTTGATAAAGGGGTGGAAACTTTCCTTTGACGCGCTTGTTGGTTCATTGTTTTTTAAGCACGTCCGTATTCCTAATTACGGACTCTAATTCCTCAAAAAGACCTTTGTTTGTGCTCCCACTTCTGTGGCTGTGGCAGCGAAGCACTCATTACCTGGCACCGGTCTTTTCACCCCAGCAACGTTGCCGGCATGAGAAGTGGACATTGGACGACGTCCACATATATACTGCTTCACAATCTCTAATCGTAAGTGTACGAATTGTAATGCCGGTGACAACGATCTCTATCCGTCCTCCAAAGACCGAAAGGATGCTCAACGTAGCTGCGTCATCGACAGTGTTTCGGAATCGTGATGTCCTCCCTTCAGATGGTAAATGGAATGCCTGTGGGTGGAGAATCGATTATGCAATCGGAAAGTCAGACGACGTCCGAGAAGCACCACCGTGAGGGAGGCGCAGACGCCGTGTTTGCTCAGCAATGATTCACCTGCGGAGCTCAGTCGTCGTCCTGCAGGCGCCGACGTCGTACCAGCTAGCATGGCGTTTCCGAACCAACTTCTCATCTGTTCGGCTATTAAAGTCCTGATCGTTGTGAGTCCTCAAGACCAGTTCTTCAGATTATTTATTTATTTATTTATTTATTTATTTATTTATCACATGAACATGTCATAAACAACTTATAATAGATCAACAAGACAAATCGCGAACAACCGACGAGACTACCATCAACCTTATGAGTATAATTATCAAGGATAAATAATCAATAAGTAGTTTCAATTCTCATAATTAGGAACTAGTGCAATCAAATTAGATTCAGATGACAGTCCAACATCTTTACGAAACATTTGAAATCTACCAACAGAAACTACAGAAACCTTTTTACTTAGCTTGATAAGTTCCGACCCAGCCCTAATTGAGAAAAAGTGATGCCGAAACCCAGTTCTGGCTTTAGGTGATTAAAGCTTGCGGCGGCTTCCTTCACATGAAGGGAAGATTTTAAAATCTTCCCTTCATGTGAAGGGGGTCTACTGTTCATTTCCGAGCATCTGTTACGGTACTAGATACCATACACAGTTAAATAAGTAAATAGCTACCAAAAGTTGTCATCCATTAAGCGGTGCTCAACGGGGCGGAGCGTTCAACTGCAGGATAGTGGAATCTGAAAGCAAACGCATTTGTCTGCTCTGGTTTATTGCATCTGGAGCGACCAGACTGCTCCAAATGACCCGAAGCGTGGCCGATGTCGACGAATTCGTACATGTTATGCTGGGAGCGTAGCCAAACAGCGGTTGCGCGTCGCCGAGCCACCAGCCACTGTTTGCCTTGGTGGCTTGTGTTTGCTCACAGGTTACGCATTTTGAGTTGTTCATCGATCCTCTTTAGCTGCGACAAGAAGCAGTGACTCATGGTCAGATATGGGCGGCGAATTAAGGGCGAACACCCGAACAAATCTTCGAGTGCTTGTTGTAACAACAAAATGCCGCTATGGCACTTCAACTAGCACAAGGAGTTTGACTCCAAATTGTACAAAATTAAAACGTTTTAACCAGGTTCGCTTCGCCACTAATCCATACGAACCCTTTGATGTAGCATCTCCCCAAAGTCAATCTAAAGGTTTCTGGTTTCAAATCCCAGTCGCACCTGCAAATGGTGCGACACACATGAGTCTCTTTCTGATCCTATTTAAGTAGCAGTGGATAAAGGTGGGCGCTAACGTATCCCTTTTTGGGAAGGGCTCTGCATTCTATAATATTTCCAGGGGTAGAAAGTGTGTATGGAACATACACTGCCTGGCGAGAACCAGCCGATAAGCAGACCAGCGTGTTTTTCTTGGCAGGCAGTCTGGAAAGGGTTCACTGAAGCGTGGACAACGAAGGGCTTAGTTGGTATAGGTTCGAGCCGAGAACAAAATCACCTCGGAGAGCATTGGGGGACTTCAGCCTCCTGCCCCCACGACACGCACATTTCGCTCGCTCACGTGGAAGACTGCCTTGGTGTCATTGATGGAAAGAGCAAGCCGCTTGAACCAAAGCGCCGGCTTTTTCAGCAGCAGTCCAGCTTGTCTTCATTTGACTTTCGATCAGATTCAAGCCAAGTCCCAAAATGCTATTTCATTTGTGTGCATTTCCAAATTCTGTTTCTTTGTAAACAAAAATGTACTGAAGTGCTTACCACCCAAATATAAAGCTGTAGAAATCCAATTTCGTGGCACTAAAATTGTCAAGGAAATGTTCTTCTATGTGATTTACTTTCCTTCACAACATACAATGAGGTCTACAGTTTCCTATTTTGGGAGCGCTGTGTATAGCACTCCTTTCCTCTGTGTTTAGCGTTTATTAACCACCAACTACTTGTTTTCCTAGAATTTCTAGGCCGGTTCAGCTTTACATTTATGCAGTGTGGCATGGAAGTTGTTTTTACACGGGGACATGTCGCGAAGCTGTATCTGGACCTAAAGGGAAGACGAATCCCTAATAGCAAATTCTACCCGGTCTTAGTGGTGGTACAAAAGTGGATGCGTCACGTTTTCCTGAGACCTCAACACACTTTTGCGGCAAGCGGTAAAAATTGGGCGGAGCATTGAAATGGGTGTTGGGAATCGCCCACTTCCCACTTTCACCGCTCCTTCCATCCTTGAGGGCGACAGGAATCAAAGCCAGCGAGCTGCAAAGCGGCACATTCTTTCCAGTCCGTGAATAGATCGGGCGATGATAAGTTAGTTGATAGCTCAAGGAACACAAGAGAAAACCCAATAATCTGGTAAAGCACGTACCGTTTCGCTGGGCGCGCGGAGGTGCAGACGGAAGAGGCGCCAGCACTCCTATTCAATGTTCTTGGTTCGAAAAAAATATTAGAGTGGTTCCTTGACATTAACATAAAGGAATTCAATGGAAGGTGTTGCTCAGTACTAGGCAGAGGGAACACTTCAAAGCAAACTCATTACTGGTGAACAAGGGCCTGATGAAGGTGGTCCTCATGACTTTATCAAGCCGACAGAGTCACACTTGGCGTCAAGATTTTGACCAACGGGTGGTACCAAAATGATCGTGGCCTTACTATTTATCTAACATGATCTTACACGAGCTGTCCAGATAGACTTTCTGAGCCACGAAAGCGCTGCAACCCCTACTCTGAAGCAGAGGAAGAAGAATTTCTGGAGCAAACGATCCAACGAAATGTCTGCATTGAGTACCTTATCGTTGGAGAAACAGCGCTTGGAAGGCTGGCCTTCAGCTCTGGCCCTCGCTGAAGCACAGGCCGAACAACCTCTTGCTATTGGCCCGAAAAGCGGTTGCAATGGGTGTCGCGGGCTGCGCCGATTGGCCAGGTGAGGGGCCCCGGTGCGATTATCTGCACTCAGTTGACACTCCTGTGGGTGTATACCATTGGGTTTGAGGGTCGGCTCCTGTTGCTAGAGTGTTGCAGGATTCTGGCAAGATCTTGCACGTGTGCATACGCATATAAGTAGGTATATACTATGTATACACATGTATATACAAGTGTATAGACGTGTATATACATAGAAACAGGCTTTCACCCCAATAGCAAGTGGTTGTGTGGCCCCTCGAGAAGAAATGTCCGAGAGTGACCAAAAGTAGAGCTGAGGTGAGAGAGAGGGCCGGATCAACTCAAAGCGTTAGTGAATTTCAGTTGGAACCTATGTATTATAATAAATTGTAATAGTATGGAAAATTGGAAAATCATCGGTACATTTCCCATACACCTGCTCTAATGGATAATCATTGGCAATATTCCTGCTCATATTTAAAAGGTAACTGTAAAATGTGGGATCTTCCTGCAGCTTCGTTTCTCATGGAGATCCCTTGTTGAACACTTGAGCAGAAAACTGCTCTTCTTGAACTCGACGTCATCGAATAATGTGAGTTCTGCTCTCCTATCAAAGGAAACTTCTATGACACTGTGGAGGAGAACATCCAATTACAGGAAAGCATGTCACCAAGGAAATTGAGAATATAGGAAGACAAGAGGGTAAGAGAGAGCCACGAACAGCACGGGCGACATGCCCATGGAAGCTGTTGCATTCTAACCGGCACTGGGGAGCCTTCTGAGGAAGATCCCATACAGCACGTCCTCAGAAAAATCGGTTATGTACTACATACCGTACACGTATTTATAGAAAAGGTGTTCTCCCGGACGTCTCCATTAGTTGAAGTAAGTTGGAGACCAGAACCGTGCTCTTAATAGAACGAAAAGCAGTGCATCATTGTTGTTATGAGCAGCCGAACTCCCCTAGCCCTCCGATTCGTTTAGCTGCTGACAATCGTCGTGCTGATTCTGCTCGACCCAATGTACGTGACGGCGTACATCTCAGTCAACTACGAGATCGTGCTCATCTACATCGTCTCCGCCCTCACGCTGCTCTACTGCATCGTCTCCGTCATCATGTACTTCCTGCTGGCTAAGCGAGGCGAGGAGACGCCGCTCACTAATTGCTCACTCTCGGTCAGTGCTTCCTCTACGTTTCATTCGGTCTATAGCAGAGGTGTGCGTTAAATTTTTTTCCGGTAAATTGTTAACAACTATTTTTAACAAAGAAATTATGCGGTAAATTTGGTAAATTCGTTATGCAAATATTCCCTTAGCTGCAGTCCGCTTGGCTGTATTTTAGTACGTAAAAAGCCAAATCTTTTTCTTTATTGATATTTTCGAACTCACCTATATGGCAATTATATGGCTACACTTTAATCCTTACACAAAATAACCACAGTCCATCTATCATCAACAAAACTGCTTAACGAGAAAAATCATCAAGGTTCGGAAACCGAGCAGTAACAACAAGGCTTCTAGAACAACAAATTTCCTACTATGCCTAGTTCGATTAGCTTGTGGGAGGTAGCCCGTCTTGCGGGAAAATCCAGTAGGAAGATCCGATGGACGTTCCAAATTGCCGTGCTATGGTCCATACATGGCTGAACGTTTTTGAGTGTTTTTGTTGTCCTGACAAAACTTTCTGCAGACCACACGCTAAGTGGACTTTTGCAGCCCAACATTCTTCTTTTCTAGACGGCCATAATTGTTTCGGAAAAACACAGAATGTTTTGATGATGAATTCAAGTCAGGCGGTGACCACAGCGAATTATTTGGTATATGTGGTTTGTCTTTGGAAGATATTTACGAGACCATAGATCTGCCTGTTTCACAAAATGGTTCCTTTTTGTCCGGCAAGGTCTTATTCTTATTGCAGACTACAGTAGAGAATCAAATGAAGAGCCACGGACCGTTGACCAAATTTTAGTCGAATCGAATTCTACATCAAGAGTATTTACGTCTTTGGCGGACAAGTAACGTAGATTTAAATTGTTAAGATTTTCATCTCTGCCTCTCAAGAGAAATGCATGTGGAACACACGTTTTTAAAAGGCCGCTACTCGCGCTATACGATCAGTGGTTCATCATTTCTTTATCCATCCTAGTTCCTCAAACAGAATTCTGTCTACCACACTTTTACGACGTTTCGGATATTCACCACTCTGTTTTTCTTCTTGACGCTTCTGCTACCATATGGTACAGCACATTTGTTTGAGGTCCGAATATGTTTTGGGTTTCTCAATTCCTTTCCATTTTTGCAGAAAACATTTTAGATTGATGAAAGGTATGATAGTAAATTCGCAAATTAGACAAAAAATCCAGAGACATAAAGGAACGTTCTTGTTAGGGCCAGACCCGATCTTCAAAGATATGCCTTCTTCGTATTACTTAAAACAATCTTCATGCAATAGATTGCATATGCATTACCAGTCTTTAGTAACCTCATATATAGTAACTGACGAGGTCTGGTCATCGACTCTCTTTTTTTAATCTCGTTGCTTTCATGTATATGTGTTCACTGGTTTAGGCGTATACTGACTGTGTTTCTCCCAAAGAAAACTGCCAAGAGAGCCCTTGAAGAAAACGGGGAGGTTGAGCAAAATCGTTGTCATACTCGGCATGAAATCCAGGGAGAGCGAAGCAATGACACTGCCAACAGCTACGCTCTTCAGTTAGGCGGAGCTGCCTTTACTTAGTCCTACAATCGTCGCTTGATATGCTGCACTACGAACCCATCCCGCTTTCCGGAAAACTTGCGGAAAAGAGGAAAAGAGCTTTTTCCTTCCCTTGTTTCGTTTCATGCACCTACTTTCTCGCATTATTTCTGTTTCGGTAGCGTTTTTCGCATCTTGTGTGCCTTTTCAACCCCACCTATGAGATAACTACACAGTTATCACAAAAAACTGTGATAAAACGGAACGCTTGGAAAGTATTAAAAATTAATTTGTAGTAATCAAGCGTGAGAAACGGCAGAGGAACTCTAAAAAATACGAGGCGACTGCATAGAAAAGTGGGGGGGGGCATGCAAATAAATTGCTTAAGGAGCAAGAAAAACGCCAAGAATTCTCGAAATATGTATGAGGACGATATCGACTGCCATGTTCCACTGATTCAAGTAAGGAGAAGGTCCCTCGGTGTCTCAACTTAACCAACAACTCAACAACAACGATACTTCGAAAGCCCATTCAAAAATCGTCCTAAATGCATTTACATCAAGAAGAAGTGAAATTTCAAAAATGGTGTGTAAAATGGCGCTAACGCAATTTAAGGGAAATTTTCGTTGTTAGACTTTGTTGAAAATTTTTAACGAAAAATGCCAGCAAATCCGGTGAATCGGCAAATCGTTAATCGCTAAACACAGCCCAGAACGTGCATAGCCATGCTCAGCGCTCCTGATAGACTTTTACGCTAAGAGGTAAAGATCAGAGAAGGGAACAGAATATTATGGAACAGCTCCCACGAGGAATCGTGCGCGAAAAACTCTTGAAGCGCCTTCGTCTTCTCTTGAGTGGTGAAGTTCGTAATCAATTCTTTATTGACGGCGGTTCGTGTCCTAGCTCCTAAGAATTTAAAACCTGAAGAAGGGTTGAAGAATTATCACGAGCACTGTTGGACGCTCTAGAAAAGCGTTGACGAATTTTTATAGTTTTTGGTTTTCCAACCGAAGCCATTTTGTTTCGCCTTGTTTTCATTGTCTCCGACAGAATCATGAACGTCTTCCAAGATTTTATGATGTTTCAGGAGGTGATCTTCTCGACAGCCGGCATCATGGGCTGGCTGATCATCATTGGAATCGGCGGAACCATCTCTCAGCGAACAATCATTGAAACGGGAGAGCGGTTTGGATGGATAGGGGTGAGTAGCTGGAAATGTGTCGTTTTGAACTCCAGTTATAACCAAACACGAGCCAGCAGTTCCGTTTTCCTTTAGAAGCACTCATCCAAAAATTGGCCGAGCCGCTTCGACATGCAGCTTACGGCTCCGGACACTAGTACCCAATTTATGCCAATTTTCGGTTGCTTCAGATCTCTGAGTGCTTTCCAAAAGCGTAATTTGTAATGGGTGCCTCTGAAAATCTGCTCATCCTTCGCGCATTCGTATTCAAAAGTGTCTGCATTGCACTGCGCCTTCGATCCCGTGATAGTAGCTTCTTTGGTAGGATGGCACCTACAAATCGTGGGTGGGATTTTTCATTAAATTGTTACTCATAAGACTGTTTGGCTCGGGTAGATCCTTGATGGAAAATCACGTCGGTTATCGGGATCATATCCTGACACTGGTTCTACAAGTAGACCCTGATAGCCGGAATTGCCTTTAGCATTTTTCCAGCTTTAGCAACGAAGGACGGCATTACGCGGTGGAACCCTCCATTGCGAAACTCTTTCTGCAAGTGGCGTGAGTAGGGTAAAACGTCATACGTGAGCATTGAACGAGCGTCTGTACTGTGTATGGCGCAGTCTCAGAGTGGAGCCCACCGGAAGTTTTGACATTTTTGCGCTTCAGAAAGTCGTAAAAGGCAACTTCAAACTGAAGGGACGAGCATTACATGACAATTCCACTGGTACACTTTTGAGACGCTCTTCATTTGAGTGTGAAAAGATGGACCTTACAATTGCAGGACATTTTAGATTAGTTTTAGTTTTAGAGGAAGTAGTTTACTACATGTGGATGCATGCAGAAATCCAGCGAAGGGCCAGAATGTCCATAATTTACACGAAAACAGCCGCTTAGTGAGCTATCCATCTAACACGACGGTCAATTCATAGTTGCCCGCTCCTTCTTAAGGATTCTGCAGCATTGTTTGCAAAACGTGTCGTATCAGGAGTTGAGAGTAAGTACACTTAAGAAAATGAAGTGAAGTTGAATATTGACTGAAACATGTTGCTCTCATATTCTCTCACAAGGGTGTTTGTTTGCAATTGGAGCTCTAACAGCAACAGGGCTGCAACCCACACCAACTGCAACACTGGGGTCTTGTATCAAATTCAGGCTTGTCCCGTGATATAGGACTAGCCTGATCTTGATGTAGTAAATGACGGCCTTATCAGAAGCGATTCAAAACGTCCTTGTGCAGACGCAGCAATCATAAATCAATTTAGTTCGACGATGGCTCTCTGGATAGTTGCATTCGCTATTCGAACCAGGGGAACATTTTAATGAACCGCATTCGTGTAGTGAGAGAAAGTTCCAGGCACTGGCTGGAATCAACGTGGCTTGCTTCCTTGGAATTGCGGCGTTGTTCACGATGAACCTCATCAACGACAAGATCCTCGCCACCGGTCGAATGAGGAAATACGAGAAAGGCTATCCTCAGTGAGGTAATTCGGAACGAGTTCCGCCTCAGTCCGTGTAAATTCATTTCTCTCTGATCTTCTGTTTGTTGTAGTCTTTCGAGCTCCCACTTCCTTCTGTGTATCATCTGGTGATATAATGCGACAGTGCCAAACGCATTTCGTTCAATCTTTCGGAGTTTTTCTGAGCACTTTAACCCGACAGGAGGTGCTTCTCGACTCGCTTGTGCAATGCTGTTCCTCACTACTTACTGTTCATCTCATCAGTTTGCAGGAGACTTGCATTCATTTCCAGGAAACATTGCATTTCGTTTAGTCTTCTTCATGTGATACGTCATTCTAATGTGATATTTTGCAATAAATTCAACAAAGGTTTTATCAAACGGAGTTACGCGTAGTTCGTCTTCTCGTCACCATCATCCATGTGCTAAATCTTTAGAGCAACCAAAGTGCCGCGAATGTGACGACATTTTTTCGGCCCAACAAGGAAAAGAGACCGGCAAAGTTGTTTATAAGCAACACGATACCCAACACCAGCACTTTCATTAAATGGGCATGTCATGGTGCATGCGGTTCTTCATTTTCTGACCAGCCAGGCGAACGACAACACAGGTGGAGCGCAATTAGCAAACCAGACAGCACGAAACATTCCAGTCGAGCGGTGCAAATTGACCTCACTATCAGGGATCAGGGTTGTGATGCGTAGCTCAAATGCTTTCGATCTGTTCGGAGCTGATTTTTTCGGAGTCCTTTGTTAGACGACATTGCACCGCCACATGTCGCGAAGAAAATCAGAAGAGTATGCAACAGCTATACCCATCGTGGTTCTTGGTTCTTTCCTCCCATGTTCAGCTTTCTTTTTGCCAACCAAAACCACCACAAACCTCTTTTTAGCTCTCATGCGATCTTCCTGGAAGAAAAGAATCACAAAATTTCACACCAGCGGAATTCCATTAATTTTTTCCAACATTTTTCTTGCGTTGCAGGTAATGAACTTTCGAGAGTCAAGTGTTCCTCCGGCTAGCTTACACAGTTGTTAGAGAACAATTGTGAAAAGCAGCTACAATAATTTCGTCGAGTGAACTTGCTTGTTTAGAGGGCGTGGTGGCGACGTCGGAGGAGGCGACGAATGTCGCGTGCACACGTACTGAGAAGGATAAAGCTGAGCTCTCCATTTACATACTTGCCAGCACAGGTCATCATATTGGCCAAATACGCATTCAAATTGCCTCACCTTATCTTATAGAAGAAAGATGCGTGGAGCATCCCGCAAAGCGACTAATTAACACAGTGCTTTATCCTCTTGAACTTGTTTACATGAAAAATGATGATTTTCGGCATAACCCTGTTAGATTCTCAAGCGTTTGCAACTTACGTTAGTTTTACTGTGGGGGTCTCTGCGCTAACTTTCTGATTCAACTTTCATCACTTTCGATATGGGAGATGCCATAAATAAAGTAAGAATTCATGCTGATCCTACGAGATCTCGTAGGCACGAATGTATTCCTAAAAGGCTATTCAAGAAAATAGCTTGTCCAAATGCCCTTTAAATGGTAGCAAAAAAGGTAAAAAAAAATGTAGTGTGGGCAAACCATATACATACAAGGACCGCGCTTGATGTGGCCTCCATGACTTGAGGAGGGAAATGCTGCGGTGCGTTAATAGAATAAGTTGTCCTTTCGAATGAGTTGTGAAAAGGACGCCGCAAGGCTCTATCCCAAATCTCTACCGGAATCCTCGAGTGGAATCATTGCGGTCTAACACGGGATTTGAGGAAGGTGTAAGAGGTGGAGATGTGGAAACAGGACAATTTACCCTAACCAGTGGTAAGTTATAGTTTTTCTTCGGCAATTCCTTTGTTTTAAGTTTATTGCCTGAGGAGAGCCACGATAACGAGAAATTACGCAGTATGGATGGGGTAGGAACAGGAACGAAGTGGGCTTCTTCTAGATTGGTGATAAACATTCCTCGTAAAGGAGAATGAATGGATGGATCCCGGACGAACGTACAAAATGCATCCCTTGGAGGACAGAGTCTGGGGCAACGCAAATCGCTGAGAACCTGATCAGTCTCAGTAATTTAATAACTGCATTGGGCGTGTGGTTCCGCTGGTAAATAAGATTCAGAGTGCGGATAAGGAAGACCTCCCTAAATGCCCGTTTCTACAGATAGAGGTTCTTTATTCTATTTGGTATCTAGATCAATATAGAAATGAACGAATAAATAGAATTCAGGAAAAACTAAAAGACGTCCTTTTCGAGGTCAGTATAGTTAGGATAAAGATGGAAGCGAAACCTTGAAGCACCGATTACACCGAAGATAACCGCTTTCTGTTCTCATGTTTTTTTAAGCAGAGAAATCTGCGTGCGAATCTGCACATTGTCGGAGCCACAATCACCTAAATAGCCGAAAGAAAATTGGCAGAAAATTGTCTTCCCTCCACTGTTTGATCCCAATTCTAAAGAGAAATCGCAGTAGGATCCGTCACAACGAAGTAACAGTCCGAACCCATTTCGATTTCGAACATCAGGCTTGGCCCTGGGTGAATTTGCAAGGATCTGAAGCGAGTGTTTGAATGGAAAGAGCGAGCTATATAGAAAGGATCCACAACCGCCAGCACAAAAAGGTGTCTCTTTCTCGCAAAGTTGCTAAACCAAACGAGTAGGGGGTCGTTGGAGTTACTATGGAATCGGCGCCTCACGAGCAGGAGTGTGCGTAAGCGAAATTTGAAATTTCGTAAACCGAAAATCGTAATTGTATTTTCAGCTAAAGCTGAACAGTTTTCCTACCGAACTAATTCCCTTTCTCACGTCTTCTTGCTGGTAAGACATCTTTCAAATCAAATTTTACACGTTTCAAGGAAGGGGAAAATTCTGTAGAATTAAAAACTTTCCTTTAGCTTATGCGCTGTTCAAACAAAAACCCAACATAGTTTGAATATTCATAGAATTTCCAACTTACTTCCAATTTTTTAGCTTGCATATAAATTTAGTATTAATTAATTAATTTATTTGGTCATTCATACACTACAAAGAGTGCGCCTCAACACAATCAAATACGTCTGAATACTAGTGCAATTAAGACGAAAATGCTGAAAAAAAAACAAAACAAAATGACCAGACTCAGCTGAAGTTACCAATGCCAATAAAATCGCAGGAAATCGGTTTAGCACAAGCGACAGTGAAGAAGTCGCTGTCAAATCTAAAAATTAAAAGTCTTTTGCACCATTGACACCACTGACCACTGACCAATATGGCGAAAAGTTGTAATCCAACAAACATACTGAGTCATACCTGGGTTGCGCCATGTGTATTGAGTGAGCGCATGGCGCAATCCCATCGTGTCAGATACCGAAAGATCTCCGCTTTGCTACATCTTGAAATCAGTCCAGGAACATTCCCAGAGCTTGAGAACAAGAAACTCTTTTCGCCGGCCGTTGAGACAGTATGACCATATTTCTTGGACATGCTTTGTAGTCGCTTTAAAATGCGAAGGTTAGCGTACTCCTTGAGGCATCTTCAGTTTGATTCCATAGACGAAACAATTTTGATTAAGAAGGTGTCTAGTTTAATTTTAAAAGCAGCCTCATTTAAGCTGTGAGTTGGGAAGAACGGCGATCTAAGTTAAAACAGCTTCAGTTTGAGTTTGCAGAAGTTCGTTTTGAACGTAGCAAGTGAAAACGGTAAACAGACCGCTGCACAGAGGTAGGTGCACACCCATTGCTTAATGAGGAGTACCAACCAATAACCACAGCGCGAGACTCGAACTAAAGAGCTCTGCTAATTGTAGAGAGGTTGCAGCGAAGGCGTTTCGTAACTTTAAAAGTGCTTCCAAGTCCTGAACCGTCGGTCGACAATATCAGCTATCGTGGCAGCCCAAATCTGCCTAGAGCACTGGTTTCCTACTCCTGCACTTGTCCAATTTCGAAAACCTTAAGATATGGAACTACTATTTAGTAAATCTCTGCACTCGCTCG
Source organism: Heligmosomoides polygyrus polygyrus (assembly GCA_947396885.1). NCBI lineage: Eukaryota > Metazoa > Nematoda > Chromadorea > Rhabditida > Heligmosomidae > Heligmosomoides > Heligmosomoides polygyrus. The sequence goes on from OX377203.1 coordinate 68,863,881, forward strand.
GACTACCCTTTATCAGTTCTGTAACGAACGTTTGCTCTCCGAGAGCCAGCAGCAGGCTCAAGCGAGGGCTGAAATTTCTGCCAAAATTTTACGACCCCCACCCCCCTCCACAAGGGTGTTGGTACGACCCCCACCTCCTCTCCCCCGAGAAAATCGACGGATTTCAATGTTAAGCTGTCTCTTGTCATGCAAACAATTAAAAATAAATGTAAAAAAGGAAAAATAAGGATAAAGGATAAAGGACGGCGTTACTCAATCCCTTCTGGGATGCGCCAGCGCATTCTACTTCTACGGGATGTCGTGGAGGCGACATGAATGCGTATTTGGCCATACAATGACTTGCGGTGGCTAGCCGATGAAAAAGTCAGCGCTCTATCCTTTCCAGACAAGTCTGGTACCAATTCACCGACCCCGGAGGGATGGAAGGCTTGGTTGGCCTGGGCGGGAAATCCGAACCAGGAACCTGGTATCGGGTGCACGCGACAGTCGCGCCTCCTCCGACTGCGCTACACGCGCCCAAAAAAAGGAAAAATAGTTATTAATATTTAATTGATAGTTTAAATTTAAGTTAGCAAGTTTTGAGGAAAATAAATCAGTGAAGATGATCAGGCATGGTAGCGACATGGCGACATCCTGAGCACGCTCCTTCTATGGAAAGAGGACGTCATTTGGATTTAAACTGTATCTAACAAAAATTCGAGTAGTTATTCTACGATTAAATAATAAATTTTTGAGGGTGTTTTCAAAATAGGTGAAAAGGGTAGATTGTTGCTCAATCTTCGCAGTCACGGCACGACACGTTTTTAATTGAGGGTGTAACTACTGAAGTAGAGAATGAATCTTACCGAAATTTATTTATTATTTATTTCATGCACTACACGTGCGCCCAAACATGGATGACGGAAAATACAAAGTTAAGCATGATAACATCTAAAACATAAAAACACAAAACAGAGAAGCTAGTGTAAAACGAGCGATAAGAAATGAACAGCCACTGCAGTATGAGACAAAAAATTGATAACTTCATCATCCATTTTCTTCTATCCAGTCAGCTATTGGCGAGACCAGCTCAAATAGGCCCACTAATCCTGTATTTTAGTCAATCTAGTCGATTGAACTACAGCCAGCAGTAAAAGAGCGAATGTAGAATTTGTGCATTGGAAAAGTCAAATACAGACTTCCACGCCAGGGTGCTCCAGCGCCACTGACAATGTCATTCCAACGCGGGTGCATGGTAGCACCTCTTTAAGCTAAATACGCACGTTGGGCACTGGCCCTGGGGAAGCTGCTGCATTGGATAAAAAGAGTAAGAAAGAATACTTCACTTCACAAAGCACTGCTGTGCCAGAGGACCTTTGAACACTAGCCTCGTGTATCATTCTACGGGGCCGAGATAACGGCTTAGTCAGACACTAGAATACGTAGAAGTTGTAACCTGGCTGGATAGGAAAAATGGAAATAAGAACTCAAAGGTAGCAGGGGCTGCAGTAGAGAAACAGGAGAATAAGGCAATAAAGAGTGTTAGCTAAGGAAAGCGATCTCGTCAACATGTTCGAAGGAATTTCCAGCTATGTCGGTGGGAGATGGTCTGATTTAAAGTGATATAGAAGTGCACAACCTACTGCAACCAACATCATCAATTCCAAGTAATTGGAAGGCATCTACATTATTCAGCTTCCTCTTAGAAGTAGTACTCGAGTGGTCAACCATGAGGTCAAAAGGTAGTTGTTGGAGCCATGTTGCGCCACGATTGAAGACGATGTTATGAAAGGCGGGATATCTCCGATGGTGTGTCCTAGGATAATGTATATTAAAAGACAACCGCCTCGTACCACATGGACGAAAGACCAAAACTTGCTGGCGCGCAGCTTCACTTCACCACATAGAATACTGAACAGAAAACCAGATCGAAGACAATCCGTCTGCGCTGCAATGAATGAAGTAAAAACAATTTTAAACGGTCACTATAGGAAGGGTCACAAACGAGATTCCCCATGGGAGGAATACCTACGGTGCAATAGACGAGTAAGTACTCGCTGAACTTTTTCTATGAACTTGACTTTTTTCTCGAACACTGAAACCATATGACGGTTGAGTACTCAAGGTGTGGTAACACGTATGTCTTGTAAAGTCAGATCAGGATGTTCGGATCTGAACAACAGACGGCTGAAAAATCGCAAACATCAATCTAAAAGCTTTCTTGACTATGCCGTCAATGTGATCAGAGAATCTTAGTTTCGAATCGAAAATTACGCCAAGGTCCTTTTTAGATTCACATTCTTTAAAGCAGATTTGGTTGATGTAATACTGATTAGCACCGTTACCAAGCATTACGGAGCACTTGTCAGGATTGAGAGGAGCGTTGTTGTGTCCAGGATACCAGATTATCAACCGATTTTTGGAGACTTTGGATGACCGAATGAGAGTTTGTGTCATCGAATGCGCCGTATATTTTGAGGTCGTCTGCATACATGAGGGTCTTAATGTCAGGAGCAGTTTTGAGAATAGAAGGCAGCTCCAGTGTGTACAATATAAAGAGAAGCGGAGAAAGCACACCCCCTGGGGTACTCCACTCACACATACACGACTTGTTGAAAAGATGTTACCAACTCTAACTGTCATGTACCGCTCGAAGAGGAAGGAGGTAATCTAAGCAAGCAAAGATCCACAGACGCCTAGAGACCGAAGCTTAAAAAGCAAACCTTATCGAAAGCTTTCGAAAAATCAAAGAATATTACACGAACTGTCTTGCCAGCATTAAGAGCCAAACTCCAGTCATGGAGTGCCTCAGCCAAGTTAGTGGTAGTCGATGCACCCAGGAGAAACCCCTGCTGCTCAACAGGCAAGATTTAGCGTCTCATGAGCCAATCTAACATTTTTTGCAAAATAACCTTCTCCATCACTTTGATAGGCGTAGGTGTAAAACTTATCGGATGAAAACTGTCTATCATAAAGCTATTGTTTTGTTTTGGAATCGCTGTGACCACTGCATGCTTCCATACCTGAGGAACTTCTCCTAACCCTAATGAGATGCTGAACAAATAGGAGAGAGGAGTGGAGAAATTGTCGCAGCATTTTTTATAGAATGTTGGTGGTATTCCGTCAAATGGTGCAGAAGAGGAGGGTTTCTGAGTTCTAAGTACTGCAGCCACCTGACCAGATTCAAAATAGAACCCATCAAGGGTGTCTTGTACTCGATTGTCCAGCGAAAAGGTAAGGGTGTTGACCTTAAAAGAAAGGCAGGAGGGGATCTTTCCATCATCAACAAAGGCATTACAAAAGTCTCTCAGAAGAGCTTCTGCCTTATCCTTGTCATCGTAATACCGTCTTCTACCAGAGTCAACTAGGACAGGAAGCGGAACGTTTGGCTTAATTTTCTGCCTAATGTATTGATGAAGGGATCTCAAACATGTCACAGAACCTAGCCGTCTGTGAAGATTTGCCAGACATTTTTTGAGGTGATGACCAATATCCGCGCAGACCTTGATGTAGAGTGCACTATTAGCTGGGTATGACAAGTTCGAAAAGAGACGTTCACGCTGATGGAGAAGATTGTGCTAATTTGGTGGGTAAGTTATTGCTGATATTCTAGGATATTTCATTGACACATAATGAGCTAGCCCACAGTAGATGATCCTGCAAAATCTAGCGTACAAGTCATCCACGGACGTATAATTATTAAATTGTGATAGCCAATCAAAATCTGCAAAATAACTGTTGAGGCCACTATAATCTGCATGAGCAAAGTCCGGAATGAAAAACCCCAGCCTTGCAACAAGTAAAAACTGACGATGGAATGGTCAGATATACCAAGTGGAGGCTCGACCGAGACATTGATAACATTTCCATGGGCGGACAACACAATATCCAAAACATTGTTACCCAAAGTAGGATGGTAAACATGTTGCCGAATATCATCTTCAAGAAAAAAGTTCAAGTACATATAGCTGGATGAGGGTCAAGAGAGCTCCAATCGATGTGAATGTTGGAGTCACCGACAATTAAAGAACGGACGCTATCTGAGATAAGCTCCCTCAGAAGATCGTCAGCGACTGATGAACTTGGAGGTCGGTAGACAAGAATAAATCTAATTTCAGACCTTGATCGCGGTGAGAACAGGTCAATACAAAGAACGTCTGCTGCAAGTCAAACTGGGAGAGGTATTCTCTCAACTATCAAATTACACCTAGCCAAACAGCAGACTCCCCCACCTGTACGACCACCACAATCCAGCCGATGTAAAAAGTAGGGCCAGCCACGCACAATTTCGGAGTCATAGATGTTCGAATTTAACCAACTTTCAGGAATAACAAGCAAATCGGAGGTTGTCATACTCAAATAAAGATTAAGAAAATTGTGGTGTGATAGACCAAGAGATCGCCCGGTCAAGAGGCGCGATCTGGGCGGCCACCGGCTGGTATAAAAGGCCGCCGGTAGACACGGACCCTCGTGTGGTCATTGGCCCACGTCACCGTTGACGTCGGGTCCGCCGCTGCCAGCCGCCGTCGCCTCCAGACCCTGCCCTGCCAGCCGCCGCCGTCTCCCGATCCCGCCAGCGCCAGCCTCCGTCGTCTTCAGCCCGCCAGCCGTCGTCGCCACCAGACCCTGCTCTGCCTGCCGACGCCGTCATCGCCAAGCCTGCCCGCCAGCTACGGACGACGGAGTCCACCATATCCCCTGTCCTTGTTTATTGTTGTTAAATAAATATTTTTAAAACATTGTCGAGAAGCACGAGAGCGGTTTCTGCTGCGGTCTGCGCATTCGGTGACGAATTTCCTATAAAGGCCTGGTACGATCCGTACAAAATCAATTTTGTTCACCAGACTGCGCGCATTAAAAAGTTTGCAGCTCAGTGTTGCAGAACTTGTGGTTGAGACGCGGTGAACTGGCTCGTAGGAGATATACCTTGCGTCAAGCTTCCATCTGGTTTATGAAAAGGAAGTTCGGTAATCCGTTTTAGTTCACTCTAGTACACTACCCACTGTCGAGTACCACGTTCTCTATTACGATTTCTCGCTTCCATGCGCAATCCATTTTCAGCTCTTCTGGGGTCATAATTTTTCGTATATGAACCGTCTTATAGCTTGAGTGGCGCAGTAATCAGGCATTACGTCTAGTCGCCGAGTGCGTTGTGGTGGGAAGAACCACCTTTACAAGGCGAGGTTTTGCACTGCTACGCTGGCCCATCCTGTAAACGCTTGATGGCCTGCACTCGACCTTCAGAACATCGAGGATCGCCCCCACTTTTGATTCGAGCTCTACCTGACATTCTGAAGGTCGGAACCGGTTATCGTACGCCGCAAGGCCCACAATGACTACGCTTCTACTGCGTTCTTCCTCCTTTATAATGTCAGAAAAATCCTTAGGGATCTTTTCTGATAGTGCAAGAAGGATATCTGCAACTATTGGATATTTATTCAGCTCAATCGCTTTTAAAACTAGTTCCTTCGGCGAGAGATTGTTAAGGGTTTCCCTTGCACTTACAGCACTCCAACTACCAGAAGCAGCCTCCATTACCGCAATATTCAATAGCACAATTTTACATCCTAAAGTTGTCTCCTTCGGATAGGAAAACATTGGCTTTCATAACAAGCCTATAGAGATCGATCTCTACTGATCTGACGTAGCTGACGATTTGATTGGATGATCGTCGCATGGGTGGCCGCCATAATCGATCTTGGGAGGTCAAATTTGCCTATAAAAGGGCGGCCACCCTGCTCACTAACCATTCGTCTCACTTTGTTGTTCGTTGCTCGGTTGCTCTCACCTCTTCTCGTTCACTAATAAACTTGTTGGACTTTCGCGAGTACAATTGGTGCATCGGTTCGACAAGGACGACCCAGGACGAATCAGGCGGACATAAGAGGACACAAGCCAAAACAGGAGGACTCAGAACGACTCCAGACGACCGAGGACATCCCAGAACTTCAAGATGACCTCCACACTATCGACGAGAGAATGACAGCTGACGAAGGCTACGAACAAGCTAGCCTCACTGCTGAACACCGTCATCCGCGTAGGACAACAAGAACAGACGGAGCTTGCGATGGACACAGACGGAAGAAGAAGGTACATCCAGAGCAGGCAACTGCGACTCAGAAAGGCAAGAAAAGTCATCGAAGTGGACGAGAAAAATGTGCAAGGAGCTCTGCAGGTCTACAATGAAGAAGCGGACAGCCTACCTGCCGACACACCACAACTTTCGGACATCCTGGAGAAGGTCAAGACGAACTCAGTAAATGCAGAAAACGTGCTGGAAAAGACAATGTTCTCACGGACGGAAATCGAAGAACAACTGGAAGAACTGGCCATGACAACAGTGACGAACATACCACCATGCTAGGACATTCCAAGAATGAAGCTGGCGCCAATCCCCATACCTAAGTTCAGCGAAAAAATTTGGGAGTGGGAAGCATTTTGGAGCGCATTCGAATACTCAGTCCACACAAGGAACGATATGGACGAAATATACAAGATACAAGACCTTCTGGACGCTATAACCGGAAAAGCCCTCGAGTCATTGAAGAAGTTCGAAATAAGTGGACAAACATAACAAGCAGCAGTTCAACATTTGAAGTCAAAATATGGAAACACACATCTGCTAGTTAACCAGCTAGTTGCAAGACTGCAGAAAGCTCACGCCAAGAGTAGCAAAATGGAAGACCAACGGACGCTGTGCGAAGAAATTTCATCCATAGTGAACCAACTACAGCTCAAAGGAGAAACGATTGATGAAGCCTTTCTTCAACAGTAAATGCTTTCAAAATTCACAGAACAAATTCAACGACACGTCCTTCGAAAAAAGCACGAGTCAACCCCAGAAGGAACCTGGACAACAAAATCTCTTCTTGTAGCTGTGGAAGCGTACATCCGCACAGAAATGGAAATCCAGCGTTACATGCAGCTCCAGTCAAATTGCGCGGAATCAATATCGACAAAAGGGCTGGCTGCGCCGAAGGCTCAGCACACAGTGAGGATGCGTGATCTTGACGACAACAAGAGACGCTTTTAGTGTTCCTTTGTGAACGGAAAGGACATTCAGCTAGAAACTGTCTGGATTTCAAGACTCGTGAGCAAAGAATCGAACAAATAAAGAAACTGTCGCTCTGCAGGAACTGTAGAAGCTCAGGTCACTTCGCTAGTGAATGTTCCAAGGAACCGTGCCGCCTTTGCAGCACATTGGGACATCACACCTCGATATGCAAGCTACTTCACCCTTCGAGCTCTGAAAGGACATCTGCGTTTAAGAAGAGCGATCCAACGCAGGAGAAACCTCAAACAACCACTTCACGGCAGCCAATCCGCTCCAAGCAAAATGCTGTCTCTTCCACACCGATGGAACAAGCAACGGAGGACTTCGAAGCAGTCCTGTGCATGAAAAACACGGTTACTAACGTAACCACAAAAGACGTCGTTCTCGTAGGAGAAGCTCGCGTCTTCAACACAAGAACGATTACACTGTTCACATCCTGTTGGATACAGGTGCTGATCGCTCTTTCATTAGCGAGGAACAGGCTGACCGACTGCAACTCAAGGACACCAATACGCTGAGATTGAAAATCAGCACCTTTGGATTAGACCGGACCATGGAGAAAAGGTGCGGAGTCATCACTCTCCAGATATTCGACTGTATGGGAGCAGCTCACAGGTTCTCAGCAGCTCGGGTCGAGCACCTCACAGAACCACTTCAGAGAAGCACTTAGAGAGGCCGATAGACGCTACCTTGCTGACAATGACATAGAATTGTCGATCAAGCCCAAAGTTCAAGATGTTCGTCCACAAATTCTTCTTGGATGCAATGACACCTTCCAATTAATGGATTGTCAAGCACAAACACACAGGATCCTGCCGTCGGGATCGAGGTTGGTCCCATCGCTCCTCGGATACTTCATCACCGGGCAACTTCTGCAAAAATCGGAGGATCAATTAACTTCGGTCCACTCGATCGTCACTTTAAATCAAGAAGACGACAAGAACTGGTAAGAGTTCCTGACTCTCGAGTCAACAGGAATCAACGAGTTTTCCGGCTCAAAACAGCAGGAGCAGGAACTGATCAACAAAGCTGTATGGGAAAACTTTGAGGATACAATCGACCTTCATAAAGACGGCTACTAGGCTACCTTGGAAAGACGAAGCCAAGATGTTGCCCGACAATAAAGCACTCGCCTACAGACGACTTTGTGCGACTTTGACAAAGCTCCAAGGCAGGCCGGAGATTCTAGAACAATACCATGAAACCTTTCTGGATCAATTCGAAAAAGGAATTATCGAGGAGGTAGATCCGCGTCTGCCACGACAAGGCAACATTGTCCACTACCTCAGTCACCAAGCTGTCATTACACCAAATAAGGAGTTCACCAAACTGAGAGTAGTATTCGACGCTTCTGCACACTTCAAGGATCGGCCATCTCTGAACGATGTCCTCTATCAAGGACCAGTGATACTACCCCCGATGTGCGATATGTTGCTTAGGTTCAGAGTTGGCAACATTGCCATTATCTCCGATGTGGAGAAAGCTTTTCTCCAAGTTCGCCTTCATCCATCAGATCGGGATGCCACTTGTTGTCTGTGGATCCGGGACGTAACTAAACCACCCCAAGGCGACAACTTGGTTGAGTACCGCTTCACGCGAGTCACTTTCGGACTGAATACTGCGATTCCTCAGACGCCCTGTCCGAAGACTTTCACCACAGCTTTCTTCGCGTCTTCGATCAGACATACCAGGACTTGAAATGCGACAAGAAACAGCATATCAACGCCGAAGAAAGGAAAGCCGCTCTATCAGTCATTATAAAGAACCATCAGAAGGTCCACGTCTGGTCACATGTGCAAAAGTCGATGAAGAACCTTAACCTCCATCCTGACGACCAAGGTCTTCTTCACTGCTGTAGACGGATGGACAAAGCACAATTACCGGAGCTCACGAAAAAACCGTTGTACATCGCTGCAAAAACTCCATTAGCAGCCTGTTTTGCAAAGGAAGCTCATCTACCTCTTCACCGCAGCACCTCTCATACAATGGCAACGGTGCGACAGAGTTATTGGATTCCAAAGCTTCGACAACATGTGCAAGCCGCTCCTCGAAAGTGCATTCCTTGCCAAAGATTCAATAACTCCCCCTTCCACTATCCTGCGATGGTTCCTTTACCATCCAAGCGAGTGATTAGAACAAGACCTTTCGAGAATATTGGCATCGACTACTTTGGTCCGATAACGACGAAGCAAGGAGCAGACTATCACAAGACCCACGGCATCATATTTACCTGTATGACCACCAGATTGCTACACATCGAACTCGTTCTTGAGATGTCAATGGAAATGCTTCTCGTGGCACTACGGCGCTTCTTCGCTCGCAGAGGAGTACCAGCCACGGTTACATCTGACAATGGACCATCCTTCTTACTCGTAGAACAGATTTTAAAAGAAGCAGTCCTCGTTGTCACAAACGACGCAAGTTCCAAACTGCAATGGCACGTAGAGGAATTGAATGGACAACCATCACGTCATACGCTCTGTGGCAAGGATCGTTCTACGAGCGCTTGATATAGTCAATCAAACACTCTCTCTACAAAACCATTGGCAGTCGTGTCCTGACAAAAGATGAGTTAGACACTCTCTTAGTGAAGATTGAAGGATGTCTGAACAGTCGATCACTAACGTACCAGGGATCTCTCTACGATGTGATGCCTCTACGACCTATCGACTTCATCACTCGAACATTGAAGTAACATATGAATTTGAAGGACTGCAGCAAGGTGTCTCAGATTCCAATTTTCTACCGCCCGAAGAGCTTATACAACTACGAACAAGAAGACAGGTGATCGACGCTCTAAACTCCACTCACAAATGAGAGTCACACAAAAGGCACGTGGACAGCAAACGTTCAGGATCATTCGCACCAGCTATTGACATCATAGTACTGCTAGCTGACGACAATCAACCAAGGAACAGTTGGAAAATAAACAGAATTTCAGCCCTAAAGGCAAGCAAGGATAACGCCGTACGAGAAGCTGAAGTGACTCTCTCCAATGGTCACATATTGAGGAGACCAGTCAACCTCCTTGTTCCACTGGAAATAGGCGATTCCCTGCAAACAGCTCAGTTGGAAAGTCAAGTAGACGAGACCGAGAACGACGCATCGCCGAAGCGCCACGAACTTCGTAACCGAGCTCGGGTAGACTACAGCGAAGACCACATCAACTCGGTGGATCATCTATAGACGTCTACAGTTCAGCTAGCAGAAATACGATATGTCAAAAAATAACCATCACAACAAGCACCTTATACATCCCTCCTTCACTCACCATCATGCTTTGATTATGAATTCCTTTCTACCGTTGTCGCCTATCCGTGAAATTTCTTTATATCATGCATCAAATCTCAAACAACGTTCTCCAGACCCCGACTCCATGTCTGCATCAAGCAACCAGACTTGCCCACCTACTGCTGCGAACGAGTCCAGCAACCCAGCGTCACCAACTACTATGACATCGGAGTTGCAACACCCGCCCATGCCGACCAACGCTGACGGCAACCTTTGAAAGCGACAAGTCTCAGAAACTCAGTCTGCACCTCTCAACGCCCCAAAACGTTCAGTTTCGAAGCAGCGGCGCCCTCGGACAACGCAAGAAGAGCCAGCGATTCCTTCTTCACACCTTTCTATTTGGAAGGACTTCTGCAGCGGAGGTTCAGCACTGTTCAAAAATGCCCAATCCCAACTGGAAACCCTGCAGAAGAAGAAAGCTGCGACTTCGAACAACATCGGCGACACCGGCTACCAGCAACTTCTACGAAGGATCCAAACCCTGGAAGAATCTCTGCGTCATCATCACGAGTTCGTCGAAAAGCGACTTGACCAAGCGCAGACGATGGATCCTCCCACTGTACACCTGATCAAATCAATCGTTGGTGCTGAGGCCAAAACTATCAACGCCAAAGTGCACGAGACCATGGACACCGCTCGAGTTGCAATGATCGTTAGAGTGGATGAAATGAAGCACGAAATTCTCCAGCAAGTCTCGATCGATCTCCAGGACATATGCGAAATCAACTTTCAAGCGAAACTGGTGGAGTTAAGATCATTGAACGACAAGATCACCGCTGTGAAAGAAGACATCAACAAGAGAATGGAGTCGATTGAAAGGGCGCATCACATGTTACCAGAAATAATGGAATTGCTGAAAAACGTCCGGTCTCAACTTAAAGCTCCGAAGCCACCAGTTCAACGACGGAGAATGAGCTTCAATCCAGGGACGAACCAGCTCCACAAAATGACCATGCTATGGAAAACGAGAACGCCGGGGAAGCGGCAGGCCGGGAGGATCTCGACGAATCTCGAGTCTCAGAGGCGCGCGAAGACAAGAGTCGAGACCTCCACGATAAAGAAAACATCGCAACGATTTCGAAATTGCTGGTTTGAGTGTGTTATGAAATATTCTCGGTTTCCCACAGGATCGAGGAAGAAAGGAGGAAAGCAATACGCCAGGAACGGAACAGATGGGACGAATTCACAGGAAGAAAACGTGCTCTCCTGGAAGAAGAGGAACGGCTCTAACGGAAGGAAAAGGACTTGAAGATGAATCAGTGTGCAGGTCGAGATCATGGATCATCTCCCACTTCCCCCTCTACCGTTCGTCCTTCCCCTCGCCGTCCCTCTCCTTATGTCTACAAGAGTCGTAGCTCCCCTTCCTCTTCCCACCGTCGCTTCCCCAGCCCTCGCCATACTCCTCCTCCAGCCCATTGCCCGTCTCCCACTCCCTCCAATCCACGCTCGTCATCCCTCCATAAATCGCCCTGCCCACGTCGTCCCCCTACAAGTCCCCAGATCCGTCGTCGATCGCCTGAACATCCACGGGTCCGTCACGGAGCAAGACTTCACATACCTATGGACTCAAGACGTCATCGGCAGGCAGGCGACTATACTGGACGTCGTTCGCCAAGGACCTCGAGAACCTACAGGCTGTCGCGCAACAAGGACGAAAGACACTATTCGACAAGGCAGGACGTGAAGAACCGGCCCATCACTAGGAAATCAAGAGCCATCGCTGTCGAGGTCGGGAGTATAGAGATCGATCTCTACTGATCTGACGTAGCCGACGATTTGACTGGATGTCGCATGGGTGGCCGCCATAATAGATCTTGGGTGATCAAATTTGCTTATAAAAGGGCGGCCACCCTGCTCACTAACCATTCCTCTCACTTTGTCGTTCGTTGCTCGGTTGCTCTCACCTCTTCTCGTTCACTAATAAACTTGCTGGACGTTCGCGAGTACAAAGCCAAGCCTTCATTTATGACACCGTGATCTATTCGAGGAAAAAAATTTGTGGCGCACTTAGATCATCATTAGCAATTAACATGAAAATTTAAGAGTGCAACTTCAGATCCAGATGTCATCACTTCTCCGGGAAAAATGTGCCGTGTCACATCTTTCTGCTCAAATAAGCAAGAATTGGTCCAATTCTGATTGATTCAATTTTAATTCTCCATTAAGCTTTTTAAACGTAGAACAATCAGAATTCAAGACTTCATAGGGTTCAGTTCCGTATTCATAACATGTCTTCTTCGGCAATCATAATGCATATGGAAGCGTACAGGGAGCCTAGCAGGTACACGGAGCAACTACAACGTGCTACTTATATGCGACTTCCAAAAAAATCCCAAAGTAGACTTAATTTTCAGTGGTTGCTGTCACAGTAATGAGGACAGATGACTGACGAAGGTGCAGATGAGTCATGGGCTCGCAAGAGTATAGTCTCGGCGCTTTTGGAGCGAGCCTAAGGGACCCACTGGCTGTTGTAACACAAAGGAGAGCCAGCTCATGTGCGGCTGTCGCAAATCTCGTTTAACTGATCCACGTTGCGAAATAGGAGGGCTTGTATAGGCCTCCAAAAGAGTCCATGGAGGACAAGCGTCTTTGCCGGCTTTGTACCGCAGTTTGTCCTTACGCGCAGTCGTTCAGCGGCTTGTTCGAAATTTGCTGGCGTCTTGATTTTCCGGATGATTCAGAAGTTTAGCGTTAATTACTGACAGATTTTACATTTCATCGAATAAAAAGGTTTAGCAGGAGAAAGTTTATGCGCACATATTCGACTATTCGAAGAAAGTCAAATATTCGAATTATTTTTTTTATTCGAATATTCGAGAAAGCCCAATATTCGAATGTTCGTTTAGTCGAATATTCGAAGGCTTCGAAATTCGAATAATCGAATTTCGATTATTCTTTATCAATCTCTTAACAAGTGAAGCCCTCCGCACACTTTTGCGGCAACGCGGCAGCCCTATCTTTAAGCATAGGGCAGAGACGCAGAATCGCCGCAGGAGGCAAAACTACCTCAGCCCTGGCTGCCGCTGATGTGTCGTCTATGCGGCAGATGCGGTAGACGAGGTGCGGCCTACGCGGCAGACGCGGCAGACGTGGTGCCGCCTACGCGGCAGACGCGGTGCCGCAAACGAGGCAGACGCGGTGCCGCAAACGAGGCAGCGGCAGTAATCCTTCAAGGAATTGTTGCCGCATTGCCGCGTTGGCGATTGAGCGAGCAGGAGGAGTGCCGCGTAAACTCTAGCACGCGGCAGTGGAAGCCGCGTTTGCGGCTGTTCTGGTCCCTAAAGCGTACGCGGCTGCCGCAAAAGTGTGCGGAGGGCTTTACTGGCACTCCTCTTCGAAAACCATGGAATTGTGAGCTTTTGATAAGAACGATGTTTTGTTTCGCGCGTCATTCAAAGTGGCCGAATTGTGTGTACGCAATCTGACAAAGGAAGGGTCTGGAGCGTATGTCTGAAAGGGGAGAGCGAGTCATGTAGGTAGAATCCCCACCCCTCAATTAGTATAAAAATGGGTTTATGTTTGCCAAGTCGTTAAATACAAGGAGTAGGGAGTCCGTTACAATAGAATTCGTGGGTCTCGTAGCCCGCCAAGTGGCTCGGAGCGCAGTGGATAGAGACGTTATTTCACGGGTGGGAGGTCGTGGGTTCGATTCTCCTGCTCTGCGGCATTTTTGCATTTCATATGTTTTGTTGAGCGTTGAACGATTCTGACAGCTATACCATTTTTAGATGTTTTTGCCTAATTTTCCAGTTGTACACCGTGGAGAGTAAATTTCTTGCCACTTGTTTATTACTGACCGTGAGAAAGCTACTCAACGATGTATAAACGTTCAACACCAGTGATGCACAGGCCCAATGTGCATGAAACAGAAGCGCTGGTCACAATCGGACAGCGTATAGAAGCTACAGGCTCCTCACAGGTATAACAGCGACACCACCTACAATGTCATTATAACAAATCCGTTCTCCTCCAGCTACCCGCAGCTACCCGCAGCTTCGACATCTACCTTCAGGATGTTGTCCCTTTTTGCAGGTCAAAAGGAGGGTCGTGTACAATGACGTAGGAGTGAAATCATTCCACCCAAAAACGTTATCATATGTCGAATTCTTGCTCGCATCTCCACGTCTGTCAGCTCACCTTGCAGGTCCCAATCTTCTTCTTCCACCACTTCCAGCTGTTCGTCCTCGTCAACTTCAAGTTGACGTGCTTCGAAGTCCTTGAGTATGCTGACCATCCGTTCGGCAGCTTGATTTCTTCCCTCGAAGGTTCCTTGCCTAAAGGTGAGGAACACTTCAGCGTAAGTAGGTAGTTCACCACTCCGGCATCGGCGAACATTGTTAGTGTTAGGTTTAAAAAATCTTCAGCTACCTCTGATTTCCAGTAGACAGGCAAAGATGAGAGAAAGAGTGTATCGATGGCCGTTAACGTCAGTTTGCGGCGGGATCCAAAGACCTCGTTTCTTTATTGGAAACACTTGCGACGTCACGTCCTGGTCTTTGGAAATCCGAGCAGGATGGTTTTTCCCGAGATCATCGGTTCATCTAGGGAAACAAACTGTGAGGAGCCTGTAGCCTTTATACGCCGTCCGTATTGTGACCATTGCTTCTTCTTCATGCAGGTTGTGCATGTGTATCACTAATGTTGAACGGTTATACATCATTATGTTGAATACCACAGCATGCAGATAGAAGAATTAGTAGAAAACCACTGAAATGGTATAGACGTCAGAATCCATCAAATCTCAACAACCAGTTGAAATGCAAAAGTGCAGCAGCGCAGGCGAATTGAACCCTCTATCTCCCTTGCATGAAGCAACGTCTCTATCCACTGCGCTGCGACCCGCTTGCGGCAGAGGCATCGCGGACATACAAGATCGCAGACCCCGTGAAGCGCCCATTACATTGTAACTACAACGACCCCGTACTCTTTGGTTTTTTCTTGGCAAAAAATAAACACATTTTAATACTAATTGAGGGGTGGGGATTCTTCCTATATGACTCGCTCTTCCCGTTCAGACATACGCTTCAGACACTTTCCTTGTTAGTCGACGCGAGGTAAGTGCGGGCAGTCGCGGACCTCCGCTGCGTCCCTGCTTCCTTTGAACGCCATCGAGCCTCCTGCGGCCAGTCACGTGAATAGCAAGTGAATCGTGTTATGGCTGTTCAATGACGGTTTTGCTTTCGGTATACTACGGGAGAACCTCCGTTTTGTATTTCTACCCCAAGTACAAGGACGGAATGATCATAGCCGGAAGGAGCAGCGGTAGGGGTTAGCACTTTCTGGAGCCTGCAGAGCTCCTGCTTTCTGCCAGCAAAGACGTTAAAGAAGAGAGGAAGAGCAATGGCTACGGAGTACCAGAGCCAGTCATACTCCGTTCCCTATGAAAGCAAGCCATCCACATTTTCGCAATAACAAGTCGTAGTGTCTTATCAGATTAGATTCCAATCATGAACTTCGAGTCCGTTTGCTTATAAGCTCTTCAACGGAGCCAAACGCAGATTGAATGCCATTCATGAGCCTCCAATGTGCCTTTTCTGCACCAGCTCGCCTTTGTGTTACTTCTTCGTCTATGCCAGCCTTTCTTTTACCCATAGAAGCTTCGGTATAACCTAAGGAGACAGTAACCTACGGAGCAAGATGTACAACAATCTAGCTCTGCCTTTCCAGGGTGTTTCTCTCCTCTCGGGGCACGAATTCTTGGGCCTTTGTCATACCATCGCTCACCCCGGGCGACGCCTAATGATATGCTCCCATATCGATCGGGCGGCGCGATGGAATCGATATGGGTGCATATCATTAGGCGTCGCTCGGGGTGAGCGATGGTATGACAAAGGCCTTAGGGAAGCAAGGGTGCTTCATTGTCATTATACCTCTGTTACCATCTTTTGGTCTCGTGAAGGAAATGGATGGAATAGCCCCCTAAGAGTAGCGGGAGTATGTCGGCCACGGGACAGGAGATCCACTGATAGAAATCGATGTACCACAATTGATCATTACCGATCCCTTTGACAATTAACCAACTGGTATAAGAGTAATGACAATCTGAAGCCTTTGTATATGTGCTCTGTCGAACGGAGTTTACAGTGGGTAATAAAAAATAAGTAAATGTCAATCATTGGGTGACCACAATATGTAAGGTGTTCATTTGATTATTCGAATATTCGACAATTCGAAATTCGATTATTCGAAATTCGAAATTTTGAGAATCGAATAATATTCGATCATTCGAAATTTGAAACTTTGGAAATCGAATATTATTCGAGATCGTGGAATTCTTGACATCTAGTGGAATCCAGTCGGTGACTGGTCTCGTTCAACGGGTTTTGCGAAGAGAATTACGTGGCTGGCACACCTAATTCTCGACGACTTTATTCATGCGACACCATTTCTGATTTTCGAGGGTCGACGAAGCTCGGAACTCCGGAGGCTTTTTCTCACATGCGTGAATCGTGTCACTCCGAGCGTCCTTCCGATTTCCCGCTGCGCGACACTGATCGCGTGTTCATCCTGCTTCCGTATGACTCCGTGCCCACCTATTCAACTTTCACGAAGTCAGACGTTTTTCTCCTTTTTTACGAATTCTTCCACACTCTTAAAAGCTACCCAAGCTGCACGTTTCCTCCTGCTCAGCTCTGGCGCTAGGTCTTTTGCATGTTGAGTTCGCGACCCAGATACGAGAGCATTCGGCTATGTTCGCAATCCAACGTTTCCGCATACACGATCGAGTCGGTCAGCATTCGCTCCCCATGGCTAATGCTCGGTTTTATGAGCACGATGTCGTCAGCAAAGCGAAGATAGCTGTGGAGGGCCAGTCTGCTTCTTTAGCGCATCTTCTATCATCTGCCACGCGTTCGTGAGTCCGTTCCACGCGACCTGATTCGCCTGCGTAGTGGGTGGCCACACTGAGATAATTTGTCCTCCTTCCTTAAGGTGCTGATTGCATCTCTTCTACACGTCGCAGATATCTGCTTCTGTGAACCTCGTATCTAATGCCACAGAATTATCTTTTCCACAAACCTTCCATTCGTCTAGCACCTTCTTCAACTTGTTGGAGGTAGTGGCTACTCTTGTACGTATTCCGAGGAGACTCCCATCTCTCTCTAAGAGCAACGCGCTTTCTGATGCTGTAAAAGCTGTTGATCCCTCCTTTTGCGGCCTTTGCTTTCTTTCTTGTTCTTCCAGCTCCAGCTTTAGCTTATTGAGAGCGTGTTGCAGGTTTCTTCGAATCTGTAGTCGTCGATCCTTTCGTGTCTTCTTATGCCATCGTTTATCATCACAATTTATATCTAATCCATACGTTTCTGGTACGCCAGCCGTAGAACTTTTCTTAATGCTTCGCCGTCTAGACACACTAGGCCTACTTTCCACGCTTTGAGCTTTTGGGCGGTGTTCATGTCTGAGCGCATGCAAATGCTCTCAGCGTTCCACGCTCTCCAAAGAGAGCCAATCGGTTCATTGCTGAAATCACCCGGGAAATGAATGCCTTCGATATCGCCGAAATAGGCGTAAGCCATGCAGTCTTATTTGCTGTGGTATTCGAGGTGCCCTTTGCATTCCATCGAATCGATCATCTAAAAAACGCGCAGTGTTGATCCTGCTTATTTGGACTTTAGGTTTTCTTCCCTTTCCCCTATTGGTCTACCCTGTTGTTTGACATTGCGAGTACTACCCTAAGCATGCAAAATTTTCACTAACGCCGATCACACGGAAAGGTCCTGCTCATTCCCAGACCAGCTTTGGGTGCGAGCTCATTGCTTTTTCATTTGGGCAACGTATGTAAACTCGGCATTCAATCATAGGTAATCATCAACCTCTGCCTAGTTCCTTTTATTTATTTATTTATTTATTTAAAGACGTGTCATACAATACACGTGGATTAACATAAAGGAAAGGAATTCAAATGAAACCAGAAAATATCAAATCAAGACTCAAGAAATGATCGCCAGATAGAACACAACACTAAATATATATCATAATTATTTTTATGTTTTGTCTCGTACGGTCATTGCACTCTTTTATTGGCATATCTGCCTCAGCTATGCATTGGAACAAGTTTACTCTATAGTCATCCATAGACTTATCTATAGAGTACCAGGTAACACCTCCTTTGGTCTCAGGTCTGAGGGGAAATGCGGGCCCATTCCATGAAGAAAGAAATAGGGATTTTCTCCCAGTGACCTATGCGGTGTCATGTTGTACGCCATCATGCAATAAGGCAATCACACATCCCGCTCAGTTGGCAACGTGGTCATCTCCTCAGCATTGCGACAATAGTAACATTCAACCTCTCTGTTATCCCATTTTACGAGGGTTGTATCCCTTTGTTGTGATATGACTGATTTTAGATGTCTTAGTGAGCTCAGCCATCACTTTGTTTTCGAACTCCCTCATTTTATCTGAAGGAATTGCCTTCGAACATATACTGTCATCCGCGATCCAACGATTGAAAAAAATCTTTGCTACTGTCTTTGCCGATTTTCCCGGTGTGGGATATGCTTGTGCAAATTCAGAATTCAGCCGATTACAGTGGCAACATATCTATTCCCGCTTGTCGTCATTCCTAATTCCAGTAGATCTACTCGTACCAGCTCATACAACCTTGTAGTATTTATAATCTTCAATGGGAGGATGGCTGTTGGCCCGTTGTTATGCACGTTCTCGTGTAACGTTGACGTTCTCTTGTCCACCGGGTTAACATCTTGGGTCATCATTGACCAAAAACACTTCTTTTCACAGTCGATTCACTAGTTTGAACGCACTAAAATGTCCTGCCAGCGTGCCTCCATGTGCCTAATGAAACAGTTCAAACCTTGCGCTTCTCGGTACTTCATAGAAGAGGATGCCTTCTTCTGTGAACATTTTAAAACACCATCGTTGTCTACTATAAAGTGTGCCGCTCTCCACTTTCTTTTTTTGAAACTTCTATGTCATTTACTACAGCGTTATATAGTCCTTGAAATGAATTCTCGCTTTCATTCACTCTTACACCCCTGCTCAATGCGTCTGCGACCTCATTAGGTCACCTCTCACTTACCTTATGTCCAACCTGTATCTTTGTAGTTTAAGGGACCACCTTAGAACGCGTGGAAAAACATTGGTTCTTTTAAATAGAGCAATTAGTGGCTGGTGTCAGCCATCACGACAGTTGGCATGCCATAGATAAACATGTGAAACCCTTGCACCGCGAACATTACAGCTAGTGCCTCGAAATCCGTCACATGGTATCGCTTCTCAGCTTTACTAAGCCTTTTTGACGCGAAGTAAATCGGTCGCAAGTTCTTATCCTCATCCTCGGGTGCTAAAACCGCACAAAGTCCTACTGCTGATGCGTCAGTACTGATGACGAAAGGTCGTTCGTTAAATCGCGCTTTGTCAATATATCTGGCTGACTCAGTACTGGAACTGAACAGATCATCTGCTTCACTGCTCAAATGCTTGTTCACACGCAGTTGCCCAGTTCCATGACTTTTTCGATGAAGTTAGTTGCTATCCTTAAAGAATAAAGGACGGCGTTGTTCAATCCTTCTGGGATGCGCCAGCGCATTCTACTTCTACGGGATGTCTTGGAAGCGACATGAGTGCGTATTTGGCCATACAATGACTTGCGGTGGTCAGCGCTTTATCCTTCCCGGACAAGTCTGGTACCAATTCACCGACCCCGGAGGGATGCAAGGCTTGGTTTGCCTGGGCGGGAAATCCGAACCAGGAACCTGGTCTCGGGTGCACGCGACAGTCGCGCCTCCTCCGACTGCGCTACACAAGTTGCTATCCTTGCAACTACAAACCCTTGCTATCCTTACAAGTTCTTAAAACATTTTCGGTAAGAAGCCGCCGTTCCTAAAAATGTTCTCAGCTGTTTAACCGTTGGGGCTGGGCTATTTCGCACAGCTTTAGTTTTTTGTGGGTTTGTGTGGATACCCTTTTCATCTATGATGAAGAAGGCATGATACTTGACGCTCTACTATGACACACTTCCTGCTTTCAGTCGCAGCCTCGCTTCTATATGCCTCGAAAACATCAAACGCAGGGGATCCAAATTCTATCCCTTGTCCTCGTGCAAATCATAATGTCATCTATGTAGCAAAATACTTCGCTTACTAGTAAATCGTGTAAGACCATGTCCATTATGCGTTGAAAATCGCAGGTGGCGTGCTCAATCCAAACGGTGTGACTCGAAATTGGTACAACCCCTCTGAGGTGGCGAACGCAGTTTTTTCTCTCGCCTCCGGCGCCAGTGGCATTTGCCAATATCCTCTGTAAGTCCATGGATGTGAGGAATTTCTTTCCAGCAATAGCTTGGAGTACTCCATCGATAGTCGCGTGTGAATACGAGTTTAGACGTACGCACTTATTCAGTTCCCGGTAATCTATGCATAATCTTAAGCTTCCTTCCTTTTCAAACAGCACAATGGGAAAAGCCCGTGCAGAAGAACCTTTTCAATTATTCTTTGGGTCTCAAAGTTCTTTAACATATCTCCCAACTTTTTCCGCAATCCTGACGGCACAGGCCTGGCTTTCATTTTAATGGGTGGATGGTCGCCCGTGTCGATCTGCATCTGTATCATATTTGTAACTGACAATCCTTGGTCACATACGGCAAACGCTTTTCCATACTCATCTAGGAGCATTAGCAAATCTTTCGGGATCCTATTCTCGGTAATGATGCGCGAAATCTGACCGCATAAAAGTTGGTTTCTCTCTTCTCCCTCAAATTTCTGCATACTGTTGTCTAACATGGTTTGTTCCGCATCCTCCCATCTTATTTCCGGTGCTCCATTCATATATTTTTCTTCTTCTCGCAATACTAACGGTTCGTCGCTTTTCAAAGCGTTCGTGCCTAGAATGACCTCGCTTCTTTTATCTTTGGAAGTGTAGAAGGCGACCTCTGCTTCAACCCTTCTACTCACAGTGGTATGACTACACCTCCTAGGAATGTCGTTTTGTTGCACACGGCGTCGAATGTTCTAAATAGTAACTTCTGATTGATTGATTTCCATCAGGGTATCTACCACATAACCATTTCTATGCGCTCTTTCCAAAACACCAATTGGGACAATGCTAATCATTGACCCAGTGTCAATCAATGCTGGCACACTCTGTTGCAGCAAGCTCACCGTAACGATTGACTTTTCTCCGTTTAGGTCTGCTCTCGCTAGCTGCCCACGCGTGACAATTTCCGTGCTTTGAGCATTGAGCAATAGATCGGGCACATTGTTTTGACCTGTTTTTACGGGTGGTTGTCTTTGCTGGTCCCCTCGTTTATTACGAACGATGTCCCATTTGATCACCATAAGGAACGATTGCGCGTTATATGACCTTCATTGTAGCAATTAAAACATTTCCTATGCTCCACTTCTTCGTTTTCCCTTGAGCTACCGGGGTTTGTCGATATTGCTCCGTACCTTGCTCTATCGATTTGCATGTCTCTCCTTCTCTTCCCTTGTTCTTTCATGAGAGCCATCTGCTCTATCTCACTATAGGCTTTTCTAGGGTCTATCCTCTGCAGCAGACTAAGCCACTGTACTTGCTCGGGCCTGTTCCTTGCATTATCCAGAATAGTATTTGCGTACTCTAATGATCTATCTGAGACGGTGCTATCTGTATTCGCTTTACGCGTCAGTTTTTCCGAGGCTACTAAAAATTCAGAAACAGCCTGGTTCGGCCTCAACCTCAAACTTCAACTCTGTTAACGTTCGCATTCTAGCGGCTGTCGAATCACTTGCAAGCACCCTTTCCACTTCTTTCACTACTGCTTCGAATCCTTGTTCCACTGCCTCGTTGGGAATGGCTAAGAACACCTTTTTCGCTCGTTCGTCCAAACGGTCATCTCCCAAAGTTTCATTAGGGCATTGTCATTGGTATTTAAAGACGCACCCTTCCTACGAAATTTTGGAGGAACTCCATAAAATCTTACCTTGCGTTTCCATGAAATACACCGGGATTCGGACAAGCACTAGCCTGGAGATATGATAGGAAACTTCTCATGTAATCCTGAACAGTTTGCTTGGGCTGCTCGACTCTCTTCAAGGGAACCGTAGGCTGCCTCCAATGCTGCCCAGAGGCTGCTATAGTCGGCCCTGCTTCATCTTTCCTCCTCGCGCTTTCCTATCTCCAGTTGGCCTGCAAGCAGTCACGGTTTACTCTTTGTCGTTCTTCTTGCCTCTTTAACAGGTTGGGATCACTTTCTGCTTCCATTGTCTTCATCCATTCTCCCTCATCTCGCTCTTGTAAATTGCTCCTGTACGGATTGTATCAGGCCTTTATAAGAAATTCGTCACCGAATACGCAGACCGCAGCAGAAACTGCTCTCGTGCACGACAACCGTGTAAGAAAAGATTTATTCAACAACAATAAACAAGCACAGGGGATATGGTGGACTCCGTCGTCCGTAGCTGGCGGGCACGCTTGGAGATGACGGCGTCGGCAGGCAGAGCAAGGTCTGGTGGCGACGACGGCTGGCGCGCTGAAGACGACGAAGGCTGGCGCTGGCGGGATCGGGAGACGACGGCGGCTGGTAGGGCAGGGTCTGGAGGCGACGGCGGTTGGCAGCGGCGGACCCGACGTCAACGGTGACGTGGGCCATTGACGACACGATGACGAGGGTCCGTGTCTACTGGCGGCCTTTTATACCAGCCGGTGGCCGCCCAGATCGCGCCCCTTGACCGGGCGACCTCTTGGTCTATCACACCACATGCCGCCCCCCTCTGGAGCTGCTGTCCTCGGCAGCTGAAAGGTCTTCTTCAGCTCAGGCAATGGCAGCAAATCAAGGGTCCTTTTCCTTATGGACTCGTACAGTATTTTGGCACATCCTACGGTGGAATCCGTGCCATAGTATGCCAGTGCCGACTCCGGAGCACCCACTTCACAGAACACTCGTCCATTTGCACCCTGATCAGGCATTTGATCGGGAAAAGTGGCGCCAACATTCCAGGAAAGCGGACCCCGCAACTAAGCGGGACAAACGCTGAAGAAGAAGAAGAAGAAGAAGAAGGAAACAAAGGCACAATGATTTATAATGCTGAAGGTGGTGATAGAAATGACGACGGTGATAGGATTATTTATTTATTTATTTATTTATTACAATGCACATATTTGTGCGCCATAAAGAATATATATATATATATGCAATATAGATGTCTAGATATGTAGGCAATATAGTCGTTATAATCGCGAGAACAGTCGAGCAATATGGATATAGGTAGTGTCGTCATTATAGTCCGCGAGAATAATTGAATACTATCGATATAAATATCGGAGCCCATGAGCGTAATAGAGCAATTTCGGGAACGTATTTATTGTAGCTTGTCTTCTTCTTCTAATGATTTCTTGTTTTCTTCGTATAACAGCATACATGAAGAGCGAACGTCATGCTTCATATGTCGGGATAATCAGGATCTCTTCACTATATTTGTGCGTTATAAATTATATGTATAATATGTAGATATATAGGTAGTACAGTCGTTATAATCGCGAGAACAGTCGAGCAATATAGATATAGATAGAGTCGTCGTTATAGTCCGTGAGAATGATTAAACACTGTCGAGATAAGTACCGGAGCCCATGTGTGTGATAGAGCAATGTGGGGAACGTCTGAAGAATTATTATTATTATTTATCCTTATAATAGAACGCTAACGTTATGTAATAATAGTAAAGATGTCCGTCTAGCTATTGAGAAGAAAACGGTATAATTATTGTAGCCTGTATTCTTCTCCTAATGATTTTGTATCTGCGTAAATAAAGAGCGAACGCCGTGCTTCATATGCCGGGATAATCAAGATCTCTTTATTCTGAACTTCATTGGTCTGTACAGATGGTGTTTACAGATCTGGAATGTAAAGAGTTGATAGCAGATCAATTTTTTAAGTCGCTCCTTAAATGTCGGAACATTGGGTGCCTCTATAACATTGCGTGGAATTAATTGAAGCCATCTCGCTGTTCTAAAGAACAGTGAGTTTAATAGCCCATTTCCGTGTCTACTATGAATTCTTTCACAGTGCAGTGATAGCGTACTCATACGGCCTCGACTGGGTCACTCTTCGATATAGAAGACTACGAAGGTTGAAAAATCTTAGCCGCTCCTTGTAATTAGGCATGCTCTTTTATAAAGCTTCAGCAGTGTTGCAGGATCATTGGTGTATGTATTTCGTAAGATAGAAAACATGACTGAAAAGGCCTTCCGAACGGTGATGTTGATTTGATTATCAAATCGTAGTCTTGTATCGAGATGAATGCCAAGATCGCGTGGAGTACTATCTATATCTAGATATGTAGGCAGTATAGTCGTTATAATCGCGAGAACAGTCGAGCAATATGGATATAGGTAGTGTCGTCGTTATAGTCCGCGAGAATAATTGAACACTATCGATATAAATATCGGAGCCCATGAGCGTAATAGAGCAATTTCGGGAACGTAATTATTGTAGATTGTCTTCTTCTTCTAATGATTTCTTGTTTTCTTCGTATAACAGCATACATGAAGAGCGAACGTCATGCTTCATATGTCGGGATAATCAGGATCTCTTCACTATATTTGTGCGTTATAAATTATATACATAATATGTAGATATATAGGCAGTATAGTCGTTATAATCGCGAGAACAGTCGAGCAATATAGATATAGATAGTGTCGTCGTTATAGTCCGTGAGAATGATTAAACACTGTCGAGATAAGTACCGGAGCCCATGTGTGTGATAGAGCAATGTGGGGAACGTCTGAAGAATTATTATTATTATTTATCCTTATAATAGGACGCTAACGTTATGTAATAATAGTAAGATTGTCCGTCTAGCTATTGAGAAGAAAACGGTATAATTATTGTAGCCTGTGTTCTTCTTCTAATGATTTTGTATCTGCGTAAATAAAGAACGAACGCCGTGCTTCATATGCCGGGATAATCAAGATCTCTTTATTCTGAACTTCATTGGTCTGTACAGATGGTGTTTACAGATCTGGAATGTGAAGAGTTGATAGCAGATCTATTTTTTTAAGTCGCTTCTTAAATGTCGGAACATTGAGTGCCTCCATAACATTGCGTGGAATTAATTGAAGCCATCTCGCTGTTCTAAAGAACAGTGAATTTAATGGCCCATTTCCGTGTCTACTATGAATTCTTTCACAGTGCAGTGATAGCGTACTCATACGGCCTCGACTGGGTCTGAAAATCCAATATTTACTAGCTTTTAGTTTATGCTCGCCCTTCAATATTTTAAAACAAAATGCTAGATCATTAACCACTCTTCGATATAGAAGACTACGAAGGTTGAAAAATCATAGCCGCTCCTTGTAGTTAGGCATGCTCCTTGGGTAATCTGCACTTGGAAAACATTCAAACATTAGGATTCGTGTGAAAGTTCTTTGTATTTTTTCTAGTTTTATTTGTTTGTTTTAGTATGGGGACTCCATATTTGGGAACCATATTCTATAATTAGGATTACATACGTTTTATAAGTGTTGCAGGATCATTGGTGTATGTATTTCGTAAGATAGAAAACATTACTGAAAAGGCCTTTCGAACGGTGATGTTGATTTGATTATCAAATCGTAGTCTTGTATCGAGATGAATGCCAAGATCGCGTGGAGTACTGCCTATACCCAAAATATTATTGTTGATTTTATATTCCATCATAGGTGTGGGTCCCATATGGTCCCATATGAAAGGTAGACGTTTTTGAAAGATTGATTGGAATTTCCCATGTTGAAGCCCACTCCATCATATTTGATATAGATTTTATTAAGGAGTTATAAACTTCTAACTGATTCGAATTATTATAAGTTCCATATATTTTTACGTCATCTGCAAACATCTGTACCTTTACTAAGGGGTGAGTTATCAGTCTTGCTGGCAAATCACTGGTATAAATGAGAAACAGTAAAGGCGAAAGGGCACCTCCTTGTGGTACTCCACTGGTGCAGTCATAAAGTTCGGAGATGGAGTTTCCTACTTTCACCGTCATTTTTCTGTTTTGTAGATACGAGGTGATCCAGTTCAACAGTGGACCTCCTATACCCATGTTTTCCAATTTGAAAAGTAGTTTCGAATGACATACTTTGTCGAATGCTTTCGAAAAATCGAAGTAAATCACGTCTACGGAGTTTCCTCTGTTTAAGGCAGTGTGCCAGTCCTACACACAATCAGCCATTTGGGTAACAGTTGCTGCTCCAACAGTAAAGCCGTGTTGTTCCAAAGGTATCAGATTATTCTTATTAAGCCATGAGTGTAATTTATCCCTTATGATTTTCTCTAAAACTTTGATCGGTGGTGCGGTAATGCTAATTGGACGAAAATTAGTCAAAAGAGAGGAGTTCTCTTTTTTGGAATGGCAGTTATAATGGCTTCTTTCCAAAGGGAGGGAACTTCAATAAACAGTAAATACGCATTTAGGATCATTGCAAGAGGTTTAGATAATGCCAAGGCACATTTCCTATACACAATTTGAGGAATTTCATCGTAAACGACAGAACAGAAACACTTTACCTTTTTCAGTACTTTTAACACTTCCTCAGGAGAAATCCTAATTTCATCTAAATTTCTGGAAGGTTCGGATGAAATAGAAAAATTGCTATCGCCTTTTTGGCTATCGGGTGAGAAGGCGGAAGCAAAAAATTTGGCTAGGGCATTGGCCTTTTCAGTGTCTTTGACATATTTGTTTCCAGTACCATCATGTAGCACCGGAAGATTACCTACACCTTTAAGTGCACGGCTGATCCAATTAAATAAACGTTTATTATTTGATTTCCTAGCCATACGTCTTTCTTTATTTGCTAGGAACTTTTTCAAGTGACTATCCAAACTTGAACAGACTTTTTTATATTGAGGTTTGGATAATGGATCTGGGAGGGTTCGAAATAATCGGCATTTCTGCATGATGAGATTTGTAATATGTTTGGGGTATCTTTGTTTCGGTGCTTCCACGGAATGAAAGGGTACATACATCTGAAACCCACGGTACGCTATTAGGCAAAATCGTTTGTACATGTCTTCAATAGATGTGTAGTTTTGGAACACATCCCACCAATTCATCGAGGAAAGTAGGACGATAGGGCGATATAGTTTGCTTGAGCGAAATTAGGTAAGGGTATCCTTAACGGAGTTGGCAAGACGGATTCAATTTCAAAATTAATAACGTTGTGGTCAGAAGACGCGAAAGGTGCAGATATTGAAACATTTTGCACACTATCCCAGGATGTAAGGATGATATCAAGAACGGATTTGCCACGTGTGGGTTCGCATACGTTTTGTTTTAGATTTGCAATCAAGAAATAAGTTTAAAAAAATTTTTGAACTTGGAGTGAGTGCGTTGAGAGTTTTCCAGTTAATGTCAAGATTCAAATCTCCTAAGATCATAACGTGTTTGTGCGAAGAACATATTAGGTTGTAACGAATTAAACGGCACTGGCTCGCGCCATTTTTTGGCGCGTCTTTACGCGTTTGATCAAGAACAAACCGTAACATGTGGAATATCATTTAGAAGCGCAAACTTTGCTCTACCGGCGAGTACCAAATTTTCTATGTAAAAGTGGGAAAACTTTAGAGTTTTGTTGACTTTTTTGCTGAAGGACAAAAGGGTAATCCGAGGCATTTACTTGTATGAATTCAAGCTGGGCACTACAGCTAAGGAGGCGGACGAGAAGATCAACGCCGCATTCGGTCAAGGATGTTCCACAATTCGGACGGCGTATCGTTGGTATCAGAAGTTCCGGAATGGAGATGAGAGCTTGGAAGTACATGAAGGTCGTGGGAGGCATAGTGATACTGATGAGGACAAGCTGAGAGATGTGGTAGAGGAGGATCCACACAAAGGTACCAGGGAGATAGCGAAGGTTCTTGGCGTCAGTCACAACACAGCTGCCCGGCATCTGAAGGAAATTGGAAAGACCAAAAAGCTGGAAAGATGGGTGCCTCACGAGCTGTCTGAGGAGCAAAGAAACCGACGATATGAGATCTCGTCCGCACTGCTTCTACGGAACGAAACGGACCCATTCCTTGATCGCATCGTAGCCTGTGACGAGAAATGGATAATGTACGACAACAGGCGACGATCGGCACAGCGGGTGGACAGCGATGAGAGCCCCAAGGTTTTTGCGAAGCCGGAATTGCACCAAAAAAAAGTAATGGTGACAGTATGGTGGTGTTCGCTGGGAATTATTCACCACAGCTTCCTCCCTCCCGGTGAATCCATCACGGCAGAGAAGTACTGCATTGAAATTGAAGAAATGATGAAAAAGTTGAAGGATATCCGGCCGGCCTTGGTAAGCCGAAGGCGAGTTCTCCTTCTGCACGACAATGCTCGCCCCCATGTAGCACGAATGACGTTGCAGAAATTGAATGAGCTGAGCATTGAAACTCTACCACATCCTCCGTTTTCTCCCGACCTCTCCCCAACAGACTACCATTTCTTCAAGCATCTTGGCGACTTCTTGGTAGGGAAAATATTCAAATACCAACAGGATGCCGAAAGTGCCTTCGAAGATTTCGTCAATTCCAGAACTTCTGATTTCTATGCTACTGGGATAAAAAAAGCTTGTGTCACGTTGGCAAAGATGTGTAGAATCAGAAGGCTTTTATTTCGATTAATAAACTTGCCTACAAGCCGAGATATTAACTGTTTAAATTTACAGTGGTTCAGTGCCATTTATTTCGTTACAACCTAATATATAACTTTGGTAGTCGATGAGTTCTTCGTCATCAAGAGTGCTTGAGCTGGATGGTCTGTATGTCAAAATTACAGTAAAATTCAAAAGATTGGTGAAATCTATCACTTCAATGCAAAGGATGCCTGAGTGAAGACTGGAAGGGGAAGCAATGGGGAATACATTGATGTAGTCCTTAGTGAAACAACATACTCCTCCACCTTTACGATCTATGCGGTCTGCGCGGAAAACCTTGTATCGTAAGTGTTCTGTTAATTCAGGGTTGTTCACCTTCGAGGAAAGCCACGTTTCTGTGACGAACAGAAAATCTGGTTGATAGCATTGTAGAAAGAATTTCAAGTGATGTATCTTATTTGTAAGGCTGCGTGCATTGAAAAGATAGCATTTCATATTTGCGGATTCATTGAGGAGTGTCGGCCGTTTCCCGATGCTAGGAGATTGATTGGGGTGGGTCGGTCGTTTCCCGAATTCCGGTGCTTGATTGTGGTGAGCTGGCTGTTTCTCGAGTTTCCCGATGTTTGAGCATTGATTGAGGTGGGTCGGTCGCTTGGATGGGGGTTTTGGTTGTTTTGGGTTTTAATCCTGAAAGGATCCGTGTCGGTGGGAAGGTTTTCCTGAGTACAGGCTCTGGGAAGCTCGTCTACACGCCTAAGTTCTCCTCGGTATACTACCCAGTCGCGTTTTTTCGCTATCTTATTGCGTTCCTTACATTCTTGTCTTAGGTTAAATTCCCGTTTTCTTTCTGCGGCTGTTAAGCTTTTACGAATGTATACATCCTTGAATCGGGAGGAGCGCAGCTTATATGCGTTGGACAGCGCAGTAACCCAATGCGATCTTGAAGGCAATACCAGCTTAATAAGTCGCGGATGAGAGTCATTCGGTTTGCCCATACGATATAACTCGACTGGTCTGCATTCTACTCCTAGGTGATCCAATAACTGACTTACATTGCTTTCTAACTCCTGTTGTTTTGAGGAGGGTGGAAGGTCGGAAGCTGATTCCGGTACCCCAGAAAGAACTAAGCTACGTCCACGTTTCTCAGCGTCGACCATTTCAGACATTTCTAGCGGTAACTTTGCTGTAAGGCCTTCAATGAATTTTGCCACAACCGGATCTTTGTTACGCTCAGCAATGACATTAATGATCTCAGTTACAGACATTTTTGCAATGTCGTCAAGCGTGGGAATTCTTAGCTCAGCATTGGCTGAATCGTTTTTCTTTCCATTCTGACGTGTTCTGATCTGAGACATGTTGAA
This sequence comes from Heligmosomoides polygyrus polygyrus, assembly GCA_947396885.1. Taxonomy (NCBI): domain Eukaryota; kingdom Metazoa; phylum Nematoda; class Chromadorea; order Rhabditida; family Heligmosomidae; genus Heligmosomoides; species Heligmosomoides polygyrus. The sequence continues at coordinate 68,894,115 of OX377203.1, forward strand.
CAGATCTCAAGATAATCAATTGAGATTGAAAAATCAACTTAGAATACGGAAGAGATCCGAATACAGTGAAGGTTTGATTGGAGAGCGAGTGTGGAGAGCAACCGTCCACGGCGAGCACACAGCAAAGAATGTTCAAAAATTGCGTATGACACCCGTGTTTCAGGGGCCATCGCGGGCAATTGGGAAAAGTTTTCAACCAGCAATAAACGCACCTCGGCAGAGCCTCATTGGTCACGTTATCGCCACTGCGCAAAGCAAAGCAAGATAATGATGATGACGGTGAGGGTGATCTAGTTGCAGCCGCAGGTCGGAGCTCCTTGCTCCGAGGGTGGCGAAGAACGAGCCCCAGACTCTCGGCCCCTTTTATACGCAGCGTCTCCGATTAGCCCTCATATCGCCCCGCCCTTGATCTGATACCTTTCTGATCTCCACACTTAAGCCATCGTACCCAGGTCAGATTTGGCGCCACAACAACTTTTTTTTCGGCATTCGAAATCTCCTAGATGAGGTGATTTCAGTGATAGTCAGCTCTCCTGAAGATGCTCTGCGAATGATCCCGTCGCTTCGCGGCGCTCCTGCGCGTCGGAGACGCGAAACCCGACAGTAGTTATGACCGGGACGGTGGCTGACGGCTTTGAAATACTGAAGGGGAGATTTGAGGTCTGCTGGCACAACCGTAAGACTCGATGCTGTTCACAGGACTCCTTGCATATCTAACCATAAGCAGCATAATCCAGTTTGTCAGGGCCCAAACAGGGAATACCTTCAGCTTCCACAGAACTTTTAGGAGAGAGAGAGGAGAGGAATAGGAAAGGAAAGATGCTCAAAAGACGATACGTAAAGGGGCCTGTAACGCTGATCACAAATATGTGGACCAATGCTGCTAAGTGGATCTCCTAGGCGGCGAAAACTGGCGCGTGAACCTTCGTCTCGTCGACCGCAGCTCGGGTGCATTGATGCACAGCTTTCCGTGATCAGTGTAGCGAAGCGCTACTGTACCAGCGGAAGTGGATGCGTTGTAGCAGCGGTCTTGTTTCACAGAATTGTGGTAGCGGGTTCGACTTTCTCCCGAGGAGAAGGCGTTCATGCGTTCTTCCGTACTGTGCCCTATCGTCGTTGACACCTTCTATGTCATTTACGTTTATCGAACTCTTTGGGGGTAGAAAGCCACTGAATGTTGACTTTGTCGTAAATTAGGTCAGGGATGGATGGACATAATTCGACGCAACACCATCAATGGGTATTCTGGAGTTGAGAAAGATATCAAACGTTTTCCATTGCTAAATTTCTGTTTTTCCAACCAACAGGAAGCAAACACAGCGACATGGTAGAGGTCTGCCGAGTGCACTTCGCAGTGTTCATGTCTGACATAGTGCAAGAAGCTCAGAAGATCAGACCCTACTAGGAAAACAATGACGGCATAGATAAACTGCACCGAGGTGACCCTCGGTTCGGCTGTTCCGGAACAGTCCGCTCTGGTCGAATAAGGAGGGCTACACAAACACTCGTGGAATGCTGTTGATGCAGCGGCCTGAACCTGACTTCTATTCGATCCCAGGAATGTGAGACAATCTGTAGGAGCATAGAACATTTTATCGGAATAGGAGCAGTGGTGAAGTCGCACTTCGCTTTCTTCGCTTAAGAAATTCTCTCATTGCGAGAACAGTGCTTCTGTGGGCTCGTGTCGACAACAGACTGTTTATCTCCTATGGTGTGGCAAAATAATATAATAAGTACAGAAGGAAAGGAGAGTGTAGAGACGACGACATCCACCGCTCTGTCAGCTGCGCAGGTCTACTTGCGGCCGAAACGCAGGTACTCGTGCTTTCTCTTGCCGAACCTGCAACTAAGAGTTTTATTTCCAGGTAAGGACGAAAAAGGAAAATTGGGAGCAACTGGGCCCGATAGCTGAGAAATAGGAAAATTACCAGACAAAAATAGCGCAGCACATTTACGAAAAGTCAAGCAGATTTCATGAAGCATTTATTTATTTGTTTATTTATTTATTTATTTGCACACGGTTGCGCGCAGAACCAGTAAAACACGTTAATGGGCACAGTGTGTTAAGAAAGGCACTAAATACAAAAACAAGGAGTCTCAACAAACACGACTAAACCTGCATCAAATTTAGAGCTGATGACAGGAAAATCTGAAGCACAAAATAAACAAAGCTAGGAGTGGCGTAACATGAAGGATAACTGGATGGGGAACTGGATAGTGGGGAAGTCGGCGGAGAAGAGCAGTGGCCCGCCAACACTGCAAGTCGCACTGCTCTTATCCATCGACTGCAGACATTTAACCAATACAGTTGCCCATACACAAGCCAGCAATGCAAGCATTTACTCAACCAGTCGTTGAAGCAGTCAAACAATCGAGAACCCGTTTCTTCGAAGTGAACCCGAATAAAAAGAGCCGCTGCTTTTCCATTTGCAGCGCATCCTGGAAAACCCAAGCCAGGTGCCACATAGAACGGAGTGTGGCGTAACGTCGACCGCGACTATTTTGAAGTGCTGATACGCGTAGCAGCACGCATCAACTCTGGTGGTCATTAGCATAGGCCTAGCCAACTCGGGCCTAAGCTCGCTTGGAGGTTTCGGGTCGTCGTCCACTGTTCTTCGGCCGTTGTTCTCCACTCCACCCCACCGTCTTTTCTTGTCAAGCTGCCACATTAGATCTGGGATTCTCAACTGGAACGAAGGGCCTCACCGCCGGACGTCAGTTGAGAGGTGAAAGGTAGGAAGAGCTCGACGAGCCACAGCTGCCGTGGGTATATCTTCCAAAAAGGAGCAGGATATCCTGTTTTCAAGTTGTTGGACTCCCGTTCGTTAGCTGCAGAGATTGATCAAGAGGTGGCGAACTCATAGACGAGAGATCGAAGGTTTGAATCCACCGTCATTCGCTGTCATTACGTTTGGCATCATTGTAGAAGCGAAGATGATAGGATTCATGGATAATATCATTGGATTTTTTCTCTTTACTCCTGCAGGGTGGAAAGTGTACTTCGGCCGTGTGTTTTCAAGAACTCCGAACCTCTCGCAAGCTTTCGTGTTCAAGCGCCGTCATTTCAGTAGCCGTATAGTAGACCTTCGTGAATCGCAAGAAGAGTAAGTCGACAGTCGAAGACTTCGTCCACCATATTACCTCGATACGGGCGATCCGTTAGCCATAAAGAGCCCTATGTGACCTGCAGTCGATTCATGCCTCTTCTATCTAGAATGGTCATCTACTATTTTTTCAGCATCTTAGCATTTTCGGAGTCCGAATACGTTTATGTCGCCGCGCGAATCATCACCGTACAGTCCTTGTCATAACGTTTCACGTAAGCAGCAGCGAAGGCTTCCCGCCTATGTGGGGGTCACATACAAGCATTTTCGCAGCTTCCTCTATTATTTGTCAGCATAGCAGAACGCTCATTCATACAGTAACAACAGTACATTTCAAAATCGGAAATACCAAAAGCACAATGATTTTATGAAAACCAGCCAATTTCAACTGTTGATTACTCTCACAGGCCAAACGGTTACTCACAGTCATTCGCATCTTGAATTCCATTTCTTCACTGGAAGGTATTGCTCTAAGCGTGCCTTTCTCAATGCAAAAGCTCACACTTTGTGTTTCACGCTTCCTTAACATCTACATATGACTTTACAAAGAGTCCTGGCTCATCTAATTAGCGAGGTTTCTTCCCTCACTCAAATCACATATAAAGCCAGAGGCTATGCTTTGACTGCCGTAACGTGCTCCGTGCAGGATTCTGATCAATATGCTTGGATTTTCATATCTTCAAGGCAGAGGAGCTGCTGGTGATGTGCATCACTTCTGTCATTCAGGCCTACCGCTGGGATAGCTTTCCGGTGGGTTTTAACTCGCACGTAACACAAGTGTGCGCTAGCCATACTTCCTAGCCCAATATGTGCAGTACCCTACACATATTGAGATCAATACGGCTTATAAGGCACACCAGGATGGCGCTCCTGGTCTACTGGAATGATTTAGTGCTGAAAGCTACACGCTCTTTCTTCTGTTGCTAATCTTGTGCAGGTTATCGAATGTACCGAAGTGTCTTTAGGATTTAAATAGTATTCAGGATCATGTCCGGGTCGCGGTGTTGGATCAACGTCATCAAAACTTTGTGAACGTCGTGGCGGCGGCTGCATCACTCGAGGACCCTACCGCTTGTGGAAGTATATGTAGTCAGTTTTTTAACGTTTTGAACGTAAGAGTATATGTAGTGCTGACCATAAGTAGCCAACATTCGGCACGTTTCCTTCCCCGTTAAGGGATAGTCCAAGTGTCCTTCTCGCACCAATCTTTGCTTGCTATCTCACCAAAAGCATGGGGAATTGACTTCTCTCAATCGAGGCGTAGGCTCCTCTTAAGAAAAAGCGATGTCGAAGGCGCTCGAGAGTAAAGCCCCCACTGCACTCTGTCGCTGTCAATAGTGTTAATCCATTTGTTCGTGCCTTAGGATTGCAATTCTTCGATTAAACCAACTCCAAGAATAAAGTTATCTGCAAACGCTTGACATTTCCAGCGAAGAGGGGAACCTCAAGGAGTCGGAACATGCGTCTACCTAATTGATTTCACAGAATTCAAGACTCCCGCAGTAAGGGGCTCAAATTCAATATGCGATCATAAAAAGCAGTTTCTTGTCGCGTTCGGAGAGAATTCTCTTATCGAGAACTGACCTCAGATATTCGTGCTTTCTCTTGCCGAATCGCAGGTACTCGTGCTTTCGCTTCCCGAATCTCAGGTACTCGTGCTTCCTCTTCTCAATGCCGTTGTCGTCTCCTTCGCTGGCGCCCTCGACCGCTGCAATCCCTGAAAGCAAAAGCCGGAGTTTTCCAACCATTAGATCAAATTCGTCCATTTCAGTGTAGTTTTTTTTTGAAAAATTGGTTCACTGTGCCCTTCGGTTCTGCGCTCTTGAAAATCCTTAATGAAAACCAGTTCTGAAACAAGGACTCGAACACCCTCTCTACTTTTCCCTTGGTTGTATGAGGTCTAATTGCATAGGCACAATCCATCCGCTTGCCATTAAGGAAAATGGAACTGTAGCTGAGGAAGATTCTTCCCGAGACACGAGTTAGAGCGTGCACTTTTGAAAGCACGTCATCAGCTCATTGGGTTAGACGGCGAACAGGGGCTTTAAGTGCACTGTTGTAAACCGGGACAGTCTCGCTGTTTCTTTCGAAGGAGTCGCTGCTCTTTCCATAAAACTACGGGCTACTACTTTTTGTTGAGACGCACAGACAAGTTATGGAAGAGGCATATGGACGCTGGGTTCACGTCAACATGTGCATTGGACCCCTTGTGTCAATGAAGAAATGAGTAGAGAACGCGTAAATGAGAAGGCGTGTTTAGCGAGCGCACTGCAGAAAGCGCTAGTTCTAAATAGAGCCTACTGTGAATTGGTGACCAAAGTTTGCGAGCAGATCAGTGAGCCGTCCAACTAAATAAGATAGACGAAAAGGTGCCTAAAGGCGCATCCTCGAAAGAGATCCCCTGGCTAGTTTGCTTTGTTGCCCACCGAATTTTCGAGCCCCTTGTGAGGAGTGTGTACAGTGCAGCTTTAGGAACTAAAACGAGGGAATGTGATGCTGTAGGACCGTCAAGTGGCACTCACTGAACTCGCTGACCATCGTACAGCGGATGTCAACGTCTGCGCCGTTATTAGAGAGCGAAATGAAGAAAGGGTCAATCCGCTGCAACAAAATATGTACAATACCGCCGGTTGATACCGACGGTTTGCGACGGATTTTTCCGTCGCAAACCGTCTTTTTGACCGCGCGACGCGGGCGGTATTGTAGGCGTCGCCGTGGTACATTGCCTTTTTTAGATAGCCTATCGCTGCCTCGCAGTGGGTTTTGTGGTTCACAGTTGAGTTCACATCCCACTTCCTGCGAAGATAATGGTGCACGTGGGGCGCTGTTATGGGCAGACACATCAGGCGACACTGATGAAAGAAGAAAAGAAGAAAGAAACGGGAAGAAGGATGGAAGGCGGAAACACTGTGCTCTTGGTGCAGCCTCATCAACGTGAGGCGACCTGTGGCCAGCCAAACTTCCAGTGAAGTGCGAATCAAGGCAGAGTGCTACATCGCCCGTGTGGAATCCATGAGAGCGATGCGAAGCCACCGCCAACCTAGGGATGGTGTGACTGAAAGAGAAGTTACTAGTTAATGTGTAATCATGTTGCATCCTGCCCGTTGAGCAGGGGTAGATGCTCCTGGCGCTAGAGTTTGGCAGCCAAAGACACTGTTGGAAGTTTCACTATTACTAGTAATCACGTGAACGAAGCGCAAGATCTACCTTTGCTATCAACGCAATCATGTCAACGCCTAACCTATCTAAAACGTTCCACCAATGCTTAAATAGCGGTCCATTAAAAAAGAAAAGAATGCTGCCATGTGCTTTTGGAATCTGTGTTGGTTCTTTGTTGGCGTTGTGGGACCGCAACTTGGAATACAGCTAGCAAACAGCTCTGAGCAAACCCAGTTAGTCTGCGAGAAATTCAGTTTTAGCGTTTCAGCATTCCCCTTACTCTGAGAGCGGGCCAAGGCGCTGTATCGAAATCCAATTATTTGCTGGGGCTATCAAATCGGCAAGTTTGGAACAGCGTCTCTGTGACCTTGAATTGAGCATAGAAGCTGTTCTTGACATGGATGGAGACCACCTGCATGTGAGCAATGGAGGAAGTGGTTTGCCAAGCGCTCTGCTTCAAAGATTTACATGAAACCCTCCCAGAAAAATAGGCCACAAACGTCATCTCTCGATGCTCTTCAACCTCCAGGCTCTCTAATCGCTGCCGCGAAGATGATGCACGAAGCGGTCCTTCTTTTTGTCGACGATGCGCACGGCGGTGTCTCCTTAAAGGGTGGCAAGAGAAACGTATAGGCTGTAGCTAATGGGCGTTGTGGGACCTCCTTTCTTGATTCTTGCGACCTTTTGCCTTTTTAGTTCCTTTATTTTACGACCAGAAGAGAGATCTTGCGGGAAGAAGGCGGCGATTTAATGCTCCAGCACTATGGTCTGTCGAGGAAGGAATGCATCAGCGAGAGTAACCGCCGCTTCTGCTTGCTATGGCAGCCTCCATTCACTCGAGTCATCCTGATGTGAAGCATTAGACTCTTAAAGGAGGAGCCAAACGATGGAGAAAAAATTCAAAAAGCATCTGTGTGCGCTTTCACTACCTGTCGAGTCTCAATGCTGTTCTTTAGCGTGCCTCCGGATCTTTTACATCTGGATGGCTTATGAAATTGAAATTCATCTACTGCACACACTCGCTGCGCAGACTGGAATTCAGATATGCTGGCTATGCCTTGGATGCCTTTGTGTCCAACAATAGGATAAAAGTGTATAGGATAGCGTTAGTCAGTCGCTGTTTGGGATTAACCACACATTTTACTTCCAAGAGATGCTGTGGATGGGCTAGCCGATAAACGGGTCTGTGTTTTACCTTTCCTAAACAATTATTTTATCAATTAACCTGGCCCGGACGAATGGAAGGCTTGGTGGACCTAGGTGGAACTCGAACGTGAGCGTTGATTCGGGGTCCAGGTGACAGCTGGTGCCTTCTCGGACTGTGCTACCACGCGCCGATGAAGCTCAATACAGTCAGATGAATCAGACGCGCACCAACAGCAGTACAGTTTCTACGGTAGACACATTCAGTCTCTTTCCCGGTCTGTGTGAATTGTCACAGACTTCACCCTTCGACGCCGATCATATGTCGCAAGGCTTTTCTTCGCGTGACGCTCTACAGAGCGGGGCCGGTAACCAAATCTTCCCAATTCCAAGGGACGCTGACCAGAAACGAGACTGGCAATTTTAGGGAATAGCTAATTCGCCTAATCGACGGGCCCGAGAAATTTCCTCCCTCTAACCTGCTTATTCAGTAGTCCGCTGTCCTCGCTCTTCCTAGGTGCTGATGTTTTCCCGAGCTGTGGGGGATGGATCCCCTTATGGAGAACTAAACAGTACATCCCTTTCTCGAAATCCTATCTCTCTTAGGCACAAACGCTCTTAAGCAATTAGCTGCCGAGAGGGAAGTTCAAGTGCCCTTATTCCTTCTGGCATTCCCTAATTACATTAGATTTGCGCATCGTTGTTCACAGTACTGAATAATTTGGGAGTATTTGTCGTCAATAAATAGGGATTCGTTCTCCTAACGAAGCTGAAAATTTGAGCAGAAGCATAGTGCAAATGATTCACCGCTTGGCTGGGAGACGCTGCCTGGTTTTTCGTCATTATGACTCTTTTTTATAGCCTCGCGGATAACTTCGGATGGATACCTTGATTCTGCATGAGTCGTTCAAGCCCTTCCGACACGAGAATGCCGAGTTGAGCGAGTAACGTGCTGCTCTCGCTGAGCTGACACAGCAAGAGCTCCTGCTGATCTCCTCCGTTTGCGAGTATCTGAAAAATCGCAGGAATAAGCTCATTGCTGTGGTTGGTTATGGCCCTGGAAACACAGGAGATTCACGGAAATACTGACAGAAGATGGATGACTCGTTTGTATGGCAAATTAATGGACTGCCGAAGCCGTCTTGAAAAATCGCGTGCAGAGGGTGGTTTACCCGATATCGAGGTCTTTTTCGTCCACGTGGGCTTGATTCTTGAAACGTAGGCGGTCTCCTGTTTCCCAGAATTAGAGGAATGCTCGCAGAGATACTTGCTTTAATGCCATTCTCTTGAAAAATTTGCTAGCGCTTGTTGCGGGGATCACTGCTCAAATTCCCTAAATATCTACTTTTTTTGGGGCATCACTAGGAAGCACTATGGTGGTAAGGGCACTAGACAGCTTTTTGTACTCCAAAAGCTGCATTTCTCCTCTGACGAAATTCAGGCAGTTCTCACTATCAGCCTTCATGTACCTAAATATAGAAACCTGTCGTTTGTGGTAAAATTCCGAAGGCTGTCGGAATTAGTGGCGAAAACCTGCATCTGTCGATGTTCAAGGAACCGCTTGTTGCAATACTAAAGGGCCTAATTGTAAGAGTTATCTGCGACTAGGCACAATACTGGTCAGAACATCAGACTTTAGGTATGAGTTCTAAGGAGGATTAGATGCGCAGGGACACCAAATTGCGATCTCGCAGTCGACTTATGATGAAATTGCTGTACTAGAGTAGCACATACCAGGAGGATCAAGGCCCGTTTAGGCTAGAGCCTCGGTTTGCAGCCGGACGTAAGCCTTCATCGACCTCAATAAATGGATGTGGGATTCGCGCAGAAGAAGAAACGAGATTTGCTGTTTTCTCAGTCCACAATAGCAAAGTGCGGACCAAAAACGCCGCACAAATTCGGGGAAGCGTTTGTATTAGATATTGATCTTGATATGTAACCGAAATACTACAACCTATGGTTAATATCGCAACGTGGCACGACGATTTAACGTCAAGACCTTCACATTCAGGTGCCATGAACTAGTCAGATTCCACACTTTTTGAGCAGTTCAATGGCATCAGCGGCGCAAGAGATTGAAGATTCAGAAGTCCAATATATCCACAATGCCTAGAACATAGACGAGAATTCGCTAAGGACCTTTCTTGTGGCATCATATGAATGTGAAAATTAAGACGAAACTGCTTTTCCTCATTTGCCAGCGTAAATATGTGCATGCAGGTTCCATCGGTGTTTATCCCCTGCTATGGGAGCGCTGTGCATGCCAAACTGAGTGCACTGAAGAATTGTGGTATAAGTCCATATCCAAATCCTTTCGTAAGGAAGTGTGACCGATTCCAAACATGGAATCTACACGCCTATCTTCATCCCATTCGGAAGTTTTCACGGCGAAAGACATCAAAAATCACGTGCATTACGCGGTGCGGGCGTCTTATGGCCATTGCCTAGAATTCAATGGCGAATCCGGGGCCGATTTCACTGTTTTCAAAGGGTACACCTTTCGACGATCAAAACAGCCCAATTCATTAGGTGAGATGTCGGCGAGACAACAACGCGCTGCCGGAAACGGCTCTGTGAATTCTTCCTTCCGCCCGTTGTTTATTTTTGCAAGTGAGCAGCAGCATTGGGATCGCAGGATCTGTAGCGCGCAGAGCACTCGCGGCGTGGATTCAGAGAGCTCATTTTGGGATTAATGTTGGCCGAACTTTGACGAACGTCTCAGCTGACAGAGTTGTCCATGGAAATGGGAATTGTCTTCAACCTGAGCAGCCCATTCAGAATTTCATGAAGCGTGACTGCGTTAAGGAAAAAACGATTGATTGAGCCACCAGCTTTCTTCTACCACGTCGTCAGATGATTGGTGACGGAGCCCTTTGTTTCGGTCTCACCTGGAGGGGCCAGTAATCATCCGCACGCGTCCGTTTGTTCCTTTCAAATAGTCAGCAGATTTAGTTAGCAATAAAGTCACATCTGAATAGGAGGCAGTGCCCACCATCCCCTCCTCGTCCGGTGAAGTGCCCAGCCGGAAGATTATGTCCACGGCCAGAAGCAGGTGTTCTCCTAAGCCCCGCAGCGCAGTACATACTTTGCTGTCGTTGTTTCTCGCTACTGCCATAAACTTAACCAGCGTTCGAATAAACACTCCAACCGGAAATTGATCGCAGCTAGGGGTGAGTTGTTTGGCTTCCCTCCTCGATGGAACCATCCCATGGACTCATTGCCTTGCCTTGCTATCTTCAGAAGATTAAGTCCTCCAATTCGAGAACCCACGATGGTGGGCGCTTGCTATGAATGTAAGAGCAGCGTTGATTGCTAACATTTAGCGGGATTCACCAGGCATGACGAAGTTCCGTGTAAACTCCTGAGTACCCTCATTTCGAGCACTGAAAACACAGGTCTCGTAGAAGTAAAGGTCGTAACTGCCTGACGGGGTTTGCATAGGGTCACAAATCTGTTACGCACAAGATCTTTCCTGTGGGAATCTAGGGGAACTATGGTGGAGGTCAGTAATTGGAGACCGTTAATCTCAGAAACAGCGACGGTTGTTCCTGTCCCTCAGTGTTCATCCTGAAATATTTCGGGACAAGCATCATCAGTTCTCTGCCCGAATCGAAGGGCCCGAAGTTTTGCTCTGGTTGGCTTTGTAGTTCTAAGCTCCTGAGAACATCTATTTGTGAGCCGAAGAGCATTCGAAGAAGGCCAGCTTGTATGAGGAAGTATGGCGCCTCCGGCTGCGAAATGTCGACAATGCGACACTTCTTGGTTGGCTGTGAGGTACATGTCGCAAAGGTGAGCAGCATTGGTAGGTACTAGAGCGGTAGCCAGTAATAACACAGCAGAGCACAGACCGAACATACGCCAGCCCATCGGGATAACGACTGTACATGTCCTCTCTGAATGGCACGCCCATTCAATGTGATCTGATTGGATAGGGCGTTCCTATCTCCAAATGCTGCCTGTCTTCGCGACATATACCGGCTGCGGTGTAATCGCCGCGTCTGAGCTCGGACAAACCTCGTGGGATTCTATGCTGTACAGAACCATAAGGAGCTTCGAGGAGCTAAGCTTTTCTCCATCCTTCGCCAAATCTCTCACAGTGGAAAGAATTCACTAAACATTGATTAGATCACCCAATTCCTTCTCAAAACATCAAGCTTCTTCAGCCGCTGCGGGTTTTGGTAAGCTCAGCATATGCTGTCGGTGAGATATGGATCAGTCGGATGGACCGAATTTTTAAAACAGCCATACGGATGGGAGTAAAACTAGTTTTCGCAGCCGACTGCATGATATGGAACCTGCACTTTGGTTTCGACTAACGGGAAGTGGACCTGAGAGCCAACACCTGCTTAGACACCTTCACGTGGTAGAGTGCTTAACGGGCCTGAAATGATCAAAAACAAGGGTTATGCTGTCAAGGGGTAGGATGTTTTATATATCCAGACCAGGCTAGAGCGCGGAATAATTTTCCGCTATCAACATTTGTACTAAAGGGCTTTGGTAACTGATTTTTACAGCAGCAAGACAACCTTCGGGTGTCAGCACCCTTTGTTCACTACGGCAGAGCAGAAATTTCTAAGCCCTCTTTTCTAAGAAGGCAACCCCCTAAATCCTCTATCTTCATTAAGGAGCGGGGAAGCAGCTCAGACATTTCGGATCCGTTGCGAGTGCGCTGTTTCGAACCGCGATTTCTTGCTTTCTTCTTTTTCTTCAATAATTGAATGTTCCGACACTGCGGTGTTTTTTATGCTTATGTTTATTTAAGCCAACAACAAACAACAAAGTTGACAAGTGAAACACGTAGCAAAACAATGGTTGGCTATACAACGAGAAATGAAGGGAATGATATGAAGGCATATGTTATACCAGAAACAAATCGTTAGCTGATGAAAGCCCAAGATTTAAATTTATTCCTCATCAATGTTTAGTCATTGATTCCGTAGAAGTCATTTCCATGCAAAATTATGAGAAGATATATTATCTTTCTTGTGTATTCTGGCATCCAATTCGGTTTTTGAGCGGCTTTCTAGTGAGATTTAGTGGACTGATGGTGAAGACGAACACGACAACTACTCTTTACTCTTCTCTTCCTTTTGATCTATAATATTGGATATTTGCCGTCCTACTACTGCATCCAACAGGTGCTGAATTTACAGAGTTTTCTGGCTTGACAGCGACTTCAAGGACATGCGAGTTGCATATTCACTAGGAATTTAATTCTCGCTAACGAGCTTTGTCCAAAAACTACGAACTCCCTTTTCCAGAAATCCATGCGGCATATGGAGCGCGTACGCCAGCGTTCCTTAGGTGACTAAAAAATGACCTGGCAAGTAACCACGGATCGAGGTTGTGCGGGCGCTTCTGGGAACCCTCGTCTCGATAGCCGTGAAGAATTTATAGCATAGCGTACCCCTCGAAGTAAGAGGAATAACACAGTTAACCATATTGACTCACGCAACGAGAGTTGGAAATAAAGGGTAAAGGATGGACGATGGCGATGGCAATGGTCGACCCCCTTGGAGGATACGCAGTGCATTTTTCCCAACAAACGGAAACGGATGTGCTTTACCCTTCTCAGAGAAGGCTCGTAGCAGCTTGCCTGCCCTAGTCGAATCACCGCAGGATGAATGAGGCGCTGCAGAACCATGAAGGTACTGCAGTGTGAAGTTTCAGCTTCTACAGATTAGCTGCACCAACAATCCATTTGTAGTATAAGTGGTCCACATCTGCTATATCGGTAACCTTTCTGTAGCTTCCAGACCTTCTATGAAGCTTTTGCAACACTTAAAATAGTTGCTCACGAATCTATTACAAAACATAGTCAAATGACAAGTAAGTCTCGAGCCAAGAAGTAAAAAAGTGCTTCAGTCCAACGGCGTTAAACAAAAGTTGGAAATCGGCATGTTTCTTTTATTTTAGCTGATCTGATACCAACACAGCAACAATCCGCTGTCAAGTGCTTCTGAAAGCGTAACACCGTAAAGTCGTCTGGAGATCCACGTTTCGATGTCGATGTTGAACGCTTCAGGAAATCCCCAGAAATACCAACTCTCCTATGCGCCACTATTGGGCAAGAGCAAACAAGACCTCACATCCAGCTCTAGGGTGTCAGTGCTAGCAGTCGCAAGGGGTTCTTCCGTAATCAGAGTTCAACTACAAATGACTAGCTTATTGGCGTGGCCTTCGCTGCCGGCTGCCTTGGCTAATCTTCGGGAACCACGACGGGTGGAACGCGATACAAAACGCCGCTTCGACACCTTATGAATAAATAAGTCGATTTCCAATAAACAACCATTCACTCTGTGCTGGAGGAACCTGGTCTCTCTTTCGGGTATCCCGAAAGTGTAGTCGAAAAATGCCGACTTCACTCTCTTGCTCCACCTCAAGGATTTAGTTGGTTTCGTCTCAAATATGTGGTTAGCGCATGGTAGCGCAGTCAGAGAAGCGCCGGCTGCCGCTTGCACTCCATTCCAGGTTTCTGGTTCGTGTCTCCCGAAAAGGGACGCCGTCCCCGGAGAGAAAGTGTGCCAAACAAGCCTTCTGTCCCTCCAAGAGCGACGATTTGGTACCAGACTTTTCTGGAAGGGTTAAACACTGACTTGCTCCTCGGCTAGTTGTCGCAATTCATTGTATGGACCAAACACGCATTCAAATCGCCTCCACATTCCGTAGAAGGGCGTGGCGCAACTCATAGGAGCCCATAGGGGAGACATTAACGCCGTCCTTTATCCTCTATCCTTATGTGCAATACATTCTTATGTAGTTTATGCTAACGTAGGGAGCCTTAGTAATAGATGAGATAAAAGTCAACTATGACAATGCAGCCCCGATTATCAAGACTTTGCTGGTACGGCCGGCATCATCGGGGCGGAGTTCAGTTCAATCTACTTAGAGCACCCACCAGGCGTGTAATTAAGGGTTCTCGTCGCAGCAAAAGTACTTTCTGGCTCTGGGTAACCCTTCTCGATCCTTACAAATCTGCGAGCTTTTCTTCCCCTTCAGAGAACTGCTTCTGCCCCCTCCCTCTCTAGTAACTCTGTCCGCAACTGCTGCTGGGGAGCAGTGCTGCGAGAACCTTTCGGTTTGTGCCACTTGAAAGGGAAGACCAATAGAATTTAAGGAATCTATGATGACCCAATCCCGTTTTGTAAGGTCGTCTTGAAGTGTGTTCAAGGGAGTTTGTCGGATGCTTTGGGATTCTAGCCATGAAACGTTTCCAGCTCAGATAAGAATTGACCCGGCAATGCCAACTTCGCGACACCAAGACTGAGGCTCTTAAAAACCGAACTGGAAGAGCGTAGGAATTTACAAACCACTAATCAAAAATTGGGTCTCAGTTCCCTAAAGTTGGTTTCGAACTTCTCATCATATATTAACGGACGCTTGGCAGGCACTCTCTGATATCGTTTTGTGCTTAAACAGATATTTCTCAACGTGCACAACCTGTTCACGGCGACAAATTAGTATCACGGCTAATTGATTTTAACAACACACGTCTGCCAAAGCGCAAAAGAGCAGCAAATGTGGCCGAACTTTCCTAGTTGCTTCTTCACCTATACAAGGGAATATCCTTGAAGATTTGCGACTCATACCACAGGTTGGACATATATACATCTGGCTCCAATCCACATCTATATAGGAATCAAGTGCTTATTGCTGCGACGATTCCACTACATAAATATATGCGTAGACTATTAGACAGTAATAAACTGCAATAGAAAGGGTCCTGTACAATACGAGAACTAGAGAATACCAGGAGGGAATGATATAATCGAGAACGCAAAACTGCTTTGCCAATGGGTGCTGCTGAAAGCCTCTTTCTCTTGATTTGTAAGGCTTCCAATCTAGAACAGCTTCTATAAAAAAATGCCAGAAAGGGTGGGCTGCGCATGGAACATTGTCCATACGGCCTGCTGCAGCCTCTGCCCTTTGTCTGTTTTACTAGCCCTTATTTCTGTCGAGATTACTGGCGGACTGAGTGGGAGAGGTCATTATTCCCCGCGAACAGAAATGAATTCCAGACATCGTTTTCGGCGTCACCGCAGCGCCGTTCTCAACGAACCGCTCCTGAATGGCTCTCTTGATTTCCTCTCGATGACTCCTGTCGCTCCCGCCAAGCAACGAAATGTCTGCACGTTGACATGAGGTTTGCTCCGATCCTCGCAAAAACCTCACATGGAGCATGATTCTTCCGTGATTTATGGGTAGGACTCGGAGGACGAGGATTCCCGCGGCAGATCGTCTCATATCGCCGGCTCCGGTGAGCATCACAGATTATGACGTCGAACTCTGGTAGGCGCTTGACATTGGATCCATCACCGATTCGGGTAATTCGAAGTTCGTCATTTTTCGAGCCCGGACAAAATAATTATGCGAGCAATGACATTTTTGAGAAGTTTCGGATCTTGGAATGATTCAGATGGGAACTCAGATAAGAATTCAGATAGGTAGCTTGAACAGGAAAGATTTTCGGATGATACAAATAACTGATTTATCTTCGGATCTCACATAGGATTGACATCAGGTTTCTAATCAAAATCAGTTATCTGACTTTTCTGAAAAGGCCAACTGGTGAAAATCGTCCCCTTAGATCTAAGCTTTTCAAAAATGCCATTATTCGCACAATCCTTTTAACCAGGGTTTGAAAAATGGCATATCGGAATTATCCGAATCGGCGTCGGATCCAAGGTCTAGCAGGAGCGGTTTCTTGCTCCGTTATTTGAAGCTGCGACCTCACTACTAACAGGATGACAACTACATAGTGGAATGCAGCAAATTGCAGCTGTTTAGAAATGCGCCGTCGGCGCAGTTTGCAGAATTTTTCGTGGCTTTTTTTTGCCAAAAAGGATCGACGATGTAATGTCGACTAGTGTACTGGCATCATGCTGAGGAAGAGGTAGGGCTCCGCCTTTGTTGGGTATGTGTTTATTGAAAATGTGACCGAGCGAGAAAATGTACTCCTGCTTGCCAGACCTGTGGACCAACTAGGGAAAAGCTCATGCTCCAGAGAAGTGGGAGGGCCTTCGGTGTGTTCTTTCCCAGTAACTAAATTATTGTCGTCGTCAGCGCTCGCTTCTCTTACCATCCTATCTCCTCAACCTAAGGCTCACCGCCACTGCATCAAGTTTGTCACAGGGTGGGGGGACGTCCGTACACCTCGGAAGGATAGGTATGAGAATATAGAACCATGTTCGAGCGCGGAGGAGATGTACAATGGAGATGGTGAAGCTGTTCTGAAGTGGCTTCTGGAACCCTTTGCCTGTTCCAGTCACTCCCTCATCAGATATGTATATTATTCGCATAGTAGACATCGTCAGAAGAAGGAAGAGGGTGTTAGAAGGCTCCTTCCTGTTAAACGAACTCGCCCTCGATATGACGATGCCAGCCTAGGGCATCCTCTGCTGAGTCAAGTCCTTTTTAATGTTTTCTGGACAAAACTTTCGCTCGTCGTATCGCTTGCTTATTGCTGATTCAATGTCGCTATCTCACCTTTTTGATGTTGTACTAAGTTCCACCTTCGTTTCACACCACTGCTTTTCCAATACCTGCTTTTCCAATGATAGTTTTGCCATTTTCAAATGGTCTCTCTATGTAACAAATGGTAATGATGATGATACTCAGCAGTGCTCGTAAATGAATCCGAGAGTTTGAGCAAAAAGGAAAGTGATGACTGCTTCTAGCAAGTGCTGCATGAGCACTCCCCTAGTGTTTAAGGTTTGTGTTAGGTATCACGGGCGAAAAGAGATTCAGAAAACATTCCTTTATGAGGATTGCTGAGAGGGGAATCCTACCCTTGGAACAGGAGCTTTTCTTAACGTATGGCTCACCTTTACAATATTTTGATGCAACTACGATAAAAAAACGACATTATGAAATACCTAAACCCGAAAAGTTATCAGAGCTTACGCGACGATGTTGAGAGTCTAGCGAGATGTGTGAGGAATAAAATATTCCACTGACAGGCCCACCGCATGTCCCCGTCGGTTCGGTCCACTATGAGGCCCTGCAGGATAATCAGGGGGTCTTCCATGCATCTAGTCAGCAGTGAATAAAGAATTCTTGACCAGGGCCAAACACCTGAGTGAGAACATTGTGAAAGCTGAAGGCTGCCTTGCTGCGGCGCTTATCGGCCTGAAGATGCACAGATCAAGGGCGGGGTTTTTCAGATAAGGTTCTCTATCAGGCTAATCTCCCGTTGAGGCAATGAGCGTGAAGCAAGAGCGAACCGACCTCGTTGCAGTTCTTGGCGACGGCGCTGTCGGCAGATGTGGCGCCCGACGACGGCAGCAGGGTGGAGAGCGTGGCGAGCAACAGACCTGCTCCGAGACCGCGCATCTTGCGAATATGGCTCCCGAAGCCCCACCCGCCCCACTTCGCAGTCCCACGTATACGGTAGCGAAGAGGGGCGGGGGCGAAGTCGGATGAGGTCGGTGTTGCAGACATGGCCCGAAGTTCTTGTGGACGTCGGCGTGACATCACCCCCATCATTAAGGCAAACTTTGCCTTGATGAAGTGGGAGCAGTTGACAGATTCCTCGGGGAAATCTACATCGGTATTCAGCGTGCACCAAGTGTAGGACTCTTCCTGCAGTTACGGTCAGTCTTGATTTGATGGATCTAATCCACGATGTTTAATAGAACGAGGCGCAGTTACATAAATGTAGAATCTTGAGTAAGCGTAAGTTCAGTAACTTTCCGTAGTTTCTAGGACACAGCTTTTCCTGCTTCCGGTCAACCATCGAGGAAGACTAATGCAAGTCAGTCCTGTAGAGAGATCAGTCCCGAAAAAGAAACTCAGAAGCAGTAGTGAAAATTGCGTCGAAAACAGAATTCTAGGAGCTGTGTCCGCGTCTTTCATTCTTTATGATTTGGTTAGGATAGAACAGTGGTTTTGCGCTACTGAAAGATTCCATCTGTCTTTGGATGAAGTTCACCCTCATGTTCTACTGTAATCCGAAAGAAGATGAAACCGTCAGTGTCGTTTGAAAAGCTAATGATCGAGCGGTAGTCAAAAAACACAAGCATCACCCCGCTCAATAGGGAATCATCCTGGGATTTAAAATTTCAGGAGAGCCATGTAGTACTCGGTTATTTCTCCCGAAACTAGCTAGAGAAAACACCCAGCAGCTTAATTGATGCTTACGTGGCACGACTTTCTTACTCATTCAATAATCGGATAACATCTTCATCTTTAAAGTTCATTCGACCTCGACCCCTTGTCCCTGTTTACATCAGCTCTCGAGAATAATCACTTTGCATCATTTACCCTAAAAACAAACCAAAAAGCAGAGCTCTGAAAACATCGGACCTTGGTCCATTTTGAATACATTGAACCTCGTTTCACAAGACGTTGCGACTTCTTGGTGTTCTCGAAAGAATGTTGGCCTTTTTTAGGAAGGCCTGAGCCTTGGCTACAGTGGGGCGGCAAAATTACCCGTGCACTAAAAATTCAATGGCATTTTGAAACCAAGCTTCGCAGATCAATTCTAACCATCAAATTTATCTACTACAAACATGAAGATTCAAAGCATGCTAACAGTTTTCCAAATGATCGTCTTCGGCCTCCATACAGTCCTTCAGACGTTCGACAAACGCTTCGCATGTGGCACGCAGGTACAGTTCATCAATTTCAGCATTTCAAAAGCGCTTCTTTAAGAGAGTCCAAATACAAGTGTCTAGTAGAGCAAGTTTTTTCTGTAAGACAGCCCATACAGAAAAATCCATCGGGTTAATGTCCGGAGAACTGGAGGGGCATTCATCGTGTGGGATGAAGTCAGGCTGTTCGGCGCACCAGTCTTGGATCACCTTCGCTTTGTGTGCTGGGGCAGAATTTTGCTGAAAGCGCCAGTAGGCTTTTCCGAAGTGGGAATCGGCCTACGGCTCGAGAACTTTTTCTAGGATATCCTTGTAAACCGATGCGTTGACTTTCACGCCAGTTTCGGCGAAAACAAGTGGAATTTTTCCTGAAGACGTGACTCCTCTCAAACCATAATGGATTGAGGCTTTTTCGCACTTTCCTGAAGTCTCCTTTAGCGGTAGCATCGGCAATAATCCCCAATAATTCTCTTATTTTGGGAGTTGAAGACTGGATTCGACGTGAAAATCTTTTCATCGCTAAAGACGATGTCTCCAGCGCGTGCACAGTGAATCGTTGCAGCAACCTTCTGCATCTTTCAATCTCCTCATCTTCATAGTGTTCGTCAGGAGTTGGCATTTCTGCAGACGATAAGGGAACTTCTTAAAACTGCTGGAACTGCTTTTTCCTGACTATCCTCCTTTTTGACCTTTCGCTTATTCCAACGTCTTTTGCCATCGATCTCCTGGCGTTCCTTCGGATTTTTTCTCTCACGAGTTTCACGTTTTCCGGTTCGTAGCTGTTTCGGGACTCCCTCTTCCTTTTATATCTTCTTCAGTCTTCAATTCCTTGTGACTTTTTACTGTATTCTGAACCGGAAAGAATTTTCACAATATCTCTCGTTTGCTTGCCGGCCCTATGAAGACCGATAATAGCATGCTATTCTTCATGAGGGCGCCAAGCAAGCAAGAGATACTGTGAAGACTTCATAGGTTGCTACGCCTAACCATTTTGCACTCAAGTACGTATGCGTACGGCCTTTGTCATGCCATCGCTCACCCCGAGCGACGCCTAATGATATACACCCATATCGATTCCATCGCGCCGCTCGATCGATGGGGGCATATCATTAGGCGTCGCTCGGGGTAAGTGATGGTATGACAAAGGCCTACGGCCCCGTTTATACTTCGTCGCGGGCGATGCGACGCCACGTATAGTGGCTATATTGATCGTGCGACGCGATCGATCAATTTGGCCTCATTGCCTGGCCATCGCGTCGCGCCACGACAAAGTATAAACGGGACCTACTGCGACGTTCAGTCAATATATATTAGGCGAGTGAAGCGAGAAAATTTCGTGAAAAGAAGAACAAAAAATAAAATGTTTAGGTCCACGGGTTACCGCACCCTGTACAGTCCCGTATCAACAATTTACGCATAATGGCTTCTTTGGAAAGCAGCAAGACTTGGGAACTTGGGATTTTGGTTTTGTATCGTTTATACAACACGGAACATAAAGGAAACGCGAATACAACCTGGTCCTTTTTGACCTGACTTGATTTTTTGGATTCAGTCCTTTTCGGCATCCAAATACCACTGCTTTTAACGTGTTGAAAGGGCTAAGTCTTCTCTTTTACCTGTATAGCATATAGCCAGAGAGCAGGGCCAGTACGTTACGCTACTCAAAAACATTTGTGTTGCCAAATCGTCCAACAGAACGCTTGTTTGAATCGCACATGAACCCAGTTCAGGGAGCACCCGAGGTGCGGCGCCTGCTGCAAACTCTGCAAGCTGGGGACCTGTACCTGCATTGAGCACATTCTCATTCGGACTTTTACTCGTTTTTAGGTGTTTAGGCCTTCCCTGAACAAGAGATGAACCACATGTGAATGTGAACGGATAGAAAGGATGAAATCGTTGAGTAAATCGCTCTAACAACTGAGTAAAATGGGAAAATGATTTGTTCCAGAAGTAGTAGAGACCAAAGACGATTCCCACAGGCGTTCCAAGCGCATTCGAAATTTCTTCATAGGAAGAAGCGTTCGTTGCAGATCTAGCTAAAAATGGTGAAGTTTATTGAAAGACCAGAGGCCAGACTCATCAACCGCTTACCGCCCTCTAACGGTGAAAATAGCGCCAATCCTGATAATATATAGCGGAATTTCATTTTCGGAGAATTGACGATAGGTTCGCTTCGTTTGCCAGGCGGATGTGTGATTTGCGTTTTTTAAGATTAATAATTAATAAGAAGTGGAACATATCTAGCAAAGTATCTTGCGCATTTCTGGAGTAGCAGTATACTAGAAAGCACTCACTACTGCCAGTAAAAATTCTGGGGACTGATTCATCAACGACTTACAGAGATTTATCGAAGAATTTACAGTCGAAATCCCTGAAAAAAAGCGCAAATTAACGCGGTTTATCAACAGGCGACATGGTAAAATGTTGGCGTTATCAGGAATTTCGGCTATAAATTCTCTGTTA
Organism: Heligmosomoides polygyrus polygyrus; assembly: GCA_947396885.1. Taxonomy (NCBI): domain Eukaryota; kingdom Metazoa; phylum Nematoda; class Chromadorea; order Rhabditida; family Heligmosomidae; genus Heligmosomoides; species Heligmosomoides polygyrus. Next base: position 68,915,575 of record OX377203.1, read on the forward strand.
AATTTCTGTGAGTGAATGAGTTGATGAATCTTGCCCTGGATAAAACAAATGACTAAACTACACTGCAGTATGATAAGAACCTTTCAGATAACGAACGGTATACTACAGTTGGGTTATTTGATGGAAAGCGAAGGCTGAGTCAGTTGGTCGCAATGTTAAATGTAAGTTTAATGCTATAATAATAACGATGTTTTGTTGCGATCAAAACTTCTAGCGTCAGGCGGGACTCGAACTCGCACCTCCCTCTGACCGGGCGGGAATGCTCTACGCCATTACACCACCGGCTCTATTTGATCGAACGCAACATCCACACCTCATGGGACTCACCAACAAAACATCGTTATGACATTTGAGTTAGATCAAACAGCGCCGGTGGTGTAATGGCGTAGAGCATTCCCGCCGGTAAGAGGGAGGTGCGGGTTCGAGTCCCGGCTGGGGCTAGAAGTTTTGATCGCAACAAAATAGTGGTAACAGCTTACGTCCTCGGTACCAGCCAATTGAGGCTTAAAGGAACTGATTTGAATCATCGCTATAATAATAATTATGCTCAGTTACAAAGTAAGTAATAAATAGATAGACATTGTAAATCGTAAAAAAATGTAAACATAAATTTTGCAACGTTTCTGTTTTTTTTTTCTGATATTCTAACTAAACCCGCTGAAATATTCTATTCTGTTTGAAAGCATGTTTCCTAGCGATCATTTCGAGTTATGAATCGCAATTTTCGCTACGTTGTTGAAAGATTTATTCTTTAGAGCGATGACCACTCAAAGTGAAAAAGTATATGAATTTATATTCAATCAGCTCCGGCTCGGCAGTAACCTAGCGTCCAGGATCAAGCACATTCAGGAATTCAACGGCAACTTCACTCCTAACCGCATAAATTATTGGAGGTGATATTAGAAGCTTCTTTGCACCCAGGGCAACAAAGACGAACCACTCCCGAGAAGACCAACTGCTGTTAACAAAGGGCGGCTGCGCAAAGCCATCAAGTCGAATTCTTCTCAAACCATACTAGTGAACCACCTTTCGTCGGCTGCAATAGATTGGAAGGTCGCCAAAATCGCCTTCGTCAGTGCCTCATGCTTTGACGGAAACCCAGACAGATCGCTGTGCTTCCGACTGTACTCCGAGCTCCTGCACCGGTTCAAGCGAGAGGGCCGGATCGAATTCTTACCAGGCGGATGCTTCACTGTAACTGTAAAGCCGGAAAGCAATAGCTGGAACGCAACGAGCTGGGGTTCTGACGTCAAAACCGGAGCTCCGCCGAAGGAAGGTTCTGCTGTGCGTTTGGTGGATGTGTGGCGGTCCAGTGCACCGACAGCTGCCCCACGTAGTCAAGCCATCCTCGACGCTGGCATTTGCCAACAACGCGACCAGATCCATCGAAAATTAGACGAGAAGGAAGTCGATACAAGCCAATGCTTATTTCAACAGGTCCACGGCCGACCATTTACGGCGCTTCAGACGGTGGAAGAAACCTAGGAATTGGGCTGGACCAAAATCAAGCAACCAGCATCCACCCCGGACATTGCGCCGTCTGACTACCATCTGCTTCGGTCGATGGATCACTTCCCCTATGGTGGGCGCTTCGCCGAATTCGATGAGGTCACGGCGGTGGGTTCGACGCGACTTCCTCAAGTCGAAGCCGACCAAATTCTACGGAGATGTAATCCATTCAGTGCATGAAAAGCATAAGAAACTCACTGAGAATAACTGCAGTTACTTCGTTTAAGTCAACCATTTTCTTTTATGGTATGACATTATTTTCGCTGGAAGGCAAATTTCGTTGCAAAATTTATGACTTAACCCATTATAATAAATAACATATAAATAGATAAATTTTTATTTTTTTATAAATAAATTTTTTAATATTATGGTAATAACAGTTAATAATTTTAATAATAAAAATAATGATATGAAACTTATTTATTTAAAACAATTTCCCTTAAAAACTTGAAAAAAATAAAAAGTTTAATTAAAGCGTTTTTTATTATTTTGGCGATTACACAAATCCAGTGGAGCTTGGGCCAGATTCATCACTGATGAGCTACTCGGGAGGTGGTATAACGAAAAGATTCGTATGAAGAAAGGTAGCGAAACGAACCTAATATTTAGTTGACATTTATTCATGTTATTCAGTCTAACTTTTATTTTATTTGATGCTGATGAATGTCATATCAGGAGTTTTGCTGGTACTTTCACCGTTAGAGGGTGGTAAGCAGTTGATGAATCTGGCCCAAGGTAGTCGGAGAGTAAACAGCCGATTCAGCATGGGCCAGAAGTAAATCCCTTTCAATTCAGTCCCTATTCTTTGAATGCGCCAACTGGACTCGACATTCAACGAAATTCATCCATCGCGTTCGATATTATGGTAAAGAATCATAGAGGGAGCTAACCAGTCTCTTATGAGATGCACCACACCCACGTGTTTTATTTTTCCAAGACCATTCTGATACAATTTGCCGAACCTGGCGGAGGTCTTGATTTGCTTGGGAGGGATTCGAACCTTGAGTGGGTTCGGGTGAGATGGCAGCCAGCGCCTCCTACAACTGCATTCTAGGTGCATGAGGCAAGAAGGATCACGTAGTTAAGCGTTCAATACATTGGCATTCACGGCTCCACTTTAGGTCCGGCATCGAACTCTCGAAGTGTGCGTGTAATTTAATGTTCACGGACAGTGTCTTGCCATCTTAGGCGCTTCAAACCAGAATCGCTGTGAGCAGACTACTACTTCAGCAGCAATCGTGATGGCTGTTTCACTCACGGAGTGGTTAAAAGGCAATGATCAATGTTGATCAGAACCTTTAGGTGATGCGCCGCGCATTCTTTCTCTACACTCGGTGGAAGCGCCTCCAATACATGCCTGGTCCATGCACTCTTGAGCCTGTGATTGCAAGACAGAAGTTAGTGGGTCTAGAATCACGCTAAGAGAAGACCATAGGTGTCGTCATGAGTAAACTCTTCCCACTATGTATTGGGATCACTCTTGTAACTTGAAAAGAAGTCGATACCTGATAGAAGGAAGGCTGGAAAGAAACGCTTTCCAGATTAGAATCCTAGACATTAGTTCGCAGTTTAAATCAAGTACACCATTTTGTGGGGCAATGCATTATTCCTATGATTGTGAACCCCTTTATTGCCTTTACGCGTGGAATGGAAATCATATTAAAGTAACATCTGAGCTACAGCTTAAAAGCAGCGCTCAACTTCCCGTGTGACTGCAAATTTTCCGTGTTCTGCACTTCGGACTGACCGCTTGCCGACTGCCAAGATGCTGAAAAAATAATGAAATGCTAATCGCCCTCTACCGTCCCTGTTCTCAGCGCACAAGTGTCGCACCTACATCGCACATACATTGGGCATCATCCAGTGTAAATCCCTCGTTCTCGGGGATTCATCTCTCGCTGTCCTCGCTGTTCGAATTTTTCATCCGCCGAGATTAAGCTGTCCAGGACAAATTCCCAGGGCCGCGTTTCTAATTTACCTAAACGAGGGTGGATACCCGCAGCCTCTCATAACGATGTCGAACTCCGAGGAGTGCCCAGCCTCACGAACTTCTTCGTGGTGCTTCACCAACATTTTCGAAGTAAGTGCATGCACATCGGCAGTGCAAGCTGTTCTATCTCCTCACGACTCCACTGTAGCGTAGTGAATGACGAATGAGGAATAATAGTGCAGCTGCCCTGAACTCTTGGCTGGAAAGGTATTTCTTTTTAAGCCAAAGATTTCTACAAGCACTTTCTGTGGACAGTAATGAACTTACGCTAGAAGATATGGAATTTCGTACTAGGTATAATGAATGCATGTTTTTAAAAAAGAGGCTGGCTTGCTGACAGCTGGCTGGAAGACACCCAATTTTTTGAGACCAGAAGGAATCTTGTAGTGCATTAGTCAGTCAGTCATCGACATATACAGACATAGTTAACCTTGAAGGGAGTTATTTCGAAAGGCCGAAAAAGCGGGAAAATGCGGCTTTTTCGGCATTTTTGAAAAGCCATAACTGTACCAGCAAACGCATTTCAGGAAAGTATCCCCATGGGCACAGATAACGGAACTAGGTTGTCTGAGATCTGCGGTGAAAACATGTGAGAGTGAACGGTCATGAGTTACATAATGAGTTATAGGATAAGATTCGGCGTAAATAAAACACTGTGCGGTTCCCTCAACACTCCACTCGGCGAGATGTCGTAGGTGCAACTCGAGCGAAATTTGGCCTACAGTGCCTTGCAGTTGCCAACCAGGGACAGCTCCTGGCTTTATACTTTCCAGGAAGGTTCACCCAGCTGCCCGACATCGGAAGGGTGGAATGTTCAGTTGGGCCTGTCGAGAGCTGAGCCATCGAGGGTGCACGCACAGTGGGCGTCTCCTCCGACTACGTGCGCTCCACGTTCCTCGTATAGTATATGACGCTCAGTATATGACTCCCTATTGTCATGAAGATCCGTGTTCCGAAGTTGCGTGGCTGCCAAAGTTTAGTTGTGCAATGAAAGCAAGAAGCGGGGCGTTCACAGTTTTTTACGTCATTTTAGACAGTATGGGTTGTTAATCGAAACCAAGTTACAACGGTGCAGTGCAGAAGATCGTGTAAGCCATGCCACTCGGTTCCATGTGGAATGGTATATGAACCATGAATCAGGAGGAGCAGTTGGAGCGCAAGGGCTGCGAAATGCCTTCTTGAACTTAAACACAAGATCAGGAGTAGCAAATTTTAGCGCATACTATTTCGGCATGCCAGATTAAGTTAAAAGTTCTTATAGCTGATGAAGTAAAAATTCTTCGATCTTTCAGACAGTCTTTTGCACTTCTTCATACGCTATACAACAAATTTAGAGCTGGCGTATTTAAGGTAACCAAGAGCACTTAACTGCATTTTGTGTTCATGAAAGTATTCTAGTACGGTGGAATGCCTACATCTATTCCGTCGTTGATGTCGACGGCAAATCGAAGGCGTAACGTTCAACCTTCTACGAAACTTCTTTGACGCTGCCAAGCCCAGGGGTCAGTGGGGAATAAGAAATGCAGTTTCTGACATCGAATTTGCATGGAAAGACTTCGTCAGTAGTACCGGCGTGAAGTAGAGAGACGTTGAATTGTGAACGCAACCAGCTCCGAACAATGCAAATGCTGCCTCTTTTCTGAGTGGTGATGGGACAAATAAAGCCTTACACCACTGGCGCTGTTTGACCGCACGTAACATTCGCGATATAGCTGCCCGGAAATCAGAAGATGTGGGTTCGAGTCCCGCCTGTAACAACATATATAGCCTCTCCACCATCCGCTCCAGGCTTCAGCAAATGTGTGTAAAACATGGTTACTAGCAAGGTCGTTAGCCTAACCTGTTCCATGCTGATATCAGCGGCCGGCCCATCCCCGTATCACGGGTGGGTGGTGACAGACGTGGAGGATATCGCGGATGTCACGTGTGGTGAAACAGCGCCGGTGGTGTAAGGCGAAGGCTGTAAGGCTGCCCGGAAAGCAGAAGGTGCGGGTTCGAGTCCCGCCTGGCGCAGGAGTTTTGATCGCAACAAAAACATCCTGTAACAACATATATAGCCTCTCTACCAGCCGCTCCAGGCTTAAGCAAATGTGTTAAAACAACTTAGTAACGACGGACATTAATAATAATTCATGAACTGGATTATGCGAACAGTAACAGGTTATGCGGAGGAGAACATGATCCGACCAATGAATAAGCAACAATGACCGGGTTAGCACACTGTGTGGCGCCTTATAAAGGAGGTTTTGACCACCTATAGTCAAATATAGAGCGTCCCAAGAGACGATCAACTATTCAAACGCGGCCTCCTCGCAAGATCATTCGCTCAGGTCGCGGCCTCCCCTGCTCGATCGTCTGCTCGAATCGCGGACCATTCCGCTATAAGAAACACGTGAAACGGTTGGTTATTAGGTTCATCGCAGATGCTCCTTTCTGTTGCACTTCTTTCCAAATCTACACAGTGCTACATAGATAGCTTCATTCGAGCGACAGCAACTACATTGCACCAATCTGCAACTGGGGCCAACAACGGTTAGCGATGGAGCGCGGAAACTCTCGGGCAGCCTGCTCCGATAGCCCCCTCCCCCCACCCCTCCCACCGCCGACATTTCTTCACTTATTCATCATAACCTGCCTGTTGAAGCGTTTTACTGCTGTTGTTTCCACAATTCGAGTCTTTCTTGAGGGATTAGTTAGGAAATGACGAACCAAGCAGGGGAATGGACTCCAAGGTGTGATGCACCCATACTGCTCGTGTGGAAACTGCTTTCGTCGCTCAGGGGGGTCCGAAGCTGGATTCTGCACTCTTCGAGCGTAGAAGTGCATACAGCTGGCAAGATGGGCAGGAAACGCCATTTAGTTGTGTAGATGCCAAAACCCTTAATCTCAATCAGACAGTTGAAATGCAAAAACGCCGCATCCCAGGAAAACCGAACCCCCCGATCTCCATTGCATCAAGCAACGCCGCTACTCATTGCGCCACGATCCGCATGCCGGAGTGGCATCGCGGCGTACAAGCCTCAGCGCAGTCATGCACATCGATGAAATGTTCACGTGGACGCTGACGCGATCCACGACTGGACGGCAGCAGCCGCGCGTTACAGTACCCTGCAAACTGCACATCAAGGCCCACCGAATCATCCAAAAATCCGGGGTCCGCGAAATTAGCCTTATCAGAGTCATTCAATTATCTGAAGATTTTCGAACGGATCCATTGTATCAAAGTAATCATCTTCGGGTATTCGATTCGGATAATCTTATCCAAATCATCCTCCGGTGCCCGCAAAATTGCCGTTGTCCGAGTAATCCAATTATCCGAAGATTTTCGATCGGATCAAATGTATGCCAGTTGCAGATTGGTCCAGTGTAGTGTTTTCCATTCGAGCTCTCCACATCATCATCATCATCATCATCATCATCATCATTTTCAGTAGCGTTTGTCCCGCTTGGTGGCGGGGTCCGCTCTTCTGGTGTGGTGACGCCATTTCTCCCGATCAAATGCTTGATCGGGATGCACACCAGCTATCTTTAAGTCCAAGTGCAACGTGTCTAGCCAACGTTGCTTCGGGCGTCCTCTGGGCCGTTTTCCAGGGACTTCAAGATTCAGGCCAATCCTACAGACGGTGTCGTCGTTAGCGCGAAGGACGTGGCCATACCATCGTAGACGAGCTTCGCGCAACTTGTCGGCTATCGGGACGACACCGAACCTCTGTCGTATGGTGTCATTGCGAACGCGGTCCAATCGCGTTACTCCGGCCGTCCACCTTAACATCTTCGTCTCCATTAAACTGAGGCGGCTTTCAACTTCCTTCGTCAAGGGCCAGCACTCAGCACCGTACGTCGCTACTGGTCGGACGACTGTTCTATAAACCTTCGACTTGAGGTACTCGGGTATTGTCTTATCGCAGAGAACCCCAGTCAACGACCGCCACTTGGACCAGGCTGCACTTACGCGCGCATTCACCTCCAACTTTAGGCAGCCATCGGGCGTAACTGTTGACCCGAGATACTTGAAAGATGTGACTCGTGAGAGGTCAGTACCATTGATCTTGATAGATCCATGCCCATTCACATCCGTCGTCAAGTATTCCGTCTTTTTGACGTTTAGCTTGAGCTCTCGAGCTCTTCGAGCTCTCCACATACCAGCCAGAAATGCGACACGCTAGGGAAACATTACAAAGCATTCCCCTGGCGCGCATAGACTGGGGCAGGCGGCATGACCATGGGGCGACAAGAACCAGTGCGCCTAGATTGAGGTCGGGCCTCGCCCTTCCTAGCGAAAATGAATAAAAACACAAGCGCGACTTATCAGCGAAGAGGTTGGTGAGAACAGGAAAGGTCAGGAAGCGTTTGTTGAAAGGTGCCGAGCGTTTACAATAAGTGAAGAACTTAGCAAGGAGAGCAGCGACAGCGCCATAGTCTCGGAGAATGAAGACGGTCTATGAGGAAAAAATAACTGAAAGCCTCGCCTGGTAGATTACTACATCATAGGGGAGAATGAGCAATTCTCCGCTCTCGAATGCCGAGCATTTTCTCCAACGTTTTCACACAGGCTTTCTCACAATGACAGCACTGAAGAAGAGCACCGATGCATAAGTGGACCGACTTTTATGGGCAATATCATATGAGGATACCCTTTCTAGTGAAGAGGTAAGACTCAACAAAGAAAAACTAACGACATAAGAGTTTTTTCGCCTTTTCTAAGCTCCAACGAAGGCAATGTTGCCGATTCGTCTGCCGGAATAAAGCCGTTAAAAATCTCAGTCAACATTTTTCAAGAATGCGTCGTATGATTGTAATTATTCAATTGCAATCGTAGTAACCACGCAAAGGCAGCGGCTTCTGTGATAAACAGTTTTTATTTGGACTGGCCGTTGCCCTTTGTTGCGGCTTCAATCTCTTAAGAGATATTTCAATCTTGAGTGAAAGTGGCGGCCATGAATCTTCCTCGGCTGCACCACCTCACTTTCCCAATTTCGTCTTCCACGTCGTAGCTCTTGCATCGGGGCAAGCCTCATGTTGAGAATTAAGCTCTCCGTGCAGCGGTAACTGAGGGGTGTTCGCTAGACGATGTAAGGGCGAGCCCTTTTTGTGCCGTATCGAATCGCCTATGGTGTATCATTATTCAAGGAGTAAAGCGCTTTTTGAATGGCTAATTAGGGATGTTGAGCGAGCGGTCACCGAAAACGAAGGCTGTTAGATGATTATGTCTCAGTGTAGACGGAACCAGATAGAGATGATGGCCCAGTCAAAACATCCATACGGAGAGATATGATACCGTAGCCCACAGTGAAGCCGCCAACTTAAATTGTCTTGCAGTACTTCTTCGGGAAAATCTCTTTGCACGTATGGTGTGCAGCTGTTTCTTACAGCTTGTGTTATGGGTATTCATGTCATTGATTGCTGCTGTGGCACAGTTGGGCGAAGACGACGTTCTGGCAAGCATCTGATTCATTTTTCATTTAAAATTTTAGGTTCGCTTCGAGCAAATGCTTATGAGGCTTTCGTTCTTCCGCGATACGAGTACTACGTGCGAAGCTTGTCCAATTAGAGCAAGCAACGATAACTCTCTGGGTTCCTTACTTGAGGTCCCCGACAACAATGCCCGAATACGGATCCAACCAGTTGTCACGACACATTGCGCTGAAGTAGTATGCGCTTCGCACTTCAGGAGGAAGTGAAAAACACCGAGCTTTGTTCTTCATCTACTCCAAAGATGAGAGAACATGTGTCTGTTCGAGCAAGGAATGATTCGAACCAGTTCATTCACGAAGCACGTCGTCCGTAGGAGAACCTGGTCATGCAATTTTTTAGTTCCCTTATTCAAAAAGCGAGATCAAGATAGAGCAAGGATTTTGAAAATCTATTTTGAAAGCTGGATGCTCCTGCAGACTGAACAGACTAGACGAGCATCTTGGCGGAGAGATTATTGATGGTAGACACGCGACTATCGCTGACAGAAAGCCATTAAGAAGCCGACTACATCGTTTCCGCGACCATTTAGGGTTACAATTTTAGAGAGGGGTGGTCAAAAGAGTTGCGCCGTGCTGTACACAATTTCTAAGGTTGAGTGGGTCGACATTCTTTGGCAGAGATCCGAATAAAACGGTATTTCCGCATTCTCAACTAGGATTGGTTCTAGGCGCGCCGAAGAACTATAGAACAGACCGGGAGGGACGCTATGAAGGTGAGAGGAAAAAGCGGATGGACCGCTGCTAAGCTGATGTGGTGCAAATCGCGCTGTTGTTCGCGTACACATAAATCGTTGCCTCCATTCAGCATGCAGATGAGCCCATCTAGGAGCTTTGGAAGCTCTTTTCAGCTTAACATAGCTGAGGTGGCTATCTAGCTTTCGGGCCCCGAAACCTAGATAGCCACTTCAGTGCTTAGCGCTTCATTCTTTTATTTTCTGAACAGGTGTATCATCAATCGCTCCTAAAGTAAATTCGCCAATGGGGTGAGGTCGATATGTTGATCTCGACGTCAGGTTTGGGCTTCGTGACAGCAGCGTACAATTAGAAATGCTGGATCTATCCTAGTCCCGGGGGGGGGGGGGGGAGCCACATAACTAAAAAGTAGGCAACAAAATGAATTGAAAATTACTGCGCGGTCTCGAGAAAACGAGCTGGAACCTAAAAGAAACCGAAAACGAGCGAACAAACGAAAAAAAATAAAAAATCGCCGCGGTTTACAACCTGCCTCCATTCCGTCTCTCTTTGTCGGCGGACAAAGAGAGACGGAATGGAGGCATGCCGCGTGCTGGCCGCCGGCTGACATGTTATAACCAGGATCTAACATGGTGAGGAGGGCACACAACTTTGCTGCTTACAACCGCAACAAATGTAATTTTTTCGTTTTTTTTTTCTTCATGACTTTTCTTGTTTAGGTCTCATGTTGTTCTGTAGGAGCCGCTTGGTAAGCCTCACGTGGATTTGTTACATACATATAATACCTTTTAGTTATGTCGCCCCAGACTAGGATAGATCCGAAATGCTTTATGTTTCGAGTCCAGATTGATCGCGTTTATTTCTCGCTGAACTTTAGACAATGCAGCTCCTCTCGTGGAAGTTCTTTCCCCTGTCAGAATATGGAGGCAAGCAAAGGTGGGTGTATGGTCGTAAGGAAGAAATAACAATGCATTCGAAGACTAAACTTCTACACTATGTACTGTATAGTAATTGCCTGCATTCGCTGGGCTACCCTTCATAATTCTATAAGGGAGACCAGAAGTACTTCGACTCTTTCTTTGAATAAGTTACAAATTTGCTTTCAAACCACTTTGAATACTTTGAAATTTGCTTTGTAATACGGCGTACAATGTTAGTCCTCAAAAAGATCAGTGGTTTAGTCTTTCCATATGATTCTAGTCAATGTCTACATCGGCCTCCAAACACGCATTATACGAACTATACGTCTTGCGTCAGTCGTGTTTGGGGTGTCAGCATGAATCGTTTATTAAGAGACTACCATTTTACATAGTTACCTAATTGGATGTGAATTAGCAAATAGTCATCTCTTTCCTTACAATATAAGCTCGAATATCTTTCTATGGATTGGAATGGAACGTTCTTCGACAGCAGGAATGCTTACATTGCTGGAAAAGAAGGGGTCCAGTCTCTCAGTGTGTTTATTTTTAATTATGTAGTGTCCTTGCTTATTCTTTAGAACAGTTCTGGTAGTAAATGGTAGACCTTACAGTGTTAAAGGAATGTGAAAGTCAGTTAAGCTAAGAGATAAGTCTAACTCGAGAGACCTGTGCACAGTACGGTGTCTTCTGTAATGGTGCAACATCAGAACATAAACACTAAAACGAACAGAGGCAATGAGCCAGACTGTTAAATAGTGGGCACATATCTATAACCAGGGCTGCATAGTTTCATTCTTGGAGTGAGATCAAAGATCACATTTACGAAAATTTACGATTTACGACCCAAAATGTCGTAAATCGTAAATCGTAGCTACGCACACCCCTGGTCGAGAATCACTACAAATTACCTAGCTTCATATATAAATAAATATGGGCGCGTGCAGCGCAGTCGGAGGAGGCGCGACTGTCGCGTGCACCCGATACCAGGTCCCTGGTTCGGGTTTCCCGCCCAGGCCAACCAAGCCTTCCATCCCTCCGGGGTCTTTGAATTGGTACCAGACTTGTCTGGGAAGGATAAAGCGCTGACTTGTTCATCGGCTGGCCACCGCAAGTCATTGTATGGCCAAATACGCATTCAGCACGCCTCCACGACATCCCGTAGAAGTAGAATGCGCTGGCGCATCCCAAAAGGGATTGAGTAACGCCGTCCTTTATCCTTTTATCCATATATAAATATGTTGTACATGGAGAACTAACAAACAAGCAAGCAAATCTGGATGAGGGATAGAGGGCAGAGAGCGGCCTGTTTGGAATGTGACTCGCAAATGTTTTCCATGCAAGAGACTGCCATTGGTGAGGTCGGAAGAACCAGAACTGAGAAGAGATCAATTCTAGAACGCCGTTTTCTTCAGCGTTGAATTTGGCGTATTACTCGCTATCTGTAAGAACACTGATGTGAAGCCTTTTCAGAGAGGTTCTAGGGGCTGTGACTGGGGTGAAGAGGGGCGAAACACAACTCATCGGCCACCGGCAGCAGCAAAGATAATGCGTGAGTATAACCCTGACAGAGCGTAAGTCGTCCTGTTCTACCAGAAATATTATAGTCCACGTCCTAGTAAAAGATCTTTGCGATAACGACCGGCTATCTCGTTTGTCTATGCACCTTTTCTCTCTTTCACGGTTGATCACTTATCGTTCACCACGAAGGTTTAGTGCATCCAAAGATTCCCTGGACTAGAGGAGTTGAAGAACTCGCTCAGTGGTTATTTTATGACCTAATATCTTGCTTCTCAGAGGTGCCAACATGGTTTTATATCTACTGCAAAAATCAGAGGTTCTTTTGAACAGCTTGCTATAAGGAACGAGAAGCGCTTCTGCTTCCTCTTCGGTAGGCTTGAAAAACTCGACAACCAACATCTTCGGTGGTTTACTTTACCTAAATAAATAATAAAAGGATAAAGGACGGTGTTATTCAATTCCTTTTGGGATGCGCCACGCATTCTACTTCTACGGAATATCGTCGAGGCGATTTGAATGCGTATTTGGCCATACAATGACTTGCGGTGGCCAGCCGATGAACAAGCCAGCGCTCTATCCTTCCCAGACAAGCCTCGTTCCAATTCACCGACCCCGGTGGGATGGAAGGCTTGGTTGGCCTGGGGGGAAATCCGAACCAGGAACCTGGTATCGGGTGCACGCGACAGTCGGCGCCTCCTCCGACTGCGCTACACGCGTCCAGTTACCTAAATAGATACTGCAAACGCAAATGGCTGGCGAAAGAGTCCTATTTCGACCAAGGGAAAGTCACCGTAAAGATCAATTCATAAAACATAGGGTGGGTTGTTCAAGTCCTGATTTGTCCGGCAGTTTTTCCAGACGTCTCTACCTCTAGAACAGCTCCTAGAGGAAAAAGTGAAGAGCATGTCGACTACCTTTAGACAACTTATGAAGCCTAACACACCTAATTCCAGGCACAGAATTCCTAAGTATAGAGCCCATTTGCGCGCATATTTCAACATTTGCCGGAAATGCCAAGCCAGTTTGTTCCGAATCATACGAACTGGTGAAAGCTTTCGAATGCACTGCTGCAAATTCACTTAACTCGTTAGAAAATCGAACGACTCAGATGTCAATTAGAAAGCATAAAGGTTGGTTTTGTCTCGTACGTTTGGGGGATACGCCACGCATTCCACTTTTACGGGATATCGTGGAGCCAATTGGAATGTATATTAGATTGTTGGATTATAAATGACGTTTTTGCTCAAAAAAATCGCTAAAAGAAAAGAATACCAATAGCTTAATACAAGAGATAATCTCCATTACTATCAATGACAAGTCGCCAACGACCTTGCAAAGAATGGATGGCTTTCTTAAAGAACTCTGGTGGCTGCGCGACTCGAAGAAGTTCTGCACCCAAATTTCGACTTCGTCACGGTTCTTAAATTTTTCTCCGCCAAGGCGTGCTGCATCGACCGGAAAAAGATAGTAGCCCGATGGCGCTGGGTCTGTGCTATAAGGAAGGTGAGGCAGAAGTTCCCGAAGATCCCAGCTGAACTGCTCAATGTGTTGCAGCGTGATATTTGCGGCGTGCGGTCAAGCGTTGTCATGGAGGAATTCACAGTTGCTGCTCTCACTCCTTGTTGATGCAGTGCTAGGTCCACGCGGTTCAGTTGTTCTTTGCAAACTGTTTGGCCTGGATCCAGCACCTCAAAATGTACCAGACCTCTACTGTTACACCAAGCACAGAGCATGTCTTTTTTCCGTGAACGTCAGGCTTCGTCGTTGTCTTCGAAACCTCGCCGGGGCTCAACCATTGCCGCTTTCGTGTGATATTGTCGTGGTCACTCCTCATCTGACGTCACGACGGAGTCATAGGAACCGCTGTTCTTGGTTTGCGGATGAGAATTCCAGCGATGGCGACTCGCGCTGTCTTGTTTGTGTCGCTGAGCTCATGAGGCACTCATTTTCCACGCCGATTTGACTTTCCGACTGCACGCAAACGACCGGCAATGAATGGGGACAGCCGAACCTCTGTGCGAGCTCACGTGTAGTTTGTGTTGGGTCCAAGTCGACAGCTTGTTTTAATCCCTGGCTATCCACAACTTCAGGACGCCTTTGGTGTTCTTCGTCTTCAAGGCTCTTATCATCGTTCAGAAACGTTGAAATAATCGCTGGCATTGAGGTAATAATGATGGAACTTCGTTACCAAATACTTCATGTAAGACGCGATGGGATTCTGCAGCAGTTCTTCTTTGGTTGAGTCGTACAGCAAGCAAACCCGCACTCGGTACTTTTGCCTGATCATCGTTATTGATGATCAGGCGTTAATCTAAAAAAATCCTTAAAAGGGTCAAAGAATCGGACCGAAATTTCGGCAAAGGATGCCGTCGGAAACTCGTAGAGTTATATGATCCAAGAATAAGAACAGCAGAGAAATGACAAACCGAAAACAGGCGACATTTACAATCCGACAACCTAATATTTGGTTTATAAAATGGCCTGCGGTAAGTAGCCGACGGTCAAAAGAACGTTTATCCTCTATAGGCGGGCTAATAAGATCCGGCAAGGTGAGAAGCTTGGCCGGCCGGGATAGGACCTACAATGCTTTATTCCGGCTGCAAAAGACGCTCCTTTGACGGCGCTTGCGATGCCCGACATGGATTCTAGGTGCTAAAAGCACGGAGCTATCAGGTTGTAACGAAATAAATGGCACTGAACCACTGTAAATTTAAACAGTTAATATCTCGGCTTGTAGGCAAGTTTATTAATCGAAATAAAAACCTTCTGATTCTACTCATCTTTGCCAACGTGACACAAGCTTTTTTATCCCAGTAGCAATAAAATCAGAAGTTCTGGAATTGACGAAATCTTCGAAGGCATATTCGGTATCCTGTTGGTATTTGAATATTTTCCCTACCAAGAAGTCGCCAAGATGCTTGAAGAAATGGTAGACTGTTGGGGAGAGGTCGGGAGAAAACGGAGGATGTGGTAGAGTTTCAATGCTCAGCTCATTCAATTTCTGCAACGTCATTCGTGCTACATGGGGCGAGCATTGTCGTGCAGAAGGAGAACTCGCCTTCGGTTTACCAAGGCCGGCCGGATATCCTTCAACTTTTTCATCCTTTCTTCAATTTCAATGCAGTACTTCTCTGCCGTGATTGATTCAAGGAGGGAGGAAGCTGTGGTGAATAATTCCCGGCGAACACCACCATACTGTCACCATTACTTTCTTTTGGTGCAATTCCGGCTTCGCAAAAACCTTGGGGCTCTCATCGCTGTTCACCCACTGTGCCGATCGTCGCCTGTTGTCGTACATTATCCATTTCTCGTCACAGGTTACGATGCGGTCAAGGAATGGGTCCGTTTCGTTCCGTAGATGCAGTGCGGACGAGATCTCATATCGTCGGTTTCTTTGCTCCTCAGACAGCTCGTGAGGCACCCATCTTTCCAGCTTTTTGGTCTTTCCAATTTCCTTCAGATGCCGGGCAGCTGTGTTGTGACTGACGCCAAGAACCTTCGCTATCTCCCTGGTACCTTTGCGTGGATCCTCCTCTACCACATCTCTCAGCTTGTCCTCATCAACATCACTATGCCTCCCACGACCTTCATGTTCTTCCAAGCTCTCATCTCCATTCCGGAACTTCTGATACCAACGATACGCCGTCCGAATTGTGGAACATCCTTGACCGAATGCGGCGTTGATCTTCTCGTCCGCCTCCTTAGCTGTGGTGCCCGGCTTGAATTCATACAAGTAAATGCCTCGGATTACCCTTTTGTCCATCTGCAAAAAAGTCAATAAAACTCTAAAGCTTTCCCACTTTTACATAGAAAATTTGGTACTCGCCGGTAGATCAAAGTTTGCGCTTCTAAATGATATGCCACATGTTATGGTTTGTTCTTGATCAAACGCGTAAATACGCGCCAAAAAATGGCGCGAGCCAGTGCCATTTAATTCGTTACAACCTAATAGAATCTAAAGCGAACAGAGCTTCTGAAGGGGAACTGTCGTCGGCTCAAATGTGCTTTCAGTGCATTAACACTGATTAGCATAACACTTCGAATTGCTGCTGTTACATATACATAGCATTAAAAATTTGTCTATTGAAAAGAGAAATGCTAGAGTCATGTATTAGTTTGCTCCCAAAACAATGCCGGATTTCGCTATTCTATCTTAATCTCCTATATCATTAAGATTCTGAATAGTTTAGGAGCACGCGTTGTCTGGTTAAGGATTCGACCACGCAAACTGTAAAAATCTCATCGAAAGGATCTGATTTTTTTGTAGTGTTTTTTTGAAGCTCAAGATACTCAAGGTGTGGACAGACGATGTCCTCGTGTATGGCGAGTTCAAAACTGGTGAGAATAAATCGAAAGCTCACATTGCTGAAAAACAGCAAGAATAATGAGTACGAACGCATACATACCAAAATTTATGAGTTGCTTGAGGACAGAGAGAAGAAAGAACGTGATAACTACGACCTTCGCGACTTTCGCGAAGCACAACAACAGCATCAAGTGGAACGAGAAATTTTTCCTTTCCTTTTCCGCTTCTTGGCTGGTGTTGCCTTTTGTTAGAACTCAAGGCCTTCTTCGACAACAGCAGGAGAAGTTCCCAATAGGCTTCAGAAGTAATCTCCAAAACGAAATTTTTCCAAAAGTGATGAAGCTCACCCTCTAAACGATATTCTATGCTAGAAACTGCAGCCTCATGATACAGCTGCAGCAGGGTGGGATACTCTCGAGCCGTAAATGCTCTGAAAGTATAGAATATGTTCAATCGGGAGGCATGCGAAGGCTTAGTGCTACGGTGAAGCTCCACCACACGTTTGGGAATCTGCTCCCCGAACCCAACAAGAAGTATGGTAGCTGTTGTGCTGCTAATATTTATGTTTGTGCCTATTTCAACCAATGACCGCAACAAAACACGGCTAACAATAATTATATATGAAATATAAAGTACCAGATTGTTATTGGTATCCAAGCGAAAAGCGACGCTATTTGCGGCGGTTGAAATTGAAGTAGTTCGAGGGTGGCCAAGGATTTTTGCGGTATCGAAGAGATCGAAGAAAACACTACCTATGTGCCGCAAAATGTATATTTTCTAAAGGCACTTTGGCTACTACCTCCTAAGCATGCAGCTGACAGAGTCATAGGATAGGATCTGTTAGTTCAGGAGAGATGTGCATACTCTTCTCAGCTCTTTACACCTAAATGCCCATCGTATTGGTTGATTGTCAAACTAAGAACGACACCGAGCTCCTCAAATTCATCGTTTACAGAAGCCAAGCGTCTCACGTGCAAGGAAACTAGCCTCAGCGCATTATCAGAAAAGACAGTCATAGGACTCTGCAGTTGGGCCGAAAGACTGATGTGAAGGAGAATTTTAATTTTAATGTGGAACTCGAATCCGATGTTTCTTTAGGAGCAACCGATTAGTATGCTTAGCAACGGCTCCTCTACAAATGGTTTTTATTTCGGCATTGGATTAATGCTGAGCTACTGCGTTGAAAGGCATTTAAAAGGGGAGTAAATTTCAAAATGTCGCTTTACGAAAGGCGCCACAAAAAACGCGGTCGCATTCCACGCTCTCGCCTAGACTGAAGATAGTAGAAGCAAAAACTCAAAGTGGCGTTTTTCTTGTAATTGCACGAGCTGCAGACTTTAACTGTCGAGCGCCATGACTCGGATTGCCGCAGCATTCAGGGAATTCCCATTCACATTATTTTTTTTTTACTGACTTCCAATGAAGACTGTCCCATTTTTGTGAAACCAACGCTTTCTCTGCAAGGTCTGAAGCGCTTGATTTTGAAAGGAAGACTTGGCTCTAGTAGTTAATACCGCAGTCGCATTTGCGTTTGAAACACTGACGTATTTGACGTTATGCAATATTTTATGGCCCTAAAAGGGAGAATCCCGCTAAATTCTTGACCACCGTGCAGCTGCTTACCTACGCTTCCATCGTTAATTTTATTCGAAATGATCTCCGCTCACCGGATAGAAAACAAAGAATCCATGGCAATTTGAGAAGCGATGCAGGCGTAGCGACGGGAATGTGCAGGCCTGTGATCGAAGTGAGATGTCCGATGACAATAGCATCTGCCTTGCTGTCAGGCGTTAAAAAATCGGCAGTAAACCTGATTCCTCTCTTCGAAGCGCTGAACTTTGAATGTCATCTGCTCCAATGAGAGAGACTCGCAAAACCGCTACGCTTACAAGCATCCATTTAGGGTCAATAACGGTCGAGTAGCACCTCGATTTGAAGTGAAGATAGCCGTTCCAATTAAAAGCGATCCGGAAAACATCTTCGAGGATTTGCAAAAAGCCCCATCTCCAGATACGCTGAGAGGGAGAAGGCTGACTCTGAGAAAGACGTGGAATTGTAGAAACGCTCTGGGCAAGGCTTTATTCTCATCGTCCAAAGAAGGTCATGGAGAGCTTAAGTTCGTGGCTATCGAACAGCTCAGTCGCTGCGTGACGAATCCCGCACTATTAGGTTGTGTTCGGGCAGCGGGCTAGTAGAAGAGACCGTAAATCTTCAGCCGCCGAGTCTTCAGCCGCGTATGTACGCACGAAAACCCGCTTTTTCTAGAGTATTTAGAGTGATGCACTTTGAACGACATTCTATGTACTAAGCTCGGCGAGTCACGAAGGCTGCCCGAAATGCCACGCTGAATTCCATCAGCAGCGATCTTTGAATGCCTTCGGGCGGGGGCTCTGCTGGCAACGCTGTGAAGACAGCAGAGAAACCGACGTCATGCAGGAGGTTGACCTGAATCGGGTCATGCAACTATGTAACTACTGCGTCATGACACCGCGCTTTCGAACCCGCAGCCCTTCACAACAAACAGGTGCAGAGCTCCAGCTTACCCTCACTTTTGATAAATAAGCCAATCTCCGAAACTACCTTTCATCTAAAAGAATGACCGATGAAAACGCTACCATCCACACTTGCCGCTCAATGGTTGTTTTCTCGGGAATAGTCAGGTATCTTACGCGCCCACCTACTCTTCGGGTAGAATTTCTTCAAGAATCCTAGGAAATGCTTGCTAGAAATGTCTACGTGCACAATATGGCATGTAGGTCTACTGTTGAATGACTATAGGGTCCACCTAAATGATTGAAAATCAACGAAGGTATGGTTCAAAGTAAACTGAGTAGTGAATTAAAGCATGCCTCTTAAATCGCAGAGTTCAGTGAATGAGGAATCAGTTCCCATCTCTCAATACGGTATTGCGCCTCTGTGTTCCTTCTTGAAGTTTTCTTATACTGTGTTAATGCGCGTGTTCTCCGACACCAGGGCAGAGAAGAAAAAAATCTTCAAATTTGAAAAGCGAAATCGAGTCATTTGAAGCGGGCACCATTAACATCAGTCGACTTCTCCCACCTTGTTGGTAGGTGATGGACGCCTTCACTCCAGAATGTAGGAAGCTGGGGTTAGGAGAAGGCCCTGGGGTCGGTAATCGATATGATCGCAGATTGTGAAGTGAAGGCTCTTTACATGGAGCTGATTGCAGGACAGTAGGCGGTGATCGGAGCAAGTGAGACCTGAAATCATCATACAGGGGGCGAATTCATCAACGACTTACATAGCCTTAACAGAGAATTCACAGCGGGAAACTCAGATAACGCGGCTTATCACTCACCATTTCGCTTGATAAGCCGCGCTATCAAGGATTTCAGTGTAATTTTCTCTGTTAAATTGATGTAAGTCGTTGATGAATCCGGCCCCAGATCTCACTTGCTCCCATCATAGTTAGCAATGATGTCTCTCTCTTCGTCGATCCTGCAGCTTGTCGTCTAGTGTTGCCTCGTCGGGAATCCATATTGTTCTGCTGTCCATTAGAGGTTCAAAGAGGGCTTTTGAAATCTGTCGCTTCTCAAGGCAGGTGTCTGCCGTCACTCATTATGTACACTGATGCTGTTGCTTCCTACGCCTTCCGTCAAATGTTCAGCATCGCTTTTTTCACGAGGACATCACGCTTCAGGACGTCTTCTGCCGCGAGCGTTTGGTCGATCTTCTACGCACACGGTGGACAGTAGGGCAGGGTACCATCATATATGGTTAGCACAGGCGATTACATCGATCGATCAGCCCTGAATGACTTTAAGTATGACCACAGAATGTCCTACGTCGACCTAGCGGAACACGTCTCGCTAGGTCGCTGCATCGGATTCAAATCGAACGAGGTTTTTATTAGCATCGAGATCCGACTTCCTTCCACGAAATGCAGTTGTCTTGTTGGTAGCTACATAGTGATGAATAACGTTTCGATACAGGCTTTTTTTTAGATCTCTTCCATCTGCTCCTCCAGCATGCTCAAACCAAACTCCATTGGGTGCCCAGGGGCATCTTTATTTTTGAAACGGCCACCACAGTTGAACTTCCACCATAAACGGTAAATTGTAATGCAGAACGAAAGGGTATCCTATGTAGACCTCTCGTATTTACAGCACAGCTGATCAGCTTTGAGGAAAGGTAGGAATAGGAATAGTACGACGCTGCGGACTGGAATCAAAAGGCGAGAACCAGTCCAGAAGCGATCAACGACTTAGTTGGAAATGAATATTGGGGTTTTGTAGGGTATTCCTTCCACCCGCCTAAATGTTCTTTTCGCTATCGGCTGATTGCTTGCTCATTGCCGTGTCAAGTTGTTCTTCACTAAAGACACTTAGCCGATCCCGAACTTGTGTAAAAACCCATCCGTCTTGATGCGGTGTTTGACAGCAGCATTGCTCTACGTAAAACCCGGACCATCATGCACAATGTGGCTGAATGAGTAGAAGGAGATTGATTTGCTTTAAAACAGTCTCTGATCAAAAGGACTTTCTTTATAGTGAAGTGGACTGGAATGCTGAATATGAAAATTTTGTTTAAAGGAGCATTATTGGCAACACTTTAAGACTTCAAAATTCCTCCACTTAAGACTCGTGTTGCTAAACTCCCCTTGTGCCACGTTCCAACGAACGCATGCATTCACCCATTTTCCAGCCTTCGTATGTAATGCTTCATTGGACAGGATACAACACCTCTTCCTGCTCGTTGACATTGGATAACAAATAATCCGCGAAGATGCTCAATAATCTGAAGCCGTTCGTATGGCATTCGCATTAGAGTAAGCCTCATAGCATGGCAATCATGCTGATCTATTAGGTATATTTGATGTCGGTCTGGGGATTGCTTGAAGTGGACACGGTAGGTATTACATCACGTTCTTTGCAGGTGCTCACTTTATACAAACACATATGGCCTGCACTGGAAGAATCGTAGCAGACCTGAAGTTAGAGAAAATGGCCAGGAGAGTCGTCCAGCGAAGAAAATGAGAACAGGCTTCTCCGAAGCAAATCAGTGGCCTTCCGAAGTAGGCGCGCACAGTGTCACGATAGGCCGACCACAGCAAATATCTACTCATATAAATACTCTTATGCTGACCATCAGTCATATTTCCTTCAGCACTGCCTTGTTACTGATTCTAAGCCACGCTGTGCCAATGATGGAGATATGTAGTCATCAATGGAGTTTTATCCTACTTGGTTAAATTTTAGATTCAAAAATTAGAGAATTACTTAGAGATTAGCGTCTCCGAAGAGATCGACAATAGTGCAATTTTCCACGTTGGATTTCCAAGACTTTAAAAGGCTTATTATTGTCCACACATTCTTCATCACTGCCTTCCTTTGTGCGCTATTCTCTGGTTCCTGGTGAGGATGAATTTGTTTCGAACCAGCAGGATAGAAAGACCTTGACAGGGAAAGCCCACCTTCAAACCGGTCGAATAGTTGTTATCTCAGTTGAATAAAGGCTGTGTTCTATTGGCTTCCGCCAAAGCATCAACGCTTTTTGCAAAATTGACTCGCACTCAGCGTTTTTGCCGACACCTCCTTCGCCTTTCGTGTCTCCGACCTACCTTCAACAAGGAACGAAATGCTGTTAGCTGACAACATAAGATGCTGCGTAAGAGACTGGACCGCAGCCTGACTAGCGCTATGGTGGCACGGCACCGTAGTTATTAAAATAGGAACTTCTTTGTTCTCATAATGTTCGCGTGAAATGAAGGCTTCCTGAGCTTGAAGTTACCTGTGCCATTAGCCGTCACCAGCCTTGCCAAGATGTTCTCGACGTTGTCTACATTCTTAGTATAAGAAACGTGAAAGCCTCTACTCGTTTCCGTAGACCATACATCAGCAGCACTGCTGAAGGAAACGATCGATGGGTATCACAGATGTGGGCTCGTTCACCCTATATACTGGTTCACTTTCTAGCTGCCTCCGCCTCGTACGTTTCAGTTTTTCAATGCCATATCTGGATCTAGTATCGTAATCAAATTGTTAGAGGCACTTTATCTTCAGTGACGCTGTTCTCTAGCGACAGCCGGCGGCTCAATTAGCAACGGTCGGCGCTTTTCCTCCTACGGTCTCTCGTCGAAATTGTTCTCGGAAGACTTTGTTAGAATGGATTTCTTGGATTCCTCCTCGTTGAGCACGTCGAGAGGACGAAACCTGTCAAGAAGTACAAAGATAGACAGTCGATCTGGTAGTTTATGCCTGCGGCAATTCCAGCCCTTTGTCGCGATGCAACTTTATTCGCTTTTTGCAGTCGGGTTTCTAATCCAGTTATACTGCATTTACAGTTCATGGAAAAATACTACTGCTTTTAGATACTTCAGACATTAGAACACCACCAATTGCAACCGAGTGTTAATCCAAACCGCACCTCAAACCAACAAAAAACATCAACGGACTAAAGCCCTCTTGTCAACAAGTGTGTTAACCTCCGTCACTGTTGTTTCGTACTTTCTCCATACGTAACAAGTAGATTGGAGCCAAAATGAAAAAAAGCAATCGCTGTTCGAGAATTTAAAGCGACCGCTGTTTCACGAGAACTTAGAAATGGAGAAGCCTCGGAAATACTTGTGTTTGCTTGGCAAGGAACTCCTAATCTAGGAACTCCTCTTTCCCGCCTCACGGCGAGCGAGACGTTCTAATAACTGGAACGAGACGAGGTGCATGGTAAGACCCACCACAGAAAACATCGTTCAGTAGCAGAGCGAGAAGTGCGGAAGCAAAGGAAGCCTCTGCAGCCGGGTATTCCTCGACGGGAGGGGTTAGGACAGGCGACTCGCGTCTGTCCTTGCAGAAAACCGTGCCGCAGAGCACCTGACGACAACGATGAAACAAAACACCTGGAGCGATGGGGAGCTCTGGTGCGAACATTCGCCTAAATCGAGGAGGAAAAGGTGCTGATTAAGGGAGCGCGACTAAGAAGGTGGAAGAATGCTAATCTCTCGATGGAAAATGGAGAGCGAACAGATTGCAACGGTTGGGTAGACACTGCCCTGCTCAGACATAAGGGGTGCGCTGAAATCATCTGTACTAGATGGTTTTCAGGGGTCCTCCAAGAAAGGCTCTGTAGGAGGACGGGTACACCTACCCCTACGCGGTAATGATTGAGCTCTGGTTGAGCACAGGACAGGTAGTCGCACTCAAAATGAGAGTGTCCGGGTGGCAGCAACAGGACACTGCGAGACAAGGTGGGAAGTGAGCATATCCCGGCAGGGATAAAGACAGCTCCAGTCAGATGCAAATGAGAAGCAGTGCGCAGGGGCCTAAGCCTTGGCGATATTCCTTAAGAGAGAATATTACTTAAAGTTGGTGCAACTGTTCGAGGCATGCTGAATAAGAGGGATAAGACCGTAGGGTCCTGTCACTCCCTTAACTGTTATTGGTAACTCTTTCTGTGGAAGGAACTAAACCGAGAATTTACGTCGCCTGTTAGTCAGTCAATTTATAGCAGCGGAAGCGGAAGGAATTAGTCCTTAAGAAATTGCTGCGTTTCCTTCTAGTATCTCTTGAAATTGCCCAATTCTGCAAACCAGCATACGACAACATTGTCCTGCATTGTTGCGAAGGGGACAACAGTACAAGGTGGCGATGGTTTGTTTTCCGAAACAACGGTTTCGTGACTACGCACACACCAAGGAAGCAGGTCACTACTGGCACTGGTTAAGATTGGCTGCACTAGTTGCTCCCCTCTTCAAGACATCAAATTTATGAGTTCGCTAGAGGGAAACCAAAGACTATCCCTTCTTTATTTTCATCGTCAGGATTCCAGAAATGGAAGTATGGGCTCACCTTATTCTATGCTGCATTTCCATCCAGATTTTACTAGCCGACAAGGATCAACATCAGTTCTTGCTGACCCTGTCGAAATACTAATCGTCCGAGCACCTTGACCCAGTGCATTTTATGCGGTGTGCCGCTCAAGCCGTTCAAGTTCGTGGCTCCTAATGAGGTGCCTCGGGTAAGGAGTGCATGCGCTTTCAGTGGCAAGCTAAAGAATCCCTATGGGGCTGATTAAACCGCGCATGTGAAGGAGCTGTGGCTTTCTGAGGTCGTACTCGGCCGATCTTCACTCTGAATGTGAGACGGCTGTCCACGGGAGAGAAACATTCGCTGGTGGGTGGCTGATACCATCTCCAGAGACGCATTCTCAGCCCACGAAACCGACTAATTGAATTGCACAATTTGCAGTGAGAAAAGCCCACGTAAAGAACTAGCTCGCGCAGTTACGACTAACACAATTAGAGCCCGCTCGAGGAGTTTGCTCGGAATGGAAAAGGAGCGTCGCATAGGGGCCTCGATGAAGTACATGATATCGTTAACTGCAGCTGTGTTAACCGAACTGTAAGAGGAATGTCGAGGCTGTTTAGGATGAGATTTCGAACTGCATTACACGCGCCAATAGAACTAGACGTGGAACTATTATATAATAGAATGGCCTGAGGGAGTCCTCACCCCTTCATCTCTGAAGTGACGTTTCTATTTTTGTGAGCCAGATTACAGCGTTTCGTCCTAGCCGCTTCGATAAAACTAAATGGGTAATACGCTCTGCTACAGGAGCTATAGTTCATTTAGGTGGGATTCAACTCAACTCATTTTGTTTGAGCTTCAATTGGCTCCTACACTGACTACAACTTTGCAGAACGATGACTGCTTTCATTCAAAGTTCTACAGGGTGCGTAAAAAGTATTGACGCACTAAACGTAAACGTTAGAAATAACACCACATTATAAAATTTAATAAGTTTGTATAAAAGATGTCGACAATGATCTAGCGAACAGAATAGCATCACCTGTATTTTATATGATATTCTTTGCTGCGAATGCAGGGGCGAAGACGCCGAAGAAAGGCATCGACGGTGCGCCGCAAGTAGCCCACGTCGATTTCGTTCCATGCTTTGACCAGATCATCCTTCACTGACTTCACACTTTTGTGGGAAGTAGCGCAAGCCTTGCTCTCCAAAACTTCCCATACAGAGTAATTCACCTGATTCTAATCCGGTCTATACAGAGGTCATTCCTCTGCCGGAATGAAGTCCTTCAAGTCGGCGCCGCACCAGTCCTGAACAATCTTCGGCTACGCGCAGGAGACTAGTTCTGCTGGAAGACATACGGCTTGCTCTCGAGGTGGGATTCGAGCCAAGGAACCAGCTGCTTTTTTAGGAATTCAATACAGATAGTTCTATTGAATTACCTTCACTCCTCTATCCATGAAAATGAGAGGCGCTTGTGATGAATGCACAAACCATGATACTGGCCGGATGCGCATCCCTTGAAGAGAGCCTTCTGTCAGAACAAGCACTTCAGAGGTCCTTGAAGAGTATGTAACACTTTTACAGGTTGAATGCACAAAAGTATCAAATCACTGAAGGTCAAAGCATGGAACGAAATCGACGTGGACTACTTGCGGCCCACCGTCGATGCCTTTCCTTGTCGTCTTCGTCCCTGCATTCGCAGCAAAGAAGCCCATATAAAATGCAAGTGATGCTATTCTGTTCGCTAGATCATTGCCAACATTTTATATATAAACTCATTGAATTTTATGATGTGTCGTTATTTCTGACGTTTACCTTTAGTGCGTCAATACTTTTTACGCACCCTCTAGTGTCTGAGAGGAATCAAACTGCAATCCGTTCCCTTCCGAACGGAGTCTTTATTTGACCGAATGCAACACCCATCTCGTCAGATAGACGTGGAATCCGCCAGATGTGACGAAGAGCGGAACTACTCAAATATTTCTTCTGACGTGCAAGTATGTGGCCTTCCTAGAGGAAGCAGGAAGAACGTGGGACTCGCCGCTTCATTATTTTAGAGGCCAGTCTGGAACAAATGGCTCGCACTTTGCCACGGCACCGAACCCAGCAGCTAGTCCGTTCTGCTGAATGCCTTCGCTTGAAATGAACATTTGGGCCACAGAAGCTTAGCACACAGCTAGTCTTTTCGCTGCTAGCTTTGCTAACCACTGAATGCTATGCTGTGTGTGCAGTCCAGCACATTCAGGACCTTAATGTCAATGATTAGGTGCTCGTAGGCAAGGAATGGAAGTAATCAGTCACGATCAGTCTCCTCCTTTCAAGTTTGTAGCGGCTACGAGTATTCCTCCTCTTTTTCGAGAATGTGCGATTCCTGGACTACTGCAGAGCGGTACAGCTCTCACCTTCCGCCCCTACCACCCTCATCATACATACTGCCCTGCTGGAAACTTGGTGCAAACTCTTCACTTAGTGTTAAATCACAGCTTCTCCCTTCGTAAAACCTTGGTATGATATGTTCTTCAAGTGTGAGTGGTGTTCCAAACTCTGCGTTAGTATGGTTACTCGGCACATCGGCACTCTTGGTGGATCGAGGAGCTTCTCTTCGGGGAGCTTGGCTGGGGTTCTGTGTGCTTTCGGAACTGCTAGAGTGGTTACGGTGTTTGGTGAGGTGGAGTGCAACTTCAAACTTGCGCCTTGTTCAGGCCTCTGAAGTTCAGACGAAACGTTGGGCCACGAACAGATAAGGAAGATTCACCATAAAAACCTCGTTCGGCATACTGCTAGCACTTAAAGGTCTTTACATAGTTAATTAATAGAAAAGCTCGAAGCCAAGTGTTTTCTGATAGATTGTTATCTACATAGAGCCACGCCAGAACCCTCGTTTACATATAAATGCAGGACAGCAAAGCAACGGCTGATGATCGGTGCTCACTGATGGCTGTCGTGTCGTCGCGAACGCACGTGGGTTTCCTCACAACACCGTCGTGACATCGTGTCGAAGTGCCACTCCTTTGAAGGCCTCGTGAATAATGCGCTCACAGCGCCTGTGGGCTCTTTAGGCATTTCTGTTGGCGTGCAAATAACTCATTACTCACGTTGCTCTCTAGTTTCACAAATGAGCCCTGACGAATGCGGCCGTGCCGGCGGAATGGATGAGGTCCACGCGGTTCCAGGAAGCAGCCCCGATCGAAAGTAGCGGGACTAAGTGGTCCGGATAAGCTGCGAGGCATGTCGAAGTGGTTCTTCGAACGAAAATGAGTGCCACGTCGAAATGACTGCGCCTTGGTGGCGGCTGATGATTAAGCTGATCCTGAGCTGGCTGTTCAGTGGATGTTAGCACCATAAAGGTTTTGCCATCTTGTCTTCTCCAAAATTATACCAGTGGTCTACGTTTGGAGCTCACGACCAGCGCAATAAAATTGCCCATTTCAAAGAGGATTGCAACCCTAAATTCACGCGCCTGGGACTCATGATTTTAGAGTGGAAGAGCATCTGCATGGAATGTGGTCTTGCTACCCGCATCGAATTTTAAAAACTGGGCAGAGATCACTAAGGAAAGACTCGCAGCAATATTTGAGGAGATGACATTGGCTTCTGAAGAGGTGTGCTCTTACAGTAAGCCGATTGAAATTCATGGCCAGATAACGAAAGTTAGCGGCGGTGGGTGTATTATATATCATCATTTCCTTTTTTCTAAGCCTAAGCCTAAGACCTTCCTGATCGTCAAAGCTAACACTTCAAAATCAAAACGACCTTCTTCTGCATTAGACTAGAGGCTTTAAAAAATCGTCGGAATAGTGTTTTGTTCAGTAAGTAAAAAATTTTGTAAGGTCTCCTTGGTATATGTATATATATATATATATATATATATATATATATATATATATATATATATATATATATAAAGAGTGCGCAAAAGTTACCCACCCAAAGATATCACAGTAAAAATTCAACACAAATGGGATTTGACAAGGAAACCTAGCACATAGCTTCTCTATTCCCTTACTAATAAAAACGTATCAAAGTCATTCGAAGTGGCCGCCTTTCATACGAACACAAGTCCTTAGAACTTGCTGAAGTGGTTCGCGAATGGCACGCACCGCGCAATCGTTTCTTCTGATGAGAAAGTCTTCACCTTGGAACCCACGGTGAATCGTCAAGACGATCGTATTCTCTCATAGAGTGTTTGAGTTGCTATCCGCAATGGGAAACTGGGCGGTAGAACGGCACATCCAGCTCCAGTTGTGGTTTGGGGTGCGATTACTTCAAACGGCAAGTCCCCGTTAGTTTTTGTCGAATCCGGCGTCTAAATTAACAAGGACGAGTACCAGAAAACGATTTCGGAGGACTTGTTGAAGCCCTGGGCCACACTTCGGTAATGACAGATGGGGCTTCTTGCAGGACTCTGCGCCTGCATACAGGGCGAGCACAACGCAGCAGTGGTGCAAACGTGAGCTCCCGGATTTTTTTTTGCGCACGAAGGCCGGCCTGCGAATTCATCGGATTCAAATGCTCTTGATTCCTCTGTCTGTTCATTTATTGAGAGCGAAGTTTGCTCTACTCCACACGCAAGCTTGGCCTTCCCGTCTGGTGTTAGAGTCTTGACCGCATCAAACCATCGTTGTAACACCTTACAAGAAATAAATAAATAATTTAATTATGCTTTCTCCACAATTTTGAAACTCGAAATTGTCTAAATAATTAATGACAACGTTTTGTTCCTCAAGATGTCATTGAGGTCTAAAATAACAATGCTACTCACACAGGCATGTTCAACAGAAACACAAAATCTTTACAGATTTGGACCTCACAGAAAGCAAGAGAGAGGAGGAGGGGTGACTCCCTGTCGGATAGCCTGGCCGTAAGTGATGTGCAGGGTTTCTGGCCTCTTCTTAAGTATCTACGGACAGCGATCGGTTTCTCGAATGTCGCCCTCATTCTCAGTCATCGTGCGCCCTCAGAGACTGACAAGATTCATCGCATACTCCACGCCTTCCTTTTCGTTGATTGCTGCTTGCCGGTGCTTTATCTCCAGCGTTTCCTTGATCTTCCTCTCTACAGTATCTGTTAGATCTCTGTGGACTATCGAGACTCACAGTGGCGGCAGTGGCTCTCGTGCGTGCCTGAGGATGCAGTGCCCTGATACCGGATTATCTGGCTTTCTGGACTACCAGCGCTCTTACCAAGTGCTGCTTCATGTATGTAGTCATCGCATGCCATGCAGACCACTTTATACACCGCACACCTCATTTGGCCCATCCGTTTGCCCCCTTCACAGATTAAGCAGCCCGATCTTTTGCAGTTGCTCTCGTAAGGACGCGACGCTGTGTGCAGGCGTCGCAAAGATGGAGCTGGTCGAAATACAAGGCTCATAGGGAGCCTCGATCGACTGACCACACGGTTGTTGTCCAAAGCAAAGGAGTTCGTGATGAAGGACATAATCAGCGGAGAACCATAAGGGCACCGTTGTGGTTTCCAGCACCGACACAACCTTGGGCCATTCCGTTCTGCTGAATACTGGACGAACGTAGCGGAGAAGGATGACGTGCCTTTTCTACTGTGTACATTATCGTTCCAATAGGGAGATGCGATGCACTTAGGATGAGTGCGCGCTGCAACCCCTTCTTATAACATTTCTGCAAGTTCACTGCTCTCCAGCTACAAATTCTATTGAGATCGAATGACTAGCGTTTTGGGTCTGTTCAGGCACTGCTGCTGTTTTTTCTAACGATTGCGCACAATTCTTCTTCAAAAAAAGAAGATAATTTTGAGATCTTCAACCCAGATTACTTTGAACTTTAGATAAGCTAAGAAAATTAAGAAAAACTGAGCCATTGTCGTAGTGACATTCTTACAAGTGTATGCAATCTCTGAGGGCAGTCACTGAAGAAGAAGATAATAAAGATAATGCCATGGTTCTTCTAGCTGTTCTTCCAATTGCAAGAGCGAGGGTGTTTATTCATTATATTTGTGAAAGTTTGAAATCGAGAACGCCCTCAGCATTGTTTTAAAGCAGACATTTGTTCTGAGGTTCAAAACGGCGAAGAACGTCATCTAGGATTCTGAACATCGGCCAATTACTCGATCTATGGTCGTTGTATACAACGCCCGGCTCGCTTCTCTAGTCCTCGGGCAGACGTCTGCCTGCATACAGTAGCCCCGAAATCCTTTGTTGTGCGGCCTCGCGTCAGGGACTAATGGGTCTGCGCAGAAATACAGGATTAGCGAAATCCGTCGCCTATTACGGACTGCTTCTTTTCGCTTTGCAAAACACTGCTTAACGACGGTTTTCAGTGGAAGATTTCGGCTCCAGGCGAGACAACGAGAGTGACCTGGTTCGGGGACCTGAAGGCACTTTTTCAAATTACTAGATCTTGAGAAGGCAACATCTGCCAAGCGGCTAACCAGCTTAGCGGTTTGCGACCACAGGAGCAGTGGTATCAAGTTTCATGCAGCGTATCTATGACGGAGTTCCTTCCATCGACCGTAGGCGACGTGGATTAGCGCTTTGGCTGACCATTAGGTTGCACCACGCAACCCGCCTCTGCGAAATTTCAGGCAGCTCATTTGAGTTGGGACGAAACAATGTTTAGTGGCGACCACGTACAAGTCGCTGTTTCTTCTCTTCCACGGAGGCATGAGTAGGGCTCCGAGAGCGAGAGCGGCCGAGCCATGGTGATATACGGCACCAGACCTCCTACCCACCTTGATCAGAACACGCGCACTGCAGGTAGTCCTAAACCGTTGCAATACACTGTTTAGTAACACAACAGCCGCTCTGGCCATCAACAGTGAGCGAAAAGTTTCGCTCTGCCGCATAACGAATGCTCAAAAAGGCACGAGCTTTGCTGTTCTGCGCCTGAGCCCTGTTCTGCTGACCGTATCTCCTGTAGAATGCAGCGAAGCCTTCAAGGGATATTCTGCGTGCAAGAAAGACGATTTTCTTTCATGCACTTATTAGAGTGGGAGACGTCGAGCAAGCAGCTGCTCGTTCGTCTATATTCAAGACCGATGCAGCCCGAATTACGGGAGAAAGATTATTCGCTATCAAAGGATAACTGATATAGGACGGCGTTATTCAATCCATTTTGGGATGCGCCACGTCTGCTACTTCTACGGGATGTCGTGGAGGCAATTTCAATGTGTGCTTGAGCTACCAAGACTTCCGGTGGCCAGCCGAACTAATCGTAAGAACCCAATATTCGCGAGTTCTTCTCCGTACCTCTAGGCTCCAACGAAGGCGATAATGGCGAAAACCACCGACTACGCATTTGTAGGTTGAGCAGCTTCTAGCATGGAAAAAACACGCTCGAACTCATCGCTTAATTTGCGAAGTGTTCGATGCCAACGTCCGGTCTCTACGACAATGCAAACCGTCTTCTAACGTTCGTGGGTCCTAGAGTAGAGTCTGGATGATGTCCTGGTCTTTTCGACCACACCTCCTTCATACTGAATGAGCCGGCGCACTGTCACCAAAGATGTTCCTGCTCGTTGACTTGCCGTGCCATCTGGTGTACTAAGCTCTCTCAGAAAGGTGATGTTGCATGTTGAATAATTGGAACATCTTCCAGCTTTTCGCTCGTAAACGTACGATAGTGGCCTCGTTTTTGGGCTCTAAGCGAGAGTGTGCACCATATGCGCTTCCAAGCGCCTCCGAGACAGTACTCGGCGCATTTATAACAAGAATGGTTAGCACTGACCCGTCTCCTTTTCTTCTCCCATTGAATGGTCTGTCATTCTCAACACATGACAGAAAAAAATTCACTAGTAAAACCTAATTGGAAAAAATAGAGCCTTGCTTCTCAAAGACTGCCATTAAGAGCAGAAATTCTTGGTCATTATTAAGACCGTAATGCCCTACACACCTGCACCTACACTTTCGGCAGAGCTGACAGAAAGTCCGGTTCGTGGATCCAGTGTCATCGCCTAGCGGCCGCCAAACGTCTGATTGGGGGCTTCGCCCCAAACCCCGAGAATAGAACAATCCCAATCTTCCACCTTTCTTCCTTAGGCATTTTTAATCTTATTACAGTAAAAATGGTTTTATTATATACAGTCCCCTCTCGTTGTAACGCGTTTGAAGGGACCGGAGAAAATCCGCGTTATAGCGAGAGTTGCGTCCTAACCAGAGCTGAACTTTTTTAGACTCTTTTCGCGCAGATTTATCTAAAATCACATACGACGGCTAAATATGGCTACAGTAATAAGATATGTTACCATTATTAATCAAGTCCTGCCCTCAGAAATACTCTCTGCTATATGCTGCACTCTTTCACGATATCTCGATGTTACGTGTGATCGAACAGCGCTGTTGAACTACCCTACCTAACCTGGTGTTTGCAGATCTTTTGCCGCCATCGAAACTCTCGCGCCAAGCGGAACATGCACCAGCACTCTCTACCTTCCAGGCAGGATGTTAGCCCATTGCGCTATCAGCACTGTTAAATCGCGCCCTGCATTCGCCACATCCTCGTTGCAGTGGCTTCTCAGCACTTTCCGGCATTATTGGGATGTTACATGTGAGCAAACAGCGCTGTTGCTGTAACCCTGTCAGGAAAGCAGAGGGTGCAGGTAGAGGTACTGTATGGCGCGAGAGTTCTGATCGCAAAAAACCATCACGGGACTGTACATAGCCTCTATAGCAGCTGCTCTAGGTTTAAAACAATTGTGTAGGATATCTTTTTGAATAATCTGGGTTTAATCCACACCCTCTGGCGTTTTTGATAGAGGAAACCCTACAATTTACATCAGCTTCTACCGACTACCGGGAGTCCTATACTGTGCTTCACATATTGCTGACTATGAACACTTTTGTGTGCCGCGCACGCATGAAAAGCTCCTACATGCATCTAATATATTGTTACACTTGTTCAGGTCCTGACTACGAACGAGGGCCTAGAAGGCTAGGTTTGATCGCAGACGCGGTCAGCATCTTGCTCTCTTCATTATCCGTGCGAGGCCGTAACCGAGCCCAGGTCGCGTTATAACGGGAGTCATTTTGAACGGAAAGTTCCTCCTGAAACCGCGCTATAACGGGAGTAGCGTTGTATTCGACGCGTTTTAAGCGGAGCTGATTTGTGTTGGCGTAAAGGTAAGCTGGCAGTGGCCATAGAAAATCTACGTTATATCGAGAGTCACATCTTATACGGGGCGTTATAACGGGAGGGGACTGTAGATTGGTGCAGCAGGATACGGTAGGGCAAAATCTTCACTGCTCCAACGGGCGTCCACCCCCTATCGCATGCACGCGACTTATTCTCCGAAGTGCCCCTTCTCTACGTGGCGAGAAATAGATTATGAGAGTCCCAATAGGAAGTGCTTCACCTAAAGAAACATAATTAAAATTAGTCGGCAGTGTCGACGGGGCGACATCGTTTACTATCCGACGGCACCGAATCTCATAGTCACCCTCCCTACCTCTTCTCACATCCCCCCCCCCCCCCCTCCGCGCTAATACTCCCTTAATTTCCTTACCTATCTGCTGGCGAGAGTGAGAGTAAGCACTCACATGTGACACTGAGTACGACAAACGTGCCCCCACGTTGTCACGACGTCAGTGACACTCTTTCTGCACCCCAACACATATGCCACGTCATTTGTAGCCCGTCTTCAGAAACCCGGCGCACACTGAACGATATTTTGAAAAAAAATACTGGTCCCCCCTTATTCCCCTCTCTAGTGTGCCTCCTTTGGTGATCCCCTCTTCACCCTCCCCTCCTACTGTCCCCTTACTCGAAATCTCTACGCAATTTGGATGCTTGAGGCACGTCTTCTGAATCTTTCCGCTCTGCACTTGATCCCCATTCATACGCTGAAGCGTTGGCCTCCGAATATCTCGTAAACTCAGGTGATCCGCCGCCAAGGTTATAAGTTCGCCAGCAATCGCCCATGGTTAAGCTGAAAGAAAAATCGGGTGGCATACGCCGTCAAGATGCCAAGAGATGCCTACGGCGTACTGTCGTAGGCATCTCTTGGCATCAGTTCCCCTCCCCGTGACGGACACGTGACATTAGCCGATTATATATACTAGGATTCTTTGCTGTTTTGCGAAAAGGCACCCTATAAATAAATGTAGAACGGATCGTTCCGTTTTCGCGTCTCGGCTCAACGCGCGTGCGGTCGCCTATCCGTCCGCTGCTGGCCGTCTGTTCGTCCGATCCGGCTACTCGCACTTCTACCCATTCTTGAACCGGTACTCCCGTTCTCCAGGACGACTGGTGAACACCCATGTGGCGGGGTGTGGAAATACTCTTCAACGCCACCTATCAAGGTCTATTGTTTCGACACATTTCCGAGTCTCCGAGTCTGTTGGTCCTTTTGCGTATCCGGCTGCTATCGATTGTCGATATCGGTCTACATTATCAAGACTTAGCTTCCTTGTGGCTTGGTGGCTCGCCTTTTTTAGTTTTTAGCCACCATCGCAGGTCTATTGGGCTGTTACAAGCTCTTTTCACAAACATGAACACTCCTGTTGCCGACTCTTCCATTCAGAGATCGCGTGGGATGAAGAGGCCGTGTATCGATCCTAACAGTCCTCCCGTGGCATCTTCCGATCTCGTGCGCCAGGTCGAGCTGTTGGTGAACGACGACTCGCTTCTTGTTCACCTGAGGACTGTTCTAGCGTACTTATCGTTAGTTGAGGACCGCAAACGCATGCAAGCGGTCTTGAGTACTCTTAACAATCTTGTTGACGAAGTCAAGTCTCTCCCTCTTGAAAATGCTCACTTAAAGCAACGATGCTCTATGTTGGAAGATCTTTCTCCTACCTCCCAGCCTGATATTAGTCACAGTGCTATCCAATCTTATGACTACATCTCCTCGGACAGACCTGCTGTCCACGCTTCTGTTGCCTCTGTTAAGTCCTACGAAGAAGCTGAGCGATACCGCTCGGTGATAATTGCTTGTATCCCCGAAAGTGTTACCTGTATTCCCTCGTTGCGAGTCCTGCATGACTTCAACTGTGTTAGAGATATCATTTACTGTTTATTATACATTGGATCCCAATGAATCATTTTCGGATATCCGATTCGGATATCCCGATCCGAATCATCCAATTATCCGGCCACTGCAAAATTGCCCTTATCCGAATCATCCAAAAATCCGGGGTCCTCAAAATCGCCCTTATCCGAATCATTCAAAAATCCGGTGCCCGAAAAATCGCCCTTATCCGAATCATCCAAAAATCCGGGGTCTGCGAAATTGTCATTATCCGAATCATCCAATTATCCGGACCCTTGTGGATTCGGATAAAATCGGATAAATTCGGATAACCCGTTGGATTTCCTCGCTCCATTTTGTAGTCGCGCACCCTGGATAAAAGCATATTCCAAACGAATTTCGCAGGCGGGCACGCTGCTGAGTCATGCGTTTTCGCGCCCCACTGTGAAATAGTGTCGTTGAATACAAGCACGTTGCTCAGTGTTACGTCGATCTTGGCATCTCTTCCTTCAAATGCCATGTTGCGCTGCCGGGAAACAGCAAGGACGGGAACTGAGGGAGAGAAGGGCTTAAGCACGCCCTCTGATCGTAACTTTGCTATTTCACATTGTATAGCATTCGGCGCAAATTGGGTCGAGGGGGTCGCCATATAGAACAGCCCTATACCGCACTTTGTTGTGCATGAAATTAAAAATGTTATCCAACACTTGTGTGTCTACCATTTGATGAAGTGTGTTAGACCATTTCTGATGTAATACGACATTCATGTGCCTTCTTGGGAACGAGGAAAAGCATTGAATACATGGTGATCCTCCCCCACCCCCCCCCCCCCCCCGGACCAATTTGCGTCACTTGATAATCACATTTTGGAAAGCCCGTATCTTAGAATAATTCATCTTGGAATCAGGGATGTGAGGAAATTTTTTAGAAAAGCGGAAGACGGAATGGAAACGCTTAAAATGAGCGGAAATTGGAATGCGAAACATCGCCGAAACGGAAATGACTCAAAACTCTTTAGTTCGTCTACTATTTCATAATTATACATATATCCATAATGGTAATAATAACTGAGATGCCGTTAACGAATTTAGATAGCGGGTAAGGCAGCATGCGACTCTTTTTCAGCAACATATAACAATAACAATATACAACAATATACAACAATAAAATAATCCTTGTATTCGTATTATTACTAAGATGAATTTTTAAACATTACTAGTGTAACAAATCGAAGTTTGTGCAAAATCTTTCTGTAAACAGGAAGAAAGTATTTTGAAAGCAATGAACCCAGCTGACGAGTAGGATGCCAGAGATTTCGCCACTCATACCACTTAACTGGTCTTATTCAATGTCCCAGATCTGCCCCAATTAGGAGGAGGCAGAGTTAAGGTTACAGTTGCGTTCAGCACCCACGACACGACACCCACGCTCTGCGTACCATTGTATCATTTGGCTCATTTTCTGAAACAAACTCAGTGGAGGGAATTGAAGAGGCAAGGTACCGCATGCCCTCCTCCGATTGGGATAGATCCAATGGCCTCCATGGAGCGCATTGTTAGCAACCTAAGAGTGCTTATAGAGCTCTGATCTAGATTTGGTGTTCCCAACCTAAGATTACTAGAGAAAAAAAGATAAGCATGTTTCGGGAGAAAGGAATTTTATTCTTGATCCAAACACTCATGAAATCTTTGTGGACCTACACTATTCGACAGTACATCGTTTCAAGAAAAGAAAAAAGAAAACAATTTGGTTAGTGTTTCGACATCAGGATGCACCACCGGTCTGAAAGCAACACAATCACAAACGCATAGTTAATCTCTTTCTTCAACCTTTCGTTTATGCTCAAGAGGTGAATGAACGCAGTGCAAAGCAATGAATGAGTCGTTTCCGTTCCGTCTTCCGAGTCAAAACAGAGAAGAACACGGAAGCGGAAATTCTGCACATCCCTGTCTGGAATGATCCAGCTCTTTGACGTTTTCTTTCTTGACGACTAGTGAGAGTCTTTCGATACATGCACTGTTGTTGTTGTTGTTGTTAAAGGATGGATTCCTTCTTAAGGAACGGTAATATTCTGATAAACTGCATGTTGCGTCAATGAGTCGGATATCCGATTCGGATATCTGAAATCCGGAGTTCGCGAAATTGCCGTTATCCGAATCATCCAAAAATCCGGGGTCCGCAAAATCGACCTTATCCGAGTCATCCAAAAATCCGGGGTTTGCAAAATTGCTCTTATCCGAATCATCCAAAAATCCGGGGTCCGCAAAATCGCCCATATCCGAATCATCCAATTATCCGAAGATTTTCGATCGGATCCAATGTATACTGTTTATCGATTGAATGTCCTACCTTCGCCATCTATCGTCTGGGCCGTGCTGTTCCTAATAGACCTAGGCTAGTAAAAGCTGTTCTTTCATCTTTCATTTATGCTCGTCAGATGTTATCAAAGTCTCGCCGTTTAGCACACTTCCAGCCTGCAAAAGTTTTCCTTAGGCCCTCTCCTCCCAAGTCGGAGAGAACGGCTACGCGCCGAACGCATCCATCACCATCAAGCTCCCACGTCCTCTGCTGTTTCTGTCGCTCATTCGCCACAAGCTACCTCCAACCATACTATTCCTGTTCCTCCCACCTTTGCACCTCCCGTTAACATACCTGGTTCGTCTAATGTTGTCAGAGCGTCAGACTAGGAGGACTTCAGCGGAATTCTGGTGTCCTTGAAATGTTTCTACACGAATATCAGATCTATAATTAAAAATGGTGCATCCCTTCTTTTCTGCTTTTCTGATAATGGGTATGACATTACCGCTTTATCCGAAACATGGCTTGACGATAAGATAGACAGCGCAAATACCCTTGGCAAGTGGTCTTCACAGTATGTAATGATACGATGTGATCGCCAGAGCAGGCGTGGTGGTGTAGCTCTGCTCGTGCGTAAGCCCCTATGCCCCGCTTGGGTTTTTCGTGAAACTGTTCTGAATGCCTATGAACTACTGTGTTGTGACTTTCACAGTAACAATATCCTGCTTCGCTTTATTGTTGTCTACAAAGCACCAAGTTGCACCTCTGCCTTATCTATGCAAATGTTTAAAGCTATAAGTGATCTCGTATCATTAGCACGTGCATCCTTTGTGGTGACTTCAACATGCCCGACATCAAATGGGCTTCCAATGGTGGACCTATAGCCACCAGTTCTCTGTCCAATCTCTTCCTTAAATTGTGTGCGGACCATTGCTTAACCCAATACGTCACCAGTAAGACCTTGGGGGATAATACCTTCGATCTTGTGTTATGTAACGACAAGTTTATCATAAAGGACTTGGCAGTGGGACCTCCCGTTGGCAGTAGTGATCACTCTTCAATTGCATTCTTTTTAAACTTACGGCTGGTGAAATCTCATTTTGTTTATGTACGCAATTTTAAAGATGCCAACTTCACAGACCTGTTGGCCAACCTCAATGGTGTTGATTGGTATGGATCCTTCAATGCAGTGCTTTTGGTTAATGACAAATACGAACTATTCCTAGCCATTCTGAACACAGTATGGACCTTTTTATACCTATGGTCAAAACACCAACGCAGCAGGCTCGGTTGCCACGCCATCTCACCTCGTTAGCTCGCAAAAAAGATTGTGCTTGGGAAACTGCTAGGGCATCTGGCTCCTCAAATGACTGGGATATTTTTCACAGGCTCAAGATGGTCTTTCACAAGCATCTATCCAAATACAACTCTAATGTTGAGAAGCGCATTATCCTGTCCAAAGATAAACGTTCGTTCTACAGGTTGTTATGCAAGCGTCCTAAAAGCAGGCCCGATATTCCTAGCCTTAGTTCCTGCGATAGAGCCACTGCTTTTACTGACTGTGAGAAAGCGGAGATGTTAGCAAATACGTTCGAACTTTCCCATTCCAACTGGCTCGGCACACTTCAACTGCTATTGTCCCTCAATTTCCTCCTATGGCCGATTCCATGTGGTTCCATGCTCACGACATTCTAAGGACGCTATTACGCTGGCCCAGTTCCTTCTCTGATACACCTGATCACATCCGTTCATCTTCATTAAAAAGACCTCCTGTGTATTAGCCTGACCCCTTGAATATCTGTTTAACTTGAGCTTATGAGATTCGAAGTTTTCTCGAGATGGAGATGCTCCCCCGTGACTCCCGTTTTGAAGAAGGCGCCTGACACTTGTCCAAATAATTATCGTCCTATCAGCATAACATCCATCTTTGCTAGATTGTTTGAGAAGCTTCTAAAAATCAAGATCGAACGCCATCTCGAAAACCATTCTGTTATTTCCTCCTTTCAACATGGCTTTCAAAAAGGTAAATCAACTGTAACGGCTATGCTCCAATCGTTTAATGATTGGACTGCCTACTTGGACGAGGGATCCTGCGTTGATGTAGTATATTTTGATTTCTGTAAGGCTTTCGACAAGGTGCCCCACGACTTGCTCCTCCATAAGTTACATGTTAGGAATTCACCTCAGGATTACTCTCTGGAAGCCTCCCTCAGAGCCTTTCTTTCAGATCGTTTCTTTATGGTGCGTGTCAACTCAAGCTTTTCTGCACCCAGACGCGTTCTGAGTGGTGTTCCGCAGGGTTGTGTCCTCTTGCCGACTCTATTCAATATCCATACTTATGAGTTGCCTGGGTTAATCGCTTCTGCGGACATTAAATGTACTGTTTTCAGACGATTTGAAGATCTGCAAATGCTTAAAGACCCTGGCGACCACGACATGCTTCAGAGAGGAGTCGACCTTGTTAACAGATCGTCCCTCGAATGGCTCTTCCTCTTTCAGAGGAAAAGTCCATGGTGTTGCACCTAAGAAGTAAGAATAATGAGCATGGATATCGTTTAGGTACGTCAGTAATCGGTAAGGTAAAGCAGGTCAGAGATCTTGGGTTCCTGGTTCAATATGGCCTCAGCTTTGATAAACATTGGGACTGCATTATATCCAAGGCATCTGTGGTTACTTACCGCATCTTTCGTTCTTTATCTACGAGGAACTCTGCTGTTCTTCTGCAAGCTTACAAGCAAGTCATTTGTTAGACCGTTGGTCGAGTCTGGTACAGCTGTGTTTAACCCATACAAGCGCAAAGTTATCGACAAAATTGAAAAAGTTCAGAACAGTTTCGCACGGAAACCCATGATCAGGTCAATAGGGTTCAGCTATCAAGACATACCACCTGCCCACGAAAGGAATGTTAATCTCAATCTGCAAACTCTTGCCTCTAGAAGGCGTATGTTCGACCTGCTGACGTTTTTCAAAATAATGCATGAGCGAATTGGGTTACAGGTTGGATCCTTTCTTCACGTGAGACCTTCTTCCACCAGGGTATCTCGCGCAAACCTATCTTATCTAGGGCTAGATTAAATTGCAGGAAATACTTTTTCGCTAACCGTGTCTTTGCCGATTACTTTGGCCTAATGGTAAGTAGGAAAGCCAACATCCCCTCCAGTTACTCTTCTTTTAAAAAACTTATAAAGTCTCACCTGGGCGCCTAATGCCTCCTGTTTGACGCCCTCCTGTTTGCCTAATTATCAATTATTTAATGTCGTCATTTGTTTTAAATTTACTTGCTATTTCTTTGGTTTGCCACTTGTTTTTTGTCTTTCTTTTTTCCTACCTCTGCGTGACTATCTTCTTGTCGGCATTTCGACTGGTAGTGTGTGTATCTTTTGTTTTACTACTTTCATTACTCTCATCCACATGGGGATACCTCCCTGTGTAATAAATGATGATGATGATCGCGAGCGTTCCTTGTCCGAAAGCTGACAACGCCTAGCACTTAGCCCTATCATCTCACACTTATCCTAGGCAAGGGGGTCATCATATCAAGAGCATTGTGGAGGACGCTCACGCTGTCCTGTTGTTGACTGTCACCATATGCCAAGGAATCTCGCGTAACTTGCTACTGCGCTTTCTATTATTTTGCTATATTTTGCTGCCGGTTTTGCTCACTTCGTTGAAAAGTTTGCTGCTCTGCGACGACATTCTCGCTCCTCATCCCTCGTGCTGAGCCCTAGCCCAGGCTAAGACTTTCCAGCAGACGTAGGTGCTGAAGCGTGACAATTAAATCAAAGTGGAAACTGCTTTGTTAAGCACAGGATATGTTTATTGATAGGTATCAATTTCTGATGCAAATCATTTCTCCTTCTTTGTTTTACTACGACACTCATCAATAGCCGTTACCAATGGGTCCACATACATGTCGAACAGAAGCTGGGCGCCCATCGTCTGCGGCAGGAACAGGAAGATGAGAAATACCACCTAAAATTGGCAATACAACCTTCGGCGCGCTTTTGAGAGTGGCCCACCCTCTATCTTTTCCGTTGTATTCAACCATTTGTTTCTCAGACATTCTCAAAATGAAAAGTTAAGCACATACGCATGTCCTTCATAACGGTTGAGGATAATCGCCATCCGCGGCGTGAGTCGGAATGGAAGGGATTGATGGTGGGCCCGCCTGGACTCGCAACCAATTCTCATCATAGCTCCTTGTGAATCTGTCCTAGTCCGAGGGCCACAGAATTGGAAATTGTGTAACAAATTAACTTGATGCTTACAGAGAGTATTGAAGAGAACAGAATGGGGCCTAGCTGACAAATTTCATTAAGGAGAAAACGAAAAATAGCATACCGTTTCACCGCGGTTGTAAACAGACGACGTTGTGCGCCTCTTCACTATGACGGCTCCGTGTTAGAACTTGTCAGTCGGCGGTCAGCACGCGGCATGCGGATTTATTTGCCCCCTCATTATGCTAGATCCGTGTTAGAACATGTCAGGCGGCGGTCAGCTGTGTTTGAATGCACTTTGCCCGCCGAGACGTCTTTAGAGCCGCGGTTGTTTGTTCGTTTCGTTCATTGTTTTTAGGTTCTTTTCTGTTCTCTTCAGTCCGCTCTCCGAGTGTCAAGTCAACTTTTTAAATAATTTCTAATTGTGGCCCTCCCCGACTAGGATAGATCCCTTCTCGTCGTACGCACACACGTCATTGTGGCTGAGATGGAACGCTTACTTTGAGAAGCCAGTAGAACGGGAACCACTGCATTATTGATCCCGCGAAGAAGTCTATCAACGAGAAGGTGGCGAACACACACCAGTAGACGAGCCACTGGGTGTCGTCGTCCGTCTGCTTCGTCCGAACCGCCTGCAATAGACTGCTGGAAGATCGCAGCGACGGAGGCAACGAATGCTGCAGCTAGCGGACACCTTCACGCTGGCGTAGGCTGGATAGGCGAATCCGATGAAGTTGCAGACGATCTGCGCCGCCGCGCCGATGATCAAGTACAGCGCCACCAAGGCGGCCAACGCGTACGCGATCTGTGTGAAAGAGCTGATCAGAAGTCGCCGAGACGGAGCAGGCTGAGTGTTCTCGAAGGTTCGTTTCAGAGCTGGAGCGATTCGATAGGGGTTTATCAGTCGACTGCACAAATGGCACAATACCGGCCGTGACTTATTCAGTGTGCTCCTCCCAGAAAAGACTGGTTCCCAACCCACTGAACCAAGGTGGGGGGGGGGGGGCGAAGGTTTTGTTAGCCACGGCGGGAAACGCGAAACATGAACCAAGAGACGGGTGCATGCGACT
This sequence comes from Heligmosomoides polygyrus polygyrus, assembly GCA_947396885.1. Lineage (NCBI taxonomy): Eukaryota > Metazoa > Nematoda > Chromadorea > Rhabditida > Heligmosomidae > Heligmosomoides > Heligmosomoides polygyrus. The sequence continues at coordinate 68,958,275 of OX377203.1, forward strand.
ACCGGCGCCTCCTCCAACTGCTTGACCACGTGACCAAATAGATAAAAATAAAAATTCTGGTCGGAGGTAGACGGGAAGGTCGACGGACGTTATTACAACTAAAAAGCTTCCTGCGCCCCACATTCTACTTCAGCGTTATTTAGATCCACAACGCGCACCACCATGGGCCCAAATAAATGCAAATCAAAAACTTAAAAATTGAAATCTCGATTTGTGCCAAAAATTGAATTTTGAAATTAGTGCTTGAAAGTGGTGACATTTTCTAAATTAGTGGCACTGAAAAATATCGGATTCTTCGAAATGGACGCGCGACGTAACTGTAAGCGAGAGAACTGGCATCTTCCACATCTGAAAACATGTTGAGGGCTTGTTAGGAAGCACATATCCTACTGAAGCCGAAATGTACCCTTTGTTTGCAGAAACGGTGAAAATCCACCTAGCAAATCGCAAACCCAACCTCCGGAATCGAACCCTCGACCCCATATCAGACTTCAACGATCAAACGCTAACTGAAGCTCCGAACCTTTTGTATAGATGAGTTTCTGAGGGGCACATTGCGGGAGTCACTTTTGGACTCTCACCCCCATTGACGTGGTACAGATTCTTGGCCATTTTTGGACCGCTCAAGGGCATTTAGCAAAAAGGAAACAGTTCTGTGATCGCCGTCCGATGCCCTACAAGACCTGTAGGTCTCGCTCAGAATCCCCGGACCGAGCTCAGTCCCCACCCCTTGTTAGGCGAACCAGCCGAATTCTTCCCTCCTCCCCTCCCTTCCCAAACCCTTATTGCACCATCATCCCTAATACTTGGCTTACTAATATCTATGCATCTGCAAGAGAAGGAGGTTTATACTGGTAGGCGAGTGCCAGAACCCTCTTCGGAAGCCTTCCAACCAGTATCTGAAGACAACCATCAGGATGCTTTCCCCTTCAGAGGTGTGTGTGTGTGTAGGGGGGGGGGGGGGTGGGGAGGAATGCACATTACAGTGAATGAAGTGAATGCCTCCTCCGTCGCGATGTGGATCCGGGAGGGGTTCATCATGTGAAACAGCCCATATTTTGTGTTGCACTAAATTAGGTAACTTTTACACAGCCCTGTGGTGAACTTACGATTAGCTAGGCCACTTCTGGGGCCGTATGCTGTTCTCACCCGACGCGGGGATGGTACCCGGCGCGAAAAATCTGGGTGTCATCCCCGAGTTTCGACCATCCCTACACCACCTTATGGACATCTCCGGGGCGTCCTCCGGGGATCGCAGAGATAGCAGAGTAGGGCAGAGAAGCAGAGGATTCCGATTGGAGTGCCACTATCACAGCTGTGAGTGCTCATGGCTAGTGGGTGAATTGAGTGATTCTGCACCAGTGTATTTACCGTGCAGTGTTTAGAGAGATGTACTTTCACAGAGAGGTCCCCACTGTGTAGAACAGAACACAGATTTAGTACTACATCTTCTGATTTGTAGTTGAATGTCTTTGACGAAGAATTGAGAAATGCTACACGAAGTTCATTCCAAGCTACAAGAACACGAACTGAAAAGACACTTGAACCTTTTTTGAGTGCGAATTGTGCAGTTGACAGAGGCTACATTTTTTCTACAATTCAGCTAAAACGAACATTCAGCTAAAACGAACACAATTTCGATTGTCTTCTATATCTATATGAGCTTTATATCTCATTTTGTTTGATTTCCGGGGGTTGTAGACCTATCGCAAATTTTTTTATTTCTATTAGTAATTCTCTAAGTGTTGGCTACGCAGACCAGTATTGTGCCTAATGAGATATTCCACACTGTCACGGATGCATTGAAAAGTGCTCTCTTCATCGAATAGTGTTCTACTCAGTGTGGAAAAGTGATTGTCGTAGCAAACATTCGCAACCGATAAGACGCGTCGCAGCAGCTGATTGTGACTACCGCCCTCCGCTGCCGATTCCGCGCTCCAACGTCTCATTTTCGTTGCGTCCGGACGCCGTACCCCCTAGAAAATCGATTACGTCGCCGTCCCCGAGAGCGCTCGGGGAGAGATGTGCATACCGGGGAGGTGGGCGGAGACCGCCTCATACCCAGCTGTGGACGGGTTGGGGAGAGTAGCATACGGCGGCACTATTGTACTTTACGGACTCCAGAGGACGAGGAGATGTCGAAAAAATATTTTTGCCCAAACTTCGCCCAGGGGGTTATTTGGGGTGCTGATCACGAATTTGACATTCGCTTTTGAAATTTCGGCCGATTACAGTAGGATACGGTAGGTACCGGTTACTAAGGCTGTCAAGGTCATGATCACCGATTTCGCTCAAACTTCGGCAGGGGTTCTCTGTGGTGCTACGGGTGAGCACAGCATGCAGCAATCGCGTGAAAATTCGCAAATCTGCGGGAAACTCTTCGATAGGCGAAGGCTTAATCGAGAGATAGCAATCTAAGCATCATGGCCCTCCAGGCACTGTTCCACAACCGCCGCCAGGAAGAGCTGCGCGACTTCAAGCTGAAGGACGTCTTTGACAAGCTAAACATGGACGCAGCCGATTTCCAGGAATGGCTTGGAAGGATGGGATTGCTCGCAATCGGTAACCATGACCTTGGTAGCCTTAGTCACCCGCACCTTCCGTAACCTACCGTAGTCTAGCGTAAAACGAAAAACGGGTGTCATATTCGTGATCAGCACTCGAAATAACCCCAATAGGCGAAGTTTGGGCGAAATCGGTGATTATGACCTCGACAGCCTTAGTCACCGGTACCTACCGTAACCTACCGTAACCCGCCGAGATTTTAAAAACGGATGTCAGATTCGTGATCAGCATCCCAAATAACCCCCTAGGCGAAGTTTGGGTGAAAAAAATTTTTCGACCCCTCCTCGTTCTCTGGAGTCCGTAAAGTACGATAGTGCCCATACGGCCACTGATTTATTTGAGCATTAATTGGCGGAAATCGGGTCGGGGGGGGGGGGTCACTCATGAAAAGTGTCATTAATACAAAAAAACAGAGACAAGACGCACTGATAGTAAAGGAAAGGAGCAAACCATGCCATAGCTCTGTTCTGTGCTCTCCTCTGCTGACGAGGGGGAGAGCACAGATTTAGGCACGGGAAGGGGCTCCAGGGTTTGCCTCGAGTGATGCATCCGTGTTAAAATTGCCTACATCCTGGAGTTCTCTCCCTTGCCCAATTCGGAATAAAACGCGGATCTGTAATCGAAGGAGATAATAGTGTATCAAAATTCGTTGTATGCAAAGACGCACAATGGGTGCGTGCTATGGCATGTCGACCCCCCCCCACCCTATTTGGACCCATTAATTTGCCAGTGCAATACCAGAATAGGGGGAGGGAGGTAAATTTAAATGAGCCACCTAAGATGTGACAGAGCGTGAAGACGCGAGGATAGTACAAATTTGGGCAAGGGAAAGGACTCCGGGGTGTGGCCCGAGTTAGGCACTCGCGCTAAAATTATTTCTGTTGTATATTGGAGTGATTGAAATTTACCAACTCCCCTATTCTAGGATAGCGCCAATTTGGCTTCTCACGAAGGTCTTTAACCACTGAATGCAAGGTTGCTCCCACCGTCTCCCAAACCTCTTTGCGCACCATCCCCTGAAGACGGAAGCCCTTGTCATACCAGCGTTGTTCTGCTATAAGGCAAGGAACTCTCACCTTTTCTCGCGGCATTCCCAGCATCACTTCAGCGTGACCCGCGCCCTCATCAAACGCATCGTTGTGCGCAGCATATAGGTAGGATATAAAATCTCTCTGTAATGAAGAGCTGACGAGACGTCGCGACATGAACCTATACCTCATGCCTGTCAGGTCTTGGTGCGATGTGGTGGAACCTCGGATGGACAACTCACATGAGCATCCCGTATGCCCTCTGAAGGGTGTTTATTAGCTTTGCGTCCCATACCGAATAAAAATGGCTGTCGTACTCAGTTCTGCCCTTATATATCAAGAAGATATCATGGAAAACACCAACAATATCTTTTTAAGGTGAATACAGTGTTTCAGTGAGCCTCGTTGAGAGAGCTTGGTTACGGAAGTAGATGCTTGAGAACCGGATGCAGCGACGGATCTTTTTCTTCGAACTTCTGAGCTGGCATCACCAGGAAACTTGTCTGGAAGATAGCTTGTGCTTGCATGCACAGAAGTCTGTGTGACTCTTGGTACAGGACGAGCGAGGCGCCAGCTGCTCAAGTGGGACGTTGCCTCCGGTCGAACAGCAAGAGGTCTGCTCGCTACGAGCCACTGCGACGTGAGATTGTCCTGAGCGAACGATAGGCGACACGACGTACGTTTCGTGTACGTTTTATGCAGAGTCCCGCCCGAAGTCAAGCGTAGTGTTCGATTTTTGCTGAAAAGTTACGACCCCCTTCGAAGCGGAATTCGTGCGACCCCCTCCCTGTCTCTGCCACCGTTTATTTCTTATATGTCTTGATTTCTGCAACGTTTTATGTGCATTTTAAACCCTTTAGTAGATTTTCTTTTCAGGTGCGGCTTCGACACTGAAGAGAACACTGAAGAGAGGTCACTGAACAACACATGCTTTGAGAACACAATCCTCTTCTTCTTATTCTTCAGCGTTTGTCCCGTTTCGTGGCGGGGTCCTCTATTCTGATGTCATGACGCAATGACGCCATCTTTCCCGATCCAGCGCTAGGTCAGGGTGGACACCAGGGATGGGCGGAAAATTTTAAAATTTTCCCAGAAAACAGAAAATCGCTTTCGTCAGAAGATAGAAATCAGAAAACAGAAAAGCAAAAAACGCCAGAAAACGGAAAACAGAAGGTTTCGAAACTACCATACACCCAATTATTCTACCCAATGATCCATGTTTCCAGTAGCAAATGCTTCTCTATGACTAGAAATGTAGTCGTGGACCAGCGTTTTAACTTGCAAGCGTTTACAAAATTTTCTAGTACACTCCAAATTCAGTGCAATCAGCAAATTGTAAATCTTGACTGATAATTCCTAGGAATCTAAACGTTTGAAGCATCAACAATACTCATCAGCTCCATTTCACAGTCAACGCCTCAATTAATGGTCCAACTAGTAAGAAAATGGCCTTTCAGAGTATCGAGTACAATGAAGCCTCATGAGGAGAAATAACCAGTAATTTCCGCGTAGCTGAAAGTTTCCAACTCACCAACGCACTTTGAAGCACCTAGTTACTCCTTAGCAGAATAAATACTTTGTATACTGGCTTAATATTTCACAGTCCAATACGACTGGGGCGCGTGTAGCGCAGTCGGAGGAGGAGCGACTGTCGCGTGCTCCCGATACCAGGTTCCTGGTTCGGAATTCCCGCCCAGGCCAACCAAGCCTTCCATCCCTCCTGGGTCGGTGAATTGGTAGCAGACTTGTCTGGGAAGGATAAAGCGCTGACTTGTTCATCGGCTGGCCACCGCAAGTCATTGTATGGCCAAATACGCATTCATGTCGCCTCCACGACATCCCGTAGAAGTAGAATGCGTTGGCGCATCCCGGAAGGGATTGAGTAACGCCGTCCTTTATCCTTTATCCTAATACGACTGAAAGGGCTGTCCGCATAACAGTTTTTGTGTGAAAGTGCTTTCACTAATGCGAAGAAACTATTATATAGAATAGGGTCGAGCATATACCCTCTTCATCATATCGTTTTTTCTCTTCATAATTACATCCCAATGGGAGACCAGCAGAGCCTTCTTGCTGTATAAGAAGCGAGACGTTGGCAACTATCGCCTGATCTGCCTGCTGTCCGTAGTCTAGGACAGCTATGCGAACGAGCGGATCCAACACGATTGACCACATACACACCATCACGAAGTTCATCGAAGTGTTGAAAAAGCACAAGCTGCCGCTGTGTCTTACGTTTATCAACCTGAAGAAGGCATTCGACTCCGTCGAGACTGAAGCGGTCATCGAAACCGTGCTCGCCTTTTCGACTCCATTGTTCTTCCCGCACTAATAATAATAATAATAATAATAATAATAATAATAACACGCCTCAGAGACCTGGGCTATACGAAAGCAGGATGAACACGCGATCAGCGTCGCGCAGCGTGGAATCGAGAGGACGATACTCGGAGTGACACGACTCACGCAAGTGCGAGAAGGCCTCCGGAGTTCCGAGCTTCACCGACGTTCGAAGATCAGAGACGCTGCCGCGTGGGCCAAGTTGTCGAAAATTAGGTGGGCCGGCCACGTAATGCGCTTAGCAGATACCCGTTGGAAGAGAGCGGTCACCGACTGGATTCCGAGTGATGTCACGAGAACACCAAGACGCCCACCAACGCGCTGATCGGACTTCTTCGTGAAAGTCCTGAACGACCGATATGACACTCTTCGTGTCCCCCTAGCGAGGAGGATCCATTGGTGCACTCTGGCACGCAACAGTACGTATGGAGACACTGCTTGTGCCCGCTTGAACAACTCGATGATCAATGGGACGATACAGGTGATTCATGAAAAATTTCATGCTTGCCAAAAGCAGGCAAAATGCAGCTTTGCCAAAGGCTCTGTATAAAGCGTTCGTTTAGGATGATCGGTTAACAAATTTCAGCTTCTAAACCGGAGATGGAGAATAATCCGGCCCACAGCAACTTCAGGACAAGTGATTAGTTAATACATAATTAAATGTCCCTCAGAACACTACTTTTAAAACTTTATTATAAAGTTTTATGTGATCTAAATAGTCCAAAATAATGTTGATATCGAAAAGAATACGAAGCCAAATTAAGTCGGGAAATGTTCTATGAAGAGACTCCTTGTCAGTAGTACTTACACAATCAATCAAGCAAACAAAGCGGCATGGTTCATGAGTATATGACGCAATTACTACATGAGCACATCCAAAAACGCCACATGCTTACCATTTAAAATACCCTAGAAACTCTAATTTGGAATGAAGCTCATGATTCTATTATAATTTTTCTAATCTTTTAATAGGACTTGCAAGATATAATTTTGTTTGCAGCTCTATTTTCTGTTTTCTGGCCGTTTTCCCAGAAAACAAAAAAAATTACCCAAAATGGCAAGAAAATCAGAAAACAGAAGCTCCGCCCATCCCTGGTGGACACCAGCTACCTTCAAGTCCATGTATAAGGTATCAGCCCAGCGCTTCTTCGGGCGCCATCTAGACCGCCTTCCTTTTATTGGGTTGCTAGGAAAGTAATTTCGATTTTGGAGAATAAATTTTTGAACGCTTGTTTTGAAAGGTTCTTGTCCCCGTTAATTGTTCTTATATACATATATATATATATTAGGTTGGAAAAAAAGTCTTTTCATTTTTTTCAAAGATTTATTACTTCACAACTACAAAGTCAAATCAATTGAGATAAACTCTATTTTGTTCTACTACACTTCTCCAAAGACGTGGTAATTTTTCTAATTCCTCTCGCGTAAAAACTGCAGTTCTGAAGTCGAATCACCGCTGAATCCAATTTTTGAGGTCCTCGTCCGTTTCAAAATATTTCTCTCCAATTTCTTGCTTGAGAGCGTGGAAGAAATAGCATTCGGGAGGGCCGAGGTCAGGGCTATACGGTGGATGTGGCATTACCTCCCAGCCCAGCTTCTTTATTGTTTCTCTTGTGAGTCTTGCAGCATGTCGCTTTGCGTTGTCATGCAGGATCATCACCTTCGACTTCTCAGGCCTCTTTTCTTGGAAAGCTGCGGCGACTTTGTGGAGATGGCCACTGTATGTGGCAGCAGTAAGTGTCTCTCCACTTCTGAGAGTTTGCCGATAAATCACTCCTCTGATATCCACCAAACACTCAAGAGAATCTTCCGTTCGTGAACATTGGGCTTGAGATCAGACTTAGGGCTCTCTCCCTTTTGTACCCATTGCCTTTTCCTCGGAAGTTGGCACACAGAACCCAGGACTCTTCGCCTGTCACAATCCGCGGAAGAAACGATTTTCTTCCTTATCTGGACAGAAGAGAAGCAGCGATGGAGAGCCGTCGACCTTTCTGAGTGTCTGACAGGGCATGTGGAATCCAAGCTCCAAATTTCCATAAAAGCCAAGATTCTTCAGATGGATCCCCACTATCCTATGAGACACTTCGAGCTTCTCTGCCAGCTGACGTGTCGTCTGCCAACTATCGGTACGAAGAAGATGGTGTAGTTCACTGTCGTCCAATCCAGTTGGCCTTCCTGACCATGCTTTGCCCTCAGTGAATAATTTCCCTTTAAAGACTTTCCGAACCACTCATAACAGGCGCGATGAGTAGTAGATCCCAAGCCATATATGTGGTTAATTTGGTCTGCTGCCTGACGTGCTGTGGATTCTTTAATGAATTCTTGAAGAATGCCGTGCTGAAAACGGCCATGAGGTAGATCTGGCATTGAGTTCGGAAGATTGGATGGATAACGAATTACAAGAAGAGTCTTAACCTGTGTCTGCGTGCGAACGGTAGACAAGTGTGATAGGATTACGAAATCAGCAATCAACATTGGCTAGTGCGTTTACAAGGGGAAGGGTAAAAAAAATTTCGAAGTGTGAAGAGACTTTTTTTCCAACCTAATATATATATATATATATATATATATATATATATATATACACAAGTGCTCCGACACGCCCAACGGCTTGTCTCGCACTTGCGCGCTTCGCGCGGCATTGCAACATCACTGACCTAAAGAAAGTAGTTTTTGTGAAACTTAAGATTCGCTAACATTTAGGACCCGCTGCGTACTTTATTGTCATCAAGCCGTTCACGACTTCGGTACCTTCATCATAGACATTTTCTCCAGGCATTTTCTCTCATTTTCTCTATCGTTTACACGAGACCCAGAAACGCTTTCTGGATATCGTTGATCCTAATTCGGACGCCAGGTTCCACCTCACTCGTTTCTTTTTACTGGATGTAATTGTCAATTTGTTGAACGGCAAACATTGCCCGCGCGAGGTCTGGTTTGCTTAGTTTCGTTCTGGACATTTTTCATTTAAAGATGAGCGACCTTCTGGCCGGTCAGTAGGCACTGATGAAGACCATTTGATGGGATTGATCGAAGCTGATCGTCATCCAAACGTACGAGTGCTCGCTGAGAAAAACAACGTATCTATTGAAACACTTCACAATCATATCAAGAAACTTGGAGTGGTAAAAAAGCTGGATGTTTAAGTGCCTCATGAGTTGAAGGAAATCCACTTCACGCAGCGAATCAACGTCTGCGAATTTCACCTCAAACTCAAAAAAGACTATACATTTTTGAGGCAAATAGTAACTGGCGATAAAAACTGAATTGTTTACAACAATGTCTCTCGTAAACGATCATGGTCCAAACCGGGTGAACCTGCTCAAATGATGCCCAAAGGTGATCTTCAAAAAGGTCATTCTATCAATTTGGTGGGACTACGAAGGTGTGGTTTATTTCGAAGTGCTTCCAAGAAACCAGGGGCCGGATTCATCAAAATTACTGCACTAACTTTAACGGAGAACCGTAAACGAAGGCTCAGATTACGTGGCTTGTCGCTCACCATATCGCTTGATAAGCCGCGTTATCTGTGCTATTCGCTTACAATTCTCTGTTAAAGTTACTGGAGTAACTTTGATGAATCCGGCCCCAGAATGTCAATTCGGACCTCTACTGTCGACAACTGATAAAACTGAAAGCAACCAGAATTGGCGAATCGCAGAGGTGTAGTGCTCCACCAGGATAATGCTAAGCCCCACATGTCTTTGGCGACTCGGCAAAAATTATTGGAGCTTGGCTGGAAATTAGTGCTGCATCCACCATATAGCCCTGATCTTGCTCCATCGGACAATCACTTATTTTGATTGTTGCAGAACTCCCTGATTGGGAAAACACCGAAGATGAAGGTATCAAACCTTATGTGGCACTGTTTTTTGCAGAGAAGGATAAGAGGTTAACCTCTCGCGGAAAGCGGTCGAAGGCCACTTCCAGGTAAAGAAAGGCGATATGCACCGGCCTCTGTTCCTCGTGATGCTTCTCCACCAGGAGGCGGGCGGCGTGTATAGCCCACAACCAGCTACGAAGTCGCACTGACTGTCGGAGAGCTTTACGATTTCACGAATTCGTCTGTCGAGGATTCGCTCGAAGATCTTCACGCTCTGCGAAAGCAAGCGAATCGGACGACTAACACTTCAACAGCACAAGATTATTTATTCAGTGTATTCCTGGAAGTGGGTTCATGGCAACCACTATCGCTTGGAACACTTTCCGTCACCGCGAGATTTCTGAAAATGACTACACCTCACATTCATTAGATGACAATTCACAGCTTATCCTAATCAGGAACTGTTTAGGAGACATCAAAAGTGACATGTGTTAGTTAAGGAATGTGCACAGAGAGCGGAGAAGCGACGGGTTCGCAACGAAGAAGGCAAGTGGTGCTGAGCGGAATGAACGTCTTCACAGGCTGTCGTCGTCGGCTTTCGAATGACGAACGTTTCGAGCGATCACTGACGGGCGATGCGGTCCCATGCGCATGTGCACGTTGTGATTGTAGCCCCACTGAAACAGTTCACAGCAGAATTAGTGCTTCACGGATCACCTCTGTGGTTGAATACTTGAGCTAGATTAGGGATAGCGGTTTGTGAAGCCCGGTGCTTTTAATTCGTTTCAAGTGCAACAGTCAAGCTACACAACCGAGCCTTTGAATCTCTGTTGATACGCAGTGCATCCTAGGTTCAGTGAAGTCATGACAGTTTCACATCTACCATCCTCGCCGAGCCATTACTTCCTAATTGTGAGGTCGCATTTGTGGAAAAAGAAAAGAAAGACGCAATCGTGTTTATTTCAGCCGCATAGCTTATAGCTAGATCGTACTTAACATTTCCTTGGTCTTTGTCCATGAATCACCCGCTTACCTCTTCGAGAACGGTAATGTCGTCATGCTTCTGTATGCAGCACCAGTTGATGCAGGTCACGGAGACGATGAACAGGATGGCAAAGAAGATCACCCAGACGACCAGTGCGCCGAAGTAGTCTACCACGTCCAGCTGCTGCTTCAGGTCGAGTGCCGTCGTCATCTCCACCTGAATAGCTAGCACAACCGTTAGATTCTCGAAGAAATGGGCGAGAACAGACCGAGAAATGAGCGCTGAAAGAGGATATATAGTTCACAATTGGGGGACTGGATTTCAGGATTGAGTGAGTGGAAGCGGCAAACGCTCTCTACATCGGTTCACAATATTCAAATTTGTTCCTGTTTGCTAAAACAAAAGCTCAGTCTACGATATATTCCCCATCTAGGTCTAAAGTCCTGCTCCATCTTTCAAGCAGTCTTCCATTTTCTTTCCGCCATCCTTTCCGAATTCCGAGGGCTGTGAGGAAAAGAATTCAGAAACCTCCATTTCCAGTTGACGTCGATCATCGAGCTCTCTAGGTTGAAGATGCTGCTTCAAAGCTTTGAACAGGTGGTAGTCAGAAGAAGCAAGGTCTGGAGAGTACGGTGGATGGGGTAGAACTTCCCAGCCTAACTCCTAGGTTTTTTTCCGGCTTACTTTTGTGACAAGAGAATGCACGTTGTCGTGCAGCAGGTAGACATTTTCCCGTTCTGGACGTTTTTGGCGCATGGCGCTCGGGAGCTGGGTAGCGGAGACAGATGCTGTGGCTGAAGTCTCACTATTCACCAACTCCCAGTAAATAAGTAGATGCCTTCTGAGTCCAACAGAGGCACGACTGGAACGAGGTCGATCCTCGAGAGAGATATCTCCCGCCTTGAAGCGCTAATACTAACGGGCCACTGTGGAATAGTGAATGACATCCTCCTTGAATGCAGCGTAGATGTTGGAGGCTGCAGTCTTTGCGGAATGACCTTGCAGAAATTCGTAGTAGACGACAGGTCGTAAGATGCTGCTTCTTGTCGTTGACATTGTTGCTGTATTCGTACACGACGAGGCCTTATATAGTATGCTTAAGGAAGCTTCGAGAATGAATTGTGACTTCAACACACAAGACTGTAAAGGCCCCACACACACACTTCTGCGGCAACGCCGCTCGCCGCTATGGTTAAGGATAGGGCAGGGAAGCCGCAGGCGGCGAGCTCTGCGTCCCTGCCCTATGGTTAAGGATAGGGCGGCGGCAACGCCGCAGAAGTGTGCGGGATATCCGAAGCCGGCAAGCCTGGCGTGGCCCGCACGTCCAGCGTACGGCGCAGGCGAAGTCGGCGACGGACGCTGGCTGAGGAAGCATCCCCAGCTAGGTTTGGGCTACGTTCCCAGCGTGGCCCGCCATATCCGAAGCCGGCAAGCCTGGCGTGGCCCGCACGTCCAGCGTACGGCGCCGGCGAAGCCGGCGACGGACGCTGGCTGAGGAAGCATCCCCAGCTAGGTTTGGGCTACGTTCCCAGCGTGGCCCGCCATATCCGAAGCCGGCAAGCCTGGCGTGGCCCGCACGTCCAGCGTACGGCGCCGGCGAAGCCGGCGACGGACGCTGGCTGAGGAAGCATCCCCAGCTAGGTTTGGGCTACGTTCCCAGCGTGGCCCGCCATATCCGAAGCCGGCAAGCCTGGCGTGGCCCGCACGTCCAGCGTACGGCGCCGGCGAAGCCGGCGACGGACGCTGGCTGAGGAAGCATCCCCAGCTAGGTTTGGGCTACGTTCCCAGCGTGGCCCACCATATCCGAAGCCGGCAAGCCTGGCGTGGCCCGCACGTCCAGCGTACGGCGCCGGCGAAGCCGGCGACGGACGCTGGCTGAGGAAGTATCCCCAGCTAGGTTTGGGCTACGTTCCCAGCGTGGCCCGCCATATCCGAAGCCGGCAAGCCTGGCGTGGCCCGCACGTCCAGCGTACGGCGCCGGCGAAGCCGGCGACGGACGCTGGCTGAGGAAGCATCCCCAGCTAGGTTTGGGCTACGTTCCCAGCGTGGCCCGCCATATCCGAAGCCGGCAAGCCTGGCGTGGCCCGCACGTCCAGCGTACGGCGCCGGCGAAGCCGGCGACGGACGTTGGCTGAGGAAGCATCCCCAGCTAGGTTTGGGCTACGTTCCCAGCGTGGCCCGCCATATCCGAAGCCGGCAAGCCTGGCGTGGCCCGCACGTCCAGCGTACGGCGCCGGCGAAGCCGGCGACGGACGCTGGCTGAGGAAGCATCCCCAGCTAGGTTTGGGCTACGTTCCCAGCGTGGCCCGCCATATCCGAAGCCGGCAAGCCTGGCGTGGCCCGCACGTCCAGCGTACGGCGCCGGCGAAGCCGGCGACGGACGCTGGCTGAGGAAGCATCCCCAGCTAGGTTTGGGCTACGTTCCCAGCGTGGCCCACCATATCCGAAGCCGGCAAGCCTGGCGTGGCCCGCACGTCCAGCGTACGGCGCCGGCGAAGCCGGCGACGGACGCTGGCTGAGGAAGTATCCCCAGCTAGGTTTGGGCTACGTTCCCAGCGTGGCCCGCCATATCCGAAGCCGGCAAGCCTGGCGTGGCCCGCACGTCCAGCGTACGGCGCCGGCGAAGCCGGCGACGGACGCTGGCTGAGGAAGCATCCCCAGCTAGGTTTGGGCTACGTTCCCAGCGTGGCCCGCCATATCCGAAGCCGGCAAGCCTGGCGTGGCCCGCACGTCCAGCGTACGGCGCCGGCGAAGCCGGCGATGGACGTTGGCTGAGGAAGCATCCCCAGCTAGGTTTGGGCTACGTTCCCAGCGTGGCCCGCCATATCCGAAGCCGGCAAGCCTGGCGTGGCCCGCACGTCCAGCGTACGGCGCCGGCGAAGCCGGCGATGGACGTTGGCTGAGGAAGCATCCCCAGCTAGGTTTGGAAAATGTTGCTCATATTATAGCCACCCTCCTGGAGCACATCTTCAACTTGAGTTTTATGCGAGGTGAGGTCCCTCGAAGGTGGAAGCTGTCCCTTGTTACTCCGGTTCCGAAAACGGCTCCTCTGTCATCAGCCAATAACTATAGACCAATAAGTATTACTTCGGTGTTCGCCCGTCTTTTTGAGAAAATTCTAAGGAAGTTCATCCTGAATCATCTTCTGGAGCACTCAGTAATTTCTCCTCACCAGCATGGTTTTCAAAAAGGCAAATCAACCATCACTGCGATGCTCCATTCTCTTAATGACTGGACCTCCTCTCTTGATAAAGGTCAGTGTGTTGATAGTGTTTACCTCGACTTACATTTGATAGAGTCTCACATTCCAAGCTAATTCAGAAACTCGTCATCGTTGGGATACATCCGCGTATAGTGGCCTGGTTAAAGGATTTCATCTCTGGGAGGACTATGATCGTTAGAGTCAACAATTCGTTTTCCAGTCCGCGATCTGTTCTAACAAGGGAGGTCAATGAACTTCCCGTGGCAATTTTAAAAGTGACCTATATAGGGTTGTAGAGCGTTGTCTGAGAAGCACCGCAGTGGTTTCCAAATTTCCTGCGGACATCTGGGTAGGTCGAAAATTGCAAAAAACCATTTCACTTCAATACGGGCCGATAAAGCAGAACTGACGCCTGGAACTGCCATGCTGTGGTTAGAATCTAACCTGAAAGAGGTTTGGGGCCGGAACAATAGCGGAATTACAGCGATTTCACAAGTTGCTTGTTAACCGTACAGTGACCGAAATGGAACATTCAGGTGCGCCGCTCACCACCAACGGCGTAGCGATCGGATGGCCGAGTGGCAGTAGGGGGCGGGCTTGCGGGAGAAGCGTCGGCGGTTCGAATCAGGAGGTGCTGATCCTGATTTGCTGGTGTTGTTCCATCAGTTTTTGTCGATATAAAGTGTATCTTAACCGCGGTAGTGTACCATACTAACATTATAACCTTATTTTAACCTCGATATAAACACAAAAATAAACACCCAAAGCAGCAGCGTTCATAATACCTAATTCGATTGGGCATTGAGGAGGAGCATGCGACTTTTCTTTGCCTACAAAATAGATAACTTCAGAACTCCAAAGATCGAGGGAAAAATATTTTTTTATTTATTATTATTTATTATTTATTATTTAACTTCTTATTTTAATTAATTAATTAACTATATTTATGTTTGATTTTTTTCGACCCCTCTCCGACTTTTGGAGAGAAAGTATAACAGTAACAATCTGTCTTCTTCATCCTCAACCAACCATATTGCTAGTGATTTCACGGTCGTCATATACAGCAACATCCTCACTACTACAGGAAGGCGTAATACTACTCACATCATCGTCATCGTTCGGCGACCAGTCTACATCCTGCGCTTCCCTCAAGTCAAGCTAACATCACAAATGAGAGAACGTCAATGCAATAAACATCAAACAAAAAAAACTACCCGGAGTTCAAATATAAATAATATATATACATCAATTAATTAATTAAAAATATAAATATAAATAAAAATCAATAATACGTAATTAATACATAATAAATAAATAAATAAATAAATAAATAATGAAAAATAGAGATAAATCTTTTTTTATCTCTCTTCCACTTTTGGAGTCATGAAGTAGTGCTAACAGACTCACTGTCAACGCCTAACGAAGACGGTCAAGATAAAGAACATTATCTATTTTGTAGTTGGGACAGGCCCTTGAATGCTACCGAGGAACTGCGAAGAAAAGTCGCCTGCTCTCTCGTTCGTGATGTTAGCTTAACTTGAACGAAGCGCAGGATGTAGACTGGTCGCCGGACGATGACGATGATGTGAGTAGTACTACGCCTTCCTGTAGTAGTGAGGAGGTTGCTGTATGTGACGGATGTGAAATCACTAGCAATATGGTTGGTTGAGGATGAAGAAGACAGATTGGTACTGTTATACTTTCTCTCCAAAAGTCGGAGAGGGGTCGAAAAAAGTCAAACATAAATATAGTTAATTAATTAATTAAAATGAGAATATAAATAAAAAATAATAATAAATAAAAAAAATAATATTTTTTCCTCGATCTTTGGAGTTCTGAAGTTATCTATTTTGTAGGCAAAGAAAAGTCACCTGCTCCTCCTCAATGCCCAATCGAATTAGGTATTATGAACGCTGTTGCTTTGGGTGTTTATTTTTGTGTTTATATCGTATCATCCAGGTTAAAATAAAGTTATAATGTCAGTATGGTACACTACCGCGGTTAAGATACACTTTATGTCGACAAAAATTGATGGAACAACACCAGCAAACCAGGATCAGCACCTCCGGACTCGAACCCCGACGCTTTTCCCGCAAGCCCAGCTCCCACAGCCACTAGGCCATCCGATCGCTACGCCGTTGGTGGTGAGCGGCGCACCTCAATGTTCCATTTCTGTCACTGTAGGGCTAGCAAGCAAATTGTGAAATCGCTGTAATTCCGCTATTGTTCCGGCCCCAAACCTCTTGCAGGTTAGATTCTAACCACAGCATGGCAGTTCCAGGCGTCAGTTCTGCTTTATCGGCCCGTATTGAAGTGAAATGGTTTTTTGCAATTTTTGACCTACCCAGATGTCCGCAGGAAATTTGGAAATCACTGCGGTGCTTCTCAGACAACGTCCTACAACCCCATATAGGTCACTTTTAAAATTGCCACGGGAAGTTCATTGACCTCCCTTGTAAGTGGTGTCCCTCAGGGCGGTGTATTATCTCCGGTTCTCTTCAACATTTATACATTCGAACTTCCTTCCATTATCACATCTTCTGGTGTTAATCGCGTTGCTTTCGCTGATGACATCAAGCTTTATCATAACATTAGCTGCACCAGTGATTGTGATACATTACAGCGGTCCATCTCGCTAGTCCAAAAATGGTCGGAAGATTGGAGTTTACCATTATCAAAGGAAAAGACAAAATTACTGCGGGTTGGGGTCAACCCTCCGCCCTTTGATTATTGTATTGGCGGCACGACCATTGAAGAGGTTGACGAATTAAACGACCTTGGGTTCTTGGTCAACAGGAAACTGCTTTGATGCCCACTGTGAGCGGATAGTAGCCAGGGCGCACTCAGTGGTACATCAACTTTTCAGGGCTCTTTCAACTAAAGATCCCTCGGTTCTTATAAGAGCCTATAAGTCATACATAAGACCTCTAGTTGAGTACGGCACTGTTGTTTTCAATCCCCACAAGAAAAAAATCATTGATAAACTGGAAAAGGTGCAGAATAGTTT